>CM073927.1:20010000-21210000 GCA_037179545.1 Sesamia inferens | reverse complement strand
TGAAATGTAAATAAGTAAAACTTATTACCTAAATAAAAGCCCCAGGTATAAAGGGCGTGACAGCTCACATATTTATGCATTGTGAAAAAAGACAATTATATGAACTTATATAACGTATCAGTAAGCTACTTCTGGAGAAAGAACACAAACATTGTCTTGAGTTAATAAAAGCGACCAGTTATTCTTATCATTTAAATCGTAATTTATGTTGGAGGTTGTATACCTACCTTGGCAACTAATACATGATGCAGCTGTCTGTCGTCATGACATATATATATAAATATAAATGGTGTGAAGCTGATACGGTCTATAATTTAGTAAATAATGTATCTACTCGGGAAATGCGCTTAATGTTGGATTTGTTAATTTCTAATAGGTTATGGGCCCAGGATGTACCTGAGTAAATATTATTAATAAGTGATCGTAAAAATATTTCCTAATAAATACTGATTGTCACATTGTTGACAGTCAAAAAACAATACTGTCAAAAATAAAAGAAGAGTGAAAAAATGTGTGATGAAAATTCTGTTTCTGGTTCCTTTTGCGGAATTAAAAAACTGCAAGGAGCGAATGATTTTACATCGTGGAAATTCATTGTGAAAAACCTCCTCGAATCCAAAAACTTGTGGGATGTTGTGGAAACAGAAAACATCAGTGATTTACAAAGAGACAGTGATAGGAAGGCACGATCAACTCTATGTCTGCTTATTGAGCCTACATGTTTTGCGCACGTGTACCAAGCAAAAACCGCACGCGAGGTATGGCAAAACTTGTGCAGAGCCTACGAGGATCAAGGCTGGGGCAGGCGAATTTTGCTGCAACGCAAACTATGGCAGAGTCGTTTGGAAAGTTATTCAAATATGGAAAAATACATCTGCAATATAGTAGACCTGGCACAGCAGCTTAATGATATAGACGCAAAAGTATCAGACGATTGGCTCATTTCGATACTATTGGCTGGCCTAACGAGCGAGTACAACCCGTTCGTGATAGCCATCGATAATAGTGGAAAAGAGGTAACACTAGAACAAGTAAAGACCAAATTACTACAAGAAGGTAACAGACAAGCCGAAGTGAGTAATGGGGCTGGTGAGCAAGCTTTTACCACTCAAAACAGGAAGAGCAACAATAACACTGCTCGGAAACCAGCGACTTACAAATGTTTTAAGTGTCACAAATTTGGACACAAAGCATCAGAATGCAAAAGCATAAAGAAAACTGCAAATATTTGCATGGGTACTGCCGATAACATAAATAAAAACGCCTGGTATGTTGATAGTGGCTGTTCTACCCATATGACGAATGATGCGAACAAACTAGTGCAATATAAGGCACAGATAGGCGACTGTATGATAAAAGTTGCCAGCGGTGAAGAGATATCAGTAGTTGGGAAGGGCAATGCAGCACCGATAGTGAGTAAAAATGAGAAACTCAAATTAAATAATGTCCTGCATGTTCCCGAATTGTCGATGAACCTAATCTCAGTGAGTGATCTCGTAAGAGACGAGTACAAAGTTGAGTTTGACAAGCATGGATGTTTGATTAAAGATAAAAATGACCGCAAAGTTGCCACTTGCAAAGAAGTTGGTGGAATTTTCAAGCTGATTGAAAACAGCAATATTATGGTTAATTTAACAACATCGAATAAAGTTTTGTCGAATCTATGGCACAAGAGACTAGCTCATCTAGGACAAAAGTACATGATCACCCTGAAAAACATGGTATCTGGAATAGAATTCAAAACTACGGACAAAATAGAGCCGTGTGTTCCATGTATAAATGGAAAGAGCTGCAAGAGTCCATTCAAAAAACAAGGCACTCGAGCAAATGATTTATTGGAGATTGTGCACACAGATTTGTGCGGCCCAATGGAAGAGCCATCTTTTGCTGGTTCGCTGTATATGCTTTTATTTATTGATGATTTCTCGCGAAAGACGCACGTCTATTTTTTGAAAAACAAAAGTCAATGTCTCAACAAGTTTCGTGAGTATAAGGCCGAAGTAGAAAATGAGACTGGAAAGAAGATCAAGTGCTTGAGATCGGACAATGGCAAAGAATTTTGCAACGATGCCTTCGACAAGCATTTGAAGTTAGCTGGTATAAAACATCAAAAGACAGTTCCATACACACCGGAACAGAATGGCGTGGCTGAGAGAGCGAATAGAACAATCGTTGAAAAAGCGCGAACATTACTTTTTGAAGCCAATTTAGGTAAAAGATTTTGGGCAGAAGCAGTCGGAACAGTTGTATATTTAAAAAACCTAAGCCCTACGAAGGCTGTCACTGGAAAAGTACCACAGGAACTCTGGTCTGGTAAGAAGGTAGATCTGAGTCATCTGAGAGTATTCGGATGTTTGGCTTACGCTCTGAAACCAAAACAAAAGAGAAAGAAGCTGGACATAAAAACTGAAGCTCTGATATTTGTTGGCTACTGCGAGACTACGAAAGGTTACAAATTGGTTGAACCAAAGACTGGAAAATTTTCAATTGTGAGAGACGTCCAATTTTTAGAAAATATTTTTCCTGGAGACGGTATAAAAGTGACGAAGAACTCAGTCGTTCCTATTTCAACAGAGGAGGAACGTGTTGAACCTGAGATTGAAATTCACAGCGTTAGTGAAGGAAGCAATGAAGACGTTTTTGAAGAAACTATTGATGAAATAAGACAGGAAACTCAAGAAGCTAGTACCAATCCTACATTACAATCAGAAAACAACGATTGTGAGAACCCGCCGCGATATAACTTACGTCCAAGGAATAATGTGGACTACAGATGCACATGTGCGAAAGCCGAAGCTGAAATAAAAGCTATCGCAGATATTGATGGCGATCCAATGACAATGGATGAGGCAATGTCAAGGCCTGATCGTGAGCTGTGGCAGAAGGCCATGAACGATGAGCTCAACTCGTTGAAGGAGAACCAAACGTGGACGTTAGTTAATCTACCGCGAGATAAGAAGCCTATACAGAACAAATGGGTATTCAAGATCAAGCGAGATAGTGATGGTAACATATTGAAATACAAGGCGAGGTTGGTAGCTAAAGGATTTACACAGGTACGTGGAATTGATTATAATGAAACCTATTCTCCTGTCGTGAGGCACTCTACGCTTCGCTTGTTATTCTCACTAGCTGCAGAATACGAGTGGACCATTGACCAGTGGGATGTTACGACTGCTTTCCTGTACGGAAAATTGAAGGAAGACATTTACATGCTTCAGCCAGAGGGCGCTATAGCCGAAGGTCAGGAAAACAAAGTTTGTAAACTACAACGGTCATTATATGGATTGAAGCAAGCCTCTAATGCTTGGTTTAACGAATTAGATAAGGAGATGCTTAATTTAGGTTTTATACAATCAAAGATAGAGCCCTGTTTATATCAAAAGATAATAGGTCAAGATAGGATAGTCGTAGTGATCTATGTTGATGATATATTTGTGTTATATCCTCCAAAGCAGGATAGAGAGAAGCAAACATTGAAAAACGGGCTGCTCAAAAAGTTTAAAGTCAAAGACTTAGGCGAAGCTAGGCATGTACTAGGTATGAGGTTACGACGAGATAAGAGAACTATTTATCTCGATCAAGAACAGTATGTCCTGAATGTACTGAAGGAATTTAAAATGTCAGACTGCAAACCAGTCAATACCCCAATGGAGGTAGGCCTCAAGCTAGAAAAAGCTGAGCCTGGTTGTAGGTTGCCGTACCAAAGTTTGATAGGATGTCTGAATTATCTGGCTCAAACTACTAGGCCGGATATAGCACATGCTGTAAGTTTACTGTCTCAATTCAATTCATGCTATGATGAGACGCACTACAATTGTGCTAAACGGGTGTTGCGATACATAAAGGGGACATCTGATTTTGCGCTTGTCTTCCGAAAATCCGGTAACTTAGAGATGCGCGGGTACGTTGACGCTGATTGGGGGGGATCATTCGATCGAAAGTCCTTCACAGGAATGCTTTTTACATTAGGCGATAATTTAATAGTATGGGAGAGTCGCAAGCAGCGATGTGTAGCATTGTCGTCGACTGAGGCAGAATACATAGGACTCAGTCAGGCTGCTAAAGAAGAAATTTACTTGCGAGGTTTGTTGTCTAGTTTGACTAAAAATACTTGCGACAAACCAACGATTATTTTTAACGATAATCAGTCAGCACATAAAATATCGCAAAATAAAATTAACCATAATAGAACAAAACATATAGATATTAGGTATCATTTTGTCCGCGAAGCCTTGATTAAGGAGGCGATTGATGTACAATACTTGTGTACTCAAGAGATGTTAGCAGATATGTTAACGAAGTCTCTGCCAGGCCCAAAACTTAAACAGATTGTACAAAAATTACCCATTAAGAGGGCGGGCAAGTACAGTTAGGTTTAGAATTTGTAATTTGAGTTTTATACGTATCTGTTGTAATGGCTAATTTTAATTTTGATATTGTTGTGTTTTGTTAATGAGACGCGTTGGATTTATTACTTCTATATGTAATTAAGTTAGCGTTTTTGGTTCTAATTTGTATAGCTCATCATGTAGTAGATTGAGGAGGCGTGTTGGAGGTTGTATTGGCAACTAATACATGATGCAGCTGTCTGTCGTCATGACATATATATAAAAACTAGCTGACTCGGCGAACTTTGTTCCGCCTTAAAGGCAATAAATATCACATGATCACATTTTTTACTTTTTAAATTAGGAACACTGTAAATAAAAAAAAAAAAGTATTCCATGATTTTTTTATTTGTCATTTATTTAGTGCAGCACCATGTGAAAGAAATTAATTTCTACTTGTGCTTCGTAAATTATCTAGCTATTGATCTCTGAGATGTCGTGGTGGCCTAGTGGTTAAAACACCAGCCTCTCTTGTATGATTGCGCGGGTTCGATTCCAGGTCAGGCAAGTATCGATGTAACTTTTCTAAAGTGATATGTACTCTCTAAGTACAATATCTAGGACACCAATGACTGAACGTGAAAGAAAAAATCTTGAGGAAACCTGGACTTTATAAGTCTGAAATCGCCACCCCGCATTGAGCAAGCGTGGTGATTACACTCAATCCTTCTCTGCATGAAAGGAGACCTGTCTCCAGCAGTGGGACGATAAAAAGATTGATGATGAAGATGATGATCTCTGAGGTTTGTTCGCCGATTCCGCATTGTCAACGGAACAGTTTCACGGACTGCCGCCTCCCTTTGCTCTTGTGAGTGAGAAGCACAAAGTCGAGTCATAGTAAGGCGGCGCTCTGCACGTGCAATTTCTTGCTCTTCTTCAGTGCTTTCATTCAGAATGTTTCGATTTACTCTTGCATTACCGCTTTGTCGAGAAAGATTTGATGGTCTTGGTCATGGCATGATATTTTTATTGATGATAAATGGCACAGCAATACAATATTAGAAATTTTGAAGTTGAAGTTGGCTTTGTTGTTTTTTATTAGAAACTTTAAACCAGCAGAGAGTATTTATTTATATTCTTTGCTTTAAACGATTGCTTCAACCGGTTAGACGTTTTTTTTAAATATGCTCAGCTGTCATTTGCTTTTTGTTATACCATTTTTGGTATATGAATTGCTGACTTACATTTTGAATGAGTTGGACCATGTCTTATGTCACGTCACACGGGAACGACGGGGACGGGTTCTTAACTACCTCCCACCAATATTCAGCTAAATCGGTTCAGCCGTTCTTGAGTTATATATAAATAGTGAATAAGCAACTGAATCGATTCCAATAATTTTTACACCATGTTATATTTTGTCCCAAATACATTTAGAAATTGTTACAGTGTAGTTACCGAGTGCGTCACGCAGCTTACGATACATCATTATAGTATTGTGCGCGCGCAACAGCTGACGCTAGAGGTCAATGCACCGCGCTTGCTCGCCCGCGGATCTTTGACCATATTTATGTTGGGACAACGAAGTAGAATACACGTAGCAAGCTTATTATAACTTTGTGGTTTTTCATTATATCTTTTTGAAATTTTGTACATATTATTATTAACTTAAAAATACTGGACACGTGTTTCCTACTTTGTGGAGGTGCAAGGTACCAGGGTAGCACAAAACTGTAGGAGAAGTCGAAACAATAAATCTCATTCATTCATCATTATCACAAATCATCATAATACATGAAAGAAGTTTTATTGTGCATAGTTTGTGGGCGTGCAAGGTACCAGGGTAGCACAAAAGTGTAGGAGAAGTCGAAACAATGAAGCTAATTCATTCTCATGGGATCGACGGGAGCGGGATAAAAGGTATCCTATGTCCTTTTCCTAGTTTTTAGCTACCCCCCTACCAATTTTCAGCCAAATCGATGTAGCCGTTCTTGAGTTATAAGTGGAGTAACTAACACAACTTTCTTTTATATATATAGATAGTGAATAAGCAACTGAATCGATTCCAATAATTTTGACACCATGTTATATTTTGTCCCAAATACATTTAGAAATTGTTACAGTGTAGTTACCGAGTGCGTCACGCAGATTACGATACATCATCATATCATCATCTCTCACAAAGGACTTGTAAATATTTAAACTGTTATCTTAGTAGAATTGTAACTACCTTTGTGGAGAAATAAATAAATTTATTATTATTATTATTATCATCATAGGTATTGTGCGCGCGCAACAGCTGACGCTAGAGGTCAACGCACCGCGCTCGCTCGCGCGCGGATTTTTGACCATATTTATGTTGGGACAACCAAGTAGAATAATACTCGTAGCAAGTTTATTTATTATAACTTTGTGGTTTTTCATTATATCTTTTTGAAATTTTGTACATAATATTATCAACTTAAAAATACTGGACACGTGTTTCCTACTTTGTGGAGGTGCTGGGTACCAGGGTAGCACAAAAGTTTAGGAGAAGTCGAAACAATAAACCTCATTCATTCATCATTATCAAATAATCGTAATACATGAAAGAAGGTTTATTGTGCATATTTTTTAACGTGCAAGGTACCAGGGTAGCATAAAAGTGTAGGAGAAATCGAAACAATAAAAAAGCTCATTCATCATTATCAAATCACCATAATACATGAAAGAGGTTTTATTGTGCATAGTTTGTGGAAGTGGTATCGAAACTCATCATCTGGGACGAATGTACAATGGCGCATAAACGTGCATTAGAAGCACTTAACCGAACATTAAAAGATTTACGCAATGACTCGAGGTGTTTTGGAGGAGCAATGATTTTACTGTCTGGCGATTTCCGCCAAATACTGCCAGTAATTCCAAGATCTACGGCTGCCGACGAAATAAACGCTTGCCTCAAATCGTCAAATCTATGGCGCTATGTGAAGAAACTGCAACTGACAACAAACATGAGAGTTACATTGCTTAATGATACATCTGCTGAAGATTTCTCGGAGCAATTACTGACTATCGGTAATGGTCAAGTACCTGTCGATGAATCGAGCGGATTAATATCATTTCCAAATAATTTGTGTAATTTTGTCACATCAAAAGACGAACTTATCAACAATGTATTTCCAGAAATTATTTCTAACTACGAAAATAATGAATGGTTGAGTGAGCGAGCAATTTTAGCGGCTAAGAATAAAGATGTAGATGACCTAAACTACATAATTCAAAATAAGATCATTGGAACATTGCATTCATTCAAATCTATTGACTGCGTCACAAATGAAGATGAAGCCACCAACTATCCAACTGAATTTTTGAACTCTTTGGACGTGCCTGGCTTACCACCGCACAATTTACGCCTAAAGGTTGGCTCCGTAGTAATCATGCTTCGAAACATAAACCAACCAAAACTGTGCAACGGTACGCGTTTGGTGGTTACAAAATTGATGAACCATGTAATTTACGCTACGATAATGATAGGAAAATTCAAAGGTGAGGAAGTTCTCATTCCGAGGATACCGATGATCCCAACCGATATGCCGCTTGAATTTAAAAGACTTCAATTTCCGATACGTCTTGCATTTGCCATGACCATCAACAAATCACAAGGCCAATCCTTAAAAGTTTGTGGTTTAAATCTAGAACAATCATGTTTTTCCCATGGTCAATTATACGTGGCATGTTCACGGGTCGGAAGACCATCTGCGTTGTTTGTTTTTGCGCCTGATAATAAAACAAAAAAATGTTGTGTATCAGAAAGTACTTAAATGAAGAGAAACCTATGTACTAAAATACAGAAATGATTATGAATGATTAATGTAGGTATTTATTTTTTTTGTATTTTTTCCAATTAAAAAAAAAGTCTGCTTATTTATTGCCATTAAGGCGGAACAAAGTTCGCCGGGTCAGCTAGTATAGATATAGATAGTGAATAAGCAACTGAATCGATTCCAATAATTTTGACACCATGTTATATTTTGTCCCAAATACATTTAGAAATTGTTACAGTGTAGTTACCGAGTGCGTCACGCAGCTTACGATACATCATCATAGTATTGTGCGCGTGCAATAGCTGACGCTAGAGGTCAACGCACCGCGTTCGCTCGCGCGCGGATCTTTGACCATATTTATGTTGGGACAACCAAGTAGAATACTCGTAGCAAGCTTATTATAACTTTGTGGTTTTTCATTATATCTTTTTGAAATTTTGTACATAATATTATTAACTTAAAAATACTGGACACGTGTTTCCTACTTTGTGGAGATGCAGGGTACCAGGGTAGCACAAAAGTTTAGGAGAAGTCGAAACAATAAAAAAGCTCATTCATCATTATCAAATCACCATAATACATGAAAGAGGTTTTATTGTGCATAGTTTGTGGACGTGCAAAGTACCAGGGTATCACAAAACTGTAGGAGAAGTCGAAACAATAAACCTCATTCGTTCATCATTATCAAATAATCGTGAAAGAAGGTTTATTGTGCATATTTTTTGACGTGGAAGGTACCAGGGTTGCACAAAAGTGTAGGAGAAGTCGAAACAATAAACCTCATTCGTTCATCATTATCAAATAATCGTGAAAGAAGGTTTATTGTGCATATTTTTTGACGTGCAAGGTACCAGGGTAGCATAAAAGTGTAGGAGAAATCGAAACAATAAAAAAGCTCATTCATCATTATCAAATCACCATAATACATGAAAGAGGTTTTATTGTGCATAGTTTGTGGACGTGCAAAGTACCAGGGTATCACAAAACTGTAGGAGAAGTCGAAACAATAAACCTCATTCGTTCATCATTATCAAATAATCGTGAAAGAAGGTTTATTGTGCATATTTTTTTGACGTGGAAGGTACCAGGGTTGCACAAAAGTGTAGGAGAAATCGAAACAATAAAAAAGCTCATTCATCATTATCAAATGACCATAATACATGAAAGAGGTTTTATTGTGCATAGTTTGTGGAAGTGCAAAGTACCAGGGTATCACAAAACTGTAGGAGAAGTCGAAACAATAAACGTCATTCATTCATCATTATCAAATAATCATAATTACATGAAAGAAGGTTTATTGTGCATATTTTTTTGACGTGGAAGGTACCAGGGTATCACAAAACTGTAGGAGAAGTCGAAACAATAAACGTCATTCATTCATAATTATCAAATAATCATAATACATGAAAGAAGGTTTATTGTGCATATTTTTTTGACGTTCAAGTTACCAGGGTAGCATAAAAGCGTGGGAGAAGTCGAAACAAAGAAGTTCATTTATTCCCACAGGAACGACGGGGAGCGGCATAGAAAGTATCCTATGTCCTTCTCCCAGTTCTTAGCTACCTCCTTACCAATTTTTAGCCAAATTGGTATAGCCGTTCTTCAGTTATAAATGATGTAACTAACACGACTTTCTTTTATATATATAGATCAGCCAAATCGATGTAGCCGTTCTTGAGTTATAAGTGGAGTAACTAACACAACTTTCTTTTATATATATAGATAGTGAATAAGCAACTGAATCGATTCCAATAATTTTGACACCATGTTATATTTTGTCCCAAATACATTTAGAAATTGTTACAGTGTAGTTACCGAGTGCGTCACGCAGATTACGATACATCATCATATCATCATCTCTCACAAAGGACTTGTAAATATTTAAACTGTTATCTTAGTAGAATTGTAACTACCTTTGTGGAGAAATAAATAAATTTATTATTATTATTATTATCATCATAGGTATTGTGCGCGCGCAACAGCTGACGCTAGAGGTCAACGCACCGCGCTCGCTCGCGCGCGGATTTTTGACCATATTTATGTTGGGACAACCAAGTAGAATAATACTCGTAGCAAGTTTATTTATTATAACTTTGTGGTTTTTCATTATATCTTTTTGAAATTTTGTACATAATATTATCAACTTAAAAATACTGGACACGTGTTTCCTACTTTGTGGAGGTGCTGGGTACCAGGGTAGCACAAAAGTTTAGGAGAAGTCGAAACAATAAACCTCATTCATTCATCATTATCAAATAATCGTAATACATGAAAGAAGGTTTATTGTGCATATTTTTTAACGTGCAAGGTACCAGGGTAGCATAAAAGTGTAGGAGAAATCGAAACAATAAAAAAGCTCATTCATCATTATCAAATCACCATAATACATGAAAGAGGTTTTATTGTGCATAGTTTGTGGAAGTGGTATCGAAACTCATCATCTGGGACGAATGTACAATGGCGCATAAACGTGCATTAGAAGCACTTAACCGAACATTAAAAGATTTACGCAATGACTCGAGGTGTTTTGGAGGAGCAATGATTTTACTGTCTGGCGATTTCCGCCAAATACTGCCAGTAATTCCAAGATCTACGGCTGCCGACGAAATAAACGCTTGCCTCAAATCGTCAAATCTATGGCGCTATGTGAAGAAACTGCAACTGACAACAAACATGAGAGTTACATTGCTTAATGATACATCTGCTGAAGATTTCTCGGAGCAATTACTGACTATCGGTAATGGTCAAGTACCTGTCGATGAATCGAGCGGATTAATATCATTTCCAAATAATTTGTGTAATTTTGTCACATCAAAAGACGAACTTATCAACAATGTATTTCCAGAAATTATTTCTAACTACGAAAATAATGAATGGTTGAGTGAGCGAGCAATTTTAGCGGCTAAGAATAAAGATGTAGATGACCTAAACTACATAATTCAAAATAAGATCATTGGAACATTGCATTCATTCAAATCTATTGACTGCGTCACAAATGAAGATGAAGCCACCAACTATCCAACTGAATTTTTGAACTCTTTGGACGTGCCTGGCTTACCACCGCACAATTTACGCCTAAAGGTTGGCTCCGTAGTAATCATGCTTCGAAACATAAACCAACCAAAACTGTGCAACGGTACGCGTTTGGTGGTTACAAAATTGATGAACCATGTAATTTACGCTACGATAATGATAGGAAAATTCAAAGGTGAGGAAGTTCTCATTCCGAGGATACCGATGATCCCAACCGATATGCCGCTTGAATTTAAAAGACTTCAATTTCCGATACGTCTTGCATTTGCCATGACCATCAACAAATCACAAGGCCAATCCTTAAAAGTTTGTGGTTTAAATCTAGAACAATCATGTTTTTCCCATGGTCAATTATACGTGGCATGTTCACGGGTCGGAAGACCATCTGCGTTGTTTGTTTTTGCGCCTGATAATAAAACAAAAAAATGTTGTGTATCAGAAAGTACTTAAATGAAGAGAAACCTATGTACTAAAATACAGAAATGATTATGAATGATTAATGTAGGTATTTATTTTTTTTGTATTTTTTCCAATTAAAAAAAAAGTCTGCTTATTTATTGCCATTAAGGCGGAACAAAGTTCGCCGGGTCAGCTAGTATAGATATAGATAGTGAATAAGCAACTGAATCGATTCCAATAATTTTGACACCATGTTATATTTTGTCCCAAATACATTTAGAAATTGTTACAGTGTAGTTACCGAGTGCGTCACGCAGCTTACGATACATCATCATAGTATTGTGCGCGTGCAATAGCTGACGCTAGAGGTCAACGCACCGCGTTCGCTCGCGCGCGGATCTTTGACCATATTTATGTTGGGACAACCAAGTAGAATACTCGTAGCAAGCTTATTATAACTTTGTGGTTTTTCATTATATCTTTTTGAAATTTTGTACATAATATTATTAACTTAAAAATACTGGACACGTGTTTCCTACTTTGTGGAGATGCAGGGTACCAGGGTAGCACAAAAGTTTAGGAGAAGTCGAAACAATAAAAAAGCTCATTCATCATTATCAAATCACCATAATACATGAAAGAGGTTTTATTGTGCATAGTTTGTGGACGTGCAAAGTACCAGGGTATCACAAAACTGTAGGAGAAGTCGAAACAATAAACCTCATTCGTTCATCATTATCAAATAATCGTGAAAGAAGGTTTATTGTGCATATTTTTTGACGTGGAAGGTACCAGGGTTGCACAAAAGTGTAGGAGAAGTCGAAACAATAAACCTCATTCGTTCATCATTATCAAATAATCGTGAAAGAAGGTTTATTGTGCATATTTTTTGACGTGCAAGGTACCAGGGTAGCATAAAAGTGTAGGAGAAATCGAAACAATAAAAAAGCTCATTCATCATTATCAAATCACCATAATACATGAAAGAGGTTTTATTGTGCATAGTTTGTGGACGTGCAAAGTACCAGGGTATCACAAAACTGTAGGAGAAGTCGAAACAATAAACCTCATTCGTTCATCATTATCAAATAATCGTGAAAGAAGGTTTATTGTGCATATTTTTTTGACGTGGAAGGTACCAGGGTTGCACAAAAGTGTAGGAGAAATCGAAACAATAAAAAAGCTCATTCATCATTATCAAATGACCATAATACATGAAAGAGGTTTTATTGTGCATAGTTTGTGGAAGTGCAAAGTACCAGGGTATCACAAAACTGTAGGAGAAGTCGAAACAATAAACGTCATTCATTCATCATTATCAAATAATCATAATTACATGAAAGAAGGTTTATTGTGCATATTTTTTTGACGTGGAAGGTACCAGGGTATCACAAAACTGTAGGAGAAGTCGAAACAATAAACGTCATTCATTCATAATTATCAAATAATCATAATACATGAAAGAAGGTTTATTGTGCATATTTTTTTGACGTTCAAGTTACCAGGGTAGCATAAAAGCGTGGGAGAAGTCGAAACAAAGAAGTTCATTTATTCCCACAGGAACGACGGGGAGCGGCATAGAAAGTATCCTATGTCCTTCTCCCAGTTCTTAGCTACCTCCTTACCAATTTTTAGCCAAATTGGTATAGCCGTTCTTCAGTTATAAATGATGTAACTAACACGACTTTCTTTTATATATATAGATCAGCCAAATCGATGTAGCCGTTCTTGAGTTATAAGTGGAGTAACTAACACAACTTTCTTTTATATATATAGATAGTGAATAAGCAACTGAATCGATTCCAATAATTTTGACACCATGTTATATTTTGTCCCAAATACATTTAGAAATTGTTACAGTGTAGTTACCGAGTGCGTCACGCAGATTACGATACATCATCATATCATCATCTCTCACAAAGGACTTGTAAATATTTAAACTGTTATCTTAGTAGAATTGTAACTACCTTTGTGGAGAAATAAATAAATTTATTATTATTATTATTATCATCATAGGTATTGTGCGCGCGCAACAGCTGACGCTAGAGGTCAACGCACCGCGCTCGCTCGCGCGCGGATTTTTGACCATATTTATGTTGGGACAACCAAGTAGAATAATACTCGTAGCAAGTTTATTTATTATAACTTTGTGGTTTTTCATTATATCTTTTTGAAATTTTGTACATAATATTATCAACTTAAAAATACTGGACACGTGTTTCCTACTTTGTGGAGGTGCTGGGTACCAGGGTAGCACAAAAGTTTAGGAGAAGTCGAAACAATAAACCTCATTCATTCATCATTATCAAATAATCGTAATACATGAAAGAAGGTTTATTGTGCATATTTTTTAACGTGCAAGGTACCAGGGTAGCATAAAAGTGTAGGAGAAATCGAAACAATAAAAAAGCTCATTCATCATTATCAAATCACCATAATACATGAAAGAGGTTTTATTGTGCATAGTTTGTGGAAGTGGTATCGAAACTCATCATCTGGGACGAATGTACAATGGCGCATAAACGTGCATTAGAAGCACTTAACCGAACATTAAAAGATTTACGCAATGACTCGAGGTGTTTTGGAGGAGCAATGATTTTACTGTCTGGCGATTTCCGCCAAATACTGCCAGTAATTCCAAGATCTACGGCTGCCGACGAAATAAACGCTTGCCTCAAATCGTCAAATCTATGGCGCTATGTGAAGAAACTGCAACTGACAACAAACATGAGAGTTACATTGCTTAATGATACATCTGCTGAAGATTTCTCGGAGCAATTACTGACTATCGGTAATGGTCAAGTACCTGTCGATGAATCGAGCGGATTAATATCATTTCCAAATAATTTGTGTAATTTTGTCACATCAAAAGACGAACTTATCAACAATGTATTTCCAGAAATTATTTCTAACTACGAAAATAATGAATGGTTGAGTGAGCGAGCAATTTTAGCGGCTAAGAATAAAGATGTAGATGACCTAAACTACATAATTCAAAATAAGATCATTGGAACATTGCATTCATTCAAATCTATTGACTGCGTCACAAATGAAGATGAAGCCACCAACTATCCAACTGAATTTTTGAACTCTTTGGACGTGCCTGGCTTACCACCGCACAATTTACGCCTAAAGGTTGGCTCCGTAGTAATCATGCTTCGAAACATAAACCAACCAAAACTGTGCAACGGTACGCGTTTGGTGGTTACAAAATTGATGAACCATGTAATTTACGCTACGATAATGATAGGAAAATTCAAAGGTGAGGAAGTTCTCATTCCGAGGATACCGATGATCCCAACCGATATGCCGCTTGAATTTAAAAGACTTCAATTTCCGATACGTCTTGCATTTGCCATGACCATCAACAAATCACAAGGCCAATCCTTAAAAGTTTGTGGTTTAAATCTAGAACAATCATGTTTTTCCCATGGTCAATTATACGTGGCATGTTCACGGGTCGGAAGACCATCTGCGTTGTTTGTTTTTGCGCCTGATAATAAAACAAAAAAATGTTGTGTATCAGAAAGTACTTAAATGAAGAGAAACCTATGTACTAAAATACAGAAATGATTATGAATGATTAATGTAGGTATTTATTTTTTTTGTATTTTTTCCAATTAAAAAAAAAGTCTGCTTATTTATTGCCATTAAGGCGGAACAAAGTTCGCCGGGTCAGCTAGTATAGATATAGATAGTGAATAAGCAACTGAATCGATTCCAATAATTTTGACACCATGTTATATTTTGTCCCAAATACATTTAGAAATTGTTACAGTGTAGTTACCGAGTGCGTCACGCAGCTTACGATACATCATCATAGTATTGTGCGCGTGCAATAGCTGACGCTAGAGGTCAACGCACCGCGTTCGCTCGCGCGCGGATCTTTGACCATATTTATGTTGGGACAACCAAGTAGAATACTCGTAGCAAGCTTATTATAACTTTGTGGTTTTTCATTATATCTTTTTGAAATTTTGTACATAATATTATTAACTTAAAAATACTGGACACGTGTTTCCTACTTTGTGGAGATGCAGGGTACCAGGGTAGCACAAAAGTTTAGGAGAAGTCGAAACAATAAAAAAGCTCATTCATCATTATCAAATCACCATAATACATGAAAGAGGTTTTATTGTGCATAGTTTGTGGACGTGCAAAGTACCAGGGTATCACAAAACTGTAGGAGAAGTCGAAACAATAAACCTCATTCGTTCATCATTATCAAATAATCGTGAAAGAAGGTTTATTGTGCATATTTTTTGACGTGGAAGGTACCAGGGTTGCACAAAAGTGTAGGAGAAGTCGAAACAATAAACCTCATTCGTTCATCATTATCAAATAATCGTGAAAGAAGGTTTATTGTGCATATTTTTTGACGTGCAAGGTACCAGGGTAGCATAAAAGTGTAGGAGAAATCGAAACAATAAAAAAGCTCATTCATCATTATCAAATCACCATAATACATGAAAGAGGTTTTATTGTGCATAGTTTGTGGACGTGCAAAGTACCAGGGTATCACAAAACTGTAGGAGAAGTCGAAACAATAAACCTCATTCGTTCATCATTATCAAATAATCGTGAAAGAAGGTTTATTGTGCATATTTTTTTGACGTGGAAGGTACCAGGGTTGCACAAAAGTGTAGGAGAAATCGAAACAATAAAAAAGCTCATTCATCATTATCAAATGACCATAATACATGAAAGAGGTTTTATTGTGCATAGTTTGTGGAAGTGCAAAGTACCAGGGTATCACAAAACTGTAGGAGAAGTCGAAACAATAAACGTCATTCATTCATCATTATCAAATAATCATAATTACATGAAAGAAGGTTTATTGTGCATATTTTTTTGACGTGGAAGGTACCAGGGTATCACAAAACTGTAGGAGAAGTCGAAACAATAAACGTCATTCATTCATAATTATCAAATAATCATAATACATGAAAGAAGGTTTATTGTGCATATTTTTTTGACGTTCAAGTTACCAGGGTAGCATAAAAGCGTGGGAGAAGTCGAAACAAAGAAGTTCATTTATTCCCACAGGAACGACGGGGAGCGGCATAGAAAGTATCCTATGTCCTTCTCCCAGTTCTTAGCTACCTCCTTACCAATTTTTAGCCAAATTGGTATAGCCGTTCTTCAGTTATAAATGATGTAACTAACACGACTTTCTTTTATATATATAGATCAGCCAAATCGATGTAGCCGTTCTTGAGTTATAAGTGGAGTAACTAACACAACTTTCTTTTATATATATAGATAGTGAATAAGCAACTGAATCGATTCCAATAATTTTGACACCATGTTATATTTTGTCCCAAATACATTTAGAAATTGTTACAGTGTAGTTACCGAGTGCGTCACGCAGATTACGATACATCATCATATCATCATCTCTCACAAAGGACTTGTAAATATTTAAACTGTTATCTTAGTAGAATTGTAACTACCTTTGTGGAGAAATAAATAAATTTATTATTATTATTATTATCATCATAGGTATTGTGCGCGCGCAACAGCTGACGCTAGAGGTCAACGCACCGCGCTCGCTCGCGCGCGGATTTTTGACCATATTTATGTTGGGACAACCAAGTAGAATAATACTCGTAGCAAGTTTATTTATTATAACTTTGTGGTTTTTCATTATATCTTTTTGAAATTTTGTACATAATATTATCAACTTAAAAATACTGGACACGTGTTTCCTACTTTGTGGAGGTGCTGGGTACCAGGGTAGCACAAAAGTTTAGGAGAAGTCGAAACAATAAACCTCATTCATTCATCATTATCAAATAATCGTAATACATGAAAGAAGGTTTATTGTGCATATTTTTTAACGTGCAAGGTACCAGGGTAGCATAAAAGTGTAGGAGAAATCGAAACAATAAAAAAGCTCATTCATCATTATCAAATCACCATAATACATGAAAGAGGTTTTATTGTGCATAGTTTGTGGAAGTGGTATCGAAACTCATCATCTGGGACGAATGTACAATGGCGCATAAACGTGCATTAGAAGCACTTAACCGAACATTAAAAGATTTACGCAATGACTCGAGGTGTTTTGGAGGAGCAATGATTTTACTGTCTGGCGATTTCCGCCAAATACTGCCAGTAATTCCAAGATCTACGGCTGCCGACGAAATAAACGCTTGCCTCAAATCGTCAAATCTATGGCGCTATGTGAAGAAACTGCAACTGACAACAAACATGAGAGTTACATTGCTTAATGATACATCTGCTGAAGATTTCTCGGAGCAATTACTGACTATCGGTAATGGTCAAGTACCTGTCGATGAATCGAGCGGATTAATATCATTTCCAAATAATTTGTGTAATTTTGTCACATCAAAAGACGAACTTATCAACAATGTATTTCCAGAAATTATTTCTAACTACGAAAATAATGAATGGTTGAGTGAGCGAGCAATTTTAGCGGCTAAGAATAAAGATGTAGATGACCTAAACTACATAATTCAAAATAAGATCATTGGAACATTGCATTCATTCAAATCTATTGACTGCGTCACAAATGAAGATGAAGCCACCAACTATCCAACTGAATTTTTGAACTCTTTGGACGTGCCTGGCTTACCACCGCACAATTTACGCCTAAAGGTTGGCTCCGTAGTAATCATGCTTCGAAACATAAACCAACCAAAACTGTGCAACGGTACGCGTTTGGTGGTTACAAAATTGATGAACCATGTAATTTACGCTACGATAATGATAGGAAAATTCAAAGGTGAGGAAGTTCTCATTCCGAGGATACCGATGATCCCAACCGATATGCCGCTTGAATTTAAAAGACTTCAATTTCCGATACGTCTTGCATTTGCCATGACCATCAACAAATCACAAGGCCAATCCTTAAAAGTTTGTGGTTTAAATCTAGAACAATCATGTTTTTCCCATGGTCAATTATACGTGGCATGTTCACGGGTCGGAAGACCATCTGCGTTGTTTGTTTTTGCGCCTGATAATAAAACAAAAAAATGTTGTGTATCAGAAAGTACTTAAATGAAGAGAAACCTATGTACTAAAATACAGAAATGATTATGAATGATTAATGTAGGTATTTATTTTTTTTGTATTTTTTCCAATTAAAAAAAAAGTCTGCTTATTTATTGCCATTAAGGCGGAACAAAGTTCGCCGGGTCAGCTAGTATAGATATAGATAGTGAATAAGCAACTGAATCGATTCCAATAATTTTGACACCATGTTATATTTTGTCCCAAATACATTTAGAAATTGTTACAGTGTAGTTACCGAGTGCGTCACGCAGCTTACGATACATCATCATAGTATTGTGCGCGTGCAATAGCTGACGCTAGAGGTCAACGCACCGCGTTCGCTCGCGCGCGGATCTTTGACCATATTTATGTTGGGACAACCAAGTAGAATACTCGTAGCAAGCTTATTATAACTTTGTGGTTTTTCATTATATCTTTTTGAAATTTTGTACATAATATTATTAACTTAAAAATACTGGACACGTGTTTCCTACTTTGTGGAGATGCAGGGTACCAGGGTAGCACAAAAGTTTAGGAGAAGTCGAAACAATAAAAAAGCTCATTCATCATTATCAAATCACCATAATACATGAAAGAGGTTTTATTGTGCATAGTTTGTGGACGTGCAAAGTACCAGGGTATCACAAAACTGTAGGAGAAGTCGAAACAATAAACCTCATTCGTTCATCATTATCAAATAATCGTGAAAGAAGGTTTATTGTGCATATTTTTTGACGTGGAAGGTACCAGGGTTGCACAAAAGTGTAGGAGAAGTCGAAACAATAAACCTCATTCGTTCATCATTATCAAATAATCGTGAAAGAAGGTTTATTGTGCATATTTTTTGACGTGCAAGGTACCAGGGTAGCATAAAAGTGTAGGAGAAATCGAAACAATAAAAAAGCTCATTCATCATTATCAAATCACCATAATACATGAAAGAGGTTTTATTGTGCATAGTTTGTGGACGTGCAAAGTACCAGGGTATCACAAAACTGTAGGAGAAGTCGAAACAATAAACCTCATTCGTTCATCATTATCAAATAATCGTGAAAGAAGGTTTATTGTGCATATTTTTTTGACGTGGAAGGTACCAGGGTTGCACAAAAGTGTAGGAGAAATCGAAACAATAAAAAAGCTCATTCATCATTATCAAATGACCATAATACATGAAAGAGGTTTTATTGTGCATAGTTTGTGGAAGTGCAAAGTACCAGGGTATCACAAAACTGTAGGAGAAGTCGAAACAATAAACGTCATTCATTCATCATTATCAAATAATCATAATTACATGAAAGAAGGTTTATTGTGCATATTTTTTTGACGTGGAAGGTACCAGGGTATCACAAAACTGTAGGAGAAGTCGAAACAATAAACGTCATTCATTCATAATTATCAAATAATCATAATACATGAAAGAAGGTTTATTGTGCATATTTTTTTGACGTTCAAGTTACCAGGGTAGCATAAAAGCGTGGGAGAAGTCGAAACAAAGAAGTTCATTTATTCCCACAGGAACGACGGGGAGCGGCATAGAAAGTATCCTATGTCCTTCTCCCAGTTCTTAGCTACCTCCTTACCAATTTTTAGCCAAATTGGTATAGCCGTTCTTCAGTTATAAATGATGTAACTAACACGACTTTCTTTTATATATATAGATATAAATGGTGTGAAGCTGATACGGTCTATAATTTAGTAAATAATGTATCTACTTGGGAAATGCGCTTAATGCTGGATTTGTTAATTTCTAATAATTTACGGAATAATATGCCTTTGAACAACGCTTGGATTTGTGCTTTAAATGCATTGTAAGGCAATCCTAGCAATGTGAAGATTACCACAGTTTATTATGAAACCTTAGAATTTGAAGCCTTTTCTGGATTGTCATAATAACTGCATGAAACTTTTTTTTTATTTTATTTTTTTTTAATTAAAATATAAACCAGCGCTTGACCGCAATCCCGCCTGATGGTAAGCAGTGACGCAATCGTTGATGGTAAAGCGCACTAGTTTATTAAGAGCCTATTCACTCTAGCCTTGAAGACACTCAAATTGTAGTCCGACGGAAACACCGCCGCCGGCAGATTGTTCCAGTCCCTCGATGTACGCGGTATAAAGGAGGAGGCGAAACGCTTCGTCCGGATCGTAGAGGTGTTAACAACATAAGGGTGGAAACTCGCCGTACGATGGGTCGTCCTATGGTGGAACGGAGATGGGATGAGGTAATGGTCGCGACGCGAGTTGTAGGGAGGTGAAGAAATTATTTCTGCACCACTGCTCTCAAAACGGTGAAATTTTCAAAATTTTGAAGCAACCGGCATTTCCTAGCACCGTAGATTCACAGATATGTTATAATCATCTACTTGCACTGTCCCACACAGTGCAAGTAGATGATTATAACATATCCGCGCAATTAATTACGTTTTACTCCCTCTCATTTGTCTCCCAGTAGTGTTAGCATAAAAGGCTGATTATAAGATATGCGTTTTTTATCTTTAGTTTTTACGGATTTTTTTATTTTGTGTAAGCATGACATAGAGGCGGCGGCCTGTCGACTGTTATGAACAGGTTTCCGTTCTTAACTTCATACATATCACGCGGGGAATTCCCTGACTCCTGCTATGTGCACTCTATCGTCAATTATTATTTTTTCACTTATTGTTAGTATGTTACGCACACGAAATGTTAATAGGTTATAGACATTTGTTTTGATTTTTTGCTGCTTTTGGAGGCAACTCATTTGATTTAATTTGTTTAAAAGCCAATTTTCATTTTAGTTTTCATTTAATATAATATAATATGCTGCTTTGAGTTTTAATAACTTCATTTAATTGCTTGTTCATTTGGAAACATGCCAATTTTCTTTTCACTGTTTACGTTTAATTTTATAATAAAAAAAAATTAAATGAAAAAAATGGACTGAATAATGTTTTCTGTATTTAAATACAAAAATCACTCTCCTACCACCATTTCTGACCCTGTCTCCGCCTCCGGTTCCGACTCCGATAAATCAAATTTAAAAACTCCGACTCCGGTTTCGGTTCCGATTTAACTACCTCCGTTACATCCCTAGTATGTATGTAGGTATTTGTATACAATGATCGGCGTGAAATATTCTTTTGTTATGCCGCTCCTATGTTATGCTTTAACCTACGATTCAAATTCAAAGCAACCAAAAGTATCGCAGTCAAAGCCGGAACCGAAGGTCGGAACCGAATAATCGGAAATTCCGCCTTAACGGAGTCGGAGTCAAAGCTCTGTAACATCTCTGATACATGCATTACAATTAACTAACCTACCCGCAACCGTGTATCCATAATTTATAATATTCTAGAGTGTTCTGTCTTTTTTTTTTTTTTAGCAATTATAAGCTAGCGCTTGACCGCAATCCCGCCTGATGGTAAGCAGTGATGCGATCGTTGATGGTAAAGCGTGCTAGTTTATTAAGAGCCTATCCACTCAGAAAAACTGAGCGACTAGGAAGGAAGACGGCGGTTGAGCGAGGTGATGCAATGTTAAACCCAACAACACGACCAACGATGCTGCGCCAAAGAGAGATTGATCTGAAGACGCTCCATGACCAAACTCCCAACACAACAACATTAGGCGCATCGTACTCGGCACACATCGCAACACAACTGCTGAAACCCGTCCTCCGTACGGCTTCACTAGACATCATGCCGGAACATGACAAATCGCTAATCGTCTAGTCTCATTTGACAATGTTAGATTATTTTTATAACAAAAATTAGGGTTTGACCGCAATCCCGCCTGATGATAAGCAGTGATGCAATCGTTGATCGTAAAGCATGCTAGTTTATTAAAGGCCTATTCAATCTAGCCTTAAAGATAATTCAATATTGTAGCCAGACTGGAATACTGCTAAAATAGATGCCTACATTATAAGATATGTGTTATAAACGATCACAAATTCGTACAATAACACCATTTTCAAATCGGCAAGTAGGTAAACAACTTTCTAGACTGGCTCAATTTCGTAGAACTGTTCCGTAATTCGACAGTATACACTTATGTTACGTTAGAGTAGATATAGGTAAGGAATATTACGAAGCGCGCCCACCCGGAAAACCGAAATTACGTAAACGCTACATTGAATTTTCCTAAAATCGGCAGAGAGGCTTCCCCCAGATAGACGTTTGATGGCACACGTCATTTGCAACTTATACACGGTATGACACATCTTAAACTAAATGAGATCGAGAAATATATTAAATATATTGGAATGGGTAACTAAGAATGTAACTAGTATTGAAATTGTGATAAACTTTGATCGTTAGGTGTCTGAGCGCCATTGAAAATTATACAAAACTTGATTGGCTCTTAACGGAATGAATAGGCAACTTATAAGAAGCAAATATTATTCAGAATTACCCATTTTGTATTCTCATCTAAATTTACTTTGAGACAGCCCCTGAGCGCTTGTTCTGTTAAATTAGTTTTTAATGTGTTACTTCTACAATCTATTATTTATCTATAGGTATAAATGTACATGTAAATATACAAACAAATAAAATTAATCTGTCTGTAATGTCAAAATTACAACTTCTTTACTAAATGTATACAATATGTAAAGAAACCCCCGTCCGACCCAAAAGTCTAATAAAGGTTAGATATACACATGATCAAATAAAATATGAAATTTTACATAATCGCATAGTAATAATACTAATGAATTTTAAAATAATCTTTTTCTTCCGCGAATTCATTCCAACTTGTCCAAAATTTGGTAATTTTTAAAAAGTGACAACACTAGTTTTTTTATTATGAGTATTGCGACCACGTGCCGCGTGCACTGCCCCCCTTCGCCCGCGCATGTATGCCACCCGCACATGTATTAAGTTACCTCGGTTTTTCGTAATAATATTTATTTTTAGGGGGATTTTTTTAACTTTAGCCCGGCTTTGTAGGCATTAGTAGAATCAGTTATCGATACCTAACAATACCTTCACGGATAGGTCAGGGTTTTTTACATATTGTATAAGAGTATGAACCTGCTATACTATCCAAACAAAATTACCACACTTTTTTTTAAATCTTCGGTCTTATCATATTTAGAATTTCAGGTCTAATTGTCTAGTAGTATCTGGTGAACTAATAGACAATTAGAAACAACATTATAACACATTTTGTACTGGCTGATGACCTGATATTATAACGAATAATATACTGTTTTTGTTTTAGAAAAACTGAAAACTGCACCCTGAAAACTATATCTGATAGGAGAGACAGCCGATACTAGTTAATCGGATACACCTACATGCCTCTGTGGGGTAATAATGAAAAGTTTGTATTGTTTTTCTGGTAGATGTTAGTACTAACACTAGTTTCTAAGTCGTGTAACCAATTGGGCCACTCGGATGAGTCCGAAATAGAAGTTTTGATTTTATTTCGTCGTTATTCGATCGTCGTCCTCCGTGGCGCAGCAGTCAACACGACGACGCGGAACAGCCTGCGACGTGGAGGCCCCGGGTTCGATCCCCGGCCAGGTCAAGATGAAAAACGATCTTTTCCTGATTGGCCTGGGTCTTGGAAGTTTATCTATATATTTATCTATTATAAATATAGTATCGTTGAGTTAGTATCCCATAACACAAGTTTCGAACTTACTTTGGGGCTAGCTCAATCTGTGTGATTTGTCCGTATATATTTATTTATTTGATAATGTATTTATTTATTTTATTATATATATATACACACAATAAAATACATTAAAATAACACTAAATTAGGATCTGAATACAAAGGTGCTGCTTATCTCTTTGGAAATTTCTTTCAACAGACCTGCAAAGGAGATTTAAAACAGAAATTTAGACAAGTGTGTGTAAGAACAAGGAGGAAATAAAATATGAATGTGAGAAGTACAAAAATAATAATATTAAATATGCCTAAACATATAATCTGAAGATAATTACATAAGTATACTTAAGTACAGTACTAATACTAAAATATATAAATATGTGTATAATATAATAAACAAATTCTCACAGTGTAGTGTCGAAGAAAGGTGCTCTTTTAATCGACGTTTAAATATAGAAATAGTGTCTAAATCACGAATGCTAGGCACGATTGAATTATTAACAATTATTAATCACCGTACGGAGGACGGGGAGCTGCTCAGACCCGTCACAACAACTGTGTTGCGATGTGTGCCGGGTACGATGCGCCAAATGTTGTTGTGTTGGGAGTTTGGTCGTGGAGGGTCTTCAGATCAATCTCCCTTTGGCGCAGCGTCGTTGGTCGTGTTGTTGGGTTTAACATTGCATCATCTCACTCAACTGCCGTCTTCCTTCCTATTCACTCAGTTATTCTGAGTGAATAGGCTTTTAATAAACTAGCGCGCCTTACCATCACCTCCCCCCGCCCCATCCGTACAGATGTTCCCCAGGGCTCCGTGCTAGCCCCCCTCATATTCACGCTGTACACAAGCGATATCTCGAAAGGTGGTAAGGCCCAAGTCGCTCTGTTCGCAGACGACACCGCCATCTACTGCTCGGGACTCAGCCCTGACCGAATTCGACACCATCTCCAAACCGCAGTCAACAAACTGGCTGACTGGTTCAAGAAATGGAGGATCGAAGTTAACCCCCAAAAGAGTCAAGCGGTACTCCACATGAAACCGCGACTAAACGTCCCCACCACACGACCCATCTCCATGTCTGGCGAGCTGATCCCCTGGGGGAAGCAAGCCAAATATCTAGGTGTGATTCTCGACCGCAACCTCAACTTCTCAGAGCACATTAAGGCGGTCCGCTTTACCATCAACGATCGCATTACTGCTTACCATCGGGCGGGATTACGGTCAAGTGCTAGTTTATAATTATTAAAAAAAAAATGAACAAAGTCGTCGGCTATTAATAGTACTGTTACCAAAATGTAACCAAGTGTTGAAAAGTAGCTAATTAAAAACGACTACTTTAATGTGAATTCTACTCGATTTAATAGACTGAAACAATATCCTCACAAAAATAGATATATGACCTTAGTACATTTCATCCATATTACTAAGACCATACTCGTAGACATAGATCGGTATAGCAAGGCAAGCTCTGCTTAATTGCAATCAGTTGGGTCACTTTATATCGTTAATGGTGACATGGCGAGGACACGAATTACACCCTCTGTCTATGAAATCTCGATGTAATTAGAGGCGACCCTTCGATATTTTAGGAAGTTGAGAGTTTAAATTAAAAAAAAATAATGCCAGATTGACATTGAGAAACAATGCAGTTACACAATATAATTTTTTTCTTTACTTAGGTAATTTTTTTTTTCAATTTCAAGCTTGGTAAGGCAGTATTTCAAGA
Organism: Sesamia inferens; assembly: GCA_037179545.1. Lineage (NCBI taxonomy): Eukaryota > Metazoa > Arthropoda > Insecta > Lepidoptera > Noctuidae > Sesamia > Sesamia inferens. The sequence continues at coordinate 21,184,093 of CM073927.1, read as the reverse complement.
CTGGTAAGGTAGACATATGTGTTTAAAATGCCATATGACAATGTAAGAAATTAATAATGAAGTTACCACCCAAAAAAACAAAGAAGATGTCCCGGCCGCAGTTAAACCAATCTGTTGCAGTCTTCTGCATAAACAAATAAACAAAATGGAATCCATAAGGTTTTTTATGCGTCCGTCACGGCAAGCGTGTTAAATATATTGCTGTAGCTGGAACAACAATGGCTTGTTTTCGTAAAATATGTGACGATTTATTCGTCATGGACGGTACAAATATTTACCGAGGGATTACAAAACACCGTAACGAGCAAATGTACATAAATCATGATCCAAAGTTCTACCGAATACCGAATATTTGTCGTGGTGAGCAGAAAATATTTGGGAAATGGTTAAAAGTTTAGTCCCATTTAAAATAAAATTGTTTATATTACAAAACTGGAGTTCTTTTTCTGGTAACTCTTCCAGCTCAAGGCGTTTCTAAACTTTCTGTAATAAGAAACAAGAACACGATAAAAGTCAAAGCCAACAGCTATGGCAGTACCGTTCCAGGCAATGGAAATATGTAATTTGAATATTGAACCTAAAATTAAATCTTTGAAATGGATTTCAAATTAAATTCCGTTCAAAATTATATTTGGTCTGATTACAATCAAACCAAATATAATATGATTATGATGCCAAATTAAATTGATTACCTATAGACAGTTGAGTAATAGATATTATTACGTACATTATACTAGGTACAATCAAACTGCTCTGATTATAATCAGAGTGATCTAATTTCCTTATACATTTAAACCTAATATCTTCGTAAGGCCTTTAGTAGGTTGAAAGCAGAAAATAGCGTTGTATACAACAATAAGAATCCTAGCTTTTGGGATGGGCGGATTTGATGGCCCTTTTTACGTTACTATACAATGAAAGCCTCGTTTTAGGAGTATCGGGTAGAAACGCGATGAATGATGGATGATGAACTATCAGCGTGAAATATGTTTGTACCTTGAGTGCTAAGGATAATCTGTGGATAGCCAATAATGCGATAAAAAAAAGCCTATGCATGGCTATAGAAGCCTGTGAAAATCATTATATGCAACATGGTTATCACACTACCACGCAGTGTAGTGCGTGAATGGGTGTTTTACCGTTGCTTGTAAGAATCTCCATTTATATAGAATAATCGCACAGTCCAACACACATAAAATGCATCAATGTGCGTTCATTTTGTTCAACAGTCCCACAACATGCGGCGTGATGCTTGGCAGCGTGTTAATTCCCTGTCCTTACTAAGCAATTGTTCGGAAAACCAGAAAACGACCTCAGCTCATTTGCATAGGGCACGCCCTGCCTTCACCACTTTCTAATGCTTTTGCTGGGAAAAAGAATTAGCGTAACAAGCTCCCCAGCAGAACAGCTATCTGTTTTGTTAAAAATACCTGACTGTATACAATACCAGGCAACTAACAGTACAAGAAACATAATATTAAATTATTTACTATTATGTCAGCTAGCCAACGAAGCCAAACCAATCAATAAAATTAAATTGTAAGTAAAGGCATACTAAAAATTTAAATAAAAGCAGACATAAAAGGCGTGACAATTTACTTATTTATGATTGCTTAGTTATAAAAACAAACTACTATATGAACTCATATAACCTGCTTGTAAGCTAATTCTGAGGGAAGAATTGTGAAACAACCGTAAGATTACTGATTATCTCTAGAAGATATCTTATAGGGAAACTGGCAAGTAGCCTGTAAATTGCTCAAACAGCTCGTTCATGAAGGACAAATATATTTGTATGTAAGCGACTTTTCCCCATAGTAGAGTACCATAGGACGCACCTAATAACTAAAGTACAACGCTGTCAAAATATTTAAAATAGACTTAACGAGCTATATCAAAGTCATTGTGTTTTCTTACTTTTCTGACATTGGCAGCGAAAATAATAAGTCCTGATAGGCTTGATATATGTGACCCCCATAGAAGTCTGACCTACTACGAGAGACAAAGGAGACGGGACTAAAAATTAACACTCAGAAGACCCAGAAAATGAGATTTAGGGCGACAAAATCTTTGCCGTTGCTCAATGGCACAGAAGCTGTGGAAAAAGTCCACAAATTCATGTAACATGGTAGTGTTGTGTCCGATTCTGGAGGGACCGGAGAGAACAGGATCGCCTAGGCAAGAGCAACCTTTGCACAATTCTGTCTCGTGTAGCAATCACGGCAACTGATCAGGAGAGTTAAGCTCAAAATATTCCGTTCCAATGTAAAAACCGTTGTATTGCTGTATGGGTGTGAGATGTGGAAGGTCACAAAAGACATCTCTCATAAACTCCATGATGTTGTCAATCGCTGTCTGCGTCGTATTCTCAGTATCTACTGGTCCAATAAAATCTCAAATGTAGATCTGCGGGAGCGCTGCGGTTAAACTTCGATGGACCAACAGATCAAACTCCACAAATGGAACTGATTCGACCACACACTCCGAAGGGATCCTGGTTTAAACCAAGGCAAGATCTAGACTGGAATCCCCAAGGAAAGCGTAAACGTGGTTGCTCTAGCTAGCAGACCTTGCGGCGAACGGTCCTCGCAGAAGCGAAGAACATATTGAAGACCTGGAGCGAAATAAAATGCGAAGTTCAGACCGAACGGGATGGCGGCGCACTGTGGACAACCTGCGCCCCCTGCACACAAACTTAAGTAGTAATTAAGTACAGGAGTTTGAAGTCTACACCGTTATTCCTAGAAAAACTGCCGAGCCCACAGTTTCAAGCACCTCTTTACATTAAACAACATTGGGTCCTGATAAAGTTTCTTGTAAAGTTTGAAGTAGGTTAATTGGAGAAATTAATTAATACTTAATTAATATAATATTATTTTTGACTGCTTCAAAGTAAAACAAACATCCTTTGAGACAAACTCTGTCTCAAAAACTGTTAGATTTTTTTAAGGCTAAATAATGAACAATTACCCCTTTTTTGGCACATTTAGCTATGTTCCTGATAAATTTAAAAAATCATCCTTTTTATTTCGTACCTCCGCGGTTATGTGAACAAATGGTAATCCATTTGCGCATACATCACGCGCTGTTTTATGTCGTACAGTTCTGTTTTGTGGTCATTTGTCACAGGACATGTTTCATCATTCTTGTACACTGTAATATATGTTATAGGTAGATACCGGTTTACATCCATAGATACAACATTTTGTACTTAAATCATTTTTGTGTAGAATTTGTGTTCTACTCTGGGCTGAAGAATTTCTCTAATGAGAATACTATAGATTGAATCAATCATTTTTTGGTATTGCACCTTGGAGCAGACATTAGTATGACACAAAATCAGATAAAATACACTAGAAACTTAACAGCATCGATAAATCTTGCCTAAATTCGCCACGGTGGTAACGTGTTCTTAGCCACAAAACATCGAAACTAAATAAACAAAAAGAAATAAATATTTAGGAAACAGATACAAAAAAGTAACATTTCCTTAGCTGTAAAGCCACGGTTTCGAATAAAGGCGACATAAAAAGGTATACAGAAAAAAGTTCCCGCTCTAAGCCTAAAATAATGCTGTGAAAGCAGAGACATTCCCTCGGGAAGGGAATCCAACCCTATTTATACACAAAAAACGAATTCACATTTGTTGCGACCGTATCTTCTTCCAAAAGTAACCAACAATATATCCTTGATGGGTGTACACTACTAAGCATCCATTGATCATTTTAAGTGGTAAGTATTTTTGATGACACCTAGTACTAAGTACAGTTTATGCCATGGAAAGTGTCAAGTATAACTAATGGCTACATAATTCATATAACGTAGGATGATGAAGATCCATGGTAAACTGTAATGGGTACATAATTCATTTAATACCCAGTATTTGTTTTCGCCATTCATTTGTAGCGGTAACTACAAACGCCACATGCGATCAACGCGTCATACTGACTTCACATGAATTCTACATCTCACAAGCAGAATTTCCCTACATCAACCGTTGGGCATGGGCCCGCCAAACACGACACCCACCTGGCCGGCGGATCCTCCCTTTTATATGGTGGATGAGTGAACTTTATAGCCTGTTTTTCTTACCTCTAAAATTTATTTTCAATTTTCTAAAATTACTTCTTAGAGTAACTAGTACTTAAAGAACTGTAGTGCAGGGGTCATTGTCCAAAGTCATAGATGATTACTGACGACTATTCCTATACTGTGTGAAATTAATATCGCTATTGTATCTGCATGTTGTATAAAGAAGACCAAAGTAGTACTATGGTCCACCGTCATATAACTGCATCCAAAAAGCATAGCTGTGTTCCATTATAAGATATCAGCAGTCTTATTTGTCTTTAAAATGCTTAAATAATAGAGGTGTTAGGTGTTTTAGGAACATAACAGTAGGAGGGGTTCACATCGGCGTCGGGTCGACGATGAAGTACCTGGGACTCGTCCTCGACAGCCGGTGGAACTTCGAGGAGCACTTCCGACGTTTGGCACCCAGACTGGAACGGGCCGGGGCTGCCCTGAGGCGGCTCCTCCCCAATCTAGGGAGACCAAACGCCTCCTGCCGGAGGCTCTACGCGGGGGCCGTGCGGTCCATGGCCCTTTACGGGGCACCGGTGTGGGCGCGGTCGCTAAGGAAGCGACCAGCCCGATGCCTGACCGCGTCCCAGAGGGTCATGGACGTTCGGCTGATCCGGGGATACCGCACGGTCTCCGCTGAGGCGGCGAGCCTCCTTGCCGAATTGCCGCCATGGGATCTGGAGGCCAAAGCCCTCGCCCACATGTGGGAGTGGCGAGAGGAGGCAAAACGCCGGGGAATAACTCCGCTGCCGCGAGAAATCGCGGTACGGCGGACACAGCTCCGGCGGGATCTCATGGCGACATGGAGAGTGCGATTGTCGCAACCCAGTGCTGGGCACGCCACAATAGCGGCGGTAAGTCCGGTCTTTGAGGAGTGGCTAGAGAGGCGCCACGGCGCCCTCACCTTCCGCCTGACGCAGGTCCTTACCGGACACGGTTGTTTCGGGAGGTTCCTGTTCCTTATTAGGCGGGAGGAAACGCCAGGGTGTCATTGTGTGGATCGCCCTGAGGACACGGTGGAGCATACGGTGGAGGTCTGCCCGGCTTGGGTAGAGCACCGCCGTGTCCTCGTAGCGGCGATCGGCGGCGATGTCTCACGTCCGACCCTGGTCCAGGCCATGGTCCGGAGCGAGAGTGCATGGCAGGCCGTCACCTCCTTCTGCGAAGCAGTGATGCTGGCAAAGGAGGAGGCGGAGCGCGTGAGGCAACGGGAATCCCAGCGCCCTCACGCCACTAGCCGCCGCAGTAGACGCTCTGGTCGGGAGACGACACCTAACTCCCAGCCACCGTAGGCGCGGGCCTGCGGGCGGTGAGCAGTGGGCAACTCGCCGCCCGGTAAGGACCAGGCCCGAGTCGACGGCGCGTCGTGTTTCACGCGCGCCTCAAAGAAATGTCAGCACATCGTGACGGGGTCCACGAAGACCGATGCCTCCTGGGTCAGGGTTGCGGGTTGGTTTAACAAGAAACCGCGGCCCTGGCCGTCGCACAGGCAAGTGAAGAAACACGGGTGGGTTTTAGTGAGTAAAAGTCTGACACACCCTTCCGCTCCGCCCAGAGCGGGAGAAGTCATTTGATGATTTCCCATCCCAACAAAAAAAAAAAGGTGTTTTAGGAAATTAAAAAGAGGTTTTCTGCCAAAAAGAAGCTTATATTAACCATTATAAACGATATCGAATGATATTACGATGTCTGGTGAAGCCGTACGGAGGACGGGTCTGAGCAGTTGTGTTGCGATGTGTGCCGGGTACGATGCGCCAAGTCTTGTGTCGGGTGTTTGGTCGTGGAGGGTCTCCACATCAATCTCCCTCTGGCGCAGCATCGTTGGTCTTGTTGTTGGGTTTAACATTGCATCATCTCGCTCAACTGCCGTCTTCCTTCCTATTCACTAAGTTTTTTTAAGTGAATGGGTTTAATAAACTAGCGTGCTTTACCATCAGCGATTGCATCACTGCTTACCATCAGGCGGGATTGCAGTCAAGGGCTAGTTTATAATTATTAAAAAAAAAAAAAAACATAAGACTGGCTATATCAAAACACACAAATGTATGGCACAAGGAGAGAGACTTTATTATATCATCAACAGGCTATATTATTAGCCATAACAAAAAGATTCATAACAAAACAATATCACAACATCAGTTAAACTGAAGAGGTATAACAGTTTAATCAAAATTCCCCGTTCCATTCAATATAATGGAATGGTTAAAATATTTATTTACCATATCAGAAACTGTCAAGTTAGAATACCTTATTTATTTTATTACACACGTTAATTAACTCCTAATAAAGTAACTGGAGTATATCTTGGACACCAATGACTGAAGGTGAAGGAAAACATCTTGAGGAAACCTGGACTTTAAGTCTGAAATCGCCAACCCGCATTGACCAAGCGTGGTGATTACGCTCAATCCTTCTCTGTATGAGAGAAGACCTGTGCCCAGCAGTGGGACGATAAAAAGGTTGATGATGATGATCAAAGTAACTGGAGAGCTGCGGTGGCCCAGTGGTATCGGCCGAGACTTACAAGTTGTAGGTCGTAGGTTCGAAACCCGTCAGGCGCTTTGTGTAAATTATTTCTTCACCACTGCTCTCAAAACAGTGAAGGAAAACATGGTGAGAAATGTTCTAGAGGCAAAACTTCGAAGACATGTGACATGTAACAACCCACGCCGGCCCGCGTGGTTGATTACGGCCCACTCCCTCTCACCGAGAGGAGCCCTATGTCCCAGGAGTGGGAACACATTATGCTGAATATGTATATATAATAATAATAATAAGGAGCTAAGTACTAAGGAGCTACTCCTCATTGATGTGGCCATTAGTCAACAAGTTCGTCGTTCCCGAAAGGATCTATCGACATGTTGGATAGATTATAAGAAGGCCTATGACTCAGTGCCACATACATGGCTCATGCGGGTGCTGGAGTTGTATAAAGTGGATGCAACTCTGCGCACCTTCCTGATGACGTGTATGAGGACATGGAGGACAGTCCTTCGCTATCCAAGATGTCGAAATATTCTGAGGAATAGCGAACCGATAAGGATCGAGCGAAGAATATTTCAGGGCGATAGTTTGAGTCCACTTTGGTTTTGCTTAGCATTGAATCCTCTAAGCGCACTATTGGAGGATTCAGGTTAAGGCTATCGGTTGAGGAGAGGTGGTCAGGTTATATCGCACCTCGTTTATATGGATGATCTGAAACTTTTTGATCCCAACAATTCACAACTGAAGGAGCTACTGAAAATTACTGAAACTTTCAGTAGCTCCATCAGGATGGAATTTGGTGTGGACAAATGTGCGGTCATGCATGTAAAGCGAGGAGAGATTGTGGAATCCGTGGGAACCCAACTCACGAGTTCCATAAACCTTAGAGCCCTCTCCGTATCCGAAACCTATAAGTAATTGGGTATGTCGGAAGCGTTGGGTATCAATGTTACTGACATGAAGCAATCGTTGAAGGAACGCTTCTTTGGCCGCCTGAAAAAAGTACTTAATAGTCTTCTATCAGGCGGAAACAAGGTGCGCGCTTTCAACGGTTGGGTCATGCCGGTATTGATGTACTCTTTCGGCATACTCAAATGGACTCAAACCGAACTTGACGACCTGGATCAGAGGGTCCGTACGCTGCTGACTGCAAATCGATTGCATCACCCACGGTCATCGGTTATGATGCTGTATATCCCGCGAAAATGTGGAGGTCGTGGCTTTTTAAATGCTAAGACCCTCCACAATCGCGAGATATGCAGTCTCAGGGAATATTTTCTAGAAACCGACGTGGGGATGCATCGAGATGTGGTCGCGGTTGACAAGGGGCTCACTCCGCTCTCCTTGGCTAAAGAGAACTGGCGCAAACCCGTAGTGCTTGACACAAATGATCGCATGGAGGTATGGAAGAGCAAAGAGCTTCACGGGCGCTTTTTCCGAGCCCTACATGGGCCCGATGTAGATTTCCAAGCGTCCGTAGCCTGGCTACGATTCGGTGATCTTTTTGGGGAAACCGAAGGTTTTGTATGTGCAATTATGGACGAAGTTATGATGACGAACAATTACCGGAGATTTATTGTGAAAGACGGCATTGTTGACATCTGTCGGGCATGTCACCAGTCGGGGGAATCAATAAGGCATATTATCTCCGGGTGTTCTCGTCTAGCTAACGGAGAGTACTTGCATAGACACAACCTTGTAGCCAGGATAATTCATCAGCAACTTGCTCTCAAATACAACCTTGTGGAATCGGAGGTGCCGTACTACAGGTATATGCCCGACCCAGTTCTCGAAAATGGCCATATCACATTGTACTGGGATCGATCCATCATTACTGACAGGACTATTGTTGCCAATAAGCCTGATATAGTGATGGTGGATCGATCAGAGCGGCGTGCAATGATTGTTGATATAACCATCCCGCATGATGAGAACCTCGTGAAAGCCGAGAAAGATAAACAAATCAAGTATCTTGACTTGGCTCACGAGGTTGTCGACATGTGGGAAGTGGATTCAGCAGTCATTGAGTCGTGACAGCCAATGGCTTAATAGCCAAGAGCCTCGACCAACACCTCAGGAGGCTCTCGTTAGGCAGCTGGATCAAAGGCTTGATTCAGAAAGCTGTACTTCTGGACACGGCTCGCATTGTCAGGAAGTTCCTCTCTCTGGAGCCCTGACCGCCGGTAGCTTGGACTCTGTTCCCGATGCCGGTGGGCTACTATTTTTTATATTTTTAAATGTTTTTTATGTATCGTTTATATATAAATATTTAAAAATGTAATTTATATGTGTAAACAATTAAATAATAATAATTATTTATTTGAAAGAGGATACGAACATATTTTACAAACAAAAATAGGCTAGTTTTAAGCACATAAGAGTTTTAAGCATCTGTAACCGAACTAGGCAAGGCCTGTATATCAGCTATCAGTGCCAATCCCCTCGAAAAATATTACATGTATCGTAGCCATTTATATTATTTTCTACAAGATGTGTGTTACGTTTATATCAGTGTTATTTTACAAAATTTAATATAATATGTAGAGTATTGAATACGTGTGTATATGTATGTTAATTAACTCGGAAACCTTTTTTAATAAATGGTACATGATTGATTTATCCGGCAACGTGTTGTCAGTTCACTCCATATCTCACACGTGCCAACAATGCCAACCCTTATCAAATTAAAAAAAAAACGACTCGTTTAATTTCCCCTTATGTTTTTAAACCCTTAAAAAAACATCAAGTCTAATGAGCCTTTGTTTGTATGGTCCTTTCAACTCTCGGAAATTAAGTAATTTTTAATTGCAACAAAGATCTCAGAAATGGTTCTTTAGGTTTCAGGGGTACCCTTAAAATAAAAATAACATGGTTTGATTAAAATGTGTTAAATCCAGCTTTAAATAATGCACAGGTACCTTAATTCCCATTTAATGCCAATACTTAAAAACTTAATTACATAACAGACATTGGCTCTGGATGGTTCATGTTGATAAATTAAATAATGCAGCAAAATACATTAGAACAACATTACTTTTCACTCTTCTTGCTAAAAAGGACCATCATTGTAACTTGCCAAAGCGAGGAAAAATAGCATTTCATCCGCTAGGGGAAAAGGTTTTTTTTTTTTTAATTTTTGACTCTTACATAAAAGCCTACATAAACGAAAAATTCTTTATTCAGAAGTAGAATAGAATGAACAAAATTCGACTTATTACTGTACCATAAAAAGAAGTAGGTACATTGGAAGTAATAGCAGCCAGCTTTCCGGTAGAATGTGTGCATTGCGTTGCCAATACAGAGGACATTACACAATATCAGTACAACCGGATACAGAGCACTTAAGCTGCTTGAATATATAAATCATTCTTCTGAATCTTGTACTAATAGTATTTTTGTGCAAGTACCAGTTCAGTCCGCTATCAACAACCACCCCAGATTTTTTAGGTGTTTTACCTCCAGAAGAGTAGGGCATGAGCAAGGCCCATGGCCGTTACATGTGTGGGCGCTAATGATAAAACCCGTTGAAGGTTTAGTACACAAGTGTATCTTAAACGAAATGAAGGAGGTTTTGTCCAGGTTTCATCATCATCATCATCATAAACCTTTTTATCGTCCCACTGCTGGGCACAGGTCTCCTCTCATACACAGAAGGAGACCAGGTTTAGAGTGAGGAGATTCAGCTGCAACCAACTGATAACAGATTTAAGTGATATATCAGCAGCGTTTCTTACATGATCCCAATTAGTTCCATGAACAATAATTGCAGTATCATCGGCATATGTGAAAATTTTGGAATTTGTGAGAGGCATGCGACAAAGGTCGTTGATATAAACCTGGAATAGGGTCGGGGCAAGCACACTTCCCTATGGTAATGTGATCACCAATTTTTACACACAGTCTACGATTACTGAGATAGCTTGCAAAAAATCATGGGCAAAGCCGCGTATGCCAATGTCAACCAACTTCGACAGGACGGTAGGAACAGAGACCGTATCGAATGCCTTTTTCAAATCTAGGAATATACCCAGACAATTCTGTAAATCATCGAGCTTCCTTAAAACAAATTTAGGTTGGTCGAGAACTGCATCTTCTGCCGATACTCCTTTTTTTAAAACCGTACTGATTTTGTGCAATTAGGTTATTTTTATCGAGAAACCGAGTAAGCCTTAGGTTTAATAATAAAAAAAAAAACATATTAACCGGATGCAACTGAACATGAGTATAACCAGATCCAGCTGAATATGAGTATAACCGGATGCAGCTGAATATGAGTATAACCAGATCCAGCTGAATATGAGTATAACCGGATTCAGCTGAATATGAGTATAACCGGATCCAGCTGAATATGAGTATAACCGGATCCAGCTGAATATGAGTATAACCGGATCCAGCTGAATATGAGTATAACCAGATCCAGCTGAATATGAGTATAACTGGATGCAGCTAAATATGAGTATAACCGGATGCAACTGAATATGAGTATAACCGGATCCAGCTAAATATGAGTATAACCGCATGCAGCTAAATATGAGTATAACCAGATCCAACTGAATATGAGTATAACCAGATGCAGCTGAATATGAGTATAACCGGATGCAGCTGAATGTCAGTATAACCGGATGCAGCTGAATATGAGTTTTTTTTTTTTAAAGGAGCGACTGCCTGTCTGAGCTTCACAACCCAGTTACTATGTAATACGATAACCCTTGGTAAGACTGATTTTCATAATTTCGGGCTTGACTCCCCGCAACGAAATTTTTTTATAGAATAAATAGGGATGTTTCCTGGGCAAAAAAAATGATTCTACTTAGTCCGTCATTCAGATTATAGAAAAATATTGGATACGTATATTTTGTTTTATCAAATCAATAAAAATTTACAAATATAAAAGGCATCAAAAATCAGGAATGGTAGCTGGTGACGTCACTCCTCGCTAAAAAGTGTAGCGTGCAGTGACGTCACACGAGTTTTCAACGCACTGTGTCGTCTTCATTTTTTGTTACGGACTAATTAGTTTTTTTTAGTCAACTACCCTATTGCAAATTCTGGTTATTTCTAGTTAGTGACCGTAATTTATTTAATACTAGCTGACTCGGCGAACTTTGTTCCGCCTTAAAGGCAATAAATATCACATGATCACATTTTTTACTTTTTAAATTAGGAACACTGTAAATAAAAAAAAAAAAGTATTCCATGATTTTTTTATTTGTCATTTATTTAGTGCAGCACCATGTGAAAGAAATTAATTTCTACTTGTGCTTCGTAAATTATCTAGCTATTGATCTCTGAGATGTCGTGGTGGCCTAGTGGTTAAAACACCAGCCTCTCTTGTATGATTGCGCGGGTTCGATTCCAGGTCAGGCAAGTATCGATGTAACTTTTCTAAAGTGATATGTACTCTCTAAGTACAATATCTAGGACACCAATGACTGAACGTGAAAGAAAAAATCTTGAGGAAACCTGGACTTTATAAGTCTGAAATCGCCACCCCGCATTGAGCAAGCGTGGTGATTACACTCAATCCTTCTCTGCATGAAAGGAGACCTGTCTCCAGCAGTGGGACGATAAAAAGATTGATGATGAAGATGATGATCTCTGAGGTTTGTTCGCCGATTCCGCATTGTCAACGGAACAGTTTCACGGACTGCCGCCTCCCTTTGCTCTTGTGAGTGAGAAGCACAAAGTCGAGTCATAGTAAGGCGGCGCTCTGCACGTGCAATTTCTTGCTCTTCTTCAGTGCTTTCATTCAGAATGTTTCGATTTACTCTTGCATTACCGCTTTGTCGAGAAAGATTTGATGGTCTTGGTCATGGCATGATATTTTTATTGATGATAAATGGCACAGCAATACAATATTAGAAATTTTGAAGTTGAAGTTGGCTTTGTTGTTTTTTATTAGAAACTTTAAACCAGCAGAGAGTATTTATTTATATTCTTTGCTTTAAACGATTGCTTCAACCGGTTAGACGTTTTTTTTAAATATGCTCAGCTGTCATTTGCTTTTTGTTATACCATTTTTGGTATATGAATTGCTGACTTACATTTTGAATGAGTTGGACCATGTCTTATGTCACGTCACACGGGAACGACGGGGACGGGTTCTTAACTACCTCCCACCAATATTCAGCTAAATCGGTTCAGCCGTTCTTGAGTTATATATAAATAGTGAATAAGCAACTGAATCGATTCCAATAATTTTTACACCATGTTATATTTTGTCCCAAATACATTTAGAAATTGTTACAGTGTAGTTACCGAGTGCGTCACGCAGCTTACGATACATCATTATAGTATTGTGCGCGCGCAACAGCTGACGCTAGAGGTCAATGCACCGCGCTTGCTCGCCCGCGGATCTTTGACCATATTTATGTTGGGACAACGAAGTAGAATACACGTAGCAAGCTTATTATAACTTTGTGGTTTTTCATTATATCTTTTTGAAATTTTGTACATATTATTATTAACTTAAAAATACTGGACACGTGTTTCCTACTTTGTGGAGGTGCAAGGTACCAGGGTAGCACAAAACTGTAGGAGAAGTCGAAACAATAAATCTCATTCATTCATCATTATCACAAATCATCATAATACATGAAAGAAGTTTTATTGTGCATAGTTTGTGGGCGTGCAAGGTACCAGGGTAGCACAAAAGTGTAGGAGAAGTCGAAACAATGAAGCTAATTCATTCTCATGGGATCGACGGGAGCGGGATAAAAGGTATCCTATGTCCTTTTCCTAGTTTTTAGCTACCCCCCTACCAATTTTCAGCCAAATCGATGTAGCCGTTCTTGAGTTATAAGTGGAGTAACTAACACAACTTTCTTTTATATATATAGATAGTGAATAAGCAACTGAATCGATTCCAATAATTTTGACACCATGTTATATTTTGTCCCAAATACATTTAGAAATTGTTACAGTGTAGTTACCGAGTGCGTCACGCAGATTACGATACATCATCATATCATCATCTCTCACAAAGGACTTGTAAATATTTAAACTGTTATCTTAGTAGAATTGTAACTACCTTTGTGGAGAAATAAATAAATTTATTATTATTATTATTATCATCATAGGTATTGTGCGCGCGCAACAGCTGACGCTAGAGGTCAACGCACCGCGCTCGCTCGCGCGCGGATTTTTGACCATATTTATGTTGGGACAACCAAGTAGAATAATACTCGTAGCAAGTTTATTTATTATAACTTTGTGGTTTTTCATTATATCTTTTTGAAATTTTGTACATAATATTATCAACTTAAAAATACTGGACACGTGTTTCCTACTTTGTGGAGGTGCTGGGTACCAGGGTAGCACAAAAGTTTAGGAGAAGTCGAAACAATAAACCTCATTCATTCATCATTATCAAATAATCGTAATACATGAAAGAAGGTTTATTGTGCATATTTTTTAACGTGCAAGGTACCAGGGTAGCATAAAAGTGTAGGAGAAATCGAAACAATAAAAAAGCTCATTCATCATTATCAAATCACCATAATACATGAAAGAGGTTTTATTGTGCATAGTTTGTGGAAGTGGTATCGAAACTCATCATCTGGGACGAATGTACAATGGCGCATAAACGTGCATTAGAAGCACTTAACCGAACATTAAAAGATTTACGCAATGACTCGAGGTGTTTTGGAGGAGCAATGATTTTACTGTCTGGCGATTTCCGCCAAATACTGCCAGTAATTCCAAGATCTACGGCTGCCGACGAAATAAACGCTTGCCTCAAATCGTCAAATCTATGGCGCTATGTGAAGAAACTGCAACTGACAACAAACATGAGAGTTACATTGCTTAATGATACATCTGCTGAAGATTTCTCGGAGCAATTACTGACTATCGGTAATGGTCAAGTACCTGTCGATGAATCGAGCGGATTAATATCATTTCCAAATAATTTGTGTAATTTTGTCACATCAAAAGACGAACTTATCAACAATGTATTTCCAGAAATTATTTCTAACTACGAAAATAATGAATGGTTGAGTGAGCGAGCAATTTTAGCGGCTAAGAATAAAGATGTAGATGACCTAAACTACATAATTCAAAATAAGATCATTGGAACATTGCATTCATTCAAATCTATTGACTGCGTCACAAATGAAGATGAAGCCACCAACTATCCAACTGAATTTTTGAACTCTTTGGACGTGCCTGGCTTACCACCGCACAATTTACGCCTAAAGGTTGGCTCCGTAGTAATCATGCTTCGAAACATAAACCAACCAAAACTGTGCAACGGTACGCGTTTGGTGGTTACAAAATTGATGAACCATGTAATTTACGCTACGATAATGATAGGAAAATTCAAAGGTGAGGAAGTTCTCATTCCGAGGATACCGATGATCCCAACCGATATGCCGCTTGAATTTAAAAGACTTCAATTTCCGATACGTCTTGCATTTGCCATGACCATCAACAAATCACAAGGCCAATCCTTAAAAGTTTGTGGTTTAAATCTAGAACAATCATGTTTTTCCCATGGTCAATTATACGTGGCATGTTCACGGGTCGGAAGACCATCTGCGTTGTTTGTTTTTGCGCCTGATAATAAAACAAAAAAATGTTGTGTATCAGAAAGTACTTAAATGAAGAGAAACCTATGTACTAAAATACAGAAATGATTATGAATGATTAATGTAGGTATTTATTTTTTTTTGTATTTTTTCCAATTAAAAAAAAAGTCTGCTTATTTATTGCCATTAAGGCGGAACAAAGTTCGCCGGGTCAGCTAGTATAGATATAGATAGTGAATAAGCAACTGAATCGATTCCAATAATTTTGACACCATGTTATATTTTGTCCCAAATACATTTAGAAATTGTTACAGTGTAGTTACCGAGTGCGTCACGCAGCTTACGATACATCATCATAGTATTGTGCGCGTGCAATAGCTGACGCTAGAGGTCAACGCACCGCGTTCGCTCGCGCGCGGATCTTTGACCATATTTATGTTGGGACAACCAAGTAGAATACTCGTAGCAAGCTTATTATAACTTTGTGGTTTTTCATTATATCTTTTTGAAATTTTGTACATAATATTATTAACTTAAAAATACTGGACACGTGTTTCCTACTTTGTGGAGATGCAGGGTACCAGGGTAGCACAAAAGTTTAGGAGAAGTCGAAACAATAAAAAAGCTCATTCATCATTATCAAATCACCATAATACATGAAAGAGGTTTTATTGTGCATAGTTTGTGGACGTGCAAAGTACCAGGGTATCACAAAACTGTAGGAGAAGTCGAAACAATAAACCTCATTCGTTCATCATTATCAAATAATCGTGAAAGAAGGTTTATTGTGCATATTTTTTGACGTGGAAGGTACCAGGGTTGCACAAAAGTGTAGGAGAAGTCGAAACAATAAACCTCATTCGTTCATCATTATCAAATAATCGTGAAAGAAGGTTTATTGTGCATATTTTTTGACGTGCAAGGTACCAGGGTAGCATAAAAGTGTAGGAGAAATCGAAACAATAAAAAAGCTCATTCATCATTATCAAATCACCATAATACATGAAAGAGGTTTTATTGTGCATAGTTTGTGGACGTGCAAAGTACCAGGGTATCACAAAACTGTAGGAGAAGTCGAAACAATAAACCTCATTCGTTCATCATTATCAAATAATCGTGAAAGAAGGTTTATTGTGCATATTTTTTTGACGTGGAAGGTACCAGGGTTGCACAAAAGTGTAGGAGAAATCGAAACAATAAAAAAGCTCATTCATCATTATCAAATGACCATAATACATGAAAGAGGTTTTATTGTGCATAGTTTGTGGAAGTGCAAAGTACCAGGGTATCACAAAACTGTAGGAGAAGTCGAAACAATAAACGTCATTCATTCATCATTATCAAATAATCATAATTACATGAAAGAAGGTTTATTGTGCATATTTTTTTGACGTGGAAGGTACCAGGGTATCACAAAACTGTAGGAGAAGTCGAAACAATAAACGTCATTCATTCATAATTATCAAATAATCATAATACATGAAAGAAGGTTTATTGTGCATATTTTTTTGACGTTCAAGTTACCAGGGTAGCATAAAAGCGTGGGAGAAGTCGAAACAAAGAAGTTCATTTATTCCCACAGGAACGACGGGGAGCGGCATAGAAAGTATCCTATGTCCTTCTCCCAGTTCTTAGCTACCTCCTTACCAATTTTTAGCCAAATTGGTATAGCCGTTCTTCAGTTATAAATGATGTAACTAACACGACTTTCTTTTATATATATAGATTGTGTTGGATTAAACTAGAGTGTAACACATGGTGCTGAAAACCTATTAGAACTCAATTTCTTTTTACTCCTACACTAAAGCAAGGGAGTAAAAATACCTTGTATGTATTGATCATTTTGGCCCCTCTTACAATCTCCTATTATAATAATTGACATTAATAATGTACGAAATAGCAATATTTGGAGTATAGGATTTATTTTATTACAAAGTGGTGCGGAAACAACGGGTAATCATTTTTTTACGATGGCTCCTTCTTCGTGGAAACTTCTTATCCAGCACCCTAATTACGTAAATAGCAATAAGCTTCAAAATGATTCCAACGGATAGCCGTTGGAATCATTTTGAAGCTTATTACTATTCCAATGCTCCCTATGTTCAAAAATGTATTTGCTTAACAACCTAAATAACGCAATGAATGTAGTTGAACTGACATGACTGACTGCAATGAAACCCATTCCTACTGATAATAATGTGTTACGCAATTACCCTGCTGAAAACGATGACTTGACTGGCAACAGCTACATGAATTGAAAAAGCATCGATTAATAAAGTAAATACCCAATTATCCTTAACACTTTTTCTTTGTTACCTTCCTCTACTGGACAAACGTCTAGTACAGAAGAAGGAAACGTAATAAGTAAAATTGTAAGGAACTAAAGTGATCGATTTGTAAAAGTTGTGAGAGCGATAGTAACAACCAGCTGTCAGGAAACAGTGAAACACTGAAGCTTTATTGGATCGCTGGCCAGCAGGAAAATAATCTTGACTAAGTTAGAAGGACACTTATTCAGTTAATACAAAATGGCCGAACTTTTTATGAGGCACTTATATCAAGTTCAGATATAAATATATCAAACATGAAAAAAAAAATGAATTGAAAAAAATCATGGCGCCAGCTGTCACGTAAACATTCTGCTCCCGTTTTAAAAATTCTCTAAAATAGTTATATCTTCATCAAATCAATAATTCAATTTTGATTTGAAAAACTACTACAATCTGTTTTATAAAATTAATAATTTGAATTTGAAAAATCTTTTACAATTGATCTCAATTGATCGAGATTGCAGAATTTGAATTAACGTTTTCGACAGCAAGGTCGGGTGGAATAGGATTGAGAGAGTGTTGTGAAGAATAAAGAAAGTCCTATTCAACAACAAGAATATAAATATTTGAAATTTTCCACAAGACATCATCCATTGAAACACAATCTTTTTTGAAAATTCGTCGTGCAACTGGGGACGCGACGCCAGCTCCAGGCTACGGTTGCTAGGGCTGCGCCGAATTGCGGCGCAACGGCCTAATCCGCCTGCGAATGCGTCGCTCCTGTCGCCGATTGTCATCTGTGTCACCTAGACTTTTTGTTCATTTTCTAGTGTTTTTGTATTTCTTGTTATTTTTTTAGATATTGTAGTTATAAGGTGAATAGTTTTATTTAAATGTTTAGTGGTAGCAGCGATGTGACGGATATTAGTGCATGTCAACCTTCAACATCACAGAGCACCCTGGAAAAGTGTCCGCTATGTACCCAGGCCCGATTTTTTAAAGGTAAGCGGGGTCTGAATGTGCACATTGGAAAAGTCCACAAACCACAAAATGCAGTCACCTCAGACCCTGTATCTATAGTTACACCTTCAACACCAGCTACATCTACTTTAAACCCACTTTGGAAAACCCTGTCAAAATTCAAAAACTCTGTTCCAGTTTTAAAGCGAGTTCCCCGCGGCGCTAGACATCTAGTGGCACAACACCTAGCAGGTTGCGTACGTCTTGCCGCCCGTGAGAACTCGCTAAGTGCTTGGGAACAACTACTCACCTTCCCTTACAGAATTTTACATTTGAAAAAGAACTTGGCTACCAAAAAGACTTTGACGGCACAAATTAAAGAAAATTGCAACCTTTCGGCTTTTGATTTAGATCCCAAATTGACACAGAGATGTACGCCTACAAGAGGTATATCTCATCTCGTGGAATCTAAGTTAGGGGAGGGTGACATTAGCGGAGCTGCCAGGATTCTTTTTAGCAGTGATGTGGTAGCACCGTGTTCCCCTGAAATACTCGCTGCTCTTTTGAGCAAACACCCTGCCGCAGCGGATGGCCTCTCTTTTCCCGACCCCCCTGATCCTAATCACCACTCCCTCACTATTACAGGTCGAGATCTAATCACAACCGTTCGCTCCTTCCGAAGCGGATCGGCTGGAGGCCTTGACGGTCTGAGTCCTCAGCACCTGAAGGACCTTATTTGTTCAGGCGCCGGGGCAGCTGGTGAGTCGCTCTTGAAGGAGCTTACGGTTCTGATAAATCTTATGCTCTCCGGCAAAGTGAATGAGGCAGTCATCGATGTTTTATACGGGGCTAATCTTTGCGCCCTGCGTAAGAAGGATGGCGGCATTCGTCCAATTGCCGTGGGCACCACCTACCGTCGTATGGCAGCCAAAATCTGTTGTAAATTTTATGGTGAGGTAGTTTCGGAAAAATTTCAGCCCCTGCAGCTAGGTTTCGGCTCCAAAGGGGGCTGTGAGGCTGCCGTACATGCCTTGTCGACCTACCTAAATTCTGGAAAAGGTGAGGTCATCCTGAAGGTTGACATAAAGAATGCCTTCAACTCTGTTAATAGGGACACCTTGCTGACAGAAACTAGAAAAGAAATACCCCAAATTTATAGTTTCATTTGGCAATGTTACAGACACCCTTCTAAATTACTATTTCGGGACAATCTCATGGAATCTGCTGTTGGCTGTCAACAAGGTGACCCCCTCGGGCCAGTGATTTTTAGTTTAGCCATTCACCCAATTATTCGACAGCTAAATTCCAAATTTAACGTTTGGTATCTCGATGATGGAACTTTGGGAGGCGATGTAGAAACAGTACTAACTGACCTTCAATTCCTACAAAATGAACTTCACTCCATAGGCCTCGATCTCAATCTTTCAAAATGTGAACTATACTTAGCCGACAGTACTGACAGACACCTGACACTCCCAAAATTTAAGTCAATAGCTCCAGATATCAAAATTATCGAAAAAACATCTCTTCGTCTCCTTGGGTCTCCAATCTTCGAGAATTCCTTTCCCATTTTCATCGACGAAAAAATTCAAAATTTCAATGACGTTTCGGACAGATTGTTGCAAATTAATATGCATTCGGCCATAACCTTGATTCGTTACTGCTGTTTTAGCCCTAAATTAATTTACTTCCTTCGCGCTTCCCATTTATGGAAGCACACTCACCTTTTAGACAAAATGGACAAAATTATCAGGCATACATTAACTTCGATTTTAAATGTGGCCATGGACGACCGAGCTTGGGCACAAGCTACTCTCCCGATTCGTATGGGGGGCCTCGGCGTCCGCAAAATTTCTGATATTAGTTTACCGGCTTTCATATCCTCGGTCCACGGCACTGATAAATTAATCAGGAAAATTTTAGCCCCCTCACTGATTAATTTTGATGTGCCGTTCTTCTCCGAGGCTATGGATTCCTGGAGAATCACTTGCCCGAATACAGATCCACCCAGCAATCCATCTTCCCAGAGACAGTGGGACGAGCCGCTCTGTAGAGTAGTACGGAACAATTTACTTGTCTCGTCTGCTACTGATGCGGAGCGTGCGCGCCTGCTAGCTGTGGGAAGGTGGGAGTCGGGTCTTTGGCTTCATGCACTACCTTCGTCGAACATAGGCACTCTGTTCGACGACACCACTTTCCGCATCGCTGCTTCCTTACGACTAGGAGCTCCTTGCTGTTCTCCTCATCGCTGTCACTGTGGTGCAGATGTCAACAGCCTCGGACACCACGGCCTGGCTTGCAGCCGAAGTGCGGGTCGCTTAGCTCGGCACGCAAACATTAACGACATCATTCGACGAGCTCTTGTCACTGTCGGCGTTCCAGCTGTATTAGAACCTAATGGCTTGGTGCGCGATGATGGCAAGAGACCGGACGGCATGTCCTTATTTCCTTGGAAGATGGGTAGGCCTTTAGTGTGGGATGCAACTTGCGTCGATACTCTTGCGCCATCCCATCTTCCTGGATCGACGTGCAGTGCTGGCGTTGCTGCTGCGGCTGCAGAAAACCTCAAACGGCGAAAATATAACAACCTTATCGGAAATTATATTTTCGAGCCGTTTGGGGTTGAAACTCTTGGGCCGTGGGGTCCGAGTGCTCTTTGTCTTTTTAATGAACTGTCCAAGCGGCTTGTTGACACTTCCCGTGACCCAAGGGCTGGCTTTTACCTTGGCCAGAGACTAAGCATTGCCATTCAACGCGGCAATGCTGCCAGTCTTTTGGGTACATTACCAGTCGACAGCGATGATGACGAATTTTTTGATGCTGTATTGTAATTTATTAATAGTTTTAATTAGGGTAATAGCTTTATTTAGTAATTTGTATTTATTTAGTTTTATAAGATTGTATATATCAATATGTTGAATATATCAAATGATAAAGCATTTTACTCTGTAAGAATTATTGTATTCTTATTATTTGGCAAAGAATCATCCATTGTATTCTATGACCACTTTTCGCAATGACAGCAACGCGGACGAATTTTATGATGGCTAGTGAGTTCTTTCTTCTTTTATCAACAAATGCAAAAACATAATAATCCCTATGCCTCTAATGGCTCGTAGAATATTAAAACTTGAATTCTGTCGTTTCTAGCCAATATATTTGATTTTTAACTCACAACATACCTACCTCATTATTAAGGTACATAATCGCTTAAACTTATTTTGCTTCACGTTCAAACATCTTATCGCAAACGAGTAAAAATGATTACCCGTACTACCTATGTACTTACCTGACGGTTGACCTTTTCAAAAGCAGTTTTTCCCTCGCGGCGTTTCCACTGACATTCACGTAATGAATTCCTTTTGTGTTGCCTTACATTTAATGCCTCTATGACCAAGCCGTGATTTCATTCATTTAAAACAATTTTCCCTAAATCATTTCCACTTAACGAACTAAGAACGTGCAAGATAAACTGGAAATTACTAGAGTCTGCAAACGCTGCTTGAAGTTGGAGTTTATAAATACTTGTCGGAAATTAGATCGACTAAAACTCTTGTAAAACAAAGAGAAGTTGCTAAGTGGCGCCAAGATCTGCACTTCTAGTAGGTTCAACAGAATATTAAGTGTACATAATGGTCCCATTAAAGCTAGATGAATTTTCAAACGACACTATTTATGTTTTTCTATGAAAAAGTTTCTTAAGAAAATAGTTTCAATCACGAATTAATAACTATGGTTTGGCGGATGACTTTGGCCTAAAGAAAATAATTATTACGAAGTATTTGGTCGTAAATTTTAAAGATCGCCATTTATGTTGTTTTAATTACAACCTGGCAAAAAATTTAATTAGTAATTTAACCATAAATATAAATAGATATTTTTGCTAATATTTTTTAGAAACGTGTTAATATAACATTTAAAATTAAACCCAAAACTTGTGTTTACGATGGAAAATGTCAAAAAACTGATAGAATATTGTTTATCATATACTCCAGACAAATTACAGACATAAATACAGAAATTTTACAAAGGATGCCATATTGGAAGGAACGACCTTTGGATATATAGATTAAAAAGAGGTAAGAGACACAAATATTGTGGTAGAATGTGGTGTATCATTTAAATAATACAAAAATAGGTAGATAAAGTACCAATTACATTCCAGATCCGTTGCCATATACAATAAAATTAATAATTCAATCAACATATATCC
The DNA here is from genome assembly GCA_037179545.1 of Sesamia inferens. Taxonomy (NCBI): domain Eukaryota; kingdom Metazoa; phylum Arthropoda; class Insecta; order Lepidoptera; family Noctuidae; genus Sesamia; species Sesamia inferens. The sequence goes on along the minus strand of CM073927.1, from coordinate 21,161,555 downwards.
CATGTCTACTAATGACTGCAAAAAGGCAATTATTGAATGGCTAAAACCAAAGACCTATGATGACATTGAATTATTGTTACGTAGTTTATTTGAGCGAATTCATACGCACACAAACCCACACAACAGACACACGCCTCGTTACACTTCACACACACACATGCACCGCTACACAACATACACACACACTCAACCCCACACAACACACTGATCTATACACTTACTCATCACTCCTTACCTTTCCACACCCACACAAACTCACACTATTACAGAATTATATACTAAGCATTTCTAATTATTATTATTCACTGTTTTCTTTTAATTAGGAATTGTTATCCAGACCCAATTTGCTTTCCTTTCTTTTTTATTTAAGTTTTGCTTTATGTTATTTTATGCACAACTTTTATTATTTTAAAACAAATATTGAGGAGCGGGGCCTCCTGGCACAGGTATAGTTTTTACTTAAAAGGAGGTCCCTACGTAAGATTTACTATAAAAGTTTGTACATGTTTTCGAAATAAAATTCATTTTATTATTTTTTTTTTTTTATTCTTTAATTACTTTGAAGTATTTTACATGGTTATGTGCTATCTAAATATTATTCTTCATACCTTATTTGGTTTAGAATTTATATCCAATAGCTTCTGCCGCGAGTTTGTACACATGAAATTTATTGCCTTCCCGGCCCACCCCGTCACATTGCATCGCCCTTCCCCGTTACTATTTCTTTTTCGCTTATCGTTCTTTTGACTTTATTGTTTTTGAACGCCTCTTAAGGATTAGAGTAACGCTCTTCCTGCTTTTGTTAAATTTAGTTAAGGATTATTTTGTTAAATGCCGTTTTATATTATAATGTAACAAAAGTGTATCATGTTGTATTTTGGGAAAAAAATACTTTATTGTTTCAGCCTTTCTGAGGAATTAGAAGTATCCAGCTAACGCAAATTATTTCAAGTCCTTCGGTTTTTTAATAGATTAACGCTTCAAAACAGTAGATTCTTAACCTTTGTTATTAGTAAAGATATATAGCATTGAACTGACGCTTTATGTACCTTTACTTATAACGTAACATTCAGCTAATGAATCAATATATATTTTGGCAATTCAATCGCATCTGAAGACGCTCAGACACGATTGAACTGCCAAAACGTTGTATTTATTTAGTGGCAAATTCAATGCTCCGGAAAAAACTATTCAATTAATTTAAAGTTAGAATTAAGTGCTGTGTAGAATTTAAACAGCGATCGACGATAAATGAATAAAAGACAATTAAATGTTTACACTGACGATTATTAATTAAAAAATTAAACTTCTCCTCCCCATGTGTCATTCTTTGTAAAATCGTCATATTTATGTTCCGTAATTTATATGGCGTACATAATAAAGAATAATATATTTTATTCTATGTTCAAATCAACATTGTTAGAAATTAATGTTAACAAAATACGACTTCCATAAAGACTAAACGAAATTCAATTCTCACCAGTGCCAAGTAAAAAAAAGTACCACTTATTACAGTTTAAGTGAGTAATCAGTAGAACATTGCTACTTCTCTTAAATCAGAATCCTGCTGCCAGTTGCCAGCCGGATTCTGAGTACCTACTTATGGGTAGATTCGTCCTTGCGTACCGAAACCGACCTTTTCACCCAGATTCCATTTAAAACAAATTGACAGAAAAGTCGATCACATTAAAAAACATTGGTAATGAGCTGGCTTATCTTGAGTCTTGGAGCTATAAAAATTGATGAAGCCTCCACAAGCGCCCCCTAACTTCCTTTAACGAGAACGATAATTGAAAACTTCAGTTTAATCTGAGTCTTGCGTAAATTGAAACTTGGTGAAGCAGAAGACAGATAATTGTATGGAATTATGAAAAAGCACTGATTAGGTAACTACTTTTGAAATGTGAAACCAAACGTTTATACTGAAGCAAAAACCACCATCTAGATTTGAATCCTACTGTACAAGCTCTGCTTAACAGGATTCAACTTTAGGTAGTCTAAAAACTATTATCAATACTAATATTGATTCATACATATGGATGTATGAATCAATATTAGTATTAAGTATAAGTCTAAATCTATGGAGATTTAGACACGTGCTAAGCTATTGTGAAAAGGCGAGGTTATAGTAGCAATGGCTTTAATTTTAACAGCTCAACAGCATTGATTGCATTATATACTTTGATCAACAGATAAATGTTTCAAACGCATAAAGCAATGGAATAAAAATATCCTTCAAAATGATTCAGATTGAGATTTAAAGTGGGTTATTTGCGCCTTTGATATTTATATCCAGCTCCCTAACATAGTTAAGTTACGCTAACACTAATATGACATGAGAAGTATGTCATACGATATGCCGTATGGCTGGCGGAGAACTGCTCAGGATCGAGCTTGTTGGCGTGCCATGAAAGAGGCCTATGTCCAGCAGTGAACGAGTAGAGGCTGATGATGATGAACACTAATATGCAATTAAGGTGCTGAATATAAATATCTTAGGAGCCCCGTTGAACTCGCGACGACGCGTCAAGGCCTACCGGGGGTACCGTAGAATTAGGAGGACCCGGTACCCCGGAAAGGCAGATGACGAACGCTTAGGTGGTTTTTTAGCCGGTATGAGTCCAGCACACCTCCCCGCGTTCCCTAGCGGAGGATAGTCCATGAGGACTATTACACCTTAAAAAAAAAGAGCGGGTTGGAAACTGTTCTCGGTGGTAAGTCATAACATCGGCCGCCGGCAGAAGTTACCACCCACCAGACAAAGCCTTGCTGCCAAGCGATTTGTCGTGTTCCCGCATGATGTCTGGTGAAGCCGTCCTGAGGACGGTTTTGAGCAGTTGTGTTGCGATGTGTGCCGGGTACAATGCGCTTAATGTTGTTATGTTGGGAATTTGGTAGTGGAGGATCTTCAGATCAATCTCCCTTTGGCGCAGCATCGTTGGTCGTGTTGTTGGGTTTAACATTGCATCACCTCGCTCAACTGCCGTCTTCCTTCCTATTCGCTCAGTTTTTCTGAGTAAATAGGCTCTTAATAAACTAGCGCGCTTTACCATCTGTTGTGAATGTGCACAGCACTAGTCAGCGCCCCATCACTAGCTGAGCGTGTCTAAAGATGGCGCTCGAACAATACTAGGTCTACGTTTATGTTAATTAACAATTGTCTATCTATAAGTTGTCTTAATTAAACAAGAGATTTAATAAACTAGTCTTTATTATAATCCTGACCAAAACATGGTGTCAGTAATTGGGTTCGTACTCGCAGTCTACGTTCCGTGTCAATAATAGTCATTGTGAAACTGTCATATGAAAAGGCGGCGTCATGTCTGATGAGAACCAAAAACCCAAGAAACTTTCGGCAATGTCCAGTCCGCAGTCCATGGAGATGAATGGTAACTTGGCTCAACAATGGAAAAAATGGGTGCAGTTTTTTAAAATATATTTGCGTGCGTCTGGTCTGGATGAAGAGAGTGATGGCAGAAAGGTAGCTTTATTTCTACATGTCATTGGTGAAAAGGGCGTGGAGGTATTCAATACGTTTGGAAAAGACGTAGATGTCATTAAATACGACGAGCTCATCGAGCTATTTCAAAATCACTTCACGCCAAAAGATAACCTCACTTATGAATGTCATAGTTTCTTCACCTACAAACAAGGTGAAAATGAAACCTTAGATGATTTTGTTTGCACACTAAAATTAAGGTCACAAAACTGTGAACTAGGAGAGCTGAAGGAACGCCTAGTCAAAATAATGTTTATATGTAACATGCATCAAAAATACAACTTTATAAGAGAAAAATTATTACTAGAAGATAAACTAGATCTTGATAAGGCCTTACAGATGGCAAAGGCCATGCTTGCTTCCAGACATCAAACAGAAGAATTATCGGCAGAGCAAAGTTCAGTCTTGTATAATATGAGTCAGTCACACTCAAGACCAAAGTTTAACTCAAGGATTGTTAATCAAAATAGTCAGCAGTCAAGACAGGAAATTTGTACAAGATGTGGTCAGGTGCATCGTCATAAGTGTCCAGCATTAGGTGCAAAGTGCAAAAAATGTGAAAAAGTTGGTCATTTTGCGGTTTGTTGTCGGTCAGTGAAGTCAAAGTCAGTAAAATATGTGCAGTCAGATGGTGATATGCAACAGGTACAGTCAGATACAGATCAAATGTTTGTAGGCCACATTCAGTCATCCAAATCAAGTGAATGGACAATTAACTTATTTATAAATAATACACAAATAAATTGTATTATTGACACAGGCAGTGATGTCAATATTATGTCAAAAAGTGTTTATGATTCACTTAATACTAAGAATGTGTTGTCTAAAACCGATATAAAAATTAAGTCATATACTGGTAATAGTCTGGAGGTATTGGGTCAACAAAACTTTGAGTGTAAATTTCAATTTAAACACCTCCATGTGACAAAACAAATTGTTTTTATAATTGCAAATGTAAATTCACCAACTGTATTAGGTAAAGTTACATGTTCAGAAATTGGACTAATTAAAAGAGTTTTTTGTGTAGACACTACAAGCATGCAGGTAATGGAAAGTGATAGTCAATTGTCTCTGGAAATGAGTCCAAATGAGTTAAATTCAAGTCTAAAAATATGTCCTAAAGTCATAAAAAGTCAGTCACAGCCATTTTCTTTGCAGTCAAGTCAGTCACAAAATGTAAGGTTAAATAAACTTATTGAATGTAATAATTCTCTTTTTACCGGTCTTGGTTGTCTTCCGGGTGAATGCCACATAAGCATAAACCCTGAGGTACAGCCAAAAGTCGATGCTCCAAGAAAGGTACCGTTCGCATTACATCATAGACTTCAAGAAGAACTTGAGAAGATGGAAAGAATGGATGTCATTACCAAAGTTACAGAACCTACTGATTGGGTAAGTTCTTTAATTTTAATTGAAAAAAGAAATGGTCAATTGAGGGTATGTCTAGACCCACGTAATTTAAATCAAGCAATTAACAGGACTCATTATCCTATTCCATCAGTAGACATGGTTCGTGCCAAGGTGGTTGGTGCAAGGTTTTTTTCCACCTTAGATGCAAGTAGTGGATTTTGGATGTGCAAACTGAGTGAGAAAAGTTCCTATATTACAACTTTCAATACACCCTTTGGCCGATACCGCTTTAAACGTCTTCCCTATGGCGTCAACTGTGCTCCTGAATATTTCCACAGAATCATGACAGAAATATTTGGTGACATACCAGGGGTGGCAGTATATAGCGATGATATTTTAATAAGTGGTCAAACACTAAAAGAGCATAATGAACGTCTTAATATGGTATTTAAAAGGGCAAAGGAAAATAATGTCAAGTTTAATAAGGAGAAATGTTCATTCGCCAAAGAAAATATTAAATATCTGGGCCATATTTTTTCTGCAAATGGAATCACAGCTGACCCAGACAAAATCAGGGCAATAAAAGAAATGCCTTCTCCCACCTGTCTGAAGGATTTACAAAGATTTCTGGGCCTACTTAATTATTTAAGTCCTTTTATTAAAAACATGGCAGTAGAGACAGAAATTCTACGTCAATTATTAAAAAAGTCTACTGATTGGCAGTGGACTGTCAATCATGAAAGGACATTTGATCGTTTGAAACAATTAATATGTCAGGTTCCAGTGTTGTCACATTTTAATGTTAAGGATCCTATTGTACTACAAAGTGATGCCAGTAAGAGTGCTGTCGGAGCAGTGTTATTACAAAATCAACATCCAGTATATTATGCGTCAAAAACTTTAACAGACACACAGCAAAACATGGCTCAGATAGAGAAAGAACTCTATGCAATAGTTTTTGCCTGCACCAAATTTCATCAATTTATATATGGACAAACCGTAACTGTAGAGACAGATCATGCTCCTTTAATAACTTTGTTTAAGAAGCCTTTAGCTGAAGTTCCAACACGTCTGCAAAGAATGATGTTAAAAATACAAGTCTATAGTCTAAATGTAGTCTACAAAAAGGGTAGTCAGATGTACATTGCTGATACCTTGTCAAGAGCAGCACTCTCAGAAACAAGTTCAGATGAATTAGATGATGATATCATCGTTCATGTAAATTTACTGATAAGATCATTACCAGTTTCACCAGAACGTCTGCAATGGTTAATCAAAGGCACTAATGAAGATGAAAGTTTTCAAATTTTAAAAAAAATATTGTAGAGAGGGATGGCCATCAAGTAAAACTCAAATTCACAAAAATCTGAATGAATATTGGCAGTATCGACTTGAGTTACATACAGAAAATGATTTAGTTTTCAGAAATAACAGTATAGTTATACCTAAAAAGTTAAGGCCGGATATTTTAAAAATAATACACAGTGGTCATTTGGGAATTGAAAGGTCAAAAGCGTTTGCTAGAGGACATGTATTTTGGCCATTTATGGCAACTGATATAAAAAACATTGTCGAGTCATGTCATATTTGTTTGTCACATAGAAGTGCAAATGCTCCAGAACCCCTAATGCCACATGGCGTGACATCATTTCCATGGGAAAAAGTTGGTGTTGATTTTATGGATTATAAATCTAAAAAATACATAGTGCTACAAGACTATTACTCAAATTATATTGAAATAATGGCCCTCGCAAGTACTAATGCCAAAACAGTAATTGTTAGTCTCAAGAGTATTTTTAGCAGACATGGAATCCCAGTACAGTTGTTCTCTGACAATGGACCACCATTTAACTCAGCAGAGTTTAAAAAATTTATTTCAGACTGGGGAATACATCACAATACATCAAGCCCCTACGTACCAAGGTCAAATGGGTTGGTGGAGTCGGCAGTAAAGATATGTAAACGTCTTCTTACCAAGTCAGAGGAGTCAGGAACAGACCCTTATCTTGCTCTGCTGCAATTCAGGAATACACCAAGAGGAAATCTACCATCACCGGCTCAATTGTTTATGTCACGTTCGCTTAGAACACAATTACCAACAGTCACAAAAAACTTAAAACCTAGAACAGTCAAATTTCAAGAATATGTAAAAACTAAGGAAGACAATATAAACAAAATGAAGAACTACTATGACAGAAAGACTAAATCATTACCCGAAATTCATGAAGGAGATAAAGTCTATTTTAAGAAAATGCCAGAAACCCTCTGGAGTACAGGCACAGTAAGGTCCAAGTGTGATCAGCCTAGGTCGTATACTATTGAAGGATCTGATGGATTTATAGGAAGGAGAAACAGGCAGCACATTTTGAAGCCTCCGCAGATATATCAAACAGTATCTCAAAAGATACTACCAAAAAGTCCAATTATCAAGACACCTCCCCACACAGCAGCACCTTCTATTGAAGAGCCAACAACTCCTGAAATGCGCAGTAGGTATGGCAGATTGATAAGACCACCAAGACGGTTGGATCTATAAATTTAATATTTCTTGTAATTAGATTAAAATGTTTATTTTGATTATTTAGGCAATGGCTGTGGAAGACTGATTAAATTAAGTTTCATCATCATTCCTCTGCCCTAATCCCAATTTATTTGGGGTCGGCACAACATGGTTTATTTATTTAGTTTATTAAACATATCTTTGTTGTCAAAATTAAACTATATTAATTTTTAAGAGTTTGGTCAAATTGTTGTAAACAATCTCAAGCTGTAATTATAATAACTTTCTTGATAAGGAGGATGTTGTGAATGTGCACAGCACTAGTCAGCGCCCCATCACTAGCTGAGCGTGTCTAAAGATGGCGCTCGAACAATACTAGGTCTACGTTTATGTTAATTAACGATTGTCTATCTATAAGTTGTCTTAATTAAACAAGAGATTTAATAAACTAGTCTTTATTATAATCCTGACCAAAACACCATCAACGATCGCATCACTGCTTACCATCAGGCGGGATTGCGGTCAAGCGCTAGTTTATAATTATTAAAAAAAAAACTGAGGTAAATAACTTTTGGATTATTATGCTCAACAGAATCATTTCAAACTTTACTTATTAGAATTTTGGAAAAGGGTACATTTACTCTCTTACTCTCATCATCAGCGTTGCTCTCTCATCATGTTATGTTTAGAATTTATCTTCCATCTTAATTTTTATACAAGAATGTTTAGCTAAAAATGTTAAATCAAATATAATTTTCAAGAAACCTTAATAAATGAACCTCATTATGATGATACGCTTAAATGAAATTAATAACTATAAATTAATATCTCGCCGGTGTTTAGTAATTGAAAGCTATAAAATTAGAAGTATCCCTTAAAATTTATTAAGTTGAAAATCCTTCCTTGGATTTTGTTGATTCTCGTAAGATAGCTATTACTAAGAAACTTTTTCCATTATGTGAACAGAAAACGATATTAAACAGAACGATTGTGGTCATTTGGACAAAATTCTCCCCTCTAATTTAAGATCCTGAATAATTTGATTAAGGTTCCAAGCCTTGCTAACCAGAATATCTTATGAGTTCGTTCGTTAATCCGTCAGTTTTATGACTGGGATTCTTGAAAATAAAACACCTTTGGTAGATTGCAAGGATTTTCGTTACAAGAATCTTGTGATATTATTATAATAAGTTTCTCTGTCCCCACGAAGTTATTTTAAATTAAAATCACTACCTTTACTAAAATAGCGCCTTTGAAATTGGTGAAAAAACCTTGAAAAGAGTGACTTTATAAACTTACTGTTGACTAAGTTTTCCTTTAAAAATATGACATAATGGACCATTTTTTTTACTGGTACATGGTAGTAGCCTTAAAATGTCCTTGATTGATGTTCTGAAAGAGTAATGAATTTTTCAAGGAAAGCGCACTCGTGCTCGGAATAAAAATAATCTGCAATCTATTGAATAAGATATTCTGAGAACTAGCCGCTTGCTGGAATTACGCTGCTTTATCCAGTGGCGTAGCTAGGGGCGAAGGCGGGGGCGGTCCTCCCCAGGTGTCACCTTTTTTGGGGTGACACCCATCCAGTCTCTAAAAAATACCTAAATCGCTAGCACAAAATTTTTTATCCCAGGGATTCCCCCACCAGCACTAGATCAGCTCTATTTATAAATCGGGGATTCCTGCATAAGAACCTGACGCTGTCGTGGGAGATTCCCCGTCCCATACTCGCTCGTGATCGTGAAGTATGTTGTGTTTGGTTGTCATGAATTGTTAACGTGTATTATTCTATAATTATAGTTAAGCGATTCGTCGTGTTCCGCCATAATGTCTGGTGAAGCCATATGGAGGATGGATCTGAGCGGTTTTGTTGCGGTGTGTGCCGGGTACAATGAGCCAATTGTTGTTGTGTCGGGAGTTTGGTCGTGGAGGGTAACGGGATCCGAAGCACGGTGTTCCGCTGGGGTATTTGGGGGCCCCAGTAGTGTGTCAGCCACATACGAAACGCTGCCCCGCCAACTGAGAAAAATCCCAGGGTGGATCCATCTTGCCGGTTGCCGACCGGGCGAGAGGACTCGATGGCGATCCCTAGGGGGTTCGGGCGGCCCCACAGTCTCCAGATCAATCTCCCTCTATCGCAGTATCGTTGGTCTCATTGTTAGGTTTAACATTGCATCACCACGCTCAACTGCCGTATTCCTTCCTATATATTCAGTTTTAAAAATGAAAAGGCATGAAAAAAAAGTAGGTGTACACAGCGGTCGCACGTCCTCTCATTTAAAGTGCACCTCTGAGTGCGCTCGAGACGTTGAGCCACGCGCACGCGTCTGTGTCCTTCGTAGCGAGTGACACACATTGTATACGAATCCCGTTACACATTTTATCAAAATGGACGAGAATCCAAGTAGTGAAGATTTGAGTGATTCAGAGATTTTGCAAAAAGGTGATCCACAATTAAATACGATCGAAAATGTGGAAGAAACAAAGCAAAAGCGCAATCTGAAAAATGGCAAAGGGAGAAATGAAGGTGAAGTAAGATTAGCAGAGAAAAGAAAAGAACGAGAAGATGACCATAGTGACGATGGTTTTATCACCGTGATCAGAAGAAAACCCAAACGTTTGATAAGAAGTGATTCCGTGGACGAAAATAATGACAATAATGGGGGTACTATATTAATTCACGAAGTATGTGTTACCTCATTAAATAGTTTACCGAAGCCAATAGCTATGGCTAAATTATTGCGTTCGGAAGGCATCAAAGATATTCTTAAGATAAAATATAAGAGTGTAAACAAAGTTCTCATCCAATTCCAAAGGAAAAATGATGCTATGAAATTAGTCGACTGTATAAAACTAAAGGACATTGGTTTTCGATGTCAATTAGTACAAGATATGTCAACATCGTATGGAATAGTGAAAGGAATTGACCTTGAATTAAGTGAAGAAGAGCTGACTAATATTTTTAAGGCGAATGTCGAAGTGTTAACAGTTAAAAGATTAAAACGTTTGCATTCGGACGGCAATTGGATCAATAGTGAATCTGTAAGAGTGAGCTTTAAAAGTAATGTCCTACCACATTATATTTATGCCTATGAATGTCGATTTAAAGTTGAACCGTACGTATTTCCAGTGACGCAGTGTTCAGGTTGCTGGAAATTTGGTCATAGAATTATGTATTGCCCTACTAAAAAAGTTTTGTGTCCTAAATGTGGAGATAATCACGAAAACTGTACCATAAAAGACTTTAAATGTCTGAACTGTAAGGGAAATCACCTTGTGTTGGATAAAAGTTGTCCCATCTTTCTAAAAGAAAAAGATATTCGGATTATCATGAGTGAGAAACAAGTGACATACAGAAGAGCCTTACAAATATTTGCGGAAAGGAAGGAAGACATAAACACAATCGATATCTCACAACGCTCTGATAACAATCAACCGACAACTCCAGTCAACTCTGCTAAAAAAACTTACAGAAACGTATTGACCAAAGCTGTAGTGCACCAGCCGGCGATATCGGATATGGAAGAGGATGAAGAAGAAGATAGTTTTACAAGTATGACTACAAAAGAAAACATTCAAAGTTTAAGGCAAGAAAATAAAAAGAAAATAAATCGAAGAGGTCTAAAGAAATGTGGTTTTTCTGCGGAGAAGATGACTAGCAGTTCACAGGAAGAAAAAGAAGAACCTAAAGAAGGGTCGCCATTTCTAAACAATTTTGAATGGAGGAAGGTGTGGATTAAAATAAAAGGTATTTACAGGTCTGAACTAAAATTAGAAGAAAAACTATTATCTACGTTAAAAATTATTTGGGAGGAGATTAAGAAATTTTTAGTTAGTATTGTATTTGGAGATAATATTTTGGGATATATGTATAAGTTGCCTCAGTAATGGATAGTAGACACGAAGAAATAAAGGTGAACATATTTCAATGGAATTCACAAAGTCTACGCCCTAAATTAATTCCCTTCTCAGATCTGTTAATTCAGGAAAATATACAAATTGCAATAATTAGCGACACATGGTTTGACTGTGAGGTAAATGTAAATTTTAGTGGATATAATATATATAGGAATGATAGATACGATTGTTATGGTGGGGTTGCCATCCTGGTACACAAGTCGATTCAGTCACATCCAGTTTCATTTCATAGTAATAATGTAGGTATTGAATTAGTGTGTGTTAAAGTATTGAATTGCAAAGACTTGGAATATATCGTATCACTGTATTGTCCTTCGTCTGTTTATACCCAACCTTCCGATTGGAATGATATTTTTGGTCACTTTTCTAATAAAACTATAATAGCTGGGGACTTCAACGGTCATCACACTAATTTGTCGGTCAAATCGGATACAAGGGGTACTCAAATTATGGACTCATCTCTTGAAAATGACTTTATATCGCTCAACAACGGCTCCGCAACTCGAATTAAGTTGGTAAATGGTAATTTGCAACAGACGTCTCCCGATATATCGTTTGTGTCTTCTGACGTTGCAATAAAATTCGATTGGAAAGTATTTAATGAAAATTTAGGAAGTGATCACCTGATTATTAAAATAACAGCTAACTTATCTTATAACGTACATATTGTTAAAAAACGTAATTTTAAAAATGCAAATTGGTGTGAATATCGACAGACGATTTCTGAAAATATTAAAACGTTTAATGAAAAATCTTTTAACGGTGACATACAAAAAATGTATGACGCTTTTATAAACTATATTGAATATGCGGCTGACAAACATATACCCTATTTTAAATTCAGTTTGAAGCCAAATGAGAAATTTAAACATAAAAATTACTGGTCTCCTAAATTGTCTGAAATAGTTGCTCAGCGAAGGCTGGCCTTGTCAAATTTTCGTAAAAATCCGACCCCTAATAATTTAAATAAATTAGAATCCAAAACTTTGGAAGCTCAAACCTTAATTAGGAAAGCTAAATCTCATGGTTGGAAAAAATTTTGCGATTCTATAGACGAAGCTACGTCAACTCAGGAAATGTGGCGTCGTATGAAGTGGATAAAAGGTTTCAAACAACAAAGATGGTGCCCGCCCATTGACAAACAAATTGATCTTCTACGTTCTCTGACTCAAGACTATGCTCCAAATCTAATTCCACGCTTTAAGTCTAAAAATAAAATTTTAGAATTAGAATTTACACTTTCTGAACTAGAACATTGTCTTAAAAAAAAAGATTCGGCCCCCGGGGAGGATGCAATATCTTATTCAATGTTGCATAATTTACCAGACTCAGGAAAGTATCTTTTACTGAAGATATATAATTATATTTTTAGATTCGGTATTGTTCCTCACCAATGGCGAAATATTCAAATTATTCCCATACCCAAAACTACAAATAATATCAATAGTGAGATTAAATTAAGGCCGATTTCCCTGATTTCCTGCGTGTGTAAAATCTTTCATCTTATGATTGGTAAACGGTTAATATGGTTTGCTGAACAGAACAAACTCCTATCTCCGTACACAGTAGGATTTCGAAAGGCACATTCGTGTCTGGATGCACTATCCAGGCTGGTGACTTACATTCAAGTCGGATTTACGAAAAATATTCCTACAGTTGCATGCTTTCTGGACATTGAGGATGCGTATAACAATATTTCAATAGAATCTGTTGCAAAAGTACTGGATGATATTCAAGTTGGGTCTCAAATTTGCAGTTATTTGTGGTCGTTTATGAGCGAGAGGCAATTAAAAATAAAGTCTCTAAACAGTGAGGTTTTCGAAACAAGATTAACCAACAGAGGATTAGCTCAAGGTGACCCGTTGTCACCTTTATTGTTTAATTTAGTTACGCATCAAATCTGTCAACAAATTAAAAACGTTATGATTTCGCAGTACGCAGATGATTTTGTTATATATTATAGTGACAAACAATTAAAAAAATGTGAATGCAACTTACAGGATGCCTTAAATTGTATAATCACATTACTGGGTGAGATTGGATTGACTTTGTCACCAACTAAATCTAATTACTCTGTATTCAGTAGAGGCCGAAGGCGAATAGTGCCTTCACTAAAAGTGTATGGTCAACCTTTAACAATGGTGGAATGTGTTAAGTATTTAGGAGTTTGGTTAGATAGAAGTTTATACTGGAGGAAACATATTAATGAAATTGTGAGTAAATGTGGAAAATATCTAAATATATTAAAAGTACTGGCAGGCTCTTCTTGGGGAGTACATCCTAGACATATACGTAGATTGTATATATCATTAATTAGAAGTCGACTTGACTATGCTTGTTATTTGTATGATTCTAGTGCAAAAACACATACAAGCAAACTAGATAAACTACAAAACCAAGCACTTAGAATAATTGGAGGCTTTATAAGAAGCTCACCAATCCACGTGATGGAGAGTGAACTGCATATTCCACCATTGTTTTTGAGGAGAAAATATCTCGCATATAAGTTAATTCTAAAGTCATTTTCTTTTTCTAATCACATAACCGTAAATATAATTTCAGAATTAGATTTCCTAAGTAATAACAACTATTGGGTAAATAAAAAAAAACCTTTACTAGCCACTTCACTTAAAGAATTAGGACAGCTGCAAATTAATTCCTCGGATAGTCTTAAAATGTACTCTCTTGACATTTGGGTATCAGCCTTACAAATTAAAGAGACTATTAAAAGTAATTTAGAATGTGTTACGCACCCAAAAGAAAATCATAATTATAATGTATTGATACACGAAGTGGTGTCTGAGATAGCATCCAAATATAATGATTGGTGTAAAATCTTCACAGATGGATCAAAACGTACAGATGGGTGTGGGGCTGCTTTCTTCTACCAAAATGTAGGTTATAAGGCTATGCTTAAAATTAATGCAAATATATGTATAATGTCTGTGGAACTCATTGCAATATATGAAGCGGTTTATTATGCACGTACACAAAATTTAAATAAAGTGGTCATACTAACAGACAGTAAGAGTGCTTTACAACATGTGGCTCGATGCGCCTCTGGTTGCAGAGGTGCATCGATAGCCTATGACATTCTAAAATTAATGTACTGCTATAACAAAGATGATATTAAGATTATCTTGCAATGGGTTCCAGCACACATAGGGTTACGTGGCAATGAGGAGGCTGATCGATTGTCGAGACAGGCAGTTGAGATAGGAAATGTTACGTCATACGTGTGCGATTACTGGGAATATTTCTTCAAGTTTAAAAACGAATGCTTTGACAAATGGAAAAAGTGGTTTAACGAAATATCCGAAGAAAAGGGCATTTGGTATAAAGTAATACAAAATGAGCCCCCTCGCAAACCCTGGTTTGACGATAAATGTTTAAGTAGGAATTATATTAAGTTACTGTTAAGGCTTCGTTCCGGCCACTATCCATCGGCAAAATTTGCTTTCTTAATGAAAAAGGCTTTGTCCCCTAATTGTGAGACATGTAATAAAATTGAAGATGTGCAACATTTGCTGATGGATTGTGTTAAGAACAAAGACGAGAGGGAATCTTTGGTTAGGGAGTTTGATTTAAACATGTGGGATGTTGGACTTATCCAAAATATTTTGGCTCACCCAAAATCAGAAAGGACTAAACGCATAGTATGTGGATTAATTCAGAACTCTAGGCAATAGTTCCTTCTCATATTATGTTATGTTGTGTTATTGTGTATCTCGTATTGTGTTATATGTATTTATTAATTGTTATGTGTGATATGAACATAGTTTGTTTTTTAAATTAGATATTGTTTGTAAACCTAGTATAAGGTACAATGGGGTTGACGTATCCGTGTGGATAAAAACCCCTTATAAATAAAGAGAATAAAAAAAAAAAAAAAAAAGTGCACCTCTGTCTATAAAAGATAGCTCTTAGCGATAAGACCGCCCATTGTGTCAACCTTTGTAAAATCTTTATATTTATGTTCTGTAATCTACATGGTGTAGATAATAAACAGTATTCTATTCTATTTTATTCTCTCCAACATTCGAGGTCTGCACTCCAATCTCGATGCAGTCCATCACCACCTAGAGATTGATAAGCCCCACTTATTTTTCTTGACGGAGACCCAGGTTAAATGTCCGTCAGATGCAGCATACCTTAGCTACCCTGAATACTCGTTGGAGCATCATTTCCTGCAGCGTACCGGGGTCTGTGTGTATGTCCGCAATGACATCTGTTGCAGGCGTTTCCGTCATCTTGAAGACCGTAACTTCTCATTCCTATGGCTGTTGGTTGATACTGATGTGGACAAAATTGTCTACACCTATGTCTACAGATCGCACAGCAGTTGACTACCTCAGTGAGGCTGCTGACAATGCGCTGCACCGGCACCCTGACACACAGTTCCTCACTCTGGGGGACTTCAACGCCTGCCACCAAGACTGGCTTTTCCCATACACAGAGGATCCACCACGCTGGGAGAGAAGCGCGAAACTTTGCGCTATCAATGGGCTTTTCCCAGCTGGTAGAACAAGCGACTAGGGTGCCTGATGTAGTTGATCAAGCTGCCAATTGTCTGGACCTTCTGCTGACCCCTGATCCAGATAGATGTGTTGTAACAGGTCCCTCACCGTTAGGAACTTCAGACCACTATCTGGGAAAGTCTGTATCGTCCTTCTCCCCACTAAATTGCGAATCACGTAGTGAACGGTGAATGTGGCGATACAAGTCAGCGGATTGGGTTGAGATGCGCTACTTCTTTGCGTCTTATCCCTATCAGCTGGTCTGCTTCTCTTCTGACAATCAATCCAGCTGTGCCGCCGCTATATCCGATGTGGTGAGATAAGCTATGGAGTATTTTATCACCTTCTGTTATGTGCCCGTCGGTGCCTCGGGTCGATTCAAGACAGAGGGTATTCAAGCTGAACAGCGCAAGCACACGGCAACTCACCTGGGTTTGGGACCTCAGAGCTCCGGATGTTAGTCCAAAGAAGAGAGCCTTTAATCGTGCTGCCAAGTCCTACAAAAAGGCGTTTAAGGAGGCTTGCTTCGACCGCATTACTCATATTAGCAACAAGCTCTCTGCGCAGCCATCCGGTAGCAGATCTTTCTGGTCCCTTACCAAATCGGTCGAACTGAACTTCTGTTGGCCCAAAACTGCCTCAGCTGGTTGATCCTGATGGAGCATTGGCTCAAACGGTGAGAGAGAAAGGTATCTGCATCTCTCTTTGCCCACAATTCGCGTCTTGAAACTACCAGTGCTACTCCACCTAATTTTCCTCATTGCGTATCTTCAATGCCGGAGATTCGCATTAGGAACAAGGTGGTTCTGAGAGTACTATGTCGCGCTTGTATCGCCTCTCATTTTGGATTGGTATAGTGCCAAAGTCCTGGAAGCTTGCCAACGTGCAGCCCGTGCCCAAAAAGGGTAGTCCACGATCCTACCAACTATCGGCCGATTTCGATCACCTCTCTCCTCACCCCTCTTGGCATACCTGGAAGGTAACGATCTCCCCAGTGACCGACAGTACGGGTTTTGCTGCAATCGGTCAACTGGGGACCTACTAGTATACGCCACTCACTTGTGGGGCGAGGCCCTCGAGAAAAATGGGGAAGCGATTGCCGTCTCTCTTTAGGACTCGAAGGCCTGCGACAGGGTATGATACGCTGTCTTGACTGGCTGGATAAAAGACTTCCTGGCTGAACGGTCCCTCCGAATTGTTGCCGACGGATGCTCATCGGAGCTCATGTCGACTAATGCCGGTGTTCAGGGTTTTTTTCTCTCTGCAGATTCCTGCTGATTGCTCGGGCTAGTAAGGAATCAATCCTGCCCGAAAGAGAGGCTATGGTAGAGCGTACGAATGTTGCACTACAGGCTGTCTCTGATTGGGCAAAGCCAATCTTGTAGCATTCAATGCCGCCAAAACACAAGCGGGCCTATTCACCGCCAAAAGAAGCCCGTTCACTTTGGCTCCTACTTTTCGGAATGTATCCTTGGATTGCATCGACCGCCTTCAGCTTTTGGGAGTTGAGATTTTCTCGAACTTTAACTTTGGGCGGTGGTTCATCCGGTCCAAGGCCAAGGTGGCTGCCAGGAAACTTGGCGTTATCGCAAAGGTCTGGCGGTACTTCACACCGGGACAGCTTCTAATATTATACAAAGCACAGATCCATTCATATATAGAGTACTGCAGCCACATTTGGGCTGGCGCTGCAAAACGCCGCCTGGCTACTTTGGATTCAGGGGAGAGGCGTGCGGAGAGGCTAATTGGCGACCTAGATTTAGTTCGAAACGGTCTCCAAAGCCTGGAGCACAGGCGAAAAGTAACCAGCCTATCAGTGTTCTATGGATGCATTTTGGCTTTGCATGATTTAATTCCCCCTTCTCCGTTCCATCATCGGACGACCCGACGCGTCGTATGGCGAGTTTCCACCCTTACTTTGTTGACACCACTACAATCCGGACGAAGCATTTCGCCTCGCCTTTTATACCGCGTACATCGAGTTGTCAGCGGCGGTGTTTCCGTCTGACTACAATTTGGGTGTCTTCAAGGCTAAAGTGAATAGGCTCTTAATAAACTAGCGTGCTTTACCATCAACGATGGCATCACAGCTTACCATCACGGGATTGCGGTCAAGCACTAGTTTATAATTTATAAGAAAAAGATTAGACCGATTGATTCATATCAAATATTTTACAGGTAAGACAATTTTATACATAATAAAAAAACTTTTTGCCGGCTACAATGACCCAACCGCGGCTTAGCAATCTTGGGATATTAGCCATCGAACACGAGGCAATACAAAATATAAATTTCGACGAAATCAGTGCTGTGTTTGCAGCTGCCAAAGCTAGAAAGAAGAAATTTTTATTATATAACAATTCCTTTTCTGACTTAATTTTGATTGTTATTTCTTCAGATTATAAATAATATTCATATATGTCGCAGACAGAGACGGCAGAGCGGTAGGGTCGACAGCATCTTGGTGTGGTGGTAGATGAGTTTTGAATTGAAGCACGACGTGTAGATAGGGTATATCTACACGTCGTGCTTCAATTCAAAACTCATCCCATCACCAATCTTCACAATAATAATTTGAATAGGCAAACCGACAGTTTCGTTTCGGAGAAGTGCCTTGGTCCGCGTCTCGATGCAAAGTGACCCCACTTTCCAAAGCGACTCTGTCCATGTGCCGCCATCACAAAATAACGTCAAAAGCGTTCGCCCCTCTACTACATAAATCAAATCAGCAACCTCTATTAAAATTATATCGTCGATCTCCGACATATATATAGATCCAATAATATCCATAACACACGTCCTTTATCATGTAAAATTTATTGTTTTTTTACTTTCCACGGGGTGGCGCCATCAACTTCCAGCACGGGTGCCACCCAAGGTAGCTACGCCACTGGCTTTATCATAATACTTTTGTTGTTATAATCTTATCAAAGTTGCTTAACTTAATTGGTTCTAAGCAGATGCAATTAAGTTCATATACCCCAGCGACATACGTCAACAAGATTCTGCATCTATCATCGCCCGATCGACGCCCGCTGTCGATGAATCGGCAGGTGTAGTAAGCTATCGCAATGATCTACGTATGTCATATATGCGTGTCTATCGTTCGTGTAAGCACTATGTACTGAGGTCAAAACACAGTGGTCAAGGCACAGTGTTAATTTAAAAATAAACACGTGACCTGTTTATGAGTATAGAATAGAATGCAAACACTCGAACGGCTATCGACAATATTTGGAACGTAAAGCAGAATTGCTTAAGAAATCACAAATTGTGGTTGCTATTCCATCGTTACATAACGCAGGAGTAACAAAGGAAAACACTCCTGTAGTCTAATAAAATTTGTAAATAAGTTATATTAACCAAAACCCCTTGTCCACTAAGAATGTAATAAGTATTTTAATTAAGCTGTAACCCAGGATCAAAATTTGTTTGGCCACACAATCAATATTAAATCTTGTTAGGATAGTTCAAAACTTTGTACAGAGAATGTGGTTGAAGACATCGATTAAATAATACTTATAATTATTTTCCGCGTAAAACAATTTCGGAATATTCTTTGGTAATAGGCTGGCTATTAAATGGCATTTAAACAGCCTTCGTGGCATAGCGGTAGCGAACGCAGCTGATGCGCAAGGAGGCGCGGATTCGATCCACGCGCAGTGCAAATATTTGTATGCATAAATATATGAATATTTGCACTGACTGAACTGACTGACTGAAAACACGTTAAGCCGTTGGTCTCCGTTGCCATACGAACATCTAATGGTAGATCAATGAAAATTGGATAGGTAAAGATTTAGGGGCAATTCTCGTTAATTTAAGAATGTTCACAGTATTCACAGAGTGTCAAAAATAACTCTAAACATTTTTGACAAGTTTTTGAAATTGGTTGTTACTACATATTTTGAATGGTTTTTAAATGCGGAAATTAGCCATATTTTATTTAACGTCCTACGCTTACCCAAACGATATAAGTTCACCGATGGTAAAGCATCAGATTCTTATTATAACCTGAAATTTTATGACTATATCTACAAATTTCGGAAAGCATAAAGTCAAGGTATTGTTAAGGACAACGCAGACATTGTATTCAATATAACGACATAAAAATATTCATACCTATACGATCACGGATTACCGAAGGTTGGCGTCGTGAATGAATCTCTGCTAAAAATAATGATTTATGGCTTGAATTAATCTTACGTAATTCAAGACTTTCGTCGTTGATGATCATCGTGTTACATCATACAAATGTAATTAGTTGAGTATGTGATAAAAGTAATTATACACGTACTAACATTCCGCCCGCGGCTTCGCCCGCGTGAAAATCCTATATATATCCCGCTTTTTAGATTTCTCATTAATTATTTATCGTATCATTTAGCTTCTAAGTTTACATGTGCATATTTGTTTGCAATATATTAACTGGTATGAAGTTAACAATGTTTATGTTTCCCTCGGGATAAAAAGTACTCTATTATTTAATCCGGACTTTTAATTTTACGTCTGCAAAATTTCAAAGCAATCGGTTCAATAGTTACGGCATGAAAGCGGAACAAACAAACTCACTTTCCGACTTATAATTAGTACCTAAGGATGTAGGTATTGAAAAACTAAAAAACGGCTCATACAGTATCCATTTTTATATATTATAAACTAGTGCTTGACCCCAATCCCGCCTGATGGTAGGTAAGAGTCTATCCACTTTAGCCTTAAGTGTCTTCATCACTTTCCGTTTTTTGTAAGTGTAATAACTGTATTTTTTGTAAAATTTGATTCCATAGATGTTATAGTGTACATAACTGTTGGCTAACCTAATAAATAAATAAATAAATAAATGAACACTTAAAATATTGTAGTCAGACGGAAATACCGCTGATGGCTAATTGTTCCAGTCTCTCGATGTAAGCGGTACTAGAGACGACACGCTTTATGTTAATAGAAGAAACCGGGTAATGCAGGTCCCAGAATCCCAGGGTGAGACATACATCCCCTCTGCTTGTCAGAATAATGAAATGAAATGTTCACAACATAGCTGTCTAATCACTGTTTATATGCGTTTTGCTGCCAAACCTGCGTCCACCTTTACGGAACGCGTGTATTCGAAGTTTCGTAAGTGATACCTACAAACATAGGCAATTACGTGTGTTTCCCTGCCTTTATATGGCTTCGCTGTCGTAAACTCGGATCTCTAGCCTAATTAAAAAAGTTTGTTTTTCGTTTCCAAAAGGATTGGATGCAATTCTTTAAATAGAATTCTTTCCAGTGCATTTTCATGAGCACAAAACTCTATATTCTTTGGTCTTCTTTGAGAACTAAATAAATGACTAGAGTAGATAAATAGATATCCAAATAGTCCATACTGATGCAAAACTTATTTTCTTGTATAATGGCACTCAAAACTGCCGAACGCGTGATTAGATTAATAAAATAGTAATGTTCAACAAAGTAAGTGAAACCCTCCCTGCTCCATCAAACAGGGAACACAATACCGTGTCCACAAGAATAAAAAATACTTAGAGGGATCTTCTAAAGTGGAGCAGACAAAAGGTACAGCGAGACGGGTCAAGCTAGGAGCAAGACTTTTATCGGGTATCGGGTCAATTATTGTCGATAAGCATATTTTCCTCCTTACAACTTTGTTTTATCAAGCTGAAAGATGTATTTCTTAAATATACAATATGTAAAGAAACTCTGTCCGACCCGTAAGGATAATAAAGGTTAGGTAAACACTTGACCAAATATAATATAAAATTTTACGTAATCATCATAGAAAGAATACTAATGAATTTAGAAATAATCTTTTTTTCCCGCGAATTAATTCCAACTTCCCCAAAATTCGGTAATTTTTCAAAAAGTGACAATACCGGTATAATTATGAGTGAATAGCGATGCGATCACGTGCCGCGTGCCCTGTCTCCCGCCGCCCGCGGAAGGGTTGTTTACCGCAAATGTATTAAGTTACCTCTTTTTGCGAAATAATATTTATTTTTAGGGGATTTTTTTTTAAAGTTATTTGTTGTTATTAAAGTTATTGATACCTAACAATACCTTGACGGATCGGACAGGGTTTTCTTTACATATTGTATATTTGTTCCTTTTGTCTCTTCCCTTCTATATTCAAATGCGTCGTTTACGGAAGGAATATGATAAGTGTGACATATGAGACGTCACCCCCAATTTGGTGTCACCCCGCCATTTTCCTTGCAGCGAAAAATAATAATAAGTAATAATATGAGTCACATTAATAATCTACATTGTAGGAAAAAGATCTCAAAACGGATTGGCAATTTGAGATTCTTTTTCAGTTGCACGAATTTACAATTCTAGGTTAAAAGACAGACTTTTAGTTTAAATACGATTTTTTTTATAAATTTATTTACTAATAGTGGGCCAACTTTGATCAAATACAGATTAAATGTTGTTTCAAGGCAAACAGACGTATTGAAGCAAAAACTTTACCTTGAAGTTGACAATTAAAATACAAATGACTAAGTTTGGGATTTTTCTCTTTACTTTAACTCTTAAAACTTGCTTCTATTGTAAATTTTCCATTCCGTTTTCCAAAATCATGATAGTTGACCTGATTTAGATAAAAAGCATATGGATAAATTTCGATAACATTTTCCTGAGGAATACTGCCGGAGTTTTTAATTTAGTTAAGCTATGCAAAAGCTAGTAATGAATGCATTACTAGCTTTTGCTTAGCTTAACTAAATTAAAAAAAGGTGAAACATGCACCCTCATTGGATAATGACCCAATGAGGGTGCAGGTTTCATCTTTTTTTTTATAAATTATAAACTAGCGCTTGATCGCAATGCCGCCTGATGGTAAGCAGTGACATTTACATTAACTCAGATCACTGATGACAAAGATGAACTCAGAAAGTATATATTCGAAGTTTTTATATATATATTATAATTTTAAACCGGTGCTTGACTGCAATCCCGCCTGATGGCAAGCAGTGATGCAATCGTTGGTGGTAAAGCGCGCTAGTTTATTCATAGCTAACATATTCACTCAAAAAAACTGAGTGAATGGGAAGAAAGACGGCAGTTGAGCGAGGTGATGCAATGTTAAACCCAACAACATGACCAACGATGCTGCGCCAGAGGGAGATTGATCTGGATGGACCATGATCAAACTCCCGACACAACATCATTTGGCGCATCGTACCCGGCAAGCTTCACAACACAACTGCTCAGACCCGTCCTCCGTACGGCTTCACCAGACATCACGCCGGAACACGACGAATCCCTTGGCGGCAAGACTTTGTTTGGTGGGTGGTAACTTCTGCCGGCAGCCGATCTTATGGCCTACCACCGAGTGAAAGTCTTTCACGATTCTCGCCATACCTATCCACTAGTAGATACAAAGTACAAAGTTTATGATTTAGTCACGTGATCAATTTTAAGCTCTCGTATCTACCTATTATGTGAAACTAAGTGATTTTCAAAATGGTGTAACAGTAGCTAGGATCTAATCTCATTAATTCTCTATTAGGATCTCAGAATCAAGTACTGAAACCTATCAGGTTGCGGGTCGAATTCCCTGCCATCTTCTACTATATTTTACAAGGTCGAAACGATGCAACGTATCCTCACTTAATCAATGAGATAAGGCGGTGACAATTCCATTTAGTAGAAGGTTCGCGAAACAAAGGAACCCTTTTGTTGTGGATTGAAACACTTTGTGTATGTAATTTGGGTTTATAATTACATTTTCATGCGACTTGAATGTGGCTGAGCAGGTAAATGTATTTTCATTTGACATAATGTAAAAATGATTTTTGGTTGGTTTTATACTTACCTAGAACCTAACCTCTAATTCCTGATATGTAATTTCATTGTTTGACATTATGTACCTACATTACATTTAGTTTCTTTAACAAATGTACATACAACGTGTAATAATGCAATAAAATATTACTGACTTTCTAATTTCAACTGTTTTTTGGTATATAATGTTTTTTTTTTATTATTTAATTAATTTTCTCCGTGAATTGTTTTTTTTGACGTGATAACGTCTATTAAATCGGTATGCTGGGAGTCATTCGCGAAAACTGCGTAACGGCCGAATCTGACGCTACACGGAGTCCACGCCTACTAAAACTAACCTTAGCCTTGTAGCTTTAGAGTGCAATATTATTTACCTAAAAGCACGGTTGTAAACAATTAGTAGCAGTTTTTCGCATACATGATTAAAGCATTGATAGCCGAGTGGTGAAACGCTCGGATTAATATCGACTCACTCAAGAGGTGCCCCGGATCGATTCCTAACGGCACCGGACGTTTTTTATCCTTTTTAATTTTTTCCTTTTTAATTTTTCTTCTTCTTTTTTCTTTTTCTTTTTGCTTTTTTTTTATTTTTTAGAAAATTTAAACAAACTATTAAATAAAAATATAAATGTTATACATTACTTTATTTTAAATAATTTCATTGCACCCAGAAAAAATTACCATGTAATAGACGTTATCACGTTCAAATATCGGCAGTAGACGGAGTTCTACAGACAGCCAATTTTTTTTAATACTTATAAACTAGCACTTGACCGCAATCCCGCCTGATGGTAAGCAGTGATGCGATCGTTGATGGTAAAGCGCGCTAGTTTATTAAGAGCCTAACGGCAGTTGAGCGAGGTGATGCAATTTTAAACCCAACAATACGACCAACGATGCTGCGCCAAAGGGAGATTGATCTGAAAACCCTCCACGACCAAACTCCCAACACAACAACATTTGGCGCATCGTACCCGGCTCACATCGCAACACAACTGCTCAGACCCGTCCTCCGTACGGCTTCACCAGACATCATGCTGGAACACGACAAATCGTTTGGCGGCAAGACTTTGTCTGGTGGGTGGTAACTTCTGCCGGCGGCCGATGTTATGGCCTACCACCGATTTATAACGTGAGAACGTTTGAACCCTTTGTATTTTTCATTATTATCATTAAATGACGTGACTCCCGCTCTTGGCGGAGCGAAAGGGCGTGTTAGGCATTTACTGACTAAAATCCACCCGTTTCTCCTTCACTTGCCTGTACGAGATCAGCGATATATCTTTCGTACAACCCGCGTAGGTAGACTGTAGAGCTCTGGGTCATTTTTTATTTTATTAAGTACCAGCAGGGTAATTCCGTAACAAACTATCAGTAACAATGGGTTTCAGTTTGATAGATCAACAATGTTCATTTTCGTTGTTGGGCAAACAAATTTTTCCAACTTATGAAGCAATGGACCAGCAATATGCTGGAAAATTGTTCTAGTGGATAGAAATAGTGTGTTACGCATTTAGGGGGCTGGTAATTGTTAGTGGGCCTACATTGTCCTCTAACTAGAGAGAGAGAACTATTTTTAAAAGACTTTGGAATTCCATGTCATATCCATAGTAAACAACCAATTGAAATAGTGTGTTTAAAATTTAATTAACCGCCATGTTACTCATGACGTCAGACAGTTTACCATGCATTGTCATCCAAACGGAACGTACAAACAAAACCGCTCAATCGGTTAAAGATATCTACTTCAAAATAAATCCACCATATTGTGAGTGACGTCATTTTATTTTTCGAGTTATTCTAAGCAAGCCCTTTTATTTGATACCCATATGGTAGGAGTGCATTATAAAGTAATTGGTCCGCCATCTTGAGTATGCCGCCATATTTGATTAAGAACGACGTTACAGGGTAAACCATGCATTATCATCCAAATAGATAGTGGCCCCAATTCCCTTGTACCTTCCACAAAATAAATCAAATTTAAGTTCAGTGCATTTTTTCTTTCTATTTTATTAAGAAAATGACAGAAGATAAAATGTCAGTGTAGACCTGTCAAATTAGTGCGTTCCTGACGTAATTAGCGTATTTATGGTCGCCATGTTTATAAACGCGTCTACGTCTACATTGTCTATGGAGTATCTTAATTTGACAGGATTAAATTAAAATGTTATCTTCTATACTTTTCTTAACGAAATGGAAAGAAAAAGATTAATTTAACTTAAAATTAGTTTAGTACTTGAACAAGCGAATCGGCACCGGTCTGTACAAAATTTTAGCTCAATCGGTTAAAGACATTATGCTTCAAAATTGAGTTTCAATATACCACCCGTACACATTGACATTTGTACCGGTCTAAATTGCAATTTAAATAAAAGCTTGTAAAACGATTTTCATTTTGACGATGCTAATGCATTCTAATTAATCAAACATTTGATTTTTTCATAAACATCTTTATAATTTAATCCCTGAATTAAGGTAATAAAAAACTATCCAGGTAATTATACATACAAAAAACTTACAATTCTGTTACATCATCCAGTCAATCGCCAAAAATCTGAGCACACTGTCAAGAATTCCGCATTCGCGCAAACAATAAACACAAGACAGTTTTTAGGGTTCGATCTGTTTTGAGATAACCTCAACAATTCGAGCCGTACCTTCGTCAAACTAAGGACACCGCAATAACGCTGACATTGGAATTTATGTCGGCTTCAGGCCCCCTTATCCTGTTGAAATGGTCACTTTGACTAAAGTATCTGTCATTCGGAATAATACTAAGGACTTGAGACACGACTAGGGCATACTAATTTCGTAGATAGGTACAGCACGTCAGATACATAATTCGGTTAGTCTACTAGAACTGACAGGGGCTTATTAAAACTATTCTGAAGACGTGCTTAAATCGTAATCATAATTGGGATTACCAATAGACGTGTTTGAAGCACAAGCCTTTTGTGCTTTAAACACGTCAATTGCTAATCCATCTATATATAGTATGCCAGGTTCACGTAAGACGTGATCATAACATCAGTATCCGTGAAACTGTATGTTTGGTTCAATAAAAGCTTTTCTTCTCAATCATTTCTTTACAATTAAATTTCATACGAATCAAAAGTCACAGGCAATTTGAATAGACTGCTTCTAATGATATATACCACAGGAAATAATAAATGTTTAAATTAAAATATCAAAGAAATAAATCTTTGTTTTTTAAAGGTATCGGAATGTTTTAAAGTAAATACAACTTTAGCATCAAAGTCGCGACAGTCCTATTATATTTGTTTCATGACCCAAAGCGAATGAGGAAAGCCGTAGATTTACCCGAATTTTTCCTCACCTTGGAACACTGCATGAAGGGTCCGTCAGTCAGGCTTTAAAGGCTTTTCCGGGACTTTCGCCAGTAATCACTTATTCTTCCCATCTGTCTATTAGTACGATCTTGATCCTGAAAGAACGTTCACGTAAAAACAGGAAGAGTTTATTTTAGAACTGACTAAGATAACTAATGACTTAGTTGTCAATTACTCAAGTACAATAAGCACCTTACATAGATACTTAAAAGATAAAAATAAATAACATGGTTTGGCTTTTACTTGCAAAGAAAGCAGATATGACATTACTTTTTCCGTTTCCTAAATACGTTTAGTGAGACAATTCGATTATTGTTTTTGGACTTACAAGCGAGAGTAGTTAAGCGCACAGGAAATTGTATTCCATTTCGCAATGTCATTTGGCATTAGACCAAATTGAGACTTACAGAGTCTGTTCATTTCGTAAAGACCATAACAGCTCTTGAACATACCGAGGATACCAATAAGTGAGTAGAGAGCCAAATAGCGTGTAATTTTGCTGAGTATAATTTGCTTACACCAAATAATTGCTTCTGACTACATTATCATCATAAATATTGGTGTTACAAAATATTGTGAAATCAAACAAAAATAGTTTTCTTTTTAGCAGCCTGGGCTAACTACAATGGGGTTGTTTCCCTGGGTAAAAAAAAAAAAAGATTCTATTTAGTCCGTCATTCAGATTATAGAAAAATATAGGATACGTATATTTTGTTTTATCAAATCAATAAAAAA
This sequence comes from Sesamia inferens, assembly GCA_037179545.1. Taxonomy (NCBI): domain Eukaryota; kingdom Metazoa; phylum Arthropoda; class Insecta; order Lepidoptera; family Noctuidae; genus Sesamia; species Sesamia inferens. The sequence continues at coordinate 21,133,904 of CM073927.1, read as the reverse complement.
TGACAAATATAAAAGGCATCAAAGATCAGGAGTGGTAGCTGGTGAAGTCACTGGTCGCTATAAAGTGTAGCGTGCAGTGACGTCACACGAGTTTTCAACGCCCTGTGTCGTCTTCATATTTTGTTTATATGAAAAAAGAAAAAAATACCTGTCTAACATTTTTTGGAAATCTGACTGACGGACTAATTAGTTTTTTTTAGTCAAATACCCTATTTATAATAAAAATGGACCTAAAGTTTTTTGATGAAGACACAGTAGCCCCTGGTGCACAGGCAAAAATAAAAAAAGTTACAAACTTCTGACATTAGAAAAAAAAATACACAAAAAAAATGCCGTTGAAATTAGAAATGTTAGTATAAACTCATTTGCAAAAAAAAACAGACACCTAAGCAATGAACATTGCTTTGTTAATATTGCTCTGTTTGATAATTATAAGTAGTTTTCAATTTGGTAAATTAATAAGAAAATAATCGTTTTCATCAGTATTTCATAAAATTTTGATACAATTTATGGGAAATAATGCTAAACCTCGCTAATAATATGCCAGATCCACGTAAGACGAGATCTTAATCTTCCGGCATGATGTCTGGTGAAGCCGTACGGAGGACGGGTCTGAGCAGTTGTGTTGCGATGTATGCCGGGTACGATGCGCCAAATGTTGTTGTGCCGGGAGTTTGGTCGTGGAGTCTCCAGATCAATCTTCCTCTGGCGCAGTATCGTTGGTTGTGTTGGTCTTGGGTTTAACATTGCATCACCTCGCTCAACTGCCGTCATCCTTCCTATTCCTAAGTTTTTTAAGTGAATAGGCTTAATAAACTAGTGCGGTTTAACATCAATGATTGCATCACTGCTTATCGTCAGGCGGGATTGCAGTCAAGCACTAGTTTATAATAATTAAAAAAATAGTGTATGTTCGCTAGTAGTGCATATGTTCATCAACGATCGTATCACTGCTTACCATCAGGCGGAATTGCAGTCAAGCGCTGGTTTATAATAAATATTTAAAAAAAAATATATATAAAAAAGTTGTTTTGATTGTTGTTCTTTAATAAAGTAAAAGCAAATAAATATTTAGTATCGAGTGTGACCCCCTCTAGCTAAACTCACAGCTTGTATTCGTCTGGGCATGCTAGCGAGTATATCCCGGATATCCCTTGCTTGCGGAATACGTTCCCATTCCGCAGTAATCACATTCTTCAGCTCTCTGATGGTCAGCGGAACCGGTTGTACTGATCTCACATGCCGTTTCAGAATGTCCCAGATATGCTCAATGGGATTGAGGTCGGCACTTCGGGCTGGCCAATCCAAACGACGAATGCCGGTCTCTTGCACATACGCTTCAACATCTCGAGATCGGTGGGCGCGAGCATTGTCGTCCATAAAAATCGAGTCTTCACCGAGAGCGGCCAATGCGGGTTGTGCATGAGGAATTAGAACTTCAGTTATGTATTTGTGCCCAGTCAGTGAGCCATTTCCAATGAAGACTAACTCTGTACGATCCATTGAATTTATTCCTGCCCAAAACAGAACAGAGGAAGAAATCACATCATAAGGTGTGATTTCTTCGAACCATGCCTCTGCAAAGCGTTCTCCTAGTCTTCTTAGCACTCGCCGACGTCGATCTTCATCAAACATAGATATCCTGGCTTCATCAGAGAACAAAACCCTATTCCAATCTACTTGAGTCCATGATTCACAATTTCTAGCGAACCTAAGCCTGTGAATTCAATCTTCACGGAGTAATTTGGGGCCGCGGACCGGGCGGTGACTGCGTATATTGGCAACGAGAAGCCTCCTCCTGACCTTCCATAGACGAATATGCACATTTCTTACTTCTTTGAGGTTGTTCTTAAGATCCACATACGAAGATTTGCGATTTCTCATTGCGCGACTCACAAAAAAACGATCATCACGTGGTTGGGTACATGGTTTGGTGCCTTTTCTCAAAGGAACCAGTCTCCTGATATCGCGGCCAGGTCCTTTGGACCATCGACTGACTAACATTTAGCCCCCTAGCCATGAAGCATTAGCTGCAACCCTCTTCATTCAGCGCGATAATTTTGGTAGCTTTTACTACTTTTCTTTTTCTCTTTCTGATTCCGTTTCCGGTACTCGTATAGTAAACATCACAGTGTCAGTGCTCCGTACAAATTATTTCACTTATATGGTACAAAGCCACAATTTTCCACAATAAAGTTATACCAAACTAAAAACTAACCGTGATTCAGTGATACCGATATTAAACATCGCACCATTTGCTAAATCTGCACAGAAAATTGGAAGAAAACATCGGCTCAGGAAGATTGGAACAAAACATTGAGGGTAGAATTATATCCATAGACTATCAAACTTTTACTGACAACTGACACATAACTGTCAAACTTGACAGCTTGAAGTGTCAGTAACACTTCGGTGCTGCCAGCAGTAAAAGAAAAAAAAAAGTCGTTCCATTACACTTTAAATATGGACAAACAATTTCAACTACTATTTGATAAGATGAAGATCGAAATGCAGAACCAAACAATTGAACTAACCAATACAATACTTGGAAAAATGGATGAAAAATTAAAACCCGTCTTAGAAGAAAACCAACTACTGAAACACAAGGTAGGAATACTAGAAAAGAAAGTGGAACTCCTAGAGAGAGAAAAGAGGAGTAATAATATCATTATTCATGGCTTAGCAGAGAGAGAGCAGACGACCGTGGATTTAATCAAATGCATCAAGAAGTGTTTCTTGGATGAACTTGGCATATCGATAGAAAACTATGAAATCAATAAAATCTACCGTATTGGCGTAAGAAGCAAAAATGAGAAACCGAGACCTACGCTTCTTTCATTGGTAAGTGGATGGAAGAAAACTGAAATAATGAGAAATAAAAAGAAATTACAAGAGTTATATATAACAGAAGACTACTCGAAAGCAACTTTAGAAACTAGGAAGTTGTTACAACCCAAACTAATGGAAGAAAGGCAGAAAGGAAACTTGGCGTACATAAAATATGATAGACTTATAGTGAAAGAAAATTCAAAGGCCATAGATAAAAGGAAGAGAGAGGAATCCACCTCGCCGCAAGCCGAACTACAGCCAAGAAAACAACAAGCGTTAAACGCGTCTAAAAATAATAGAATAAATGCATTCGATATGATGCGAGACCGATCTCACTCGCTTTCAACAACTTCAACAACAACGAAGCAATAGCAACTAGGTACCGGCGATCGGAAACAAAAACGACATAAAACACAAAAGGAAATTACAGTAACGAAACACTCTCTCCCAAGCCGGCTGGTCCCCGTGGAGGAAAACGACCACAACCCTCCAGCAAGGTTAGAAAAATCAACTAAAATAATAAAACATCCACAACAAACTATCAGGATTGGAACATTTAACGTAAGATCACTAGCAACAACAAAAAGATTTATAGAACTAACATATATGCTACAAAAAATAAAAATTGACATACTTGGCTTGTCAAAAGTTAGAAGAATGGGTTATGCAATCGAAGAACATGAAGAATATATATTCTGTTACAAAGGTGAAACACTTGGCCTATATGGCGTTGGATTTTTAATAAAAAAAGAACACAAACATAACATTGTCAGTTTTACAGCGTTCTCAGATCGAGTTGCTCTACTAAAAATGAAATACAACACCCAACTGCTTGCAATAATACAAGTGTATGCGCCTACTGAAAAAGCTACAGAGGAAGAAATCACCTCATTTTATGATACTCTGCAGGTAGCTCATAGCCAGGCAGGAGACAACGTATTAGTTATCGGGGATTTCAATGCAAAAGTTGGCCAAAACAAAACAGAAGACAGTGAAACCTTTGTCCTGGGAAAATTTGGATACGGAAACAGAAATAGAAGAGGAGAGAAACTAATTCAACACGCATTGGAATATAAACTGGCAATTATGAACACCTTTTTTAAAGCTCGAGAAAATCGAAAATGGACCTGGCTCTCCCCCTGTGGTAAGATAAAAAACGAAATTGATTTCGTACTGTCAAACCATCAATCGAGGATTAAAAACGTAGAAGTACTACATGGCTTTGGATTCAGATCTGACCATCGATTAGTTCGAGCTACGTACATACTCAATCAAGGAAAAAAGAGTAGATCAGCATTCAAACCACAACCTAAAACACTAAGGACCGATGAGGATATATCAGAATACCTGAAAAACCTTGAGCTCAATATAAAACAACTAGAAACCAGACAGGAAGAAGATATTCAAATCTTTTACAACAAACTAGCAAACATCATGAACACCAGCGCTGTATGCCGATCAAACAAAAACGAACCGAAAACTACTAACAAAATACTTAGTCAGTCTACTAGATCTCTCCTCACAAGACGAACTGAACTTCTGAAAACCAAACAAAAATCTAAAGAAATGAAGGAGGAGCTGAGCACATTATTTAAAACTACTAATAAGGCAATAGATAAAGACTACAAAGACTACAGATATAGAATAATTGAGAATAATCTAAATACTTACAGAAGCACGAAAAAAGCCTATAAGAAATTGATCACACACAAAAATTGGATTCAAAACTTAAAATCAAAATCAGAAGAAACAAAAACCAGAAGAGATATCATGAACTGCGCTACAGATTTTTATAAGGAATTATATGCCAAACAAATCTCTTGTGCCAGTACAAATGATATAATAAAAACAAGTCTTCGAAAGGCAAATGATTTGCCAATAATACATGAGAATGAAGTTTTCAATCACATCAAAAAATTAAAAGCAGAAAAAAGCCCTGGTCCAGATGGCATACAAAATGAAGCAATAAAAGCTGGTGCTACCCTGCTATCTTACCCACTTACGTATTTGTTCAACAAGGTTCTGAACACAGGTCAGGTACCGGAGCAATGGAAAAAATCTGATATTATCCTGCTTTACAAGAAAGGAGACCCTCAAGACATCTCTAACTACCGCCCGATTAGTCTTCTTTCTAGTGTTTACAAATTGTTCACTTCAATTCTGCAAAGCCAGCTAAGCCAGATGATTGACAACTATCAGCCAGTTGAACAAGCAGGGTTTCGCTCCGGATTCTCTACAACGGACCACATACAAGTACTGCAACAGGTAATGGAGAAATACATGGAGTACAACAGGCCACTATATATTGCCTTCATCGATTACACCAAAGCGTTTGACACGATCTCTCATGATGCTATTTGGGATGCGCTGAATAAATGCCACATAAACGAAAGCTATACAAGAGTACTCAAAAACATCTACGAAGGTAGCATAAGCCAAGTCAAACTAGAGGCACGAGGTCCTGATATACCGATTCTCAGGGGAGTGAGACAAGGGGACCCCCTTTCACCCAAGCTATTTATAATGGTGCTACAAAACATTTTTGATAAGCTCAACTGGCAGTCAGAAGGTATTAGAGTTAACCAAGATCGACTTACACACCTCAGATTCGCGGACGATATTGTCTTATTTGCTGAAACGAGCAAAGGCTTAGAAAAAATGATATGCGCTTTAAATGAAGAAAGTGAAAAAGTGGGCCTCAAAATGAATGAGAATAAAACCAAAATAATAACAAACAGCCAAAGAAATGCTGTAAACCTAAACGGAAAGCCGCTGGAGTATGTGAGCAATTATGTATATTTGGGAAAGCAATTGTCATTCGAAGACAAAAGTGAAGAAATAGAGGTAGAGCGGCGTATCAACATGAGCTGGAAAAAATTTTGGTCCCTGAAGGAAATCTTAAAAGGGAAATTTCCTCTCCACCTAAAGAAAACTATCTTGGACACGTGTATCCTACCTACTCTTACATATGGATGTCAAACGTGGGCATACAACACCAAAATAAAAACTAAATTAGTAGTGTGCCAGAAGGCGATGGAAAGAAGCGTACTGAAATTAAGGAGAATACAAAAAGTAAGAAGCGTACAAATAAGACAAAAAACGAAGGTCATAGACGTATTACAATATGTCCTAAAACAGAAGTGGCAGTGGGCAGGACATATAGCAAGATATACAGACAAGAGATGGACCCTAGAGGCAACTACATGGAAGGGACCAACAGGGAAAAGGAAAAGAGGGCGCCCGCGAAAAAGGTGGATAGATGATATAAAAGGGATAGCAGGAAGTGAATGGAGAGAGAAGGCTATGGATAGAGAGAAGTGGAAGAAGCTGGAGGAGGCCTTTACCCGAGAAGGGGTTCCGATCAATGGTACTGAAGAAAGCAATGACAGCGAGTAAAAGGAAAAGAGGGGAAAAAAAAAGAAAATAAATATATATATACTCGTACATAGACTTATAATAAAAAACTTAGCATTGGTGTTTACATTATATAATTGTAATGAATAAAAAAAAGAAGCATGTAAATAATTGTAGATTGGAAATAAACAGGCTTTATTATTATTATTATTATTATTATTATTATTATTACTACTTTTCTAGCATGTTTGATACAGCCAAACAGCAATAAATAAAGCTTTGACAGTCAAGAATATGAAATTAATCAATAAAAATCGAATAAAAGTTATGATACTCAATGTTAACTTCTGGAACTTCGCGCCTAAAATATAGGATAAAAAGGGGTTTTCTTTAAAAATGAGCATCAAATGAAAATTTGAATTTAGAACATACTTTTTTAAATATCAGGATATGCATTTTCAAAACCGGCCAGTAACGTGTACAAACGATTGAAACTTTTTTTGTACTGTACCTTTTTAAAAATGAATGAAAATCTAAGCCGCCCGTTTTTTTTTTTGGAGTGTATAATGTCAAATAAAGAAATCACTTCTTATCTTATCAGATCTTGTCAGTTTCTGGGCAAATATACATAAAATCGACCAAAAGCCATTCATTCATAATCTCAAATAAAAAAATCATCAACCCTCCTCCATCCTCTATCCACATCTGAATGAAACACTCCGCGATAGACCATAAACTGATTCAACTCATCCATGAAATTCAGCATCAACAAAAAAAAAACAATATTTAATCCATAAGTGCTAATACTCTGACAGTAATGAAATTATCATAAAATTAAATAATCGTCTTGAAAATATTCACAACTACTTCGAGTGTCGAGTCTGGTACAACGAGTCTCGCCTTAATAGTAGCTGTGTGGTTTCCATTTGCCTCCAATTGGCTATTCAGTAAACTAGGGCTAAGCTAGCCGCTGACCTACGAGTTTTGTTTCATAAAAGCCTGCTGCGCATTGTTTACTCGGTCTGGTGTAACTGTGAATCTATCCTACATTGTGTTCACGCCTGGCTTTAATCGAGTTTGGTCAATTTTGTTGTTAATATTTGGCTTATGACTTTGTTATCTATAAATAGGTACAATATACATTAAATTGAAGTGAGGTCATCAAAAAGGTGGCTGGTAGTGGCTGGCGGAGAACTGCTCAGGATCGAGCTTGTTGGCGTGCCATGAAGGAGGTCTATGTCCAGCAGTGAACGAGTAGAGGCTGATGATTAAATTCGGCATAATAAAGGCTTTGGCCTTTATATAGTTTTTATAAAGGTGTTATAAAGTCACAGATTATTTAGAAGACAAAAAGCTTGGGACTGAGCTGCTCGCTCTGTTAAGCATTGTTATTAAGCTATATGCGTAATTATAACGTAAATTATTGTAAACACTTTCATTTTTAATGTCTAGACTTGAAAAAAGACGATGGATGATCCCTGAGATTGTTTCGGCTATTTCTTCTCAGAGGTCAGTTCGGAAATGCCGGCTTCATGTAGTTAAAAAAAAAAAAAAAAAAAAACATATGACGTGTAAAAGTGATCAGTGATCCTACTTGCTTAATAAACGATTTCATTTCATTTGTGGTTTATTTAGCCACGAGCCCTTCAAGTTTTTTCTTAACTACAGAACGGAATTTAATGGAGTTTCACAATTATTTCAGGAAGCACATTATTTTATGCGCCCAGATAGACTTTAACATATTATAAGCTAATACGCCAAATTGACCGTAATTTGGCTGATATTAGTATATTTTTGTAGGGTCCTTTTATATCGGAAGATTTTTGCTTAGAATAAATTAATATGTTTTGAGAAGTATAAATCATGCGACATAAAGACGCTGGCTTTATCAATATCTTAATAAATAAAATATCGATTATTTTATTCATGATTGCAGCCTACTTTTGAAACCACACGGTAAGTAGGCTCAGCCATTAGTGATCATGAATTCGTAATGAAACGCTTAGCGCTATTAAGCAATAAGCGTTTAATTATTAGAAGTCCAAACATCTGACGCCTACGCGATTAATTAGAACTACTTAATCCATGTGTCAAACTATAACTTCTCATTACTTATGTATTTACATTAGTTAAGTATTCTTCCATTCTCTTGCAAAAGATAATAGGCTATTTGACTAAAAAAAAAACTAATTCGTCCGTCAGTCAGACTTCCAAAAAATACTAGACACGTATTTTTTGTTTTATCAAATCAATAAAAATTGACAAATATAAAAGGCATCAAAAATCAGGAGAGGTGGCGGGTGACATCACTGGTCGCTAAAAAGTGTAGCGTGCAGTGACGTCACATGAGTTTTCAACGCACTGTGTCGTCTTCATTTTTTGTTAATATGAAAAAAGAAAAAAACGTGTCCAGTATTTTTTGGAAACCTGACTGACGGACTAATTAGTTTTTTTTTAGTCAAGTACCGTATTGTTGATAAAATTCCGTTAAAAATTGTTTAGTATTCATTTAGAATAAAAATCTCCAATCATACCATCAACCGGATACCATAAAGAAATAAAAACCTTATTTTTTTTCACCATATCAACAAAATGACGGTATTTAAATTCTCTTACCGTCCAAAGCAAGCATTTCGCATTCGCAAGCTGTAATAAACCAGATATTTTCGCGATAACATTCGAATAATACATTGAAAAGCTTCATAATGTCGACGCGATTTAGTCGCGAACTTCCCACCGGAATTCGAAATATATCGCCAGAGGCGAACCGCGGTGTCAACACGCCGACGGAAGTAGAACAAACTCCCGAAATGGAGAGAGGAACAATTGTATTGTGTTAACGCACATCTGCGCCCGAACCTTTTTCAAGTGATATTCTTACAAGGCGCACGCTACTCGGAACACTTTTGGTATTAGTGGAAACACATTACGGATACAGCGGGAACCGGCTGCGTCGCGTCGCTTAACCTTCGATACAAATTATCAGACTTGCTCATACATACGATGTCTGCGAAATAAAACGTCTAGAATAGCTGAGTGGATAACTTCTTAGTTGTTTCAATACACTGTGTCATACTACCATTGGCACTAACATGCTTTCGTATTTATATTCATATTTTGTTTACTCATACATATTCTCTCCTTAATTTTATTCTCATGTGTAAATACTCAATAAATGTTTTCCCTGTGCTGTATGAGATGATTCAATTTCTCCCCGGATTTTCTTGTGTTTTCATTATTCGGCTATCTACGTAATAAATGTGTTTCTTTTGCTTTCTGTCAGAGAAAGCGGTTAGTGTACGGGGAGTAGAGAAATGTGTTTATTAAGTAAGTATATACCTAGTGACTTTCATAAATATGTGGTCATAAGGTTTTCTAAGAAAGGTCGTACATCTACTGTTGTTAGAGGCAGATATGATGTAAAAGAAATATATATTTACTAAGGCTAAGAGTTGTGGTGGCCTAATGGTTCAAACACCAGCCTCTCAAGTATGACTGTGCGGGTGCAATTCCAGGTCAGGCAAGTACCAATGTAACTTTTCTAAGTACGCACCCGTATCTGACATCGACGTACAAACGAGTACCATGGATCCACTACATGATTCTGAAACCCCCAGTGGTGGAATTTTTCGTCGGCTTTTTCATGATTTAAAAAAACATATATGTAGTTTTTTTTCACTTTAGACTGATTTTAAAGTAAAAAATAATTAATTCGCTAATTACACACAAAAAAAAGCGCAATGAAAACAAAACTCGAAAAACTATCTTATCAGTTGATTTAATAGAGTTCACATCAGGGATCAACGTCATACCTACAAACCCGCACGGCGGCGCGCTTGCAACGTTTTTTTTTTAAAAACTGTGATTTCTGTAACCATTAATTAACGACATAAATGACTATCATAATTTTATTAGTGGCATGGGGTGTAGCCTTTCCGCGAAGTTTGCGTTACGATGTCCGATACATCCTGTATGTACTTTCTAAGGACTTGGACACCAATGACTGATTAAAAGGTGAAAGAAAACATCTTAAGGATACATGGACAAAGTCTGTCTGGAAGTTTGAAATCGCCAACCCGCATTGAGCAAGCGTAGTGATTACGCTCAATCCTTCTCTGAGAAGAGAATGAGAGGAGACGTGTGCACAGCAGTGGGACGATAAAAGGGTCGATGAAGAAGGTTAATGCTATTTCCACATATTATGCTTTTGATATATATTTTTTTTACATAGGCCTCCCCCAGGCTGCGCCTTACACCCTTGTTTATTTTAGAAAAAAAAGGGTGTAAGGCGCAGCCTGGGAGAGGCCTCGCGTGATTCGCCTTTTGCTACCAGTCTGTCTCAGCCACTTTCTTAAGGTTGTCTGTCCATCTAGCGGGGATGTAATCTGTCTTTACACCAGACTTGTCTTCTCCACCGGCCGATAAATATGGCCAGCCTTTTTCCAAGTCAGTTTGCTTACTCTAAAAGCTATGTCAGTAACTCCATCTTATGTCAACGATAAGCTGAAGTGATGTATTGTTATTTACAAAACTAAAATTTACCTTTTGAATATATCATTTTTAATTTGAAATTTCGTATAAAACTATGTTAAAATTATTAAAAATTTTACAGCTTACAGGTTCAACCACAAAACAAGTTTCGCGACATAGACATGCGAACACGCCACAGTATGTGGTGGCCCTTTACGGGTAGAACTTTAAGAAGAAACACATACCCATAACAAATGTTCTACGACACGATTGGTTCAGTGACTGAGTGATCGACTACTGCGCAGCGTGTCGCGGGTTCAATTCCCGCACGGAACAAATATTGTTCCGGGTCTGGTTTGTGTATGTGAGTTTCAATATTTGTAAACACATCCACGACACAGGAGTGAACAAAATTAAAAATATATTTATAATGATCGTGTGACCTCATTTCCCTATACATTTTTAATGTAATGTTGAAATCATAATTCCATAGTTTATTATATATGTAGTACATAAGACTATTTTTTATAATTTAGTAAACATTTTTATAATACACATTTAAATTAATATTCAATTAGTATAGCAGGTATTCACTAAGTGTAATATTGAAAATGTATATACGTAGCGCGTTTAATATTATTTACCCCATTCACCCTTTTGCCAGATATAGAACTTCTCTGACGTAGATATATATGTATCTAAGTGTATGTAGGTATATAATGTTATTGAATCATAAAAGTTAGGTTTAAAACAGCAAACATTAGCATGCGAAGGCGATGAAGCAAAGCGTACTGCGACACCGGCAGCTACCAGATCCCCTCTATTGTTGATGTTATGAATTGTTGTTTGGATTAGGTAAGGTTACAACAGTAAGATGTTTCCTGGTATTTACTTATTTACCTATCAACCGAGTACAAATCCAGAACCCGAGCTGCCACTGAGAAATTCGAGATTCGAAAACCTCTTACTTTTAATTTGCTTTTATTGTTGCTTCAACTTAATGAAAACCATAGGCAATTGTACAGTGTAAATTAGTCTGGCTGGAACTAAAGTTGATTTCGTTTTGTAATAAGACGGGCTGAGTTCAAAGTTTAAAATGATAAAACGATTGATGAAAGAGAGAACGTAAATAATATTAGGACATTTTGGTGAAAACTATAACTCTTATGCGGAGGTAAGTATTCTATTTATGTCAACTGTATAACTTTTAGTAAGAGTACCCGCTCTTGTGTTATTTAACTGTATTTTTCCACATCCGCCGCTTTATTTTCCCCTATATGTTATATTTTTCGCCTCCAATGAGCTAACTTAAGTACGTCAATCTCATAAGTAATATATTATATCGGGATGTGCTAAAACGATTTTGTTGACATTACCCGTTTTCCTTATTTTGAATTTGGAGAGCAAATGCATGGTTGTATTTAAGGGAACGCTTTATACACAAACCTTACGACATGTGTTTGTTTCTCCGACGTTGTGTTTGACTGTCGGCTCCTGTTGACTGTTTTGTGGGTTGTGAAACCGTTTTACATAAAGTTTCTACGCTAAACTACTGGGTGATTTCCGCAATTATTTGACATGGTTTTCGAGCGGCTGGCGTAAAATTAATTGTGTCAATAGGGAGATACTGCCTTCACCCATGTCGATGAGATTGATACAAGACCATTTCGTTCATGTATATCACGTCTACTAAAAAGAAGAAGTTTGTACAGTGTGTTTGTTTGTTTTATCCTTTGCTGATAGACAGGCCTCGTCTTGGTAAGAAGGACGAAACCGTTATACAAAAAACGGGCCCGCTGCGGAAATGCTAGATGTCTCATTTATTCAAATTTTTAGTTTTAGGCTATGCTTCTACCTTTACCGTTTTGAAAGAAGTGGTGATAAAGTACAACTTATTAGTCGCAGTGATTACCACTATTACATTACTATCTCACGATTGCTCACTGAAACCTTATGAGCTGTTATTAAATCACCAGCTTTAGTGTAAACCAGTTTTTTAACTCCCTAATTCAACATCATTTCACACCTCCCTGTCTTAGATAATTGAATAAGAGAGACCAAAACATTTTCACAAAACTCCCTCCGACCTATTACTTAAATAAAAGAAAGTTCCAATATATTTCCGAACTTCCAGCTAACCTATTTGAACCAATAAATTACGAGCAACTAACACTCGAGTTTAAATAAAGAATGTAATAGACTCATATGGCGCTCCCAGTTCCTGTATACCAATAACAATTGGCATCGGGCCTCTATATTGTTTCCGGAGGAAGGTTGGGCCAACCATGAATATGGAACTCGACACGGTTCTCGCATAAACTACTATTTCGCAACCCCGCCTTCTATGTAAAATGTAGGCTGCGCTTAGGCGGATTTCGGAGTTCTATTTTGTCGAAAGGAAGATGTAAGCGTTACCAAATCGTTTGGAATTCTGGTATCAATTGGGCATGAATTAGGTTAAAATATGTCTTTTATCTTATCTTACTTACCATCGTTATTATGATAGGCAGACTTCGAGTCTTATCCCTTAATTAATAAGGCACATTTCTAATACTAAGCTATTACCATAATAACCCGGTTGACATACGGTGCTGAGCATAGACCCTTAGATAAGAGATAACTGATTTCATAGATATTATTTATTTACATTGAACTGTCTATGGCAAATGAATATGTATATCGATACCAAGATATAGTCAATGTCTCACAGCTTTCAAATCCTTAGGTCTCTGAAATAATAATGATGAAAATATACGGTAATCATGATTGTACCTTATTGGCGTCTACTTTTCTATATTGAAAAATAAATAGAGATATACTTATTATTAAAAGTAGGTTCTCTCTTTGATTTTATTTCCATGTTTTTTTTATTCTGTATTTCATCAAAAACATTTTTTTAAATTAACTTACTACTTACTTACATCTATCTACCCTGGGCAAAGGCCTCCTGCAATACGTTCCATGAACTTCTTCTCACAAAACTTTGTAAAAAGGAAAAGATAATTAAAGTATCTAATTCTCGTTCACAGTTAATATTGCATCTAATCAGTTATACCTAACTGATTCAAAGCACTCCGATATCCGGTTGGAAACGGGCAAGTCAATGCTTAGCTTTTTATGGGTTAACTTCCAACTAAAACTTATCTTCATCTTAGCGTTAATCCCAGTCGTATCCGTAGCTTTTCAGCTTTGGAGTCTAGGGTCCGCTTTACCAGTCTAACTGCTCATTTTAGTTAAACTTCGATATTGTCCATGAAGCGACTGCCGTCAGACCTCCACAACCCGAAGCCGATATCGAAGCATTGCAGTTAGACCAATTGTAGGACTTTTGAGGGCTCCAATAACCCGTAACGACTGCCATTAGATTTTCGTATGGCAACTGGGACCAACGGCTTAACGTGCTTTCCTAGGCACGACCAGACCAGTGCAAATATTCTTATTCATGCATACAAATATTTGCACTGCGCGGGGATCGAACACGCGCCTTCTTGCGCAGCGGCCGCGTTCGCTATCGCTACGCCAAGGAGGCTGTCGAACTAAAACTGTTGTGTTGAAATAGCTTGCATTGTATATACAATGTTACTATCTGGAGAGAAGAATATACCGTGGAGCAACGAATTTAATTTTTATGCCTCTTTCGTGTATTAGAAAGATATGGCTAAATAACAACAAGTACGAAAATTGATAGATCAAGCTAAGCAACGCTTGCCCGCAGTTATGAAGACTCCTCCGTGACTCATAAGGCACGATAAGCCGTTGGTCTTGCTTGTCAATCGTATGGATCTTTGGCAGTCATTACGGGTCGTCAGAAACCCGTAAATCTGAAAACCAATCTTATCGAGGGATATCGTATTACCCAGTAACGAGTGGATTGTGAAGGTCAGATCACCTTCACAATCACCTTATGCAATATATTAGTACCTATTCAACTGCGTCTAGTTAAAATTGACACCGCCCGAGCATAATTGGGAAAAGACTAAACAGGTGATGTCCATTTCGTGTATCCAAAAATTTATTAAATTTTAAACTCATCTTTTTGTAAAGGCTGTGCGTATTATTTTATTAATTCTAGCTGTCGTGCAATATCCTCATCATCATATCAGCCGAAAGATGCCCACTGCTGGACATAGGCCTCCCCCAAGAATCTCCACGACGACCGGTCCTGCGCCATCCGCATCCAGAGGTTTCTTGCGACCTTCACCAGTTCGTCGATCCACCTTGTTGGGAGCCTACCCACGCCGCGTCTTACGGTGCGTGTTCGCCAATCGAGAACCCGTCGGCCTCATCGGGCATCGTTCCTACGGGCAATGTGCCCAGCCCACTGCCACTTAAGTGTTCCAATTCTTCGGACTATGTTGGTTAGGTACTCTCGTTATTCTGCGGATCTCCTCATTTCTGATTTGTTCATGCAGTGAAACTCCAAGAATGGCAATATGTTCCATCTAAAATCATATATAACAATTACTGATGAACATGGCCCGGAGATAAAGAAATAAAACACATGTGAATTTGTTGATGGTTCTCGAGTTATGTGCGCACTAAAGGAGTACATAGAGAAGTAGTCTTTTACGATAGGTAGGGTATATCGAGCTATTAAATCTTGAACGTCTGGTAGTGTATACGTTACATAGTTGGGTAGTCGGCATAGCGGCGTTCATCGACCATTTATAGTTAGCGCTGCACCAGTATCGTTTGTCTATGTGTACATACGAAGCTGCAGTACCGGCGTTAGGGTAGGGCGCGGTTGGGCGACCGCCCAGGGGCGCCGGACTTTAAGGGGCGCCGTGAAGCGGCGCCCCTTTATATTCCAATCTCTGTGAGTGAAAAAAAAAAACCATGTGTTGGCAACACTAGAATGGAACGCAGTGCTCAATCCGTTCATACAGTTCATTTTACTGGGAATCCCCGATCACAGAGAAACACATTATCTATCTCTTTTTAACATTTTAGTTCAGAAGAGTTGACGTTATTTTTGATGGAGCGGAACACAGCTCATTCTTATTCATTCAATCGGTGCACGCACTTAAAAACAGTTATCGTAATTACATATTTTAAAACAAACAGACGCAGTAATCAGGCGGTCCACGCTAAGTTACGAAGTGCATGTTTTTTACTTTTTGTCGCCGACTACAGAGTGACATAGGTTTTATCCAAAAAGTTGAAATTCAAATAGTGTTTAAGTAGGTAGGTATTTGCTTCATGACGGATTATTTCACTAATTAGGTAAGTACAATTTTATTTTAACTATCTTTACTTATTATACTAAAGAGGTAACATTTGTTTGTTTGTTATGTTTGGAGTGGGGTAATCTATTTAAAGTAAATTATCCATACTAATATTATAAATGGAAAAGTGTGTTTGTTTGTTTGTTCGTTTGTCTTCCCTTCACGCCTAAACCACTAAACCGATTGTGATGAAATTTGACATATGTATAGTTGGAACTCATGAGACTGCTATAGGCTACTTTTTAACCGATTGCGATGCGACAAAAAAGGGTTATAGGTTTAAATAGGGATACCACGCGAGCGTAGCTGCGCGGGCAACAGCTAGTATATTATAAAATATCTCTAGAACTGACTATATAATGTTGATGAAATTTTAACACGGAGATAATAAATGAATGTCGAGGAGGTACGGTCAAGTGTAAAAGTGGATGAAGCCTGTTCATTCGTAAGCCTTTGTGTTAAAGGTGAAAAGTGTCCACCGACTTTTGCATCTGACTGTACATAGAAGTCATTTTTTCGGGAACGAGTGGATGATCGTGATTTTTTTTATACAAATCTAAGCACTATCACGTAACACAAGCTTTTAAATATAACATTTCACAATTATTCCGCTGCCATGACAATATTACCTTACCTAGATTTTTCGATCGTAGTTCACGTGTATGCTAACGCTTTCCTGAATATAAAGCGTTTTTGGTCGTCCTCCCTCAATAGCGCTATATTTAATTAATTTATAGAAATGATCGGACTTACGCAGATTTAATTTGTTGCAGATTTGATTAGTACAAAATGTCTGAACACGTTGATCCTTTCAAAAGAAAACCATCTGGGTCATAATATAGAAAACGAAAAGCAGAAAAAGAGAAGGAATTTGAAAAAACAAAAAAGTTTATGAATATAGGCAAATATATCACAACAAAAAATCAAGACCTTAATGTGGCATCTACATCTGAATACAAGCGAATGCATCGGTAGTGGAGTCTCTGTCTGACAAGTCAGATCAGTTAGCTGTTGAAGAGATTGTGGACGAAGTTTCCCGAAGTGAGGAGACAAGTTGTGTTACAATTACAGATGCTGCTCAGGATGACACTATTGGTGATGTACAACAAATACAAATTCTAGATGACATTAGTTCTCTTGCTCCAAATATATCGGATCCAGCCACTTGGCCACTCACTCGAAATAGCAAAGTTATTGATCATATAATAACTAATGGCCCAGTGCAAACTCACATTGATAATTATCCAAAAAATGATACAGGGCGACATTTCTCAAATTCTCATTTTACCAAAAAACTTGCAAACAATGAAATAATTCAGCGTCGTTGGTTAATATACTCAGTTTCTAAAAATCGAGTTTACTGTTTTTGTTGCCGGCTATTTGATAGCAGCTCAACGTCGAATTTAGCATCTGAAGGATATAACGACTGGAAACACTTATCAGAAATGTTAAAAGTTCATGAAAGTAGCACTTTTCATAAGAAGTTTTACCTCTCATGGATTGAGGCTGAACTAAGATTAAAAACGGGAAAAACAATAGATTGTCAAGAGCAACATTTGATTAGAAAGGAAACTACAAGGTGGAATAATATTTTGTCTAGATTAATGCATATTACACTGTATTTAGCTGAAAACAATATGGCGTTTAGAGGTACTTCCGACAAACTATATACGCCAAATAATGGAAAGTTCTTGGGTTTAGTACAACTACTAGCCAAATTTGATCCAGTTATGGAGGAGCACTTGCGTTTAGCTGTAAAGGGTGATGTTTCTGACCACTACTGCGGAAAAGACATTCAAAATGAATTAATTGAGCTGATGGGTGAAAAAGTGAAGTCAGAAATCATATCACGTGCAAAGAAATCGAAATATTATTCTATTATAGCTGACTGTACTCCGGACATTAGTCATATAGAACAGCTTTCACTGACAATACGATTTGTTGATTTATCATCAGATGTCGATAAAATATCAGTAAAAGAGCATTTCATAGAATTTATACCTGTTAATGAGTCGACTGGTGAAAGGCTGACTGAAGTTATTATTGATATTTTAAATAAATACGGACTGGAATTGAACGATTGTAGAGGTCAGGGCTATGACAACGGAGCAAACATGAAAGGAAAAAATATTGGAGTTCAAAGAAGAATTCTGGACATAAATCCTTTAGCTGTATATGTGCCGTGTGGCTGTCATAGCTACAATCTCGTACTATGCGATGCCGCTAAGTCATCTGTAAAATCTGTCACTTTGTTTGGAGTACTTCAGAGGTTGTTTACGTTGTTTTCAGCTTCTGTTCATCGATGGAAAATTCTGACCGATCACTTGGGATTGTACACTATAAAAAAACTCAGTGACACGCGTTGGGAAGCAAGAATAGGCAGTGTTAAAGCAGTCCGTTATCAAATTAGCGCCGTCCATGACGCTTTAATCACTTTGGCTATCGAAACTCAGCAAACTGATGTTCAAGTCTCTCATGAGGCTACTACTCTAGCCGAACAGCTAAAAGATTTCGGCTTCATAGTTTCATTGGTTGTCTGGTATGACATACTTTTTCAAATTAATGTCGTTAGTAAATCTCTACAATCAACAGACATGGATCTCGGTAAATGCACAGACATGCTGAAAAAATGCTGCAATTTCTTGGAAGAATATAGAAATACAGGCTTTAAAAGCGCCATTCTAACTGCGAAGGAATTGGCTGAAGAGTTAGAAATAGAACCTGTGTTTAGAGCGACAACAAGAATTCGACGTGTTAAGCGCCAAGCTGGTGAAACTGCCCAAGATGAGCCTATAACTTCTCCAGGAAAAAAATTTGAGGTTGAATTTTTCAACTGTCTTTTGGACACGACGTTAACTTCACTCAACGAAAGATTTTAACAGTTATGTGAGTACTCGGAATCTTGGTCTTTTTTGTACAATTTAAAACAGATTCCAGAAAAACATGACCTTATCAAACTCTGTAGTGATCTTCAATTGAAATTAAATGTAAATTACAAATCAGATATAGATGGATGTATGTTGTGCGATGAACTCATAAGTCTGAAATCGTTTTTGCCTGATCAGAAAGTGGTTACTCCTGTTTTTGTTTTAAATTTTATTAAAGACCGCAACTTAAAAGCATACGAATATTATTAACTATTCCCGTAACGGTTGCTAGTGGAGAGAGGAGTTTTTCTAAGCTTAAGCTAATAAAAACCTATCTGCGATCGACGATATCACAATCTAGATTGACAAACTTGGCAACTTTGTCGATCGAAAATGAAATAGCTGAAAACATCGACTTTAATAACTTAATAAAAGAGTTCGCCGATATAAAGGCTAGAAAAGTAAAATTTTATTAGTTTTTTTAATAAATGTTTATATCTTTTCATAAATGGTTATTTCATTATTATCCTTCGCCTTTTTTCGTATGGGTTTGAATTGCAATTAGGAGGCGCCGTAGAAATCTCGCCCAGGGCGCTGTTAGTACTAAAACCGGCACTGCGAAGCTGCCTCTACTACATGTGCGTATAAGTGTGTGCTGCCTGTGGGGGAGATTATACGTCGTACGAGAATACTTTACTATGATTGTTGTTCTAGAAATATATTTTATACCATTCAAATAGCTACAAATACAACATGCTAATGACATTTGTGATTCAGAAGAGAGTTTTAAAGACTATGCTCCACTTGAAACAGACGGAGTCATGTAAAGAACATTTTATCAGACTGGAGATCTTGATAGTGCCATGCGTTTACATTTTAGTGTTGCTGAAAAATTGAGACTGATGAGGAAAGACATGCTAGAGCTGGTACACGTAGAAAAGATTTGCCCAACACCATACAACCGAAATTAAAAGTTGTCAAACCTAGCCCCAGTTATCAGTCAGTATTTTTATACAACTTGTTACCTGTAGAATTTAAAACTATATATATTGTCAAATTATTTAAAAATAAATTGAGGACCTATTTATTATGGGAAGCCAGTATCAATGAATATCTAAATGACATATGTATGATGTTGTAAAAGACATGTTTTTTTAATTATAATTAACAACTTTGACATTTTCTTGACAACATGATTATCTTTGTTCCTATTTCTACTTGCTTTTGTATTTTTTTTTTTATTTTTTATATATGTAATGTGATGTCTTTGATTTTATATAATTAAAAATTAATTAATTTATCAATATTAATTTTATGTATGTACCTAAATTGTTCTGCATCCCATAATTGTATGTAATGTGTAATGTTCAACACAATTTAAATTGTTAATGAATAAATAAATGAAATGAAATGAAATATTTATGTTACTGCTTGTAAGTTACAGTGCAGCATCTCATTGGAGGCCATGTTGCCAGTTAACTATAATAGCCATTACCAATTCACTGCACACCGTTCAGTTGACTCACTAGTAACCAGCCTATAGAGTCACTTTGAAATTGAATTTGCAATTTCCACACAAATCCTAAACCATTTATAACATAAAAAATACCAAAATTTTATCATGAATTCACTTAAAAAGAACCTACCTCAGGTGGACTATTAGGCGAATTGAAAGGGACTAGGGGATGTAATGCTTTAGGGCTCCGAATGAAATATTGGCCACGCGCTACCAAGGAAAGTAAAGGTAATAACGTCAATTTCAAAAAAGTCAAACGTTCAAACATGAGCCTAGGTTGAAATAAAGGCTTATTACATAACGTAGAAAACGTATTAGTTCTGAATAAGTGAATGTGTTATTGTGTTTCAAAGCTTAATACATTGGATGATTTGTTATGCTTTTTTTTTTAAGTTGATCCCTTACGTCTATACATCACTAAATCATTTATTCATATATGAAACGTATTCAGGGCTAAATCTTAGTCACATAAAGAATACATTATATATTTCTCTGTACTATTATAATGCTTGTGAAGTTGTCAGTGTAAAATAAATTTATTCTAAAGCCATTTTCAAAGCATTTCAGACGCATTGCAATAGAATATTCATTTAAAAGAATTATTGGCTGTATTCTGTATGTTTTATTGAATTTCTGTAACGATATTCTGGAGTCGTCTAATATAAATTCAGTGGGCACATTCGTCGTATCGTTTGAGCAATATGTTTCCCTTTTTCCGACTCGGAGCGGCAAAATCAAGGGTATATGATATCAGGAACGATCCATATAAAATATTTAGACCTCAGACTGTTTGCCACCAATATTATATAAATCAACGTTGTTTTCGTAACTCAATCTCTTGTTATTCTCGAGTTATTGGAATAACAAGATCTCAAGACGACTGGGTACACAGTAATGTTCATGAATTGTTTATTTCAATGTAATGTTCACAGATTCTTTATAGTGCCCTTGTTCTTCATCGTAGTACTTCACCATAATGTTTTGTAATCAAATGTACTCGTATATGGGATTTAGAAAACTGGATGAGTTATGTAAATCTACCAGAATGCCAATCGCCTCATTTCGGCGACAAACAAATGTCAAAAACTTGTCAAATTGTAGGGAAATTAGACTATTTTTTGACAGATTCAGACTAATACCAGATTGTGAATGTTCTTAATATTAGTAGAATTACCCCTCTGTTTTCTAAACCAATAATGAAAACAATGAACTCTGTTTTAAAAAACTTTTAATGAGCAAAAGAAAGTTTTATGTTTTTTTTTTTTTTTAATATAGGTAGGTAACTAGACAGAATCTCCAAAGAATTAAAGACGCTATGATAGAGATAGATACAAAAGGCTAAAATTGCCCATTATGTATTAGTTTTACTTCCGAGCAAGGGAGAAAATAGAAACTTAGTTACAGCGATTTTTAACGCTTTGTTCCATTATACTTTTCACCTCGATAGTGAGGAAATAAAATAGTAAACAATGAGAATAAAATGGAATTTGCAATTAGAGAAAAATTCTGAAGATTTCGCGCCAATAATTTAATATTATATATCAATGAAGCCAATGTCTTTTTTTTTTCTTCTGAAGCCGCAATGCAATACACGCGTTCCATCGAAGATATGGCCGCTGTTAGTTCTATTTTCAAAAATGAAATGTAATTCTTTTTTTATGAACCAGTAATAAGTTGAATCTTTTTTCATGATAATTATTCTACGTTTTAATAAAGACTTCATTTTTCTAAGCGTGTAGGTAACATTCAAAAATAAAATCTTTTTCTTAAAGGATTCCAGGAGGAGGCTACTTTTTCCTCGCTTTGGTACGCTTCCATTACGCAAGAGTAAAAGGTTTGAAAAAATATTTGTTGATGATTTGAACAGGGGAATGTGTTGAGACTGTAACACTCAATACCGCCGCTCAATACCGGCGTGAGGACAGAGGACAGCGGGGTGCCAGCCGGCTAAACGTCACTGGTCGCGGGTTCCGCACCACACCAGTCAGCACCGTCACATTTCGGAACCGATGGTTGTAATTTCTTTCCTATCGTTTTATTACATAATACAGGTGTATCTGATATCGTAACGCAAACTTCGCGAAAAGGCTAGACAGCATGCCACTAATAAAATTATGATAGTCATTTATGTCGTTAATGAGCGGTTACAGAAATCATAGCGTTTAAGCAAAAGTGTCAGCTCGGCCTTTGAACATTGCAAGCGTACCACCGTGCTTGTTTGTAGGTATGATGTTGACCCCTGATGTGAACTCTATTAATTCAGCTGATAGGATAGTTTTAGAGTTTTGTTCAGATTGCGCTTTTTTGTGTAATTAGCGAATTAATTATTTTTTACTATAAAATCTTATTGGGTTATAAAAGCATAGCAATTATGAACGATATAAAGTGCAAAAACTGCATATATATATATAAGACAATTAATTATAATTAAATTCCAAGAGGTAAAATAAAACTTCGATTTGTTTCTCTGTAAATAAAGAATGCAATTTTATTATATTTATCGAGTAGGTTACATCAATTATAATCATAACAATATAATCTTTACATAACTAACACAGTCTTACCTGTAAATAAAGAAACGACAATAAAAGTTTATTGTTATCACCTCTCGATTCACACAGCTTAATAAACTCAACTTAAATAATTAACTTTATAAATCCCAAATAACACAATAATATTTATCTTTTGACAGTGACAAACTCATTGACGCGCCACGACGCGGCTCACTGTCGAACTAACGGTGCGCACGCATATTCAAATTAAAGAAATAATTTTCTTTACATATATATATATATATATATATATATATATAAACACCTCTTTGGGCACTTAGTTGATCCAGCCACGATGCCGTTCATTATAGACTCCACCTTTAGCACGGAATAACTTTACTCCAGTTGCATATTTCTTGGGGGGAGTGGCAACGTCGTATTCTATTTAGGGATGTGGCCAAATATATTCGTCAATTAGGACATATACTCGACAAAAATTTTTCAGCAATTTCATGCATTAGTGGATCCTAACGGCTATATTTTTTGAACCCACCAGGACTTTTTAGCTCTGAATATATTTAAAAAATCAATAACTTGTGTTGATCCATTTATATACTCGCACTTCCAGTAATACTTCTTTTGATCCGATACCTATACCGTAACGGTTGATCAATTATGAATTTAATAAACCTAATCTAGAAATTTTATATTCGCAATGCTCCATACATTGTAAGATCTATATATATTTGTTAACATTTCATGCATTAGTGGATCCATAACGTCAATTTTTTTTAAATGCTCGAAGACTTTTTGGCTGGAAATATATTCCAGAAATCATATACTTTGTTGATCCATTTAGAAAACTCATACTTCGTAATACTTATTTTGATATGAATATATAATTATGTTTAGTATGAATTGTTATTAATAGTTAAAGAGGTTGAATTTTATGTCTAGGGTTTTTATACTTTATTTCTAATTTACCATTAATTTTAAGTTTTTAAACTCTATTCATCGAAACCAATCTAATGGGTCTAAGCACGATATCGCCGCGGTATGTTTTGTGCCGAAAATATTGTGTGGACGGCCTCTCTAACATTCAATGCAATTGACACTGCTTGTATAGACTCCTTTGGTATTTGTATGCGAATACATATTATTATTAAATTTTAATGTTAATTTTTAAGGGTTGAAGTTTCCGGAGCTGTTTTTTTAGGAATTAATCAGATGATTAATTCCTAAAAACCGATCCTGAATGATTCCTGATCTAGAAAGAAAAATTCTTTATTCCGCCCAAACAGAACGCACATTATAATAATAATACACTAAAACAAAAATAAACACATAATGAAGAAAAAGAAAAAAAAAAGGCAAAGAAATATAATTTACTAAAAAGCCTAGTACTCAAAATAAAACAATGTTATCTTGATGTCATAACCCGTGTCTGGAGTTTTGGCGGGAAAGTTAAGCCGAGTGTCACGTTAATTTTTCATTGGAGTTTTAAATTATGCATAGTGTTGTTTACTAAATAAAAGTGCCTGATTTATGTCGTAAAAAGTGCATTCAGTAAATAATTCATAAAGAACATTGAGATATCGCAGCGTAGTGTGTAAATTAAACATGTGTACCTCATTAATAATATTTTTGTAAATGAAGAAAGATAAACTCAACCGCACGTTAGTGGACATAAAATCATATTTACTACTTTTTTTTTTTTTTTATTAAAGTATAAACCAGCGCTTGACCGCAATCCCGCCTGATGGTAAGCAGTGACGCAATCGTTGATGGTAAAGCGCAAGGTACTTAGTAATAAAGATCTAAGTAAGAGTACATATATCCGCCGAAGTGCGTTTGACATTCTGGTAGATGTTTTCTCAATCTACTCATAGTTACATTCCTACGTGTATTATAAAAATTATTTCACTTAGTCGCGTTATATTTTAGCGAACACCATTACGATACGGACGAAGCGTTTCGCTTCCTCCTTTATACCGCGTACATCGAGGGACTGGAACAGTTTGCCAGCGGCAGTGTTTCCGTCGGACTACAATTTTAGGGTCTTCAAGGCTTGAGTGAATAAGCTCTTAATAAACTAGTGCGCTTTACCATCAACGACTGCGTCACTGCTTACCATCAGGCGGGATTGCGGTCAAGCGCCAGTTTATAATTTTAATAAAAATAAAATAAATAAATAAAAGGTACAGGAACTCATTAGACACATGGAATGTAAATTTAAGCGGCCGTAATTTCGAATTAGGTAGTTTGCGTTTCGTGCCAGCG
The DNA here is from genome assembly GCA_037179545.1 of Sesamia inferens. Classification (NCBI taxonomy): domain Eukaryota; kingdom Metazoa; phylum Arthropoda; class Insecta; order Lepidoptera; family Noctuidae; genus Sesamia; species Sesamia inferens. The sequence goes on along the minus strand of CM073927.1, from coordinate 21,108,871 downwards.
TCCTAGTTTGAATTTCTTTCGAAAAAAAAAAACTAAATTCGAATCATGGAACACCAAGGAGGTAACTAGTAAAAGGTTTTATTTAAATTTCGGACTGTCTTGCAAATAGACACAATATTGAAATGATAAATAGTGGACGCTTTATTGAAAAAAAAAACAAAGCAACATCATAATAGCGCCATAGCGTGGGAAAAATAATTATTGTTCATTATTCGTCATTGAACTTAAAAAATAAAATTATGTTTTTTATTTCCTCGGATTGTTTGAGAAAAGTAGTAAGTAAGAGCCTGCGTGATTTGACCGTATATTGCTTAGTATGATACTATTATCATCGGCAGCAGCGCGGGCATTGAGACGAGAGGATTCGACCCCAGGCATTTTTTCTAATACCGGGAATGAACTTATATTGGAAAAAGTTAGTAATCAATGTCAAAATCCTATAAAATTTAAATTGTCAACAGAAAAATTATTTTCTTTTGGCAATTTAAGTTTTTAACCGATTTCAAAAATAGTAGGAGGTTCTCAATTAGTCGCAACCTTTTTTTTATGTATGTTCACCGATTACTGTAAGAAGCCTGGATCCGTTTGCAAAATTCTTTTTTATTTAAAAGGGTGGTCCCATAGTCACCAGGCTCTGATGATGAAAAATAATTAGTAGCTGTTTTTTTAGGAATTAATCATCTGATTAATTCCTAAAAAAACCGATCCTGAATGATTCCTGATCTAGAAAGAAAAAATCTTTATTCCGCCCAAACAGAACGCACATTATAATAATAATACACTAAAACAATAATAAACACATAATGAAGAAAAAGAAAAAAAAAGGCAAAGAAATATAATTTACTAAAAAGCCTAGTATTCAAAATAAAACAATGTTATCTTGATGTCATAACCCGTGTCTGGAGTTTTGGCGGGAAAGTTAAGCTGAGTGTCACGTTAATTTTTCATTGGAGTTTCAAATTATGCATAGTGTTGTTTACTAAATAAAAGTGCCTGATTTATGTCGTAAAAAGTGCATTCAGTAAATAATTCATAAAGAACATTGAGATATCGCAGCGTAGTGTGTAAATTAAACAGGTGTACCTCATTAATAATATTTTTGTAAATTAAGAAAGATAAACTCAACCGCACGTTAGTGGACATAAAATCATATTTACTACTTAGTAATAAAGGTAATAAAGATCTAAGTACGAGTACATATATCCGCCGAAGTGCGTTTGACATTCTGGTAGATGTTTTCTCAATCTACTCATAGTTACATTCCTACGTGTATTATAAAAATTATTTCACTTAGTCGCGTTATATTTTAGCGAACACCATTACGATACGGACGAAGCGTTTCGCTTCCTCCTTTATACCGCGTACATCGAGGGACTGGAACAGTTTGCCAGCGGCGGTGTTTCCGTCGGACTACAATTTTAGTGTCTTCAAGGCTTGGGTGAATAAGCTCTTAATAAACTAGTGCGCTTTACCATCAACGACTGCGTCACTGCTTACCATCAGGCGGGATTGCGGTCAAGCGCTAGTTTATAATTTTAATAAAAAATAAAATAAATAAATAAAAGGTACAGGAACGCATTAGACACATGGAATGTAAATTTAAGCGGCCGTAATTTCGAATTAGGTAGTTTGCATTTCGTTCCAGCGTCCTAGTTTGAATTTCTTTCGAAAAAAAAAAACTAAATTCGAATCATGGAACACCAAGGAGGTAACTAATAAAAGGTTTTATTTAAATTTCGGACTGTCTTGCAAATAGACACAATATTGAAATGATAAATAGTGGACGCTTTATTGAAAAAAAAAACAAAGGAACATCATAATAGCGCCATAGCGTGGGAAAAATAATTATTGTTCATTATTCGTCATTGAACTTAAAAAATAAAATTATGTTTTTTATTTCCTCGGATTGTTTGAGAAAAGTAGTAAGTAAGAGCCTGCGTGATTTGACCGTATATTGCTTAGTATGATACTATTATCATCGGCAGCAGCGCGGGTATTGAGACGAGAGGATTCGACCCCAGGCATTTTTTCTAATACCGGGAATGAACTTATATTGGAAAAAGTTGGTAATCAATGTCAAAATCCTATAAAATTCAAATTGTCAACAGAAAAATTATTTTCTTTTGGCAATTTAAGTTTTAACCGACTTCAAAAAAAGTAGGAGGTTCTCAATTAGTCGCAACCTTTTTTTTATGTATGTTCACCGATTACTGTAAGAAGCCTGGATCCGTTTGCAAAATTCTTTTTTATTTAAAAGGGTGGTCCCATAGTCACCAGGCTCTGATGATGAAAGACTAGAGAAAGCAAGGAAACTTTCAAAATTTTTAGAGGCAACTTGTACATTTCTAGGTACATTTTTAAATATTTTCATTAAGTATTTTAAAGCACTACAATTTACTAATGATCTGGAGTAGATCTGAAGTTGGAGTAGATATGAAGCCGGGAGACAGTTGAGGGAACTCCTCGGGAATTCATAGCAGCTACCTTGTATTTGAGCTTGATTAATTTGTATTAATAAGAACTTTACACTTAGATCGGTTTTAATTGTCATTAGGGCTCTGATGATAAATACAAAGGCCACTTCAGGGAACTCCTCAACGGCTTACAGTAGTTCCCTTGTGTTTGAATTTAATTAATGTATATTGATGAGCGATTTTCACCCATATGGATTACTATGAAAATCTGCAGTAGATTTGATGATGAAGAACATAGACAGACGAGGGAACTCCTCAACGATCCCCTGCAGCCACCTTGCGTTTGTGCTTGATTAATTTGTATTGATTAGAACTTTGCACCTATGTGGGTTAAAATGAAGGTCTGTCGGTCGTGTCCGTAAATCTGATGATGAAGACCAACAGGAGTCGAGGAAACTCCTAAAAAACTTACACCATTGAAGTTTATCACTGAAGAACCGGTACCTGCATGTCATGCTTAAGCAACAATCAATTATAATCAAGAAACTGAATTTAAGTTGCGTAATCGCATCATGTCTAGCATTGTTCATACATTCATTTTGACCTCGTAGGAATTTTATAGAAATCGGTTCAGTGGTTTCGTTTTTAAACCAAAATTACGGGTAAAAATAACATTATTCAAAATTACGTCGTTTGTTTACAGGCCTTTTCCCAACTATATTAGTATCAGCGTTCATTCTGACCGGATGCAGCTGCACAGTACTTTTCATAACACAAAAGTGTAAAAAAAAACAACCGTCTTCCAGAAAACACTACAACGTAAAAAATAACTAATTTTCGAAGTCGGGTATGTCTTTGGTATTAGTATATTCGTTTTTAGAAACAAAAAAAAAATGTGTGCGTGTACTAGTGTACACACGTAAGAAGTGAAATTTCTTAGAAAAAGATGGCGAAGAAGTTTTACTTCAATATAATAACATTAATAAAGGTTAAAACTTAGCGTCCCCAATAGGGGGACGGTCCACGACTAAATACAACACCAAATTTAAAACTAAACTAACCTAAAGATACAGCCTGTATGTCCCAACAATTGCACGCGCCAGCACCAGGTGAGTCAGTGTGGAATGCGAAATGCGGGATGTGGGATGCGGAATCCCCCGGGGTCAGAATGTTGGGCACTTCCTCCCGATTCCGAAGAGCCCAAACTCGGCTAGTCTAGGACCTCCGGATCCCGAGATAGGCCGCGGGGGGGTGAGGTGGCCTGGAGAGCAAGTGGGGAGGGGAGGTAAGGGAGTGTAGAGGAGAGGGGTGGGGAGGCTAGGTTGAGGCTAGGTTGAGTCTAGGGGGAGGGGGGAGAGGTAGGTGAGGGGGGGTTGTCTAAGTGTTGGGAGGATCCTGTCCACCTGGGGTCACAACATGAGGGGAGAGAGGGAGGGGACAGGACACTGGAATCTCGGAATGTATGTGCTATATGGGTATTGGGGGGTCAGGTACTATGGGGTCAAAATGGGGGAGGTTCCGGCTGCGGGGGGGGCTAGTAAGGGGGGGCGGATTTTGTCAGAATTTTTAAATTCCCAGCCGTTTCCGAGATATCCGGGATTTTAGGTAGGGATATGGGGAAGGACTTCGAGGTGGGTAAATATAGTACGGGATGCGGAATCCCCCGGGGCCAGAATGTTGGGCTCTTCCTCCCGATTCCGAAGAGCCCAAACTCGGCTAGTCTAGGACCTCCGGATCCCGAGATAGGCCGCGGGGGGGTGAGGTGGCCTGAGGAGCAAGTGGGGGGGGGGGGGGTAAGTGAGTGTAGAGGAGAGGGGTGGGAGGCTAGGTTGAGTCTAGGGGGAGGGGGGGGGGTAGGTGAGGGGGGGTGTTGTCTAAGTGTTGGGAGGATCCTGTCCACCTGGGGTCACAACATGAGGGGAGAGTGGGAGGGGACAGGACACTGGAATCTCGGATTGTATGTGCTATATGGGTATTGGAATTAAGTCCAAAAACAAAGTAGCTACTGTAAACCTTGAGGAGTTTCTGGAACTGGCCTTTGTTTTCATCATCAGAGCCTTAATGACAGTCACAACTCATCTTGGTGTAAAGTACTAATTAATACAAATTAATCAAGCACAAACTCAAGGTAACTGCTATCAATCGTTGAGGACTTCCTTCGACTGTCTCCCGGCTCCATCATCAGCTACATCAGACCTTTATCAAATTATAGTTCTTTGAAATACTTAATGAAGATACTTAGAAATGCACTAGTCGCCCCTACGATTTTTGGAAGTTCCTCTTGATTTCTCTAGTCTTTCATCATCAGATCTTGACTAAGGGACCATTTAGAAAGTTTACCTTTTCAAACAAAAAAAGAATTTAGCAAATCAGTCCAGGTGTCTGAGATTAATATCTAAGATTAATAAAGTGAACATACATAAAAAACAAAACGGCTGCTTAACCAATCGCTTCGCGCCCTTGGCAAATGCTGCGCCCTGATTGGCCCATTTGAATTGGATCAACAACTGCCCAGACGCCAAAAAGGTGGATTTGTATAAAACAGCCCTTAATTATTGTTATTGGCTATTATTATTCAACGTGACACATGTGGCTCCGAACGGAGCAACATATTTATGGACAAATGGCATCGGATCAACAAAAGGCCCCCGGATCAACAAGTGAAAATGGATCAACAAATTACTACCTATACGGCACGTCTGAGCCACAAAGTGCCCAAAGGGATATCTATATATATATATATATATATATATATATATATATATATATAAACACCTCTTTGGGCACTTAGTTGATCCAGCCACGATGCCGTTCATTATAGACTCCACCTTTAGCACGGAATAACTTTACTCCAGTTGCATATTTCTTGGGGGGAGTGGCAACGTCGTATTCTATTTAGGGATGTGGCCAAATATATTCGTCGATTAGGACATATACTCGACAAAAATTTTTCAGCAATTTCATGCATTAGTGGATCCGTAACGGCTAAATTTTTTGAACCCACCGGAACTTTTTAGCTCTGAATATATTTCAAAAATCAATAACTTGTGTTGATCCATTTATATACTCGCACTTCCAGTAATACTTCTTTTGATCCGATACCTATACCATAACGGTTGATCAATTATGAATTTATTAAACCTAATCTAGAAATTTTATATTCGCAATGCTCCATACATTGTAAGATCTATATATATTTGTTAACATTTCATGCATTAGTGGATCCATAACGTTAATTTTTTTTAAATGCTCGAAGACTTTTTGGCTCGAAATATATTCCAAAAATCATATACTTTGTTGATCCATTTAGCTACTCATACTTCGTTATACTTATTTTGATCTGAATAGGTAATTATTTTTAGTATGAATGGTTATTAATATTTAAAGAGGTTGAATTTTATGTCTAGGGTTTTTATACTTTATTTCTAATTTATCATTAATTTTAAGTTTTTAAACTCTATTCATCGAAACCAATCTAATGGGTCTAAACATGATATCACCGCTGTATGTTTTGTGCCGAAAATATTGTGTGGACGGCCTCTGTAACATTCAATGCAATTGACACTGCTTGTATAGACTCCTTTGGTATTTGTATGCGAATACAAATTATTATTAAATTTTAATGTTAATTTTTAAGGGTTGAAGTTTCCGTAGCTGTTTTTTTAGGAATTAATCATCTGATTAATTCCTAAAAAAACCGATCCTGAATGATTCCTGATCTAGAAAGAAAAATTCTTTATTCCGCCCAAACAGAACGCACATTATAATAATAATACATTAAAACAATAATAAACACATAATGAAGAAAAAGAAAAAAAAAGGCAAAGAAATATAATTTACTAAAAAGCCTAGTACTCAAAATAAAACAATGTTATCTTGATGTCATAACCCGTGTCTGGAGTTTTGGCGGGAAAGTTAAGCCGAGTGTCACGTTAATTTTTCATTGGAGTTTTAAATTATGCATAGTGTTGTTTACTAAATAAAAGTGCCTGATTTATGTCGTAAAAAGTGCATTCAGTAAATAATTCATAAAGAACATTGATATATCGCAGCGTAGTGTGTAAATTAAACATGTGTACCTCATTAATAATATTTTTGTAAATTAAGAAAGATAAACTCAACCGCACGTTAGTGGACATAAAATCATATTTACTACTTAGTAATAAAGGTAATAAAGATCTAAGTACGAGTACATATATCCGCCGAAGTGCGTTTGACATTCTGGTAGATGTTTTCTCAATCTACTCATAGTTACATTCCTACGTGTATTATAAAAATTATTTCACTTAGTCGCGTTATATTTTAGCGAACACCATTACGATACGGACGAAGCGTTTCGCCTCCTCCTTTATACCGCGTACATCGAGGGACTGGAACAGTTTGCCAGCGGCGGTGTTTCCGTCGGACTACAACTTGAGTGTCTTCAAGGCTAGAGTGAATAGGCTCTTAATAAACTAGGGCGCTTTACCATCAACGACTGCGTCACTGCTTACCATCAGGCGGGATTGCGGTCAAGCGCTAGTTTATAATTTTAATAAAAAATAAAATAAATAAAAGGTACAGGAACGCATTAGACACATGGAATGTAAATTTAAGCGGCCGTAATTTCGAATTAGGTAGTTTGCGTTTCGTTCCAGCGTCCTAGTTTGAATTTCTTTCGAAAAAAAAAAACTAAATTCGAATCATGGAACACCAAGGAGGTAACTAATAAAAGGTTTTATTTAAATTTCGGACTGTCTTGCAAATAGACACAATATTGAAATGATAAATAGTGGACGCTTTATTGAAAAAAAAAAAAAAAAAACAAAGGAACATCATAATAGCGCCATAGCGTGGGAAAAATAATTATTGTTCATTATTCGTCATTGAACTTAAAAAATAAAATTATGTTTTTTATTTCCTTGGATTGTTTGAGAAAAGTAGTAAGTAAGAGCCTGCGTGATTTGACCGTATATTGCTTAGTATGATACTATTATCATCGGCAGCAGCGCGGGCATTGAGACGAGAGGATTCGACCCCAGGCATTTTTTCTAATACCGGGAATGAACTTATATTGGAAAAAGTTAGTAATCAATGTCAAAATCCTATAAAATTTAAATTGTCAACAGAAAAATTATTTTCTTTTGGCAATTTAAGTTTTTAACCGACTTCAAAAAAGTAGGAGGTTCTCAATTCGTCGCAACCTTTTTTTTATGTATGTTCACCGATTACTGTAAGAAGCCTGGATCCGTTTGCAAAATTCTTTTTTATTTAAAAGGGTGGTCCCATAGTCACCATGCTCTGATGATGAAAGACTAGAGAAAGCAAGGAAACTTTCAAAATTTTTAGAGGCAACTTGTACATTTCTAGGTACATTTTTAAATATTTTCATTAAGTATTTTAAAGCACTGCAATTTACTAATGATCGGGAGTAGATCTGATGTTGGAGTAGATATGAAGCCGGGAGACAGTTGAGGGAACTCCTCGGGAATTCATAGCAGCTACCTTGTATTGGAGCTTGATTAATTTGTATTAATAAGAACTTTACACGTAGATCGGTTTTAATTGTCATTAGGGCTCTGATGATAAATACAAAGGCCACTTCAGGGAACTCCTCAACGGTTTACAGTAGTTCCCTTGTGTTTGAATTTAATTAATGTATATTGATGAGCGATTTTCACCCATATGGATTACTATGAAAATCTGCAGTAGATTTGATGATGAAGAACATAGACAGACGAGGGAACTCCTCAACGATCCCCTGCAGCCACCTTGCGTTTGAAAAAAAAAATATGTGCGTGTACTAGTGTACACACGTAAGAAGTGAAATTTCTTAGAAAAAGATGGCGAAGAAGTTTTACTTCAATATAATAACATTAATAAAGATTAAAACTTAGCGTCCCCAATAGGGGGACTGTCCACGACTAAATACAACACCAAATTTAAAACTAAACTAAACTAAAGATACAGCCTGTATGTCCCAACAATTGCACGCGCCAGCACCAGGTGAGTCAGTGTGGAATGCGAAATGCGGGATGCGGGATGCGGAATCCCCCGGGGTCAGAATGTTGGGCTCTTCCTCCCGATTCCGAAGAGCCCAAACTCGGCTAGTCTAGGACCTCCGGATCAAGAGATAGGCCGCGGGGGGGTGAGGTGGCCTGGAGAGCTAGTGGGGAGGGGGAGTAAGGGAGTGTAGAGGAGAGGGGTGGGGAGGCTAGGTTGAGTCTAGGGGGAGGGGGAGAGGTAGGTGAGGGGGGGTTGTCTAAGTGTTGGGAGGATCCTGTCCACCTGGGGTCACAACATGAGGGGAGAGTGGGAGGGGACAGGACACTGGAATCTCGGAATGTATGTGCTATATGGGTATTGGGGGGTCAGGTACTATGGGGTCAAAATGGGGGAGGTTCCGGCTGCGGGGGGGGGCTAGTAAGGGGTGTGGGGGGAATTTTGTCAGTATTTTGAAATTCCCAGCCGTTTCCGAGATATCCGGGATTTTAGGTAGGGATATGGGGAAGGACTTCGAGGTGGATAAATATAGTACGGGATGCGGAATCCCCCGGGGCCAGAACGTTGGGCTCTTCCTCCCGATTCCGAAGAGTCCAAACTCGGCTAGTCTAGGACCTCCGGATCCCGAGATAGGCCGCGGGGGGGTGAGGTGGCCTGAGGAGCAAGTGGGGGGGGGGGGGTAAGTGAGTGTAGAGGAGAGGGGTGGGAGGCTAGGTTGAGTCTAGGGGGAGGGGGGAGGGGTAAGTGAGGGGGGGTGTTGTCTAAGTGTTGGGAGGATCCTGTCCACCTGGGGTCACAACATGAGGGGAGAGTGGGAGGGGACAGGACACTGGAATCTCGGAATGTATGTGCTATATGGGTATTGGGGGGTCAGGTACTATGGGGTCAAAATGGGGGAGGTTCCGGCTGCGGGGGGGGCTAGTAAGGGGTGTGGGGGGAATTTTGTCAGTATTTTGAAATTCCCAGCCGTCTCCGAGATATCCGGGATTTTAGGTAGGGATATGGGGAAGGACTTCGAGGTGGATAAATATAGTACGGGATGCGGAATCCCCCGGGGCCAGAATGTTGGGCTCTTCCTCCCGATTCCGAAGAGCCCAAACTCGGCTAGTCTAGGACCTCCGGATCCCGAGATAGGCCGCGGGGGGGTGAGGTGGCCTGAGGAGCAAGTGGGGGGGGGGGGGTAAGTGAGTGTAGAGGAGAGGGGTGGGAGGCTAGGTTGAGTCTAGGGGGAGGGGGGAGGGGTAAGTGAGGGGGGGGTGTTGTCTAAGTGTTGGGAGGATCCTGTCCACCTGGGGTCACAACATGAGGGGAGAGTGGCCCTCCCACTCTCCCCTCATGTTGTGACTGGACACTGGAATCTCGGATTGTATGTGCTATATGGGTATTGGAATTAAGTCCAAAAACAAAGTAGCTACTGTAAACCTTGAGGAGTTTCTGGAACTGGCCTTTGTTTTCATCATCAGAGCCTTAATGACAGTCACAACTCATCTTGGTGTAAAGTACTAATTAATACAAATTAATCAAGCACAAACTCAAGGTAACTGCTATCAATCGTTGAGGACTTCCTTCGACTGTCTCCCGGCTCCATCATCAGCTACATCAGACCTTTATCAAATTATAGTTCTTTGAAATACTTAATTAAGATACTTAGAAATGCACTAGTCGCCCCTACGATTTTTGGAAGTTCCTCTTGATTTCTCTAGTCTTTCATCATCAGATCTTGACTAAGGGACCATTTAGAAAGTTTGCCTTTTCAAACAAAAAAAGAATTTAGCAAATGGGTCCAGGTGTCTGAGATTAATATCTAAGATTAATAAAGTGAACATACATAAAAAACAAAACGGCTGCTTAACCAATCGCTTCGCGCCCTTGGCAAATGCTGCGCCCTGATTGGCCCATTTGAATTGGATCAACAACTGCCCAGACGCCAAAAAGGTGGATTTGTATAAAACAGCCCTTAATTATTGTTATTACTTATTATTATTGAACGCGACACATGTGGCTCCGAACGGAGCCACATATTTATGGTCAGATGGCATCGGATCAACAAAAGGCCCCCGGATCAACAAGTGAAAATGGATCAACAAATTACTACCTATACGGCACGTCTGAGCCACAAAGTGCCCAAAGGGATATCTATATATATATATATATATATATATATATATATATATATATTATTTAAGAAAAAGCCGACGACAAATTCCACCACTGGGGGGTTCAAAATCATGTACCAGATCCATGGCACTTGTTTGTGCGTCGATGTCAGATACTGCCTTTATACAGCCCACTATCATTTCATTTTACTACATCACGATGGAAGAGCAATCGCGCATCTTCCGTTCGATATTGTAATTCTATTCGGTTTTTCCCCTCGAGAAAATCAGGCCGATATATTCCCACCATGTCGATTCAATCATTTTAGGTAGGTAAAACGCGACATGCAAAGGGCTACTACCACACGCCCGTCGGAAATTGCAAGCTATTTGTCGTGTTCATAATGTCTGGTGAAGCTGGAGGACGGGTCTGGCAGTTGTGTTGCGATGTGTGCCGGGTACGATTCGCCAAATGTTGTTGTGTTGGGAGTTTGGTAGTGGAGGGTCTTCAGATCAATCTCCCTTTGGCGCAGCATCGTTGGTCGTGTTGTTGGGTTTAACATTGCATCACCTCGCTCAACTGCCGTCTTCCTTCCTATTCGCTCAGGTTTTCTGAGTGAATAAGCTCTTAATAAACTAGCGCACTTTACCATCAACGATCGCATCACTGCTTATCATCAGGCGGGATTGCGGTCAAGCGCTAGTATTACTATAATTATTAAAAAAAAAATCAGCAGAAGGTATGTTAATATTTCACAGCCATTAACTTCTCGCTGCATAAGTGAGGTGACCGATGACTATTTTTTTTTCAGGGTCAGGAACAGAAGGGCTTGTCAGACTTTTACGGACTAAAACCCACCTGTATTCCTTCACTTGCACTGTGCGCTGGAGACCACGGTATCTTTTCAATCAAACCGCGGCCCTAGCAGGCATCAGTCAACGTAGAGCCCGTCACGTTGTGCTCCAATGTGGCCGATACCTTAAACTACCCGGTAATCTTCCAGCAGTGAGTTAAACTTCCCCTCTCAGTACGAGAATTAAATTTTAGTGCTCGAGAGCAACAGGATTCATTAATTTATTTCCACAATGTCTATGGCTAACTTTTAGTAATATTTAAATAATATAGTTAATAATTTAAAAGATCGGTAATCTTTTAAATTATTAACTTATTATTGACAGCTTCTACCATGCGTATAGGGTTCGTAATAAGCGTAGCTATGTTAACCGAAAAAAATATAATTCCATTAACACAGTTGGTACGTACACTACTTGTATGTATATGAATAAAGCTTAGTGAATTATTATACTGGCTAGCTAGCTTTAATGTCTAGGTCCCATTTATTTTTTAATGTTGCCGCATACTAGTTTGTTTTTTTTTTTGTATCGTGATCATTCACATACACAAACAACCAGGCCCGGAACAACTACCTATAGGTCATATAAATATTTGTTCCGTGCGGGAATCGAACCCGCTACTCGCAGCGCAGCAGTCGAAAGCTCAGCCACTGCGCTAACCGTATTGTCGATAAAAAATTGAATGTTCGCAACCGAGTTCTTCACTTCAATTCTCAAAGAACCAAGAAAAGAAACAGCTGAAACGAAACTAAAAATATTAGGAATTCCTTTTATATTTTAGGCGATTTTAGGTTATGATGTTGGTGTCTAACATCGATTCTCTAGGCTGACAAAGGAACAGCTGTATTTCGGTATAATGAAGACTTAAAAAATCACAAGCAACAATATAAGCATTAGGATGGCGTCCTGAAAGTGAGATTTCGGTGTTTATTAACAGACAGAATCCTTCATTATAAATCCAACAAAGCAACACAAATAATGAACACGTGTTTTGTGCTACACAATATACGTATGTATAGCTACTAACTACGATCACGCAATTAAACCAGAGCAAAAGATAAACAAATAGGCGTTGCGAATAAGCCTGCCATTAGATTAAGAGCTAAAACGACCGAATTTATATTTGATTCAAGGGCGACAAAACCAAAACACATTAATAAACAGTTACCTTAGTTAAAAATCTAATAATTCAGCAATTCGCTTAACTCTCCGGAACACTAACGCCATCTCGTGAAACTCGCCGGAGACTTACTCGTCATCTTCGACAAATAAAATATTATAACACAAAATAATTGTTTATTATCATGTAGCTGCAGCTGCATACTGGGCTCGCTCGCAATACTCAATTCAATCAAATATCAATCTATAAAAAATCCTCTAATTTCATACATTTATGGCATTGATTTTCACTGAACATAAAATTGCGAATAGATTTTAAACATTCATAACTACGGGGATCATCCTTCAATTTATGTAACACTATACTACACAGCCGTCAGATATAATGTTATTATCGTAATTAGTAAATTAAATCTTAATATCTTCTTCTTCTGCCTATAGAAGTCCACTGCTGGACAAAGGCCTCCCCCAAGGCTTTCCACAATGACCGGTCTTGTGCTGCCCCCATCACCCGGCTTCCCGCGACCTTCACCATGTCATCGATCCGCCTTGTTGGCAGCACACCTACGGTGCGGCTACCGGTACGTAGCCGCTACTCCAGAACCTTACTGCTCCATCAGCCATCGGTTTACGATCAATGTGCCCTGCCCACTGCCACTTAATTTTATCGCACAGAGAAATTCCGAGCATAGCTCTTTCCATCGCCCTCTGTGTCACCACGTTTCAGTTCCATATGCCAGCACTGGCAACACACACTGGTCAAAGACTTTAGTCTTGAGACACTGTGATATCTTGGACGACGAGAAGATGTAGCGTAGCCTCCTAAATGCTACTCAGCCGAGCTAGATTCGACGAGACACCTTTTTTTCGAAGTTGGACCTACCTAGTTGGACTGTTTGTCCCAGGTATTCTTGTCAACCCCGCGGGAGCACCTTCCGGGAGGCGGCCAGTTTGGCATCGGCGGGCGGATCCTTAGTGGCGGGGAGGATCCGCCGCCTGGGCTTGAGGGTGGCGCTGCACAAAACGGAGGCCGTGTTCTTTCACGGCCCCCGGCAGCGCCCCCCACCCGACGCCCACATATTTGTGGAGGGAGTGAGGGTCGGGGTTGAGGCCCAGATGAAGTATCTGGGCCTCATTGTGGACAGCAGGCTGCGCTTCGGCCCGCATTTCAGCGGGCTGTCGACGCGCCTGCTGAAGGCTGCGAACGCCCTCTCATGGCTCATGCCGAACATGGGAGGGCCGAGCAGTCGTTGCCGGCGGTTATACGCCGGCATACTGCGGAGTATGGCCCTATATGGGGCCCCCATTTGGGCGGACTCCCTCCATAGGAGGGAGAACGTCACCGCTCTTCGGGCGCCCCAAAGGGCCATCGCCCAGCGGGCAGCGCGGGCCTACCGATCGGTAGGCTTCGCTTCGGCATGCGCTCTGGCGAGCACCCCGCCTTGGGAGCTCGAGGCCTGGGTGCTCGCCAGAGTGTACGAGTGGACGGCGGGGCGCAGGGCGCTGGGCGAGCGTCCGGCCTCGGAGTTGAGGGAGGCCGTCCGCCGGGAGGCGGCGTAGGGGCAGGAGAAGGCGGGATTTCTCCCGCCCTGAGGTGAGCGGCGGGCGTGAGGCACGGGGGTGCCCGCGCCCGCCCTGCACCGCTCACCACGCGGGAGCCACGGCCCCTCTTTAAGAGGGGCAAATGAGGGCCCGCCTTCTTAGGCGGGTTTCGCCGGCGGGGGAGAGGTAGCTGAGGCTGTGCTAGTTTCCCACTCCCCCGCCACTATGGCGATGCCGGAGTTGCGCTGGGGTTTTTAGTGGGTATACCGGGAGGCTCTCTCCCGGGGAGTCCCACATACCCCTCCCGTCCCCCGACGGGTGGGGATGCGTAATTGACATTTTCCCCAGCGAGAACAAAAAAAAAAAAAAAAAAGGTATTCTTGTCAACAACTTGTAGTGTAAAGCAACCAACTAGAATTGGAGTGGGTGCGTCATGATCTTAGTCTTATCCATGTACATCTTTACCTCACTTATTGGGGAACTCTACTGAGGTCATTGAGCATTTTGTCCAAGTATTCCAGGGTCTCCGCCATGACCACGATATCATCTGCAAATAGGAGATTAGTGAAGAAAACATATCTAAAACTAATCAAATCATTTAACAAAAGGCGTTACGAGATTTCAGAAAACGTAAACTTTACGAGTGATTACATTACCTATGAAGATTGACTTGAACAAGATTAACATGAAGCTAACTTAGACTTACCTTTATCTAGGTACCTTTGTGCACAAAACTGAGCTCAATAGATATTACACTCCATTATCTGAGCTACTGATTGGTTTCTCTTATTAATATCCTCATCTCATTAATATCAAAGCACACGAGCTATTCAATTTGTATCGGGTTTTTGCTTCGAAAGGGGTTAAACACAAACATGCGTGTTACAATTACATAATAGTTTACTAAACATCCAAAAAAGGTTATCGTAGTAACAATTGTTAGAGATGTATACCATTCTATATAATTCGTAGAAACGTGTGCCTATTTGCCTCATCATTTCATCGCAAATGTTACAAATAAGTACTCGAAACGCAATTTCAAATAAACAAAAAAAAAACATTGCAAAGACTCAACTGGTGTCAACACAATGAGTATTTTATTCAAATACCATTTACTGTGTATTTCATAAAAATAAAACACGTTTTCTCATTTAAACAATCATTTTACGAATACTCGATCTTTAGTTGTTTTCTTTAAAGTGTTTGTCTCAAATAAAACAAAATGAAAGCTATTGGCCTTTCAGACCTTCTTACGTTCAGAGGTCGTTTGTTCTCGATAAAGGTACGTCTATTCTTAACTGTGGTTTACGAGTTACAAATTGAGTTCTATACAATCGGAAAGAGATATGACCTTTCGCGACCGTATCCCGGAAACATGTTTACGTCCACTGGTGGATTAGGAAAGTTACATAGTTACGTAGTTGTTATTTGTATTGTTTGCGTGACTTCTAAGTGTAGGGCTCTAGGTTCATTTTCCAGGTTGGACTATGAGTTATTGGGCTTTCCATTAGCAATTTCTTAATGACTTCATGAAAAGTCGCTGGTCCTAAGTCTGAATTCAAATCATTTTCTACCCAAATTCATGTGACAAATATTACTTAGGAAAAATCAAAACGTACCTACCCACTTATAACGTTAGTAGAATATAACTGGTGGTTGAATTAATACCCTGGAAAAATATCTGAAGTAAGCTTGTAGGTATGGAAAAATTTCGTCACTATTTCCATTGATAACTAGCAAAACTCAACAGCGTTCAGAATTCATACATTCCATACGATATAATTTAATGTGTTTAAAGGCTTGTGTACCAATATAGATGCCAATAAAGCCAATAAAGTGTAATGGAACCAACGTAATACCGATAAAAGAATTCGCGCGGTGAGCTAAATGTGTTTCTCTTTCACAGAACATTTTCTGTGTTACAATGTTCTGAAACAAATGTTCTACTTCGAAAACAAGCTGCGACGTTGTCCTGATTCATTATTGAATTTAGTGGATATAAAACATTAGCGGTGCCGTACAATGTCGTACTAAGAAACTGAAATATTAATGGAGATACTATTAAAATCGGTCATTCTGAGCTATGAATACAAATAAGTGTGTTTTCATATAAAAAAGTGTCATTTTATGGACTGAAAATCATCAAATGATTTCTCCCACTCTAGCCAGCACAGAAGGGCGTTTCAGACTTTTTCTGGCGCTAAAATCTGGGTAGGTTATCCTATGCCATCATTTTCCTATGCCAGGGGCCACAGGGAAACTGTGCCAACAATCCGCGACCCCGTTAGGCATCGGCCTCGCTATGTGCTGAAATCTATCAGATGCGCGCGTGGTAAAGAATGCTCGTTGACTCGGCCTGCGGTCCTATCCTGTATACCATCTAATCGTGAAAACTTAGTTAAAATGAGCATCGAATGAACTGTCATTCCAGCTAATACTAGGGATTGACACAATTGCCAGGCTCACTTTACCTAACTTTTCACGTGAGATTTTAACAAAACCGATTTGGTGGTCTTTTTCGGACTTCGAACTACCTTTTTCTCGCCGCCTAATGTAGTCCAATATCCAGGACGTCTTCTGCGACGATAAAGGCGCAAGATTGTTATACCCTAAAGTTTCATCACCACTATTCTCAAAAACTGTGGAGTAAAACATTGTGAGGAAACCGACAAGTCGTAGATCCACAAATTCGTACACATGTGACATCTACCAATCCGCCCTGAACCCGTGGTGGATTACGATCCGCTTCTTAACGCCGAGAAGATTGTACCTACATACATATTTTTGTACAACTTCTTTATTTATTTATTCATCCATTTATTTCAGGCATCATCAACATCATCATTCAACCTTTTTTATCCCACTGCTGGGCACAGGTCTCCTCTCATACAGAGAAGGAAATACTAAAATACTCGTACTATAAATACATATAATTAATTACATTAGTACACGAAGTGTCGGCGTCGTGTTTCGCTGACTGGTGTCACGGCCATGAAACCGGCAGCGGTACACAACATTCTTCGGCTAGAAATCTTTGAGGAACTTCTCGAGATGATGTATCGGAACGCGCGCCACGAACGACTTGAAATTCGTGTTGTGATGTGACTCCAACTTCTCGACCCTCAAAGCACAGTTGGTCTTGACACGCAGATATTTCACGACCTCCTCAATCTACGCGGAGTGGTGGAGTCTAGAGCCTTTATACATGCGGATTTTGCCTGTAAAGTGATTGTTGCCCTTTTATATACTTGAACATCTGAGAATATTAAATTTAGCTCAGAATCCCCGTAAACAATCGTTATTAAAAGAATAAAATAAATATATAAATCCTATTTTGTTTTTACTGCTAAATATCATTTTCATTAGTTGTTTGACTTAATTGGCTTTCTGTTGTTCTGGAATTCTGAGTAATTTTAATCAAATCAAGCGAGGCCGTAGACAATCTGGTATTTATATTTATTAGTTATTTATTATTTCGTAACTCAGCCATTATTTATTATAAGATTTTTTTAAATATAAATATTAGCGTCTCATAGACAGAATAAATATGGAATAAATATAGCTAACCAGTACAATGATCCACTTATAGGCCGAGTGTGGAAACCAAACCCGTAATATGTAAATCTGGCTATTGCTAAGAAGCGTGCAGAATAAGCAAGTTGCAATGTTTTATAGGACCGATGTCCTAGGCCAGGGTATGTAGGACGCTCCCCACCTAGACGAACCAACAACTTTAACCCTAGAAACATAACCTTCTTAATATACCCTTTAAACATAACCATTCGTCGTATCGACGAACATTTTCTAAAGTGTAAAATTTTAACTCAAAACGTTATTATTTGAAACTGTTTACTATACACCTTTTTAGGGAAAAGGGTCTTATTTGTAAATAAAATGCAATAATATAAATAAACTGAAATCTTTATATATTTTATAACGGTATCATAAGGCACTAGTTATAAGGAGATCATAATTGACGAGGTAGATAAAAAATTAATATTAAAAAAAAATAACAAAACATAGCCTTTTTTTTCTTTGGCCAAAATAAACTTAGGGCGTTACTCTACACTTGAAAAAATAAAACAACTATTTATTCATAGAGCAATTCAAACAGAATTCAACCTTATGTTCACCACAAATTGCCGTGTTACATTTCGAGCAATATGACTTAGTCATGCGTCTCAGCTTATAGGAACATAGACCACAAATCTTCCTTTTGTTCAAATGTTGAGCTTGAGGTGGTGGAGGGTTGGCCGTGGATGTAGAAGGGCCTTCATCACTCTTTAGGGCTAATATATTCTGGATATTAGTTTTTACATGCGTTGGCATTGTTGCAACGTCAAGCCGCGTTTTTAGCCACGGTTCTACAAGTTCGGAATGCAACTTCTTCATAAAATCTCGACGACTCATTATCTTCTGTCCTAGGGTAGAAACATTGTGACAATATATCACGTAGGCATTGATACATGATATGTTAATCATTGCGTAAAAAATGCACATAGGCCAGCGATTAGTTTTTCGGTTACAATTCATCACTGAGCACATCTGGTCAAACGTGTCGACACCGCCTTTTGTTTTGTTATAAAATTCTATCATGTGCGGTTTCTTTGATACAGGGTTGACTGTACCTTCCTCATCACAGGAAGACAACAGATAAACCATTTTTGATGGTTTAGCTTTGAACGACAAGAGTGTCAGGGGTCCATCATAACAAAAAGTTGACGTTTTAACATTTCTGGATCGATTATTTTTTATTTCCTCAGGGATTTCTCTTTTATTTGCACGCAGTGTTCCTACAATAGTTAGTTTGTAAGGTTGCCGAAGTAATTGTTTCGCTAGTGGTACCGAAGTAAACCAGTTATCCATGCTGACGTTTCTATATGTGCCATGTATAGATCGTGTAAGTTCTTTTACATAGAACTCGCCCAAGGGAATACCCCCGGTATTACTGCCTTTTCCGAGATATGGTGAGCAATCGATCATATATTTTGTGCCACTGTCACACATCATTATCAATTTTAGACCATATTTTGCAGGTTTGTTTGGGATATACATTCGAAATTTACACCTACCTCGGAATGCCAATAACTGCTCATCAATTGTCACATTTGTTCCTGGCACATAATTCTGTCGACACTGAGTGATCAGCATATCCCAAATATTCCTGATAGGTGTGAAAGGATCATCTCTTTGTCGTTGCAATCTGACTGTTTTGTCGTCAAAACGAAGGCATCGTAGAAGGAAGTCACACCTTTCTTTGCTCATGCATGACACGTACCTAGTACCAGAATACTCAGGGTTAAACAATTCTTCAAGAGAGAGGTGGTTGTCCTTTAGAGCTGCTGTTAACACCAAAATACCTACAAGTGCTCTAAGCTCCTCTTTGCAAGTATCTTTGAAAGTAGATGTGACTTGTTCATACGTTTGTTTTTTTATAGCGATCTCGGAGTTGGTCCATTTCAAAATTTCTTCAAATATCTCATCAGTCATGAACTGATCAAATAATGATAAAGGATCTACCATCCCTCTTACACCACGAGATGGCCCTCTTGCTACATGCACGATATTTATCGCAGTTGCCCTTCCTGATGAACGACCTTTACTTGTGGCCCAAATGTGACGATTGCGACTACGAATGACACTTTGTGATAAGGTCAAAATACTGGAATCAGTACCTGAAGTCTCTTCCGAATCGGGAGGTGATTGAGAATCGGTCACATGGTCCCGTGAGTGAGATGGTGATGATCCAGGACGGATTTGTTCAGCGTCCTCTTGGTCAGAGGGTTCATATTGGTAATCGCTTTCTACGTCGTCTTCCTCCAAAAAGTCTTCACTTTCAGTATCTGAAGAAGCCGGAAGCGAGTTGGTGTTATCTTCTTCCAATAATAATCGCTCAACAGCGTCATCACATAGTGCACGTCGAGACTCCATCTCAAAAATCTACAAACAAATATTTCAACCTGTTATCAAAACTAACACAAACCATAACCATTCGTCGAAACGACGAACATATGCTCAATAAATCAAAAAATAAAATACTTACACGCTGAACACCGGTGTCGCCTGCAACAGCGTGTCGAGCACTGAGTTGACAATAACGGACAAGTTCATACGCACACGCATTAGAAAGAGACAGCGTATTTAGTAACGTGTATTCGTCGGATCGACGAAGGTTATGTTTCTAGGGTTAAGAAAGTGACAGGGAGAAACTGGATGCTAATGCGGAGGACGAGGTGATGTGGTGCAGCGTAATCCGTCACTTTTGTCCAGCAGTGAACAGCGATAAGCTGAGTTGATTTATAGATTCATAAGAAGAGGTAGGTACCTATTTTTGTTTTTCCTACTCGATTCAAGCTTAGGCACAAATAAGTATGTATCTTGACAATAGGTACGTATGTAATGTTGGTAGATACGTACCTATGATTGCCTGTGCCGTAAATCCAACTCTCACACTTACGCGAGACGTCTGTTTTTAGAATGACACACATATTTTTATATGGCTGTATCCAAAATTACTTTGTTTAGAGCCACCGTACCAATACATAAAGCCATTTATTTTTATTCACATCTGGCTTTTCCTGGCCGCCGCACAATATTGCGTGCTTTCAATTGAATTGATCTGGTGTGCAATTCACATCATACTTACATAACATAACGTTACGCCAATAATCCTCGCAAGGCTAACCTGTATCATATCCACACTTCACCAGCCTTTTAGTCCTGTGTAATAGGAGTCGAGTCTCTGAACATAAATACTGACAAATTTCGGATGGAAAAACCACGCTTTGTTCGATCTCAGAATGCACTGCTCTTACGACCACAAGATTCGTTCTAGAAACTGCACTACAACTGAGTGGGGAATTAAATAAATCCTATTCTACTAATTCCTACTTTTCTTGTAATGTAATGCTTATCCTGACCTGCAGAAATTAATGCAAATAGGTGTGAGTATACACTTCATTGCATCCTATGCTACTTTCCTACTAATATAATAATCAATTGCTAAAGTTTTTGAGAATGTTCTTTATTCACTCAAAAACTGCCGAACGCATTTAGATGAAATTACAATTTAAATACACATAAGAAAGTTTGTATCAGGATATTAGCACGGGAACTAAACTTCCCTCTCCTCTAGAGTTGCCAACCGTACTCTAAAATAGAGTATTGTCCTCTATATCATGTAGGCATACTCTATAATCTATAACACTATTAGAGTAAGATAAAACATATAATGCGGTCGAATTGAGTAACCTCTTCCTTTTTGAAGTCGGTTAAAAATAATCTTCTTTAAAAAATGTTTACTAAACTAGTGCATGTCTGTAATAATATGCAAAATCCATTGCAGAAAAATGTGCAATTTATTTTAAAAAAATGTCCTGAAGGTTTTGATTGTTTAAAAAAAAATGATTAGCTATATACTGCTATATGCTGTCTTTGTTCCTACCACTTTAGCATTTACTGAAAGAGTCTTTTCAGTTATGAATATGAAGTTGCGAGAAGAGAAAAACAGAGTTTCATTGAAATTGATCAAAATTGAGCCCTTGATGTATATAAATTTAGAGTTGAATGTTTGGACTCACACAATTCCTTTAAAAAAATGAAACAATTTTATTTGCTGCAAAAAGTACAAAAAAAAATACATTTTTAAAAGTACAAAATAAATAATACTCTTTTTTGTATGTCCGTACTCTTAATTTACCTCCCTTACAATCAGATATACTTTATTTCTTCTAAAATAAATTTGGCAACCCTACTCTCCTCTACCTGGAACCCCTACCTCCTGAACCTCTTTTTTAGTTATTGGTATCTGAAGTGACATGTTACATACTCAATAGGAAAAATTACATTTTTAAGGCCCGATCACATGCACCGCTATTAAAACCACACTATGTGGACGGGCGCTCACTTGCTTGAACATTCATAGTTCTGTCGTCTTAGGATTCTTTTTTTTCAATATGGATTCTATGCCATTCGTGCCTATACAATGATCACATTATAAATTAGCAATCTATACTAAGGAAGGGTTATGTATAGACTATGTAATAGAATGTGTAGCCGACCACTAACGTGCGGTTGGCTACACATTCTATTCAAGATTGGGAATAGATTCCTCAATATACGTAGCACCCTGCAGCGACGCCGAATCATACACAAACTAAACAAAATCCGCGCCTGATTTATTGTAAATTAACGTATTTTTTGGTAGCTATCTTTATAATCGCTTCTAAACTGTCTATAGAGCATCTTTATTTGATGGGACTATATATACTAATAATTTATCTCCTGTCATTTTCTTAATGAAATATAAAGAAAAAGATACGCTGAACTTACATTTAGTTTAGGTTCTGGACAAGGGAATCGATGAACTGTCTTCAATACCTTTGTCCACAATATACATAACTGCGTCGTTGGTCTTGTAGTCACAAGCTGGACTGCTGAGCTTTGGGTGGTGGAATCGGTTCTCAAAGTGTTATAGTTTTGCCATTAGAAATTTCTTAGAAACTAAACAAAGTTTGGTAGTTTGCGGTGAACCTCGAAAAGGACGTTTAGATTACCTGATCTGTTGTAAAAGACACTTGTGTTCGCCTACAGACTTCTGTACTATCGAATGATGAAAATGAAAAATGAAAATTAAATCTATATACATAAAAATCAATGCCACTTTGTAATTTTATAACTCAAGAACGGATTCACCTATCCAAACCAAATTTTGAGGCTTTGTTTGACTAATTAGTAGATGTTTTATGTGAAGTTTGAACAGAATCGGTCGAGCGGTTCTTCATTTATCACATTTTTTGTAACAAATTAATTCAATGAACGGTCGACCATCATCTCATCTATATATACCTATATAACTTATATATATAATATATATATATAATCAATGCCACTTTCTTTTTAATTTTATAATCTACCAAAACTGTGTTATGGCACCAGATTGGTAGTGAAAAACTTATTGCCAAATTTAATTGAAGCTACGTTCTTAACTGCTCAATCAAAAGGGGAAGTTTGTTTGATACCGCGTATCCCTATGATCCCAACTGATATGCCATTTGAGTTTAAAGGATTACAATATCCTGTGCGTTTACCATTTGCTATGTCCATCAACAAAGCTCAAGGGCAATCATTTCAATTTGTGGTCTGAATTTGGAGGAATCTTGTTTTTGAAATGGCCAATTTTATGTGACCTGTTCGAAAGTTTGTACCCCTAGTCGTTTCTTTAATAATTTAAATGTTTTGGTTTTAAATTTAGTAATTTAAAGCCAAAACACAACCAAATATTTTATGTTTGAATAAATAATTTTGATGGTCGTTGGTGTTGCATCACCTAGCTCAACTGCCGTCTTCCTTCCTACTCACTAAGATTTTTAAGTGAATAGGCTTAATAAATTTGTGCGCTTTACAATCAACGATTGTATCCCTGCTTACCTTCAGGCGGGATTGCAGCCAAGCACTAGTTTATAATTATTAAAAAAAATGTATTATTAGCGTTTTTATAAATAAATCAAATCTTTCAATGTTCTGGATAAAGAAGTTATCTGCTCAGGTTACATGCGTATTAAGCTAATACAGTATTCTTTTTTCTTCCCACACTCTTGATAACTTCTCCCTGTCTGTCGATTTGCTAGTACACTACCTAATAACTTGAAAATCACATAACCGCAATAAGTGCATTGATTTTATCGATTTTTTGCTAACATCGACGTTTGCTTGTATACGTTTGAATCGGATAAATGGTTCTAGGGATCAGAAGTTGCATACTATTCGTCACATCTCGATCATTTATCAGTTTTGGTCCTGCGTTCTTTTTAACCGACTCCAAAATAGGAGGAAGTTCTCAAACCAACTGTATCTTTTCTTTGTTTCAAACTCTCCAAACTTTTCACTGGCTAAATACACAGTCATCACTTCACTTAAAATATAACACCTTTTTTATATTTGAGTTTAACAAAAAAAAATATCTTTTACTTTCACTTCCATCTTTGTAACACAAGAACGCAGCGGGAGCAGTGGTGGCTTAGTGGTATTGACCCCAACTTACAAAATGTAGGTCGTAGATTCACCCCCACCCTCCTCAAAACCCATCAGATAAATTATTTCAACACCACTGCTCTCAAACGGTGAAGCAAAACATCGTGAGGAAACTGACATGTGCCAGAGTCAAAAAATTTCTAAGTAAAGTGACATTACCAACCCGCATAGAGCCCACTTAGTCGATTATGGGACCACTTCGTTTTGCGTGGAGGCCTATGTCCCAGGAGTGGGAACGTTATAGGCTGAATATGTATGTTATATTTTGTAAAATAAAAACAATAACCCTACATTTGCCACCTCAACCACGTGTTACTTAACTGAATACAAAACCGTCTACCTATGCTGTCATATTACTGGTTATCGTTGGTCAAGTTATATCAACAAGCACTATACTTGATTTCCCATGACTGAGACACAATTCTCCTTCCTCTCTGAAAGAGGGAGTTGGTTGTAAACCACTACGTGGGCCCAATGTGTATTGGTAGATGTCACATTTCTCCATCACCTATTTATGGGGACAGTAGTTACAGTGGGATCTGTTCTCCACGCGTCCGGCGACATTGATTGCAATGTCAAAGTACGTATTTCCGCAGCTAAGACAAAATGGCGTGAGGTGACAGGTGTCATCTGTGACCCCAAAATGCCGGTTAAGCTTAAGGGACAACTTTATAAGACCATCTTTAGTCCTGTTCTTATTTATGGAAGTGAAACGTGGCCTGTGCTTGAGCGACACAAGCAGGAGCTCCATGTCACGGAGATGAATATGCTGTGATAGATGTGTGGTGTTACGCGGAAAGACCGCATCAGAAACTCCCGCATCTGTAGCAGTCTTCGTGTCCGTAACAAAGCAGACAAACTGCTGGAGGGTCACCTACGCTGGAACGGTCACAACTTACGAAAACGCATGTTACGTGGGTAACTAATGTCTTGCCATGGCGCCTCCGTCAGGCCGAAACAGGGACACCAAAGAAATGCTAGCTTGACGTAGTAAGAGATGAAATGTGTGCCAACAATCTCTTACCACAGGACGCTAAAGCGAGAACGAACAAGAAACCAGACCCCGGCTCTAAACGCGAAGGTCGCGGATGCAACCGGGGCTGAACGCTGGAATGATAATGATGATGATGAGTGGTGATAGTTCCAATACCACTCATCATCATCTCAGCGTTACTCCCAGTCGCATCCGAAGCCTTGTTCCAGCTCTGGAGTCTGGGGTTCGCTTTACCAGTCTAACTGCTGATTTTGGCGAAACTTCGTTTTCAACAACATTTTCCGTGAAGCGACTGCCGTCTGACCTCCACAACCCCAAGGCGATATCGAAGCATTGCAGCTAGACCAATTGTTGAACCTTTGAGGGCTCCAACAACCCGTAACGACTGCCATTAGATGTTGGTATAGCAACCAGGACCAACGGCTTAGCGTGCTTTCCGAGGCACGACCAAACCAATGCAAATATTCATATTCATGCATACTTACAATATTTTCACTGCCCTGGGATCGAATAAGCGCCGCCTTGCGCAGCGGCCGCGTTCGCTACCGTTACGCCACGGAGTCTGTCTTAATGTATAACAATAATTAATACTTATTGATTTATATATGATATCGTCTGAGGGGCAGAAGCTCATTTACAAGTTGGCACGTTCTAGGGTGAAAGCGGCACAGGATATATCCAAGTGCCGTTGTGTAAAAGACCCTACTGGCAACCTGCTTTGCGAGGATCGCGCGGTGAAGGAGAGATGGCGTACGTACTTCCACGAGCTGCTGAATAAGCAGCACCAAGAGGTGCAGACACCGGAACTCCCTCCGAACCTTGGATTAGTGCCCCCGATAACGCCTGAGGAAGTCCACACGGCTCTTCGTCGCATGGCGAATCGGAAAGCTGTCGGCGCTGACGGAGTCCCCATTGAGGCCTGGAAGGCGATGGGTCCTTGCGGTGTGGGCATGTTAACTAACTTTCTGAACCGCGTGCTCCTGTCCGGGAAAATCCCGAGCCAATGGAGGCTGAGTATTATCACTCCAGTCTTTAAAGGCAAGGGCTCCGTACAGGAGTGTGGTAACTACCGCGGTATAAAGGTCATGTCCCACACCATGAAGATCTTTGAGAGGATTTTAGACTCCCGGATCCGGCAGGAGTGTGCTGTCTCGACGTGTCAATATGGGTTCCGTCCAGGGTACGGAACCATGGACCCTATCTTCGCCCTAAGGATCACCATGGAGAGATATAGATCGAAGAACACGCCTCTGCATATGCTCTTTTTAGACATGCAGAAGGCCTTCGACTGTGTCCCTCGGGGGGTGATCTGGTGGGCACTGAGGTCCAAAGGGGTACCAGAAGCCTATGTTGACATAATTCGAGACATGTACCTCAATTCCGATTCCGTTGTTAAGACCGCTGTTGGCGACACTAAACCCTTCCCGATCACCGTCGGTGTACACCAGGGATCCGTCCTTAGTCCGTTCCTGTTTAGCGTGATATTAGACGTCTTGTCAGACAGCATCAAGAATTCACATGAGCAACCACCCTGGTTGCTCATGTATGCTGATGATATCGCGCTGGCAGACGCGGACAGGGAACGATTGGTGCGGCGGGTAAATGCGTGGAAGAACTCGCTTGAGAGCGGTGGTCTTAAACTCAATGTGGCGAAGACTGTGTACATGGCCAGCAACACCACAGACCCTATGCCTGTGTGCATAGGCGGAGACAAGGTCGAGTGCACAGACCAATTTAAATACTTGGGGTCTGTGCTCCACGCGTCCGGCGACATTGATTGCGACGTTAAAGCACGCATTTCCGCAGCTTGGGCAAAATGGCGTGAGATGACAGGTGTCATTTGTGACCCCAAAATGCCGGTTAAGCTTAAGGGACAGGTCTATAAGACCATCATTAGACCTGTCCTTCTGTATGGCAGTGAGGCGTGGCCTGTGCTTGAGCGACACAAGCAGGAGCTGCGTGTCACGGAGATGAGTATGCTGCGGTGGATGTGTGGAGTTACGCGGAAAGACCGCATCAGGAACTCCCGCATTCGTGGCAGTCTCCATGTCCGTGACATAGCAGACAAACTGCAAGAGAGTCGCCTACGATGGTACGGCCACGTCTTACGTAAACCGGCATGTTACGTGGGTAACAAATGTCTTGCCATGGCGCCTCCGCCGGGCCGGAACAAGCGAGGCAGGCCAAAGAAGTGCTGGCTTGACGTTGTAAGAGATGACATGCGTGCCAACAATCTCACACCACAGGATGCCAGAGATCGTGCGAAATGGAGGCGTAATAGTAGGAAAGCGGACCCCGGGCTCCAACGCGAAGGCCGCGGATGCGACCGGGATTATGCGCTGAGATGATGATGATGAATTAATACTTATTGATTATAACTTGAGTGTGTCTCAAATTGTTGATACCTATCATAGTACACAGCGTACACATACACAGCGATTGTTTTCAGATCAGTAAACTAATATTATCAAGGGTTTATTTAGTGACAGTATTTTTTACGTTAAGTAAGTATTTGAATAATGTTTTTAAGACTCTTATACGTTAGGCCGAAACTTGAAATCTAGAATCACATTATCCCGAAAGAGCGCTGTCCCAAATGATCATTATCCCAAATGACTCTATGCCGAATCATTAGTATAAAATAGTAACAATGTGTACTTGTATTAACCTCTGACTGTACCATTTATCTCTTGCCGCGACTCTGTATAAGTAATACCACTAATCCAATACCACTAATCTTACGCAAATCTTGACACAAAGTCTGTCTGGGTTCTAGCCTGGGCAAGACGCAGCCGTTACCACCAGGCCATCACTGGTTCCATCAACAAGTGTCATAAAATATCGTGTTTTACGGATGTTGTCTCACTACTGAGCAAAAGTACCCCCTGAATAGAGGAGACACATGACGAATAAACCGTAATTTTTCTCGGCAAGAAAAACGTGGGTGTACTAATAGCCCACCGCACGTCACGTTCATATGTTTCATATTTTAGTTGAAAAAAAAAATTGTAAGTATGTAGTAGCAAATAATTTGGTTCAAGTACTGTCTTTAACCAAATTGTTTCCTTACGACCCAAATAATAATTATAACGAAGTAGACATTTATATTAATTTACTTTAAAAAGTACGGACGATTTCAGCAACCTGTTTTATTTCAGAGTATTAAAAAAAAATAAAGAATTTCTTCTTTTTCTTAGCCTATAGAAGTCCACTGCTGGACAAAGGCCCCCCTTAAGGCTTTCCATGATGACTGGTCTTGTGCTGCCCGCATCTATTGACTTCACGCGACCTTTACCAGGTCATCGGTCCACCTTGTTGGGGGTCTTCCGGTACGTGGCCGCAACTCTAGAAATTACTGCCCCATGGGCCATCGGTTGTACGAGCAATATGCCCCGCCCACTGCCACTTAATTTAAAAATGAATTCATTTCATACAAATAAAAAACTTATTAAAATAAAGAATTTATTTAATACGTTTTTTTTATGAAGCTAATGCATTATATCTATAAATTAACCGTCAACACGAAGCTACTGAACTTTAACGGTTAACGCTGATAGCCAGCGGCTGCATCATAAAAATTTCCTCGTATAGGCGCCGCCTTGACGGGCTATTAACTATAATGTGGTAAAGCCGATACACGCCCTCTATAATATCAGCTCTGTTACCGTGTCTGCTAGATTTAGCAAATAAGTAATACTTACGTAGTAATATATACCTAAGTTAAGGAAGAACACTTTATATGGTACATTATAATCTTAAGAGCAAACATTCAGAAGGACAACTCTAATAGGGTATTTGACTAAAAAAACGTATTAGTCCGTCACTCAGATTTCCAAAAAATACTAGACACGTATTTTTTCTTTTTTCATATAAACAAAAGTGCGACGTGAAAACTCGTGTGACGTCACTGCATGCTACACTTTTTAGCGAGCAGTGACGTCACCAGCCACCACTCCTGATCTTTGATGCCTTTTATATTTGTCAATTCTTATTGATTTGATAAAACAAAATATACGTATCCAATATTTTTCTATAATCTGAATGACGGACTAAATAGAATCTTTTTTTTATCCCTATTGCGTAACACACTATTATTATCAAATTGACTAGTTTTTAAGGATATTGCTATTCCTCCATATGTTGTATGTGACAAATGTGTTTTCTCAACAAGGTAAATAACGCAATAAATGTTGTTGAACAATCAGAATTACCAATGATAGTGTTTTTTCCGCAATTACCCTGTCGGGCGTTTGCACGATACTCCCTTTCTTCTTCAAAAACTGTTTCAAACATCATATATCACATAAAATAGAAATTTTGTTTTATCTTTAATTTCAAAATTTTATGTTATAACATCGAGTGCCTACTAGAATATTTCAATCCAGTAGATAGTAGATTAGTCATAATTCATTCATTTTGCATTAATTCATGAAATTGGTTTTAAGTTTTTAACAAACCACGCCTACCACAAGACGACGAAACCACGCTATAGTAAAATGTGTTCGTCAACAAGCTTCCATAGTGAACCCTAGGATCCTTATAACACTGGCAACCGTGCCAACCTTCGATCAAAAATTTTGATCGAAACTGCCACACACGAAGAACAAACGTAGTTGTATACAGTTAGAGTTGTTTTCTCGGTGGTAGGCCATAACATCGGCCGCCGGCAGAAGTTACCACCCACTGGAGGGTCTTCAGATCAATCTCCCTGTGGCGCAGCATCGTTGGTCACGTTGTTGGGTTTAACATTGCATCACCTCGCTCAACTGCCGTCTTCCTTCCTATTCGCTCAGTTTTTCTGAGGTTCTTAATAAACTAGCGCGCTTTACCATCAACGATCGCATCACTGCTTACCATCAGGCGGGATTGCGGTCAAGCGCTAGTTTCTAATTAATAAAAAAAATAAAATAACATAGGGCCTTGGGAAGAGTGCACCAGTTTAACAATCACGAACTATAAAGCTATAATACTGCATCGTTTTTAAATCTGAAATTATAATCCGGCCTTGTTCGCCGCCAAATTCTATTAATTTAACAAAAGTGCATTTTGTAGGCAAAAAGAACTTGTGGATTAACAAAGCAGTAGAAAAATACTAAATATAACCCACTATGAGTGAATATGATTTGAATCTAGTTGCTAATGCGCTTGAGTGTATGAAATATTCATGCCGGACCGAAAAAACACTGAATTCGAAAAGCGAATACGTTTGGTTCACATTACTATAGCCAATAGACATTTCTTAGGTTGAATATTAGGTTCTTATAAAGAAAATATTTAAGCAAAACCTGTTTTGTATTTTTCTTCAATCAGCGTGTTTTTCTCGAAACACTGTTAAGATCTAAAACCAAAAAAATGTCAGTTTAAATCAAATAGACAGCTATTTCCTATCCGGTTATACGTCACCTAGGTGACCTGTGGAGTAATTATGCAAAGAAACACTTCAACAATAAGAATGGCTTTCATTTTGACAGTTCAGCAATATTCATTGTATTATTTACGTTGTTGAGCAAAACAATTTTGCGAACCTATGGAGCAAAGGATTAGCATCCTTCAAAGTGATTCAGATAGCGATTAATTGCGTCTTACGCCAGGTGCAGTAAATTGAACCAACTGTTACGCTTTTGATAGAAAAAAAATGGCCTCGTGGCAGAGTATGAGATCTCATGAATAAATCCGATAAATCACTATTTTTCTCATTTTTAGAGTTCCGTACCTAAAAAATAAAACGGAACCCTATTCTTGAGACTTTGCTGTCCGTCTGTCCGTCCGTCCGTCTGTCGCCAGGCTGTGATTCTCATGAATCGTAATAGCTAGACAGTTGAAATTTTCTGAGATTATGTATTTCTGTTGCCGCTATAAGAAAAATATTAAAAATATATTTAAGGGGGCTCCCATACTACAAACGTGATTTTTTGCCGTTTTTAAGATAATGGTACGGAACCCTTCCTGCGCGAGTCCGACTCGCACTTGGCCGGTTTCTCAGATTGACAACTTTTTGGAACACGCTAAACTAAAGAATGGTTTAAGTGGCACATGTAAAGAATACCCTGTCCGATCCGTGAAGGCATTGTTAGGTATCGATAACTCTACTAATGCCTACAAAGCCGGGCTAAACTTAAAAAAAATCACCCCTAAAAAAACAAATATTATTTCGAAAAAGCGAGGGAACTTAATATATGTGCGATAGGCAACACGATAGGCAAACATGCGCGAAGGGAGGCAGGGCACGTGGCACGTGGTCTCATCACTCAAATAATATTGTCTAAAATGGTGTTGTAACTTTTAAAAAAATACCAAATTTTGGGGAAGTTAAATAAATTCGCGGAAAAAAAAAATTATTTCAAAATCCATTAGTATTGTTACTATGATGATTATGTAAAATATCATGTTTTATTTGTTCATATGTTAAACTAACCTTTATTATCCTTATGAGTCGGACGGGATTTTCTTTACATACTGTACAGTTTTATCATTTTGCTAACACCTATTTAGATGATATAAAGAGTGTATCTAACATCGACGCACAAACGAGTACCAGTGGTGGAATTTTTCGTCGGCTTTTTCATGATTTATAAAATATATATATGTACTTTGTTTTTTACTTTAGACCGTTCATAATTGCTATAGATTCATAACCCAATAAGATTTTAAATTAAATATTAATTAATTCGCTAATTACATAAAAAAGTGCAATGAAAACAAAACTCGAAAAACTATCTTGTCAGCTGATTTAATAGAGTTCATATCAGGGTTCTACGTCATACTTACAAACCCGCACGGCGGCAAGCTTTCAACGTTCAAAGGCCGAGCCGACACTTTTTTTTAAACAGTGTGAATTCTGTAACCGTTCTTTAATGACATAAATGACTATCATAATTTTATTAGTGGCATGAGGTCTAGCCTTTTCGTAAAGATTGCGTTACAATATCAGATACACCCTGTATTTAATCGTATGCGACTATAAAGGCATTTAGACACTATGTAACGAGCTATCACTGGAAGCACATAATAAACATTATTCAGTCCGTTATCTAGAAATCCACATGCAAGTAATATTTACCAAGCCTGAAATTCAACGTACACTGGAATTATAATTTTCGTAACACATCCGCTATCCATTAATTCCCCTTTCGTAGTGTAAGCAGTACTCGTACATATACCGTTTTATATATATATATTTAAAATTAACCTCATTATTATCATCTATAACAATGCTAATATGTATAATAAACATGGTAGAGCACATCATATCAATAGCATACATCTCAATCTTGCCTCCAGATAGGTGTGATTCTCATGTTTTAAAAAATCCTGGTATATGTATAACTAACTACCAAGTGAATTTTTGTAGTCTTATTATTTACCTATAGAAATATTTTTTTTATAATTATTATTATTTTCTCGGTAGTAGGCCACATCGGCTGCCGGCAGAAGTTACCACCCACCAGACAAAGTCTTGCCGCCAAGCGATTCGTCGTGTTCCGGCATGATGTCTGGTGAAGCCGTACGGAGGACGGGTCTGAGCAGTTGTGTTGCGATGTGTGCCGGGTATGATGCGTCAAGTGTTGTTGTGTCGGGAGTTTGGTCGTGGAGGATATCCACATCAATCTCCTTCTGGCGCAGCATCGTTGGTCGTGTTGTTGGGTTTAACATTGCACCACCTCGCTCAACTGCCGTCTTCCTTCCTATTCACTAAGTTTTTTAAGTGAATGGGTTGGATTGCAGTCAAGCGCTAGTTTATAATCATAAATAAAAAATACTTATAAATTTTGTTATTGATTTTCAAATTAAAACTTTGTTTCACAATTTCCTTTTTTATACTTACTCAAGAACTTTCAATTTTACGAAGCAGTTCGACTAAGAATGAATTATAAACCGTAGTCTTAAAAATCGTGCTTAAAAACGGAAAGAAAAAGGCTTTGTTAACGTAATATCTGTCTTCAAAAACACCTTACCAAACTAAAAAACAAGAAATTGCTCATTTAAAAAGTTCTAAATCGTAATTTTGTTTTCTCTTTCAAAAGTTAAATGGCTTTTACCGGCCTTAGTGGAATGATTCGAATCTCGCGTCCTCGCGCTTGAACGCCCCTAGTTAAGAACTTGGATATTTGTTTAAACACATTGCCTGTGTGTGTTTGAGTTTATCCAAATTAAATGACGCTCGCATAAATTACCAGGTTAGAAGCTTAAGAAGCACCTTAAACAACTTCATAATAGACGTCTACCGATACCTAATTAAGAAGATATCGATACCTACTCAAGTAGATATATTTCGAACGGTATCTTTATACCGTTTTAAGTAGGATGGTATATTATAAAATAAACACTAATAAAATATAACTCTGTCTATATAGTCAGCAATCTTAGGTAACATGCTTGAATAGATTACCAATAAAAAATTTGAACCTGAAACGACCCAAAACTAGGTCCTACATAAATTCCACCTTTTTCAATTGTAAACCAGAATTACATCTTGTTTCATGTCACAACGATAAATGGTTTCAATACGTTCCAAATATGTGGGTAACAGATGACGTCATTTCAACAGTATCCACAAACGATCGGTTACAGCTAACATTATAGCCCAATATCATCGGAGTGTTAACGCCGATGACCGTACGTCACGCTTACACGATCACTGATAACCCGTTGCTTGATGTGAAGGACTATAGAACGTTTTGTTGAACTTCATTTATTTTTCACGTTCCCTTTTGTGTTTTTTTTATTATTATTTACATGAAATAAAGCTTCATACACAACAGATGACTTGCATCGCCGAAATAGAGTTTAAATCGGTACGACTTTTATGATAGCTTTAACTTATGGCATATCACAGCAAATTCAAACGTACACCGTTTAAATAAGACTTAATTACGTAGATGACGACGCGGGTTGATGCAGTGGCCCATGGCGTACAGGTAAGCGAAGGAACATGAGTGGGTTTTACTCAGTAAAAGTCTTACACGCTTTTCCACTCCACTGAGCGGGAGAGATCAATTGATGATTCTCATAAAAAAAGACGGAAATAACAGCTTTGCGGGATAAAAACAATTGCAATTGGTACGCACAAAAAACGTGTATATCTTTGCTTATCTGAACGGTGTCAAAATTATAATTGACGCACTTAGACATTAGGTCTTAATAACAAAGATACAATATAATGCAACTTTTAGATGTCAAATTCCATGATGGATTCAATTGTAGAACTTTTTTATCGATTTTATTTAATGAATTAAATACTCTTATGTATGTTTCTTTATGAATATCCAAACCTTCATCGTTGTCCAAAAATGACAAATTATTCAGAATGAATAACATCCAAACCTTAAGTGAATCCATTACGGGCCGAAAGAAACCCACAATTTTTTATGTTGGTCAACATTTTTCCAAGTCCTATAATAACTTCCGCGCTGTCATTGACAGGTCAGTTATTTAGTCTGTAACTTTCGTAAAGAATAAAGGAAATGTCTTTAGTTCTAAAATGACAGAATAAGATTAAACGGAAGGTGGGTCCCTCACAAATCGATTTGTTTAACTAAACAAGTGCCAAACGTTTACAGCCGGGGGCCAGGGACTCGATTTAGTTTTTGTTCGTGTACCTTACTTTAACTGTTTATTCATGAAAATATACTGCGTCGAATCTTGAACAAATATGACGAAGAAGTAGGGCTGTAAAATAACTTACAGAATCTTCAGGTATAAAGATAAATACTGTTGTTAAAAACAGACACTGCAATCTGCTTCGTTTATTCAGTCATTAGGTATACAGGGTAGAAGGAAAAATTACGCTCAAACTGTTACTATGAATTCAGTAAATGGTTCTGAAACTGTTGTTTTAAAATATTACTTTGATTACCTAGGAAATAAATGTTGTTTATTTTTGTTGCATTGCACTTTTCTATAAAAAGGTAGATTTTATTCTTGATGAAATTAAATGATCGTTTATTATACAAGTAGGAACACTGATCACTTTTTCACGTCACAATTTTTTTTTTAAACTAGCTGGAGCCGGCGTTTCCTAACTGATTAACTCTGAGAAGAAAAGCCGAAACAAACTCAGGTATCATCGTCTTTTTTCAAATCCAGATATTAAAAATTAAAATGTTTACAATAACAATATCTGTTTGCTTTGTACATAACAATCAATTTACGTGATTAAAAAAAAACAGTGATTAAAATGTCAAAATTGTGAAATGATTTAAAGACATTGCTTAGCAGAGCGAGCAGCTAATAAATCCCAAGCTTTATTGTCTTCTAAATAATCTGAGATTTTATAATACCCCTTTTTCTTAATACAGCTTTTAAATCTTTTAATGGACAAGTTTCTAGTGCCCATGGGAAGCTTGTGTTAAAAGGGTAAGCTGTGGAGACGAATGTGATGTACAGCAAGATTGTGTTTATTCCTGGTATTTATATTATGAATACCGCATATTTTCTTAAAATTCGATATATTGTTATGTACATACAAAAGATTTTCAAATATATATTGTGAAGTCACAATGTTGACCTCTTTGAATTTTGTTTTCCCACACGTTTGATAATAAATTATCGTGTAAAGCCATATTCCTCACTTTTTTAAACGCGTTACACAAGTTTACACAAGCACTAATAAATAAGACAACACAAATAACGTTCGTAACACAAGAGAAGTAAAACGACCAAACTAAAATAAAACAAAGCGTCTTTATCGCGATACCATAATCTAATTACTATCATAATTACACAAAAAATAATTAATAGAACAATACACTTCACGGCCTTTGCCACCGACCTCAAAGACCATGTACTCACACTTCTTTGCATTGTGCACTAATCTATGCGTAGCAGCATAGGCTTCACAAATATTAAGCAACTCTTTGATTGCCCCCGCTGACGGACCCAGCAGCACCATGTCGTCAGCATAGCTGATGTTGTCAATGCTAACCCCATCAACACTACATCCGACACGCATACTGCTGAGTTAGAGGTTGAAAAGCCTGGGTGACGTAAGTCCCCCCTGTCTCACACCGCACTACAACCTATACGGTTCAGACAGTATACCATCCCATTTCACATTATTGATTTGATTACTATACCTACCAATGCCAAAGAAATGACTGGCAGTTTTTTTTTTTACACCAAGATCCTTATAAGATTCTATAATGTCTTTAGTAGTCACAAATGTAAATTCAATGCATTTGTCATATTTTGGAACACATTCTTTTAGTATGGCGTAAGCAGAAGTGGGAGAAGATGACAAAGTTTTTGTTGTTATTTGGACTATTAGTAAAAAAATTCTCAAACTCAGTTGCTACTTCCAAGTGCGCCTTTATTTCTTCATCGTTAATTTTAAGATGGAAATCGTGGTTTAGTACTTTGGTTCTTCCAGTTTCAGAAATTATAATTTCCAAAGTTGTTTTAATTTTATTTCCAGAAGATTTTATTTTATTTTTAATGTGTATGACTTTTGCTGAAGAACAGGCTCTTTTAAAAGTTTTTGAGTAAAATTTAACAAATATGATAACTGATTAACAAATATGATAAATGATAACTGACACAAGAATTCTAAACTAGTCTCGAATCATGTGCCTTCATAGTTTCAATTTGCTCGTCGATATCACTTTCTTCTTGCTTAATGAGTGAAGCCACAAAGCATTGTTCAGTTTCTGTTTCACAACATTTTTTGTCACCGAAAGAAACGTTTAATTTTATTTATCTGCATGGAGCGGTGGTACCTAAGTCGTAACGACTGCAATTTAAAACCTGAAAGCAGTAGGTTCGAACCCAGACAGGCGATTTAATTTGTGCAAATTATTTCAACACGAAATTCACGGATTCGAAAAAGAATCGTTTTCTCGGGATAAAAAAATAACCATGGCATGTCCTAGAATCAAAACATTCGAAGAGATTTGACATTCATAAACCATTACTGATACGCCCGCGTACGGCCCACTGCCTCTTAAAGATAGAAGGCCTAGAGTACCTACACATAAGTATGCAGTATAGATACATGAGCTGCAACAGTGTTGTATCTAAAGTTTGAATCAAATCTGTCTGAAGTTTAACACCATATGTATATGTACAGCGCCCCTGCACGCCTATAGCCACACGTCTCGCCGCTGCTCGTCTGATATTCCATTTGGCAGCAATCCTGCACGTTATTGATTTGAGGAACTATGTTTAGAATTCGAATACGTACTGTTCAAATTTAGACGTGGATCAAGCACCGAGCAGTGATACTAACATCCGATACATTAAACTGGTCTACAACAATGCCTCGAGACGAACACACTTTAACCAAATACTCTGCGAAAATATATTTTAATTACAAGGCAGGATATGACGGGACTTTGATTCGTAAATAGCTGATGCCATAAAGAGTAGATAACTACGGTTACTTTTATTTTATAAAAGAAAATAAAGAACCGCGCGCAAAAAAAAAAGTAGACGAAGCCGCGACCAGAAACGCGATAAAAATTAAGGCGGAAATACTACTTGTATTTATTTTATTAATAATAGTTTTCAAGTTGAGTTACTGGAAGGTGCTCAAAGTCAAACTTCTTAGCCGCTTAAGTGCCTACAGTAGTTGCTCCATGTGCAAGTTCGCAAATCAAGCAACTATTGCAGCAATTGGCAACTGGCTGTTTACATATATTTCAATTGGACTGCGTACACATAGCAACTCGAGTTTAGAGTTTGGTTGATCGTCAATAGTTTTCAGTTGCTGTTATCGATGGGAACTAACTTAGTAGTTTTTAATATCGCAACTAGCAACTGTTGAATTGCCGCTTTATATAATTATTATATCGCTTTTTTTAAAGTTAAGAATAATTTGTCTTTGTTGGTGCCGTCGACAGCGTAATAAAATGA
This sequence comes from Sesamia inferens, assembly GCA_037179545.1. Classification (NCBI taxonomy): domain Eukaryota; kingdom Metazoa; phylum Arthropoda; class Insecta; order Lepidoptera; family Noctuidae; genus Sesamia; species Sesamia inferens. Next base: position 21,070,988 of record CM073927.1, on the reverse strand, counting down.
GGGAAAGTGAAAACTTTTCGATATCTAAGTATCGTCACACTGAACGCTGATCACTGCATATATTAAGCAACTCTGCTATGAAAGTAGCTCACAAATTTCCATAAAATTGCGGCAATCGTAAACGTTATAGGTACTATCAACTTTTTACAGGAAACTTTTAAAAAGTTTAAAGTTATCTCGACTTAAGTTGCTTCATGTGCAAAGCCCCTTATTAAACTTTCGCTTGTCCGTATAATATCCATACAAATGAACAGTATAAGTTACTTTACAGAGTCAATTTAAAAGCCTATTGCATTTGCACCCATTAACCTGTTCACCGAAAATTCTAGATTTATTTTTTTTCAACATAGAACAGCTGCAATTCTAAATCCGTTTCAATTACCTATATAATGTTTTGTTTTCCTAAATATGAATGGGATAACGCAAACTGTTTTGTTTATGCCTAGTAGATTACAGCAGCTGCATCGCTTGAATCAGCGAGCGCGTGAGCGGACATCACTGACAACTGCTGAATAATATCATTTTAATGACAATGCATCATGTTTTGCTAACGCTAATTAATTTGTGAATGCACTGATTAAGCGATGTGCTTTTAGCGAAACAGAAATATGGTTTGGTTGTGACACAACATGAGAAATGTAGATGTGTTTGTTGTTTAGAGAAAACTAGCTGCCAAATCGCGTAGGTTTCGATATGTTTTTTTTTTTTATGCTGCGCTCCCATTGGTCGCAGCGTGATGTTATATGTAGCCTAAAGCCTTTCTGGATTAATGGACTATCCAATGCAAAAATAATTTTTCAAATCGGAACAGTAGTTCCTGAGATTAGCGCATTAAAACAAACAAACAAACTCTTCAGCTTTATAATTATACCAACATTCCACCTTCATCACCAACTTCATTGATTGTGGTGTGTGGTTTCGATACTGAAGTTGAGAACGTACTTGGGTTGCTCGGATCGTGCCCGAAAATTGGTAAAAAGATTTATTGTTGAATGAAACTTAATAAAAAGCTAAGCTATCATATTATTATACTATCATATTATCATATATCACCTAGATAATGGTGTCGATTCTCTTGTCCACAAACTAAACTAATTTTAAGTTATGTGCATCTTTTTCTTTCCATTTCGTTAAGAAAAGGATAGAAGATAACGTTTTAGTTTAATCCTGTCAAATTAAGATACTCCATAAACAGTTTAGACGCGATTATAAACATGGCGACTTAAAATACGCCAGTTTACGTCAGGACTTCAGGAGCGAACTAATTTGACAGGTCTAAGCTGACATTTCATCTGCTGTCCTTTTCTTAATGAAATAGAAAGAAAAAGGTGCACTGAACCTAAATTTAATTAAGTTTGTGAAGGGAATCGGGGCCAATGTCTTAATAATAATTTTGAGTTCATTTAATAGATATATAAGAAGTATGTACGTATAATTACCATATTCACGACAAAATAAGGATATTAAATATTTATTTTGCTTTTTAAGTAGGTGTTTACGGTAAGGGTCAAAAGTGCATTACCACTTTTGAACTTTATTGCACTAACAATAAATGTCAAAAGTGGTACTCCACTTTTGACCCCTTCCTGTACTTATCTAATTATATCTCATCGTATACCGCACGTGTTGACGTCACCACGCCAACGCCAGCTATCATTGAAAACCTACTCTGAAGCTCTGTCTCTCATAAAGCCGTATAATTATGCTAAGAAAATACCGTTTCGTACCGATTTGAAGAATATTTTCTCCCATCTTGTTATTTTTGTGTTCATTCTCTACGTCATGTTTGCCGCAAATAAATGTATTTTCTCTCTAAATGAGGACAATGCCCGATTACCTACTCCTCACAAATACTTTGGCAGCCACTCCAAGAGAAAGATATGTAAAAACGCAACAGCTTCAGAACACAATATTAAAGAGAAGGCCACTATAACCATAAGTTTCCAAATAAGGTCAAGCTATAGGTACCTAATAAACTTGTGATTGCAAACATTTGGTAAGCAAAAATGAATAGTCGGCTGCACACAGAAAAACACAAGCCATATTGTAGATTGAGCCATAAAGAAATCGTAAACAGTTAAACTGTTGACATAAAGTGATACATAAAGACACAGATAAATAAAGTTATAAAACTTTCACACAAAACAAAACAAATCTGTGAAAGCAAACATGCCTTACTTTCTTAAAGCTTTCAATATTACGCTAACCATGTTTTTTTTCCTGATGGAAAATCATCAAATGACCTTTCCCGCTCTGCACGGAGCGGAAGGCGGCGGCGTATCAGACTTTACTGACTAAAACCCACCCGTGTTCCTTCTCTTGCCTGTGCACCAGGGCAATGGTATTTCGTTCGAACAACTCGTAGCCCTGGCAGACATCGTCTTCGTGGATACCGTCATATACTGACATCTCTTTAAGGCCCGCGTGGAACAAAACGCGCCGTGCGTCATCCCGGGCCTACTCGTTCGTAACCCGTAAGCCCACTCCTAAACCGTGCCCGAGAGTTTGATGTTGTCTCCCGGTCAGGGCATCTCCTGCGACGGCTAGAAGCCTGAAGAAGCTGAGATTCCCGCTACCTCACGCGCTCCGTGACCTCCTTTGCCAGCATCATTGCTTCCCAAAAGAAGGTGACGGTCTGACATGCACTCTCGCTCCGGACTATTGGGCTGGGCTAGTGCCGGCTGCGAGAGATCGCCACCGATCGCCGCCACGAGAACATGGCGGTGCTTCGCCCAAGCCACGCAAACCTCCACCGTATGCTTCACCGTGTCCTCAGGACGATACCCACAGTGGAGACACCCTGACGTTTCCTCCGGCCTTATCTGGAACAGGAACTTTTCGAAACAGCCTTGTCCGGTGAGGACCTGCGTCAGGCGGAAGGTAAGGGTACCGTGGCGCCTCTCTAGCCCCTCCTTAAAGAGGGGACTTACCGGTTGCTTACCTACCAGACTTTCCATTTTGGTTGTTTAGAGAAAAAAAAGAAATGGCCAGCAGCACCACTGTCTGTTCATTTAAAAAAAAATACATGACTTTATACAATACTATGTAGGTAGGTACAGTAATGAACACAATAAAACTCAAAGCAATAAAATTATTTAGGTATCAGATGCCAGCTAGCCACGGCAAAATATCAGCAAGCACAAACAAAAAATAAAATATCATTAACATCAAGTACGTAATATGGTACAACAAAGTCGAAACTGTCGTGGGTGTATGGCCAGTGGGAAAGTTGCGTAACTCACTAACTATAAAAATGGCTTTCATTTTGACAATTCAACAACATTCATTGCAGTATTTTACGCTGTTGAGAAGACAATTTTTTCTAAAATATGAAGCCGATGCATGAACGCAAACTAATCAAGTTATAATTTATTTTGCGACGAATGTAGGTTATATAATACTAAAATACAGGTGGAGTAGATTTTTTTTAGTAGAATTGCTCACTAGGAGTGAGCTATTTAAAGGGCGTTTTTTATTAAGAGCCTATTTACTCAAAAAAACTGAGTGAATAGTAAGGAAGACGGCAATTGCGGCGTTGGCATAAATACATTGATTGCATGGGTAATTACTTTTTTTTAAATAATTATAAACTAGCGCTTGACCGCAATCCCGCCTGATGGTAAGCAGTGATGCGATCGTTGATGGCAAAGTGCGCTAGTTTATTAAGAGGCTATTCACTCAGAAAAACTGAGCGAACAGGAAGGAAGACGGCAGTTGAGGGAGGTGATTCAATGTTAAACCCAACAACACGACCAATGATGCTGCGCCAAAGGGAGATTGATCTGAAGACCCTCCACGACCAAACTCCCAACACAACAACATTAGGCGCATCGTACATAACTGCTCAGACCCGTCCTTCGTACGGACGTACGTACTTCAATGAATACAAATAAAAAAAAAACATGAAAAGAATTCCTTTAGATCTTTTATATTGAATGGCAATGTAATAGGTAAAGACATAATATGTATTAATTAATTCTAAATAGAATTAATATATTTATTAGAATCAGTGACTAAAATCCTTCATTTTGATACCCAACTCCATATGCTTGATAGAAAAAAATATATAATTCTTTTTTTTCGTTCCATTTAATATTAAAACCCTTCATTTTGATATCACACTCGATATGCTCGGTAGAAATTTATTTCTTTATACCTCACAATATGGCCTCATGCATCCGCCATTTTTGTTTTTATCTATCTAGTAGCACTTGGGCTATAAAGACAATTCTAACGATACCTCAAATGTGAAAATCCGTTTAGCCGTTCTGCAGATACAAGGTAATAAAGAATATTACATACAATATACGCGCTAAAAACATAACCCTTCCTGGCAGTCGGGTAAAAATACTCGTATTTTAAATCTTTAAAATTTTGGTTCACAATTGTCTGTGGTCACTGAACCACATATTGCTCTAATACAACGTTATAATTTCCTTAATATATATCCCCTTATGCTGTAATAACCACCCCAGAGTATAATCCAAATCTTAAAACTTATGCTACCTGAACCAGACCATCATAAGCTACCAATGTAGATCAAATTTTTTAGACTATTTCAAAGGTTATAAACCGCTGTATTTTTCCTTTTTTAGATTTCCTCTGCTTATGGTTGCCAATTTATCTGTCTGTCTGTTAGATACAATAAGCAAAAGGGTACAGCAAGTAGCAATAAGTCAAATTGTGCTCTCTCATTTTAAAAAAATGCATAAAAATAATAACTTTTGTTAAATATCCTCCATTCTCATTGTGAATCAGTCCGAATAATGCCAGGTTTGTACAAGTAATCAGTGTTGGTACAGCAAAATGGCATAAAAATATAATATGATGCCCAATGACGCAATAACCATTTAGGGGGCCATTTGCATTGGCCAGGTGTAGCTATTCGCTCGTCTCTCCGTTGTAATGAAATCGTTTTATTATAATTTGCGAAAATACCTTTCGGGCAAAAATTTTTGCCACATGACCGCAACTTTCACGAACGGTAAATTTTTCGGCGAAACGCATTGGAGGATCAGAATTGAATTCCAACTTTTGTAGGTACTTATTTACGGTGATTTTTTATCCAACAAACATATGTTTAGGTCAACGTTCTTATTTAGAATATCTTGTTTGGTTACTTCATTATTACATATGATACTTCTTACTAATGAATTTCTATCTGGAAGTACCTAAGTGAGTCAATTGTATAAGCCTAATAAAAAGAATTGTCCAACAATCTAATAACAAAGTTATTTCTCCTTTTAAATCCAAGATTAATACGATCAAAAATCGTGATTAAGAAGCGAACTTTCGAGCGAAGGATCATTTATCTTCTATAAAACGGAGTTTTAAATAAGATCGAAATAAGAAATTCTGAGAAATTTTTCAAATATTTTCTAATCTAGGGCTTTGAACTTAAACATGAATAAGAGAGTTTTATAAGACAAGACTTCACCGACTTCAAAAGGTTCATAACTCTTTTGTTGGGCTTGGTATAACTTTTTATAACAAGATACCCTCTGCTTTGCTAGACTTGCCTTACAATGCATTTAAAGCACAAATCAAATCCAAGCTTTGTTCAAAGGCATATTATTCCGTAAATGATTATTTAAATCATAAGAATAGCTGGTCGCTGGGTGATTAACTCAGGACAATGTTTGTGTTCTTTCTCCGGAATTAGCTTACTGACACGTTATATGAGTTCATATAATTCACTTTTTTTTACAATGCATAAATATGTAAGCTGTCACGCCCTTTATGCCTGGGGCTTTTATTGAAGTAATAAGTTTCTAGTTATTTACATTTTCATTTCAATATATATATATATATATATTGTTTTGCTGGTAGTTTGGCGTGGCATATTTTCAATAATTTCATTGTTATTGTATTTGCTTGTGTTCATCACTATACATAATATTGTATGAAGTCATGTGTTTTTTTTAAATGAACAGACAGCTGTGCTGCTGGGGAGTAACTTCCGCCACTTCTTCTTCCCAGCGAAAGCACTAGGAAGTGTCGATGGGCGTTTTGGGAGACTGTCTTATGTAATATTGACGTTCAAAAAATGCTGATTCTCAGCCTAATTTGAATAAATGACTTTTGATTTGATTTTGATTTTGACTAAAATGCATAAAAGGTAAGTACCTATTCCATAAAGTCTGTACCGAGGTAGGTATAGATATTCTGTCCCATTCCAATCCTAAATATGTACTTTGTGAGATTGGAACTCACGGCTCACTGATGCACACATCTATCTGCATGCGCCCAACCACTAGGTCATCTTGACTCAGATCATAACTTTAAAATTATGAAGTGGAATCGCTTGTTGTCAACAACGATAATTGTATATATTTAATTGAAACTAGCAAGACGTAAAGTCACGTAAATGTCAAAGGTCAAGCTAGTGTTTTGTGAGATTGCCTATGGATTTTTGGTCGACACTGTATAGACGCTGCGCAAGGAAGCGCGGGTTCGATCCCCGCGCAGTGCAAATATTTGTATGCATGAATATGAATATTGGCACTGGTCTGGTCATGTCCCGGAAACACGTTAAGCCGTTTTTCCCGGTTGCCATACGAACATCTAGCGGCAGTCGTTACGAATTGTTGGAGCCCTCAATAGTCCAACAATTGGTCTAACTACAATGCTTTGATATCGTCTTCAGGTCATGGAGGTCAGACGGTAGTCGCTTCACGGAAAATATCGAAAATCAGCAGTTAGACTGGTAAAGCGGACTCCAGACTCTAAAGCTTTGCAGCTTTGGATCCGACTGGGATTAACGCTGAGATGATGATGATCATGACTGTATTTATGTATATATCTATTATCGAACTTTCTTTACGGCGCCATATATGTTTGACATATTCAAGTAAGCTAATACTCATAAAATATGTAGTAGGCTTAGGTTTAGAAATATTTATTTATTTATTTAATCTTTCGCACAAGAAATGTACAGAGGCGGACTTAATAGGGTGAAATGAAGAAATATGTATTTACATATATTAGTACAAATAGTAATTTGTGTGAAAGAACATTTGTCAAGCCACTAAGCTTTAAAATATATGTCGCAGACAGCGACGGCAGAGCGGTAGGGTCGACAGCATCTTGGTGTGGTGGTCCAGGTTCCGTTTCGTAGGTGAGTTTTGAATTAAAGCACGACGTGTAGATATACCCTCCAATCTTCATAATAACAATTTGAATAGGCAAACCGACAGTTTCGGTTCGGAGATGTGCCTTGGTCCGCGTCTCGATGCAAAGTGACCGTTCGACGAACCCCACTTTCCAAAGCGACTCTGTCCATGTGACGCCATCACAAAATAACGTCGCAAGCGTTCGCCCCTCTACTACGTAAATCAAATCAGCAACTTAAATTAATCGACGATCTCCGACACAGCCAGCCTGACGATTTGCACGTCCTCGTGCATCATCATCTTCTTCATCATCATCTCAGCGCCAATCCCAGTCGCATCCGAAGCTCCCTCAGCCCCGGAGTCCAGGAACCGGTTCACCAGGCCAACCGCCGATTCCGGCGAAACTTCGATATTTCCCGTTATACGTCCACGTGCATGTCTGTAACAAATTTAAAAAAAGCACAGAAAACCGACTTTGAAGCATTTTTGAGAACTCGGCCAACCTGACCGTCACACGTCACGTTTAATTACTATGACTATTAGAAAACCAAGTAAACTTAATCATTTTAATAACTTAAACGCAAGAGCTTCCTTCAAGCCTCATAATTATCAAATTTCAAAAAGAAAACACAAAAGGTTCCTCCAAGCCTCATAATTATCAAATCAAAATCATAATCATCAAAAAGAAAACACACCATGGTTCGCTACCACAGTCGCTAGTGACAACTCATAGTTGACACCCATGTCGTCATCACCTCTTGTGATACGACCAACTCTAGAGTCCACGACTCCCAGGTCAACACATGACCGTACAACTAATAGTCTCCTCCGAGACCCAGGTCCCCGCCACATCACTAGCTGCCCATCGCCCCCTGAACAACTCCTCACTGAGTTGCAGTTACGACTACAGACTAGTGCATGCAGTGCGACCAAAGTCCCCGCCACATCACTAGCTGCCCATCGCCCCCTGAACAACTCCTCACTGAGTTGCAGTTACGACTACAGACTAGTGCATGCAGTGCGACTATACATACTAGTGTCCCCGCCACACCACTAGCTGCCCATCGCGCTCTGAACAACCTCTCACTGGGTTGCAGTTACGACTACAGACTAGTGCGTGCAGCGTGACCACATAGCCATGATACGTGTTCTATTTGCTGGCGGAGGCACCCTCCTCACCATCTTCTACATTATGAAAATCTAACTCAGCAGACATTACTTGGAAAAATCTTTCGTACTTATGCAATTGTGGGGTACTTATAAGTTCTGTTTCCAATCAACGATTTCAATAGGTAACGATCACCATTATCGCCATCAAACAACTCACCAATATTAAATTTCATTACTTTAGCTCACTTCTATCAAATTTAGATTTTTCGTAAATAGCACTCATTCCTATGTTCGTTACCGCTTGTTCTCTTGAGAAGATTTAATAGTCTAGCCACACATACTATCAGAAACTCAAGTGAGCTCGTAACTATAGGCACAGTGAACTTTAGTTTTGAATTAAAGACAAACCAGACATCATAATTTTAAAAGCCCGATTTAAAATTTCTCAGTTCATTATAACAAACAATAATCGGGTAGTACAAGAAATAAAATTTGCAAAAATAACTTTTATTATCATGTCTCAAAGAAATGGTTCAGTACACAACGCTGGTACAACCTTGTACACTGTATATATACTGGCGCGTGTGTACATACACCAATAAAATTACAGATTGCTTGACAAGAGAACATTCGGCCACGGAATCAAAATAAAAATAGTATGACTCACCGGATTATGGCAATTTCCCACAAACACCTGCCACTTGGCAGTCGTCAACCGTTGCACACCAGATATCTCTGAGCTCTCATAAAATCCCATTACGTTACCACAAACATTTTGGGTATTTTGAAACCTTCTCATCGCCTGCAGAGTAGATGCTGTCCTGAATTCTTCTCATCGCCTGCAGAGTAGAGGCTCAAGTCTTGAAAACTTGGGCGTTCCGCAAAGAGCACGCAGCTCCGGCTGCGCCGCACGCAGCTCCAGCAGCGCCACACGCCATTGATGCGATTCACCAAGCAGCTAGAAGCGCGCTCCGCAAGCGCACCTTACGCGCTCCGCAAGCACACCTTTCGCGCTCCGCAAGCGCACTTCGCTCGCCAAGCAACAGTCAGCATTGTCGCGTGCCAAGCAACAGCCAGCACTGTCGCGCGCCAAGCAACAGCCAGCATTGTCGCGCGCCAAGCAACAGCCAGCACTGTCGCGCGCCAGGCAACAGCCAGCACTGTCGCTCGCCAAGCATCAGCCAGCACTGTCGCGGCAGCGCCGCGTCCAGCCGCACGTGCACGCCTGCAGCGGACTCCTGCAGCGCACTCCTGCAGCGCACTATCACGCTGAGTGATCTCTTCTGCGTCAGCAATTGAGCGCACCTCGTAACGTGACGTTCACTTCCAGCCTCACGTTATTCTGTTCCTTGATTTATAACGAGATTGTGAGCAGTGTAGTTCTTTATCCCACTTCTGATGTCGCAGACAGCGACGGCAGAGCGGTAGGGTCGACAGCATCTTGGTGTGGTGGTCCAGGTTCCGTTTCGTAGGTGAGTTTTGAATTAAACCACGACGTGTAGATATACCCTCCAATCTTCATAATAACAATTTGAATAGGCAAACCGACAGTTTCGGTTCGGAGATGTGCCTTGGTCCGCGTCTCGATGCAAAGTGACCGTTCGACGAACCCCACTTTCCAAAGCGACTCTGTCCATGTGACGCCATCACAAAATAACGTCGCAAGCGTTCGCCCCTCTACTACGTAAATCAAATCAGCAACTTCTATTAAAATTAATCGACGATCTCCGACATATATATAAACATAGGCTTTGAGATTTAATCGTCTTAGAACTTTCCAGCCATTTCATGCTTCTAGCCTACGACGCTTTTACTTCGCAAATACTTAAAGACCCCCCTAAATTAAATCAGAACTTCATACTATCTTGAAGTTACGTTGAAATGTTTTGCTTAATTTTCATATGCCCAACATTTCCGTCGTCTTCGAAAACATCAACACAACCTTATTCAGCTTTTCGATTACAAAAATTTACAAAATAATATAATACAGAATTAAATTTGCTCGTATCGTTTCGCTTCATTGTTTATAATGGCCCGCAGTTCTGAAAAAAGCAATAAACGAACAACGTGATAAATGTTTGGCAGGAGGTATTCCATACGTCCCTGCTATGCGTATACCTAGGTGCCAAAGTAATACGGCTGGTTCACCTGATCACGCAGAAAAATACCTCACTCACAACCTCTCGCTTATAAATGGGTGAAACAGGGATTCGCCAACTGTGCCACGAAGCATTGGCGGGATGCCATAATCAATTCTGCTCGGGGAACATTTATTTTGCATGTGGATAGCGCACTAAAACTCAAATAATTTTGAAGGAAAGCTAAAATATCAAACCACAATTTCAACGCAGGTGGCTCTCTGAAAAATTAACTCGTATTTTCAGATTCTAATAAAAGTTTTAGTTCTATCTAAATGAACTTTCTTGCAATATCATAATATCTACTATTCAACAGTATATATATATTATATTTCAGTAATGAAAACACGGTATCATAACCCTATCCAATAGCCCACCAAGGCGCGTCAGATTAAAAGAATTGGAACGGAATTAATCCGATTTAAATTTTGTTTCTCAAACAAATTTTGGACAGACGATTTTCGTCTCAGAATTAAGTACCAATAAGGAAAATTTTGGATAGTGTTATTCGGTTTAATTGTACTTACGAATATTGTAATTGTGGTTGCTATAGTGGTAATCAGTCTAAATTAGCTACTCGCAGAACTAATTAATTCTTGCGATAAGGTGGCTGTAGAAATTATTCCTCCTACGCTTCAGTCTTGAATGACTTATTCACATAAATTATAAGGAAACAAGTATCATAAAAAGTATTTATAGACCTGTACGACGTCAACTTATTGACAATGCTCATTCTACAAATTCAAACTTATTACGAGCTTATTAAAATTCTTGTAAACACAAACAGTTTGCTGGTTTATATTAAATTCACGGGAATAATAATTTTCTTTTTAAGGTAAACGAACAGGCTATGTCGACGTAATCTGGCACAATCACAGGAACGTTAATGCAACAACCCAAAAAGTACTGTAGAAGCATTTTAGACACGATTAAGCAATCAGTTCGGTCGTTTAATTAAAACTCTTTGTTTACGCCGCCGGCCTTACGCCGACTTTGATAAATTGCCCAGAATTAAAAGAGAATCTGCTTTCCTATCACTTCTTCTTCATCTAAAATGTCTGGTATTTGATTATTATCTAATTTTGTTTAACAGTTTCAACTTCAGGATATTGATGACAGTCTTAGAAACAGGATTTCTACATAATTCCTGAAATCTATTTGTAATTTTTTTTTTATATAATATTTAAAAGTTAGTTTCTCAACATCAAGTAGGTAGGTGCTTTTTAGAAGTAATTATAGATAGATTAGCTGCACCCTTGGGAGTATGGAGATAAAAAGTAGCCCTTAATTTATGTATCCGTTCAGTAGTTTTGGCGTGAAGGAGTAACTAATATCATATACATACATATCATATTCATCTATCTATACAAACTTTCGCATTTATAATATTAGATAGTAGGAAATAGTATTAGGAAGTATAAAAAGTGTAGATATATGCCTACCTAGTTCCCTGAAATAATATATTTTGATGTTCAAAATACTAGTTCAAATAAATATCCTTATCATCTACAAGTAAAACATATATTACGATAGTAAATAATACAAGTAAAACATATATTACGATAGTAAATAAGACACGTACATTATCAGAACCTCTATCATACTAAGTTTATGACTCGTGAAAATGCTTTTCGCACTCCAAGCGAAGATAATGATCAAAATTCACACACAAGGGAGTCGTTCCTATTTCCCTATTAACAGTTCTAATATTTACGAGAATAGAAAATATGAAACAGTGTGTAATCAGAGATGGGAATGAAATAACAATAAAAACACAAAGTACTAACTTTGGACAGCTCAATAAACTGAATAACCCAATAAATGCTCAAATATTTGTTGTTTACGGACAGAGGGTTTTCTGACCAAGTTGTGATTCAACAGAAAATCACACAATATTATTCTGTAAAGAGATTATAGATAAGTACCATAATTTCTGCTGAACAAAGAAACGAGTAGGGAACCGCACATTTATGCACTGCTGTTTCTTTATACCGTCCATAGTTCCGCGTTTGTTTATATGGCCTTAGTGCTGTTTTTTATTTATAATTACGTATTCTATTAATTAAATAATCTTCAAGATGTCTTAATTATCTGCAAATCAGTAGATTCTAGAATATGGACTGTATTAATAATGTAACCCTGAGTCATTATCAACCTAGCCTGTTTCTAAACTGTGTACGTTGAGAACGACTTCTAGCCAAACCGGGTTCAGCTAAATACCAGTATTTTGAAGCAACAGGCTATCTGTACCTCTACAATCCATGTACTGGATACAAAACCCCTAAAAAACTGGTGGTCAGACTTTCGGACCTCTGAAGACTCATAATGACTGTCAAACATTTATATATTACACAGCCGGACCAACGGCTTATTATACTTCCAAAGCACGGAGTGGTCTCTGTATGTAAAAATGGTCACCCCTCTAACCGCGGCAAGCGTAGCTTAACCTAATCGGTCGACCGGTGCGGCTGTTATTATTTGATGAGATGAGAATAAGATACCGAATATTTTGTCTGATATTCATAAGTTTCTTCTTTTAAGCCTATAGAGGTCCACTGCTGGACAAAGGCCTCCCCCAAGGCGTTCATTCCATTATTCCATATGACCTATTGACCCCCCTATTGCCATAACTCCCACGCTTGGCAGGCGAGTTGGGAATCGCAGTATTTTGTTATGCCATAGAAGAAGCACTGTTGCCCGCTTCCTTGGTAAAATTTCCCTTAGTATATTATAACTTTACTAATGTGTGTACTAGACTAGCATTAGGAAATTTAGCAGATTTTGCGGTCCTGAAATATTAGTTTAACACTAAATGTGTCAACACCAACGCACATTTTACAACTCAATGATTGCGTGGTAAAAGCTAAATGAACCGCCTTTGTCCGGAATCGTGCAGGAGAAAAGGTTACATTAACAAAGGATCGTTGGGCTTTGGGCATCGCCGAACTCTGTAGCGATTCATAGTACGGAGTCAAGACTTAAGATAAAGCGAAGCTGTGGATAATGGAAAAGCGTTTCTGGAAAAGATGAAATTGTTCAAAAGTTACAAAAGATTGTAGTCACCGTTGAAACAAAGACCGTTTTAAAGTAATGTTACAAGATATAAAGTATTGACAGATTGTTTATTAGAATCGGTTATAACAATGGAAACTTCTTGAGAAAAACTAAAAATATAGAGAAAATAAAAGACTCTTGGTTTACAGCTGACAGAGACAAGTTCATTGAGAAACACACTATTATAGCTGGCGCGCGAATCGTTCAGAAACAACGAGATGTTTTATGTTCATATTCCAGTACAGTAAGTATACACCTCAGGACCTCCTTTTCAACAAATTATTAGGTAGATACATCTCTCTCTCACACGCTCTCCCTTTATGGATCTTTCCATTAGAATGAATATATCTACAAAAAACAGCTACCTAAAGAAAGCCTTCATTACAATTGAATAGAAGAAGAAAGAATAGTTAGCATTATTAGTTAGTAAGTTGTTTCCATAAATTTCATAATAATCAATAATTTCTCTGGTTATAACTATAGATATTGTCAACGCCAACAAAGACCACTCAGTGAGATTATCAAAACATCTTCCCAGAAAACATTTTTCAATAAAACTGTCATAACATTTATCTCACAGCAAACAGAATATATTTCGTATTCCAATTTTTTACATGGGCCGCTTTACACCACATCCAATAACAGAGATTGTAATCGTTTTCATACGTTCAAAGTTCAATTCCTAATCTTATCCGACTTACGGCTACGAAAACAGGGATCGTGCTGAATTGTTGTTTCTGTACGAAATTGGTCTAGAAAATTCAGTAATTTCTAGACCAATTTCGAAGTTTAGCAGCAAATTGGCTTTAGTCTTGTTTTTTCAAATATTAATACTACTTTAAAGCTTATGTTAAATAGGTTCCCTTTTTATTTTTATTCCATTTTTATCTTTAGCTCCGTGTTTTCATCCGCGTGAGTCTAGTTCCCGGGGTAGTATCAGGATAAAAGCACATAGCAAAAGTGAGTTTTTTTTTTGTTGGGATGGGACATCATGAAATCACTTCTCCCGCTCTGGGCGGAACGGAAAGGTGTGTCATCTTTTACTGAATAAAACCCACCCGTGTTTCTTCACTTGCCTGTGCGACGGCTAGGGTCACGGTTTCTTTATTAACCAACCCGCAACCCTTTTTTTTCGGGGTTGGAAATCCACATAGGATGTCCGCCACCTTGGGGTGGGCGACGGGGTCTGTCAGACTTTTACTGACTAAAACTACCCCGGTGTCTCTTCTATTAAGAGCGCGCGTGGGGCCGCGGGAGTCTAAATTCTTCCACGGCCCCACACTCTCGTGCTGGGCTGGTCTGTCCAGGCCTCGTCTCCTGCACGGGATAGTGGGGTGTTAAACTACCCCGTGCATCGCCTCAGAGGCGCGCGCCGACACTCGCGGGCGCCTTCGCGTCGGGGTCTTGACGGACGGGGTGGGGACTTCCCCATGTCCCTCGCTTCTGGACCCATTAATGGGGGGCGGAAGAGTGCGTTATCCGCCCTTCCTCGGCGCCCGGTGCGTCTTCTGCGACCCGGGAAGGGAGTTGAGATCTCCCTCTGCCGTTCCGCAGCTTCCTTCTGCGACATCACATCCTCGCAGAAGGACACCACCGCGTCTCACGACTCTGCGCCTCCTGGGTCAACCAACTCGCAACCCTAATCCAGGAGGCATCGGTCTTCGTAGACCCCGTCACGATGTGCTGACGTCTCTTTGAGGCGCGCGTGAAACACAACGCGCCGTCGACTAGGGCCTGGTCCATACCGGGCGGCGAGCTGCCCACTGCTCACCGCCCGCAGGCCTGCGCCTACGATGGCTGGGAGTTCGATGTCATCTCCCAACAAGGGCGTCTCCTGCGGCGACTAGTGACGTTGTCCTAATTGGTGAAGATCGCACGATGACACGATGCGTTCTCTTCGTGCTATGAGTTCAAACATACAGATTTCATCAGAGTGTGCGTACGATCGTTATTAAGCATTTCATGTGCTTGCACGATTAGTTGCGAGGTTCAAATTAGGACGCTCTGATTTCATAGTAGTGTAGAGGTAGTCTAGTTAATCTATATGGTGTACATAATAAAGAGTATTCTATTCTATTATATCTGCAAAGTAAGTCCTGTCAAAATCGGTCGGAGGAAACAGACAGACGGCCAAAATATTGTAAAAAAAATATATATTCTTGAATGTATCGTATACTTATACAACGTTATTTTTGCTTTATACGAAACCTGAATATAGTATGTTCAAACTAAGCAACTGAATTGATTCCAATAACTTTTACACCATATTATATTTTTCCCAAATACATTTAGAAATTGTTGCAGTGTGGCTACCGAGAGCGCCACGCAGCTTTTGGTAGATTATAGTACATACTTGGCGCCTGCGCTCAACAGCTGTCACCACAGGTCAACGCACCGAGCGGGACGTTGACCATATTTTTGTTGAGACAACCAAGTAGGATAACAAGCTCATTACTTTATGGTTTTTCATGATATCTTTTTGAAATGTTATTAATGAAATTGTACACAGATTCTTTACTTAAAATACTGGAAACTTGTTTCGGGTTTCGCATGAACACAAAATAATGTTGTATATTCATGTCATTTATACATGTAGTAAAAAATGGACACTCCAATTGTTTAAATGCATAGCTAATTATTTTTATTGTAACAAGTATCCCCTAAACAATAAAAAAAGGGCCTTGGCAT
Organism: Sesamia inferens; assembly: GCA_037179545.1. Lineage (NCBI taxonomy): Eukaryota > Metazoa > Arthropoda > Insecta > Lepidoptera > Noctuidae > Sesamia > Sesamia inferens. The sequence continues at coordinate 21,054,886 of CM073927.1, read as the reverse complement.
AAGCAAGCAGGTATCTTAGTATTTGCTGAAATATTTGGTATTTAAAAAAATGAGCTTGACAAAATCTTAGTTATTATCTAGATGATTTCATTCCCATTTAGTAGGTATAGCACCCTTAGTATTTTTAGTAATGAGTAGGTAATTCAGTACAGTATTTTAAGCACAAAAAACCTTTAAGTTTAAAAAAGGAACTTTATCTACTCTGCGTATGCTCAAAATTATATGCCATTGATCTGTGTAGACATTCGTCTTTATAAAATGTAGATATAGTAACAAAAAATTGAAAAACTATGGCATGCGAGTTATGTGAGCACTGTCAAAGTCCTATCTACAAAGATGATAAGATCACAATACGAGAGGGCTTCAGTTACCACAAGAAATGCCACAAGTGCTATGTCTGCAGCGAAACCAACCTCCTGAACGCAGAAGTTTTCAAAGGGGTGATATTTTGCTGTAGCTGCGCTCAGAGGATATTTCAAGGATGCTCCACAGCTCGCAGGACCAAAACTATGACCAACGGCAGGGGACGGAGGATCAGGTCCAAGTCGCGCAGGCGCGACAGAGAAAGAACAAAAGGCCATCACGAGATGATTGAAAATAGCAGAGACGGAGTCATAGAACTGGCAAGGCTAGTGGGATCCAACACAGACTCTGATGAGCTACTGGAGAAGAAGCAGAAGAAATCCAGTTACAGCACTACCATACTGCGTAAGCGTCATCCATCGTAAATCCTTCGATGTCCACTGTACGCATGATGGATGGAAAGAAGCACATGAATTGTCTTTGCCCCATTGGTGTAATTGCTGCATGGCGTTCCAATGTGAGGAAAAAATAAATAAATAAAAATAAATAAATAAATCTCCAACAATCCGTGACCCATTAACCCATCAAATCGTTTCTTGCCTAAATCGATTAGTTTAGTTATCTTCTCACATAGGACATAAAAGCAATTACAACCTTATCTGATAGGTCGAGGTGTTCCAATTGCGGTACCCAACATCAATTTAAAGGGAGAACAATACGACTTGACCCCTTTAATTCTCTTTAACACCTAAGCGTTTTTCGATGGCACATTATACGGGGCTATCGGCAAATAAATAAACGATCCTGCAGTTAAATAGTACACATTGTACGACCTCTTTATGACCTTGGCATACACAAGTAGACGGTTACCACGGTCTTAATTTTAAATGTCGTAATTTAACGAATTTATATTGAAGCGAGGAAAGCAATAAAAAACTTCTTTAAGCTATTGGGAGGATTACGCAAATTAACTTCAACACTCCGTTTTATTGTTTCGGCTCTCTTAGGTTTTATTATTTATCCAACGATGTAAATTGGCTACGGGGAACATTGATGGCCTAGTGGTATCGACCGCAACTTACAAGTTGTGGGTTGTTCGAACCCCTTCAGGCGCTTTATTTTGGGTAAATATTTCTTCACCACTGCTCTCAAAACCGTGAAGGAAGACATCGTGAGGAAACCGCCATTTCATAGAGGCTTTCGAAGACATTTAACATCTACCAACCCGCACTAGGCCCTCGTGGTAGATTTGGATCCACTCCCTCTAACCTAGAGGGGGCCTGTATCCCAGGAGTAGACATTTTCCCCCTTTTTCATAAACGCTGCTTAAAGTTAACTAGTGATTAGCGATTTCTTACTCCTCCGCTATTCTTTTCTGATTAATTTCGTTGCGGGGCCCAAGACAGTTGAATCGTTTCTCCGGAATCGTTGAGCTTCATTGCTGGGCTTTTTTCTGGTGGTCTCCACTGTTGATTCTGGCTTTCAGGAGTTGCAGTGGGTGGGAAAAGTGTGGCGGGTTTTGTCCCAAAAAAAAAGAAAAAAAGCGATTCTTTAACCATACTTTTTTGACCTTTTAACGTCACTTAACTTTAATCATCGTGTATGAATAAAGCCCTTAAACACTGTAGTATTTATTCGTAAAGGATGATTTAAGTTAAGTGACGTTAAAAGGTCAAAAATGTATGGTTAAAGAATCGCTAATCACTAGTTAACTTTAAGCAGCATGTATGAATAAGGGGGTTCAGGCTGATTATGTTATGTATGTATGTAAATTGGCTTGAGATTGATCCTATTTAGCCATAGTTCATGTATATTAAAATAGCGCAGCTTTTAGTTTGGAACTGCAACTTACGGACGACAGCGAGTTAAGTTACCCGAAGCCGTCAATTCGTGGCTTGGCTTCCCAATCAACGTTGAGACTTACATGCTTTAGTCATAAAGTTAAAGTTCTATTAAGAAATTTGACAGAATGTAGTAGCTTGTTGTGCTGTCGTCGGTACCTACCTATACTTATTAGTATTTTCTCGGCTTTGAACAACATTCGTATTCGACGGTAGAGTATGAGTTAATTATAAGTTGCGGCACTGTTTGTCGAGTCACCGGAAACTTCTGGTATAACACTAAGTACTTAGTCCTTAGCATATGAAACCCGATATGCACAAAGACGGAATAATTTGTAATGCATTATAAGCATGTCTCTGAAGTTGATCTTGTTAAATTTTTCACATAATATATCCACCAGCACCGTGATTCCGTAAGACACACACTATCCAATCAGAATATCGATAGGTACCTTAATTGGCATATCCGCTACTTGGTTAATAAAAATATACAGTTGGAGATGCTACAGAAGATGCTTAAAACTGTATATTTTTTACACATAAATTAAGGAAAAGTCTAAAATATCGTTGTTAGATAATATCATAAGTTAGTATTTTTGGTAATGTAGACTCCTTTGTCATCATCATCTCAGCGTTATCCCAGTCGCATCCGAAGCTTTTTTTTTCAGCTTTGGAGTCTGGGGTCCGCTTTACCAGTCTAATTGCTGATTTTGGCGAAACTTCGTCATTTTCCGTGAAGCGACTGCCGTCTGACCTCCACAACCCGAAGGCGATATCGAAGCATTGCAGCTTGACCAATTGTTGGACTTTTGAGGGCTCCAACAACCCGTAACGACTGCCATTAGATGTTCTTATGGCAACCGGGACCAACGGCTTAACGTGCTTTCCGAGGCAGGACCAGACCAGTGCAAATATTCATATTCATGCATAAAAATATTTATACTGCGCGGGGATCGAACACGCGCCTCCTTGCGCAGCGGCCGCGTTCGCTACCGCTACGCCACGGAGGCTGTCAATAATGTAGACTCCTTTGTACCTATTACTTAATTAAAAAAGGAGGACTTAAACAAAAAAAAAATGGGCTAAATGTGGAGTTAGCCAATATGCTGATACATTGCTTCATAGTGCTCGAAAATCTTTTCTGCCCAACAACATAGAATACGCAAGGAATGTTGTTTTAGTGTCAAAAGGGTGTATGTCTATATGTGTACGCAATTACCCCGCTGAATACACCAAAGGAAATGGCCACGCATCAACGCTTCCACAAAATATTATTCAAAACAAACTAAAGCTTTCCCAACGGTAATTTTTATTTCAGCCTTACCAGCCATGTGTAGTAACAGCGCATTCATTCATTGTCACACATGAAATGTCGCTACTACCAACACCTGTTACGAATTCCTCTAGTTTTTTTTTTTTTTTTCAAACGGCGTATGTTCCTGTGTACGAATAACACATACGTAGATGTCATTCGCGCCTGCGATACCCTGTACACCCTTCCACGGTTCTCGTATACTCGGCTATGTCCGCACTTGATATATTAATCCAATCCAGTGTATCGAAACGATCTGTATCGGCATATCCTGCTGTAATCTAAACGTGTTGATTACAGATTACTTTCAACCATTACCTACAGTCTGTTTAGGAAATGAAGTTTAATCGCCTTTTGTCGTTTACGACTAATTCTTTGTAATAACACATATGTAATATGATGATAGCTACCGTCGTTTCAGCTGCATAAATGTTTAGCCAGCCATATCAAGCGTATTGCTTTTTAGGTAGCCTTCAATAAGTCATCCTGTGCACAATCATGGGCGTACCCAGGACGGAGGCAGGTGGGGGCAGATGCCCCACCCCACTGGAAATCTTGCAGAACATGGGAGATCTCCAATAATTACTAATCAAAATATAAACGGGGACTTAACTCTCTAACGTTTAAATAAACCACGCAATGACACTGGCAAAATGTACGGTGTAATATTTAAAAAAAAAAACCAGCCAAGTGCGTGTCGGACTCACGCACAAAGGGTTCCGTGCCATTAATTTATGAAATTAAAGGATTTAAGTTATTTATAAGAAAGATTACGCGGTAATAAGCGGTTTACGATTTACGAGGTATTAAAAAAAAACTACTTACTAGATCTCGTTCAAAACAATTTTCGTTGGTAGTTTTTATAGTAATGTACATCATATGTTTTTTTTTTTTTTAGATTTTTCATTTTCTTATTTTAGAAGTTAGAGGGGTGGTGACCAACTTGTTTCCACTTTTTAAGCGTCTGTCACGCAAACTATTCGGTTTAGAAAAAAAATATTTTAGAAACCTCGATATCATTTTTGAAGACCTATCCATAGATACCCCACACGTATGTGTTTGATGAAAAAAAAAATTGAGTTTCAGTTCTAAGTATGGAGGGCCCCCAATATTTATTATTATTTTTTTTTATTTTTGTATCAAAATCTTAATAATGCTGTTCAAAATCAAAATCAAAGCATTTATTTCAAATAAACCAGTTACAGGCACTTTTGAATTGTCTGAAGGTCGGTCAGTCAGTAAGGTGAAGCTAGTCGCCCATTCCAAAGAGTAGGTACCTATGGAGAAGAACGGGCAAGAAACTCCATGGACACTCTTTTAAATTATCAAGCTATTGATACAAATATTTGATTACATCATTCATTTTGAAATCAATCGTGTGAGAACGATGCAGAAATATATTGTACGCTGAGAGCGTCCATTATGGAAAAAAAACAACAATTCAGAATTTAAAATACGCCGTAACAGCTAAGAGATGACCAGTCCCCTCTGACGGCGTCCGTTCACGAACATGACGTATGGATCAGCATCATTCAGCTCAACCATATTGAAGGGAACCTAATGACCCAACACACACGCCACCACCAGCGAGACATTTGAGTGAGCATGACATACTCTCAACAGCCATAGCACTATCAAGTCAATAAACGACTAACCCAACAAATAGATGCTTTACAGCAAGTAGATCGTGCTCACACGTGTTCCATGCAATTATACAATACTAAGAAATTGAATCTACACAATGCAAAGACAGTTTTGTCCAAGGTTCAACAGCTCCAACGGTGTTCCCGAATGCTAAGTTTAGCTCCTGTGTAGCTGCACCAGTGCCGAATACCCCTGTCAGCGATGCAATTCCGTAACGTATAATATGCCTGGCTATATAGTGTGTACTGGCTTTGAGTTAAAAAAAAAACAAACAATTGCAAATTTAAACTACAAGAGGAAAAATCAAAGAACAATCAGTGTAAGCATAGAAATCGGACGCAGCTGAAGCCCAAGCCTTTTTGTCGTCAATATAATCTTTAACACTATAAAATGCTTTCTGACACAACTTACGTTTAATGAAGGATTTGAATTTATTCAGGCTCAGATCTTGAACCACCTCTGGAAGTCTATTGTAAAAATGTATACATTGGCATCTAAAAGAGCCACCTATTTTCTTGAGCCTTGTTGTAGGTACAATAAATTTGTGCTTGTTCCTAGTATTTATACTATGGACATCACTGTATTTTTTATACAATTTTATATTTTTATGAGCATACAAAAGATGTTCGTGCAATATATTGAGACGGCACGGTCAGTACATTAATTTCTTTAAATTTTTCTCTGAGAGAGTGTCTTGGACTTAATTTATAAATTGCACGAAGAGCTCGTTTCTGCAAAACAAATATTGTCTGAATATCAGTGGCATTTCCCCACAACAGAATGCCGTACGACATTACGCTATGGAAATAGCCAAAGTACACTAAACGGGCCGTCTCAATATCAGTCAAATTACGAATTGTTCTAACTGCGTATGCAGCAGAACTTAGTTTTTTTGTCAATTTTTCTATATGGGGACCCCATTGAAGCTTAGCATCCAGAGTTATACCCAAGAACACTGTGCTGTCTTCAGATTCCAATTCTTCGCCCTTTATCAACACTTTAGTTTTCACCTGCCTAACGTGAGAACACTGACAACACTGCCTGAGTGTTCACAGAATACATCTACCTACCAAGTTACAACAGCTCTTTTAGTTGCGGAAAAAAATGGCTGTGATATACGGACGGACAGACGAATAGGGTTCAGTTTTTTACCATTTGGCTACGGAACCCTAAAAACAGCGTGCGACTATAGCGCACAAAGATTACCCGTTGTAATTAATAATCTTTGGTAGGAGCAGCGAGCTGAGGTTGCGAGCGACTAGAATTTATTTTATTTGACGATTCAACCTTAAAAACCGTTAAAGCTTTTTGGGTAGCTTGACCTGTTGTCATCCGTATCTAAACAAAATACGGTACGGCTCCCATTATTTTAACAAGCGATTATTTTATATCAACTGAGCTCTTTTTAATTTTCGGGAACCACCGGCTCTGTATACGGAACTCCACGCGGGCGGAGTTTCGGGCAACAGCTAGTGTATGTAATATTTCCAGAACTGCCCAGTTTTCGTATATATATATTATATAAATGTCTGAACAAATATGCCAAATTTCAAAAGTAAGTATGTTTTTATGTTTGTGCGCGCATATTTCCGGAACTACAAGTTCGATTTAAGTAATTCTTTTTTGTTGTACTAGGTATTGTACTTAGGGAACATTGCAAGTTTCATCAAGATCGGTTGAGTAGTTTTTGAAATAAGGATTTTTTTCGTATTGATGAGAACTTATTCTATCATGGGTTATGGCTGCCACTGTTGTTAAGAAATGAAAAATAATTTTCGAATTTCGATTAAGACACTGAAAAGCATGAAATAAGAACTTTTTACAAAAAAAATAGAAACTGACTTCAAAAAACACTTAAAATGGGAGGGCTCTAGAACTCGGTGCCTCGAGGTTTCTGTTTAGCTCGCCACGGACTTCTAAAGCCATGACAAAAGTAAAATTATTTTTTCCTTTTAAGTGTTTCTTTGAAGTCGGTTTCTATTTTTTTGTAATTTTTTTTTTTTTTTTATTTATCTTTTGTTCCGATTTTAATGTAGTATTTTGCTCAATGAATTGCTGATTGTGTCATTTGTGGTATGTGTAGTCATAATTCTTTGTTCATCATCATCTCCATTTCAGCCGAAGACGTCCAGTGCTGGACATAGACTTCTCCCAAGGATCTCCACGACGACCGGCCCTGCGTCTTCCGCGTCCAGTGGTTTCCCGCAACCTTCACTAGGTTGTCGGTCCACCTTGTCGGGGGCCTACCCACGCTACGTCTTCCAGTGCGTGGTCGCCACTCGAGAACCCGTGGGCCCCATCGGGCATCGATCCTACGGGCAATGTGCCCGGCCCACTGCCTCTTTAGTGTTGCAATTCTTCGGGCTATGTCGGTTACTCTCGTCCTTCTGCGGATCTCCTCATTCTTGATTCGATCACGCAGTAAGACCCCAAGCATAGCCGTCTCCATTGCCCTTTGAGTGACTTTAAGCTTTCTTATAAGGCCCATTGTTAGCGACTATGTCTCAATTCCATAAGTCATCACTGGCAACACACACTGGTCGAAGACTTTTGTCTTGAGACACTGCGGTATTCAGACGAGAAGATTCTGCGTAGCTTCCCGAAAGGAGCCCAGCCGAATTGGATTCCACGATTGACCTCTTTCTCGAAGTTGGACCTTCCTTACTGGATAGTTCAACAACTTCGAGAACAGAGTCTCCAATCTTTATAGGAGCTGGTACAACGTGAGCATTAGACATGACTTTCTCTGTCTTGACCATGTTCATTTTAAGACCGACTCGCTTGGAGGCTCTACTGAGGTCTTCGAGCATTGTATTCAGGTTCTTCGCGGTCTCAGCCATGACTACGATATCATCAGCAAACCGAAGCTGTGTAATGTACTCGCCATTGTTGTTATGCCCAGTCCTTTTCAGTCCAGAATCTTGAAGACATCCTCCAATGCACCGGCGAACAGTTTCGGGGAGATAACATCTCCCTGTCTGACACCACGCTGCAGTGGTATTGGTTGCGAGGTCTGGTAATGTATTCGGACTGACATGGTGCTTCAGCGCTTCAATATACCGATACTCTACTTGGCACCGCCGGAGAGACTGCAGTACAGCCCAGGTCTCGAGCAAATCAAAGGCTTTTTCGCAGTCCACAAACGCCAAGCAAAGGGGTAGATTATACTCCTCAGCCTTCTGTATAACTTGCCGCAGCGTATGTACATGTGGTCTAAAATGCTTTCCCAGCGGCCCTTTCGGAAACCGGCTTGTTCGGGAGGCTGGAAGTCGTCAAACCTGCAGACAAGACGATTCATGAGGAGCCTCGAAAACAACTTATAGACATGACTCAGAAGTGAGATTGGTCTGTAGTTTTTCAAAAGGGTGTTGTCACCCTTTTTCAAAAAGAGTACCGCCACATTCTTGTGCCGTGCCTGTGGCATTTTTCCCTTGACTATAGTGGAATTAAATGGCTTCTGAAGGTCCACCATCCACCTTCAGTAGCTCAGCCGTTATTCAGTCATCGCCGGGCGCCTTGTTGTTTTAAGCTGTTTGAAAGCCAATCGAATCTCCTGCATGACGTCCGGGATATCTTCGGTGATAATTCTTTGTTACTTTCTTATTAATTATCCTTTTCTTATAGTGTAGGATAAATCAAAACGATTTAAAATATATCTACTTTTTGTGATGATAAATCACAAGAAATTAAAATTATCCATTGGTAACCATCGGTATTACTGCTTCGAAATATAATTAGGATATTATAAAAATGAAACCATCCCAACATGAGCCAATCTCCACCCTTTGAATACAGTCTATTAAATCCCGATCAATTTTAGATTTCAAAATACACAGTGCTTGTCTGCTGCAGTTTTGAAACAGAAGTGTAGATTGATATTTCTTCACGTCCTCTCCATAAAATACGTTTTCAGAAAGCGGAGAGGGTTCTTAGCACATTGCAAAATGTTTGAAACTCCACGATTTAAAAATCTACGAGCGTGATACACGACAACTGCGGTGCAATAAATTGATACCTACGAGTGTTCACAGTGTATTTTACTTGCCAAATGGAACTGTGTAGGTAGGAATCTACTTCTACTCCTACATTACAATATTATGCAATTTATTTAAAAAATATAATTAATAAATCACAAAAATAAAATATATCAACGATTAGAAAGAAACTATATCACTGCTTACGTATTATTAGTCGGGACCGCGGCCAAGCACTAGTTTATACCTAAAAAAATATTAGGCCGTATATCTAATTGCATTTTGATTAGGTAGGTACCCATTGTAAAAAAAATAAAGTTAATATTGAATGGATAGTCACTTACTTAACATAATAATCTATATATATAAAAGAAAGTCGTGTTAGTTACATCATTTATAACTGAAGAACGGCTATACCAATTTGGCTAAAAATTGGTAAGGAGGTAGCTAAGAACTGGGAGAAGGACATAGGATACTTTCTATGCCGCTCCCCGTCGTTCCTGTGGGAATAAATGAACTTCTTTGTTTCGACTTCTCCCACGCTTTTATGCTACCCTGGTAACTTGAACGTCAAAAAAATATGCACAATAAACCTTCTTTCATGTATTATGATTATTTGATAATTATGAATGAATGACGTTTATTGTTTCGACTTCTCCTACAGTTTTGTGATACCCTGGTACCTTCCACGTCAAAAAAATATGCACAATAAACCTTCTTTCATGTAATTACTAGCTGACTCGGCGAACTTTGTTCCGCCTTAAAGGGAATAAATATCACATGATCACATTTTTTACTTTTTAAATTAGGAACACTGTAAATAAAAAAAAAAAAGTATTCCATGATTTTTTTATTTGTCATTTATTTAGTGCAGCACCATGTGAAAGAAATTAATTTCTACTTGTGCTTCGTAAATTATCTAGCTATTGATCTCTGAGATGTCGTGGTGGCCTAGTGGTTAAAACACCAGCCTCTCTTGTATGATTGCGCGGGTTCGATTCCAGGTCAGGCAAGTATCGATGTAACTTTTCTAAAGTGATATGTACTCTCTAAGTACAATATCTAGGACACCAATGACTGAACGTGAAAGAAAAAATCTTGAGGAAACCTGGACTTTATAAGTCTGAAATCGCCACCCCGCATTGAGCAAGCGTGGTGATTACACTCAATCCTTCTCTGCATGAAAGGAGACCTGTCTCCAGCAGTGGGACGATAAAAAGATTGATGATGAAGATGATGATCTCTGAGGTTTGTTCGCCGATTCCGCATTGTCAACGGAACAGTTTCACGGACTGCCGCCTCCCTTTGCTCTTGTGAGTGAGAAGCACAAAGTCGAGTCATAGTAAGGCGGCGCTCTGCACGTGCAATTTCTTGCTCTTCTTCAGTGCTTTCATTCAGAATGTTTCGATTTACTCTTGCATTACCGCTTTGTCGAGAAAGATTTGATGGTCTTGGTCATGGCATGATATTTTTATTGATGATAAATGGCACAGCAATACAATATTAGAAATTTTGAAGTTGAAGTTGGCTTTGTTGTTTTTTATTAGAAACTTTAAACCAGCAGAGAGTATTTATTTATATTCTTTGCTTTAAACGATTGCTTCAACCGGTTAGACGTTTTTTTTAAATATGCTCAGCTGTCATTTGCTTTTTGTTATACCATTTTTGGTATATGAATTGCTGACTTACATTTTGAATGAGTTGGACCATGTCTTATGTCACGTCACACGGGAACGACGGGGACGGGTTCTTAACTACCTCCCACCAATATTCAGCTAAATCGGTTCAGCCGTTCTTGAGTTATATATAAATAGTGAATAAGCAACTGAATCGATTCCAATAATTTTTACACCATGTTATATTTTGTCCCAAATACATTTAGAAATTGTTACAGTGTAGTTACCGAGTGCGTCACGCAGCTTACGATACATCATTATAGTATTGTGCGCGCGCAACAGCTGACGCTAGAGGTCAATGCACCGCGCTTGCTCGCCCGCGGATCTTTGACCATATTTATGTTGGGACAACGAAGTAGAATACACGTAGCAAGCTTATTATAACTTTGTGGTTTTTCATTATATCTTTTTGAAATTTTGTACATATTATTATTAACTTAAAAATACTGGACACGTGTTTCCTACTTTGTGGAGGTGCAAGGTACCAGGGTAGCACAAAACTGTAGGAGAAGTCGAAACAATAAATCTCATTCATTCATCATTATCACAAATCATCATAATACATGAAAGAAGTTTTATTGTGCATAGTTTGTGGGCGTGCAAGGTACCAGGGTAGCACAAAAGTGTAGGAGAAGTCGAAACAATGAAGCTAATTCATTCTCATGGGATCGACGGGAGCGGGATAAAAGGTATCCTATGTCCTTTTCCTAGTTTTTAGCTACCCCCCTACCAATTTTCAGCCAAATCGATGTAGCCGTTCTTGAGTTATAAGTGGAGTAACTAACACAACTTTCTTTTATATATATAGATAGTGAATAAGCAACTGAATCGATTCCAATAATTTTGACACCATGTTATATTTTGTCCCAAATACATTTAGAAATTGTTACAGTGTAGTTACCGAGTGCGTCACGCAGATTACGATACATCATCATATCATCATCTCTCACAAAGGACTTGTAAATATTTAAACTGTTATCTTAGTAGAATTGTAACTACCTTTGTGGAGAAATAAATAAATTTATTATTATTATTATTATCATCATAGGTATTGTGCGCGCGCAACAGCTGACGCTAGAGGTCAACGCACCGCGCTCGCTCGCGCGCGGATTTTTGACCATATTTATGTTGGGACAACCAAGTAGAATAATACTCGTAGCAAGTTTATTTATTATAACTTTGTGGTTTTTCATTATATCTTTTTGAAATTTTGTACATAATATTATCAACTTAAAAATACTGGACACGTGTTTCCTACTTTGTGGAGGTGCTGGGTACCAGGGTAGCACAAAAGTTTAGGAGAAGTCGAAACAATAAACCTCATTCATTCATCATTATCAAATAATCGTAATACATGAAAGAAGGTTTATTGTGCATATTTTTTAACGTGCAAGGTACCAGGGTAGCATAAAAGTGTAGGAGAAATCGAAACAATAAAAAAGCTCATTCATCATTATCAAATCACCATAATACATGAAAGAGGTTTTATTGTGCATAGTTTGTGGAAGTGGTATCGAAACTCATCATCTGGGACGAATGTACAATGGCGCATAAACGTGCATTAGAAGCACTTAACCGAACATTAAAAGATTTACGCAATGACTCGAGGTGTTTTGGAGGAGCAATGATTTTACTGTCTGGCGATTTCCGCCAAATACTGCCAGTAATTCCAAGATCTACGGCTGCCGACGAAATAAACGCTTGCCTCAAATCGTCAAATCTATGGCGCTATGTGAAGAAACTGCAACTGACAACAAACATGAGAGTTACATTGCTTAATGATACATCTGCTGAAGATTTCTCGGAGCAATTACTGACTATCGGTAATGGTCAAGTACCTGTCGATGAATCGAGCGGATTAATATCATTTCCAAATAATTTGTGTAATTTTGTCACATCAAAAGACGAACTTATCAACAATGTATTTCCAGAAATTATTTCTAACTACGAAAATAATGAATGGTTGAGTGAGCGAGCAATTTTAGCGGCTAAGAATAAAGATGTAGATGACCTAAACTACATAATTCAAAATAAGATCATTGGAACATTGCATTCATTCAAATCTATTGACTGCGTCACAAATGAAGATGAAGCCACCAACTATCCAACTGAATTTTTGAACTCTTTGGACGTGCCTGGCTTACCACCGCACAATTTACGCCTAAAGGTTGGCTCCGTAGTAATCATGCTTCGAAACATAAACCAACCAAAACTGTGCAACGGTACGCGTTTGGTGGTTACAAAATTGATGAACCATGTAATTTACGCTACGATAATGATAGGAAAATTCAAAGGTGAGGAAGTTCTCATTCCGAGGATACCGATGATCCCAACCGATATGCCGCTTGAATTTAAAAGACTTCAATTTCCGATACGTCTTGCATTTGCCATGACCATCAACAAATCACAAGGCCAATCCTTAAAAGTTTGTGGTTTAAATCTAGAACAATCATGTTTTTCCCATGGTCAATTATACGTGGCATGTTCACGGGTCGGAAGACCATCTGCGTTGTTTGTTTTTGCGCCTGATAATAAAACAAAAAAATGTTGTGTATCAGAAAGTACTTAAATGAAGAGAAACCTATGTACTAAAATACAGAAATGATTATGAATGATTAATGTAGGTATTTATTTTTTTTGTATTTTTTCCAATTAAAAAAAAAGTCTGCTTATTTATTGCCATTAAGGCGGAACAAAGTTCGCCGGGTCAGCTAGTATAGATATAGATAGTGAATAAGCAACTGAATCGATTCCAATAATTTTGACACCATGTTATATTTTGTCCCAAATACATTTAGAAATTGTTACAGTGTAGTTACCGAGTGCGTCACGCAGCTTACGATACATCATCATAGTATTGTGCGCGTGCAATAGCTGACGCTAGAGGTCAACGCACCGCGTTCGCTCGCGCGCGGATCTTTGACCATATTTATGTTGGGACAACCAAGTAGAATACTCGTAGCAAGCTTATTATAACTTTGTGGTTTTTCATTATATCTTTTTGAAATTTTGTACATAATATTATTAACTTAAAAATACTGGACACGTGTTTCCTACTTTGTGGAGATGCAGGGTACCAGGGTAGCACAAAAGTTTAGGAGAAGTCGAAACAATAAAAAAGCTCATTCATCATTATCAAATCACCATAATACATGAAAGAGGTTTTATTGTGCATAGTTTGTGGACGTGCAAAGTACCAGGGTATCACAAAACTGTAGGAGAAGTCGAAACAATAAACCTCATTCGTTCATCATTATCAAATAATCGTGAAAGAAGGTTTATTGTGCATATTTTTTGACGTGGAAGGTACCAGGGTTGCACAAAAGTGTAGGAGAAGTCGAAACAATAAACCTCATTCGTTCATCATTATCAAATAATCGTGAAAGAAGGTTTATTGTGCATATTTTTTGACGTGCAAGGTACCAGGGTAGCATAAAAGTGTAGGAGAAATCGAAACAATAAAAAAGCTCATTCATCATTATCAAATCACCATAATACATGAAAGAGGTTTTATTGTGCATAGTTTGTGGACGTGCAAAGTACCAGGGTATCACAAAACTGTAGGAGAAGTCGAAACAATAAACCTCATTCGTTCATCATTATCAAATAATCGTGAAAGAAGGTTTATTGTGCATATTTTTTTGACGTGGAAGGTACCAGGGTTGCACAAAAGTGTAGGAGAAATCGAAACAATAAAAAAGCTCATTCATCATTATCAAATGACCATAATACATGAAAGAGGTTTTATTGTGCATAGTTTGTGGAAGTGCAAAGTACCAGGGTATCACAAAACTGTAGGAGAAGTCGAAACAATAAACGTCATTCATTCATCATTATCAAATAATCATAATTACATGAAAGAAGGTTTATTGTGCATATTTTTTTGACGTGGAAGGTACCAGGGTATCACAAAACTGTAGGAGAAGTCGAAACAATAAACGTCATTCATTCATAATTATCAAATAATCATAATACATGAAAGAAGGTTTATTGTGCATATTTTTTTGACGTTCAAGTTACCAGGGTAGCATAAAAGCGTGGGAGAAGTCGAAACAAAGAAGTTCATTTATTCCCACAGGAACGACGGGGAGCGGCATAGAAAGTATCCTATGTCCTTCTCCCAGTTCTTAGCTACCTCCTTACCAATTTTTAGCCAAATTGGTATAGCCGTTCTTCAGTTATAAATGATGTAACTAACACGACTTTCTTTTATATATATAGATTGTGTTGGATTAAACTAGAGTGTAACACATGGTGCTGAAAACCTATTAGAACTCAATTTCTTTTTACTCCTACACTAAAGCAAGGGAGTAAAAATACCTTGTATGTATTGATCATTTTGGCCCCTCTTACAATCTCCTATTATAATAATTGACATTAATAATGTACGAAATAGCAATATTTGGAGTATAGGATTTATTTTATTACAAAGTGGTGCGGAAACAACGGGTAATCATTTTTTTACGATGGCTCCTTCTTCGTGGAAACTTCTTATCCAGCACCCTAATTACGTAAATAGCAATAAGCTTCAAAATGATTCCAACGGATAGCCGTTGGAATCATTTTGAAGCTTATTACTATTCCAATGCTCCCTATGTTCAAAAATGTATTTGCTTAACAACCTAAATAACGCAATGAATGTAGTTGAACTGACATGACTGACTGCAATGAAACCCATTCCTACTGATAATAATGTGTTACGCAATTACCCTGCTGAAAACGATGACTTGACTGGCAACAGCTACATGAATTGAAAAAGCATCGATTAATAAAGTAAATACCCAATTATCCTTAACACTTTTTCTTTGTTACCTTCCTCTACTGGACAAACGTCTAGTACAGAAGAAGGAAACGTAATAAGTAAAATTGTAAGGAACTAAAGTGATCGATTTGTAAAAGTTGTGAGAGCGATAGTAACAACCAGCTGTCAGGAAACAGTGAAACACTGAAGCTTTATTGGATCGCTGGCCAGCAGGAAAATAATCTTGACTAAGTTAGAAGGACACTTATTCAGTTAATACAAAATGGCCGAACTTTTTATGAGGCACTTATATCAAGTTCAGATATAAATATATCAAATGATAAAGCATTTTACTCTGTAAGAATTATTGTATTCTTATTATTTGGCAAAGAATCATCCATTGTATTCTATGACCACTTTTCGCAATGACAGCAACGCGGACGAATTTTATGATGGCTAGTGAGTTCTTTCTTCTTTTATCAACAAATGCAAAAACATAATAATCCCTATGCCTCTAATGGCTCGTAGAATATTAAAACTTGAATTCTGTCGTTTCTAGCCAATATATTTGATTTTTAACTCACAACATACCTACCTCATTATTAAGGTACATAATCGCTTAAACTTATTTTGCTTCACGTTCAAACATCTTATCGCAAACGAGTAAAAATGATTACCCGTACTACCTATGTACTTACCTGACGGTTGACCTTTTCAAAAGCAGTTTTTCCCTCGCGGCGTTTCCACTGACATTCACGTAATGAATTCCTTTTGTGTTGCCTTACATTTAATGCCTCTATGACCAAGCCGTGATTTCATTCATTTAAAACAATTTTCCCTAAATCATTTCCACTTAACGAACTAAGAACGTGCAAGATAAACTGGAAATTACTAGAGTCTGCAAACGCTGCTTGAAGTTGGAGTTTATAAATACTTGTCGGAAATTAGATCGACTAAAACTCTTGTAAAACAAAGAGAAGTTGCTAAGTGGCGCCAAGATCTGCACTTCTAGTAGGTTCAACAGAATATTAAGTGTACATAATGGTCCCATTAAAGCTAGATGAATTTTCAAACGACACTATTTATGTTTTTCTATGAAAAAGTTTCTTAAGAAAATAGTTTCAATCACGAATTAATAACTATGGTTTGGCGGATGACTTTGGCCTAAAGAAAATAATTATTACGAAGTATTTGGTCGTAAATTTTAAAGATCGCCATTTATGTTGTTTTAATTACAACCTGGCAAAAAATTTAATTAGTAATTTAACCATAAATATAAATAGATATTTTTGCTAATATTTTTTAGAAACGTGTTAATATAACATTTAAAATTAAACCCAAAACTTGTGTTTACGATGGAAAATGTCAAAAAACTGATAGAATATTGTTTATCATATACTCCAGACAAATTACAGACATAAATACAGAAATTTTACAAAGGATGCCATATTGGAAGGAACGACCTTTGGATATATAGATTAAAAAGAGGTAAGAGACACAAATATTGTGGTAGAATGTGGTGTATCATTTAAATAATACAAAAATAGGTAGATAAAGTACCAATTACATTCCAGATCCGTTGCCATATACAATAAAATTAATAATTCAATCAACATATATCCCATGTCTACTAATGACTGCAAAAAGGCAATTATTGAATGGCTAAAACCAAAGACCTATGATGACATTGAATTATTGTTACGTAGTTTATTTGAGCGAATTCATACGCACACAAACCCACACAACAGACACACGCCTCGTTACACTTCACACACACACATGCACCGCTACACAACATACACACACACTCAACCCCACACAACACACTGATCTATACACTTACTCATCACTCCTTACCTTTCCACACCCACACAAACTCACACTATTACAGAATTATATACTAAGCATTTCTAATTATTATTATTCACTGTTTTCTTTTAATTAGGAATTGTTATCCAGACCCAATTTGCTTTCCTTTCTTTTTTATTTAAGTTTTGCTTTATGTTATTTTATGCACAACTTTTATTATTTTAAAACAAATATTGAGGAGCGGGGCCTCCTGGCACAGGTATAGTTTTTACTTAAAAGGAGGTCCCTACGTAAGATTTACTATAAAAGTTTGTACATGTTTTCGAAATAAAATTCATTTTATTATTTTTTTTTTTTTATTCTTTAATTACTTTGAAGTATTTTACATGGTTATGTGCTATCTAAATATTATTCTTCATACCTTATTTGGTTTAGAATTTATATCCAATAGCTTCTGCCGCGAGTTTGTACACATGAAATTTATTGCCTTCCCGGCCCACCCCGTCACATTGCATCGCCCTTCCCCGTTACTATTTCTTTTTCGCTTATCGTTCTTTTGACTTTATTGTTTTTGAACGCCTCTTAAGGATTAGAGTAACGCTCTTCCTGCTTTTGTTAAATTTAGTTAAGGATTATTTTGTTAAATGCCGTTTTATATTATAATGTAACAAAAGTGTATCATGTTGTATTTTGGGAAAAAAATACTTTATTGTTTCAGCCTTTCTGAGGAATTAGAAGTATCCAGCTAACGCAAATTATTTCAAGTCCTTCGGTTTTTTAATAGATTAACGCTTCAAAACAGTAGATTCTTAACCTTTGTTATTAGTAAAGATATATAGCATTGAACTGACGCTTTATGTACCTTTACTTATAACGTAACATTCAGCTAATGAATCAATATATATTTTGGCAATTCAATCGCATCTGAAGACGCTCAGACACGATTGAACTGCCAAAACGTTGTATTTATTTAGTGGCAAATTCAATGCTCCGGAAAAAACTATTCAATTAATTTAAAGTTAGAATTAAGTGCTGTGTAGAATTTAAACAGCGATCGACGATAAATGAATAAAAGACAATTAAATGTTTACACTGACGATTATTAATTAAAAAATTAAACTTCTCCTCCCCATGTGTCATTCTTTGTAAAATCGTCATATTTATGTTCCGTAATTTATATGGCGTACATAATAAAGAATAATATATTTTATTCTATGTTCAAATCAACATTGTTAGAAATTAATGTTAACAAAATACGACTTCCATAAAGACTAAACGAAATTCAATTCTCACCAGTGCCAAGTAAAAAAAAGTACCACTTATTACAGTTTAAGTGAGTAATCAGTAGAACATTGCTACTTCTCTTAAATCAGAATCCTGCTGCCAGTTGCCAGCCGGATTCTGAGTACCTACTTATGGGTAGATTCGTCCTTGCGTACCGAAACCGACCTTTTCACCCAGATTCCATTTAAAACAAATTGACAGAAAAGTCGATCACATTAAAAAACATTGGTAATGAGCTGGCTTATCTTGAGTCTTGGAGCTATAAAAATTGATGAAGCCTCCACAAGCGCCCCCTAACTTCCTTTAACGAGAACGATAATTGAAAACTTCAGTTTAATCTGAGTCTTGCGTAAATTGAAACTTGGTGAAGCAGAAGACAGATAATTGTATGGAATTATGAAAAAGCACTGATTAGGTAACTACTTTTGAAATGTGAAACCAAACGTTTATACTGAAGCAAAAACCACCATCTAGATTTGAATCCTACTGTACAAGCTCTGCTTAACAGGATTCAACTTTAGGTAGTCTAAAAACTATTATCAATACTAATATTGATTCATACATATGGATGTATGAATCAATATTAGTATTAAGTATAAGTCTAAATCTATGGAGATTTAGACACGTGCTAAGCTATTGTGAAAAGGCGAGGTTATAGTAGCAATGGCTTTAATTTTAACAGCTCAACAGCATTGATTGCATTATATACTTTGATCAACAGATAAATGTTTCAAACGCATAAAGCAATGGAATAAAAATATCCTTCAAAATGATTCAGATTGAGATTTAAAGTGGGTTATTTGCGCCTTTGATATTTATATCCAGCTCCCTAACATAGTTAAGTTACGCTAACACTAATATGACATGAGAAGTATGTCATACGATATGCCGTATGGCTGGCGGAGAACTGCTCAGGATCGAGCTTGTTGGCGTGCCATGAAAGAGGCCTATGTCCAGCAGTGAACGAGTAGAGGCTGATGATGATGAACACTAATATGCAATTAAGGTGCTGAATATAAATATCTTAGGAGCCCCGTTGAACTCGCGACGACGCGTCAAGGCCTACCGGGGGTACCGTAGAATTAGGAGGACCCGGTACCCCGGAAAGGCAGATGACGAACGCTTAGGTGGTTTTTTAGCCGGTATGAGTCCAGCACACCTCCCCGCGTTCCCTAGCGGAGGATAGTCCATGAGGACTATTACACCTTAAAAAAAAAGAGCGGGTTGGAAACTGTTCTCGGTGGTAAGTCATAACATCGGCCGCCGGCAGAAGTTACCACCCACCAGACAAAGCCTTGCTGCCAAGCGATTTGTCGTGTTCCGGCATGATGTCTGGTGAAGCCGTCCTGAGGACGGTTTTGAGCAGTTGTGTTGCGATGTGTGCCGGGTACAATGCGCTTAATGTTGTTATGTTGGGAATTTGGTAGTGGAGGATCTTCAGATCAATCTCCCTTTGGCGCAGCATCGTTGGTCGTGTTGTTGGGTTTAACATTGCATCACCTCGCTCAACTGCCGTCTTCCTTCCTATTCGCTCAGTTTTTCTGAGTAAATAGGCTCTTAATAAACTAGCGCGCTTTACCATCTGTTGTGAATGTGCACAGCACTAGTCAGCGCCCCATCACTAGCTGAGCGTGTCTAAAGATGGCGCTCGAACAATACTAGGTCTACGTTTATGTTAATTAACAATTGTCTATCTATAAGTTGTCTTAATTAAACAAGAGATTTAATAAACTAGTCTTTATTATAATCCTGACCAAAACATGGTGTCAGTAATTGGGTTCGTACTCGCAGTCTACGTTCCGTGTCAATAATAGTCATTGTGAAACTGTCATATGAAAAGGCGGCGTCATGTCTGATGAGAACCAAAAACCCAAGAAACTTTCGGCAATGTCCAGTCCGCAGTCCATGGAGATGAATGGTAACTTGGCTCAACAATGGAAAAAATGGGTGCAGTTTTTTAAAATATATTTGCGTGCGTCTGGTCTGGATGAAGAGAGTGATGGCAGAAAGGTAGCTTTATTTCTACATGTCATTGGTGAAAAGGGCGTGGAGGTATTCAATACGTTTGGAAAAGACGTAGATGTCATTAAATACGACGAGCTCATCGAGCTATTTCAAAATCACTTCACGCCAAAAGATAACCTCACTTATGAATGTCATAGTTTCTTCACCTACAAACAAGGTGAAAATGAAACCTTAGATGATTTTGTTTGCACACTAAAATTAAGGTCACAAAACTGTGAACTAGGAGAGCTGAAGGAACGCCTAGTCAAAATAATGTTTATATGTAACATGCATCAAAAATACAACTTTATAAGAGAAAAATTATTACTAGAAGATAAACTAGATCTTGATAAGGCCTTACAGATGGCAAAGGCCATGCTTGCTTCCAGACATCAAACAGAAGAATTATCGGCAGAGCAAAGTTCAGTCTTGTATAATATGAGTCAGTCACACTCAAGACCAAAGTTTAACTCAAGGATTGTTAATCAAAATAGTCAGCAGTCAAGACAGGAAATTTGTACAAGATGTGGTCAGGTGCATCGTCATAAGTGTCCAGCATTAGGTGCAAAGTGCAAAAAATGTGAAAAAGTTGGTCATTTTGCGGTTTGTTGTCGGTCAGTGAAGTCAAAGTCAGTAAAATATGTGCAGTCAGATGGTGATATGCAACAGGTACAGTCAGATACAGATCAAATGTTTGTAGGCCACATTCAGTCATCCAAATCAAGTGAATGGACAATTAACTTATTTATAAATAATACACAAATAAATTGTATTATTGACACAGGCAGTGATGTCAATATTATGTCAAAAAGTGTTTATGATTCACTTAATACTAAGAATGTGTTGTCTAAAACCGATATAAAAATTAAGTCATATACTGGTAATAGTCTGGAGGTATTGGGTCAACAAAACTTTGAGTGTAAATTTCAATTTAAACACCTCCATGTGACAAAACAAATTGTTTTTATAATTGCAAATGTAAATTCACCAACTGTATTAGGTAAAGTTACATGTTCAGAAATTGGACTAATTAAAAGAGTTTTTTGTGTAGACACTACAAGCATGCAGGTAATGGAAAGTGATAGTCAATTGTCTCTGGAAATGAGTCCAAATGAGTTAAATTCAAGTCTAAAAATATGTCCTAAAGTCATAAAAAGTCAGTCACAGCCATTTTCTTTGCAGTCAAGTCAGTCACAAAATGTAAGGTTAAATAAACTTATTGAATGTAATAATTCTCTTTTTACCGGTCTTGGTTGTCTTCCGGGTGAATGCCACATAAGCATAAACCCTGAGGTACAGCCAAAAGTCGATGCTCCAAGAAAGGTACCGTTCGCATTACATCATAGACTTCAAGAAGAACTTGAGAAGATGGAAAGAATGGATGTCATTACCAAAGTTACAGAACCTACTGATTGGGTAAGTTCTTTAATTTTAATTGAAAAAAGAAATGGTCAATTGAGGGTATGTCTAGACCCACGTAATTTAAATCAAGCAATTAACAGGACTCATTATCCTATTCCATCAGTAGACATGGTTCGTGCCAAGGTGGTTGGTGCAAGGTTTTTTTCCACCTTAGATGCAAGTAGTGGATTTTGGATGTGCAAACTGAGTGAGAAAAGTTCCTATATTACAACTTTCAATACACCCTTTGGCCGATACCGCTTTAAACGTCTTCCCTATGGCGTCAACTGTGCTCCTGAATATTTCCACAGAATCATGACAGAAATATTTGGTGACATACCAGGGGTGGCAGTATATAGCGATGATATTTTAATAAGTGGTCAAACACTAAAAGAGCATAATGAACGTCTTAATATGGTATTTAAAAGGGCAAAGGAAAATAATGTCAAGTTTAATAAGGAGAAATGTTCATTCGCCAAAGAAAATATTAAATATCTGGGCCATATTTTTTCTGCAAATGGAATCACAGCTGACCCAGACAAAATCAGGGCAATAAAAGAAATGCCTTCTCCCACCTGTCTGAAGGATTTACAAAGATTTCTGGGCCTACTTAATTATTTAAGTCCTTTTATTAAAAACATGGCAGTAGAGACAGAAATTCTACGTCAATTATTAAAAAAGTCTACTGATTGGCAGTGGACTGTCAATCATGAAAGGACATTTGATCGTTTGAAACAATTAATATGTCAGGTTCCAGTGTTGTCACATTTTAATGTTAAGGATCCTATTGTACTACAAAGTGATGCCAGTAAGAGTGCTGTCGGAGCAGTGTTATTACAAAATCAACATCCAGTATATTATGCGTCAAAAACTTTAACAGACACACAGCAAAACATGGCTCAGATAGAGAAAGAACTCTATGCAATAGTTTTTGCCTGCACCAAATTTCATCAATTTATATATGGACAAACCGTAACTGTAGAGACAGATCATGCTCCTTTAATAACTTTGTTTAAGAAGCCTTTAGCTGAAGTTCCAACACGTCTGCAAAGAATGATGTTAAAAATACAAGTCTATAGTCTAAATGTAGTCTACAAAAAGGGTAGTCAGATGTACATTGCTGATACCTTGTCAAGAGCAGCACTCTCAGAAACAAGTTCAGATGAATTAGATGATGATATCATCGTTCATGTAAATTTACTGATAAGATCATTACCAGTTTCACCAGAACGTCTGCAATGGTTAATCAAAGGCACTAATGAAGATGAAAGTTTTCAAATTTTAAAAAAAATATTGTAGAGAGGGATGGCCATCAAGTAAAACTCAAATTCACAAAAATCTGAATGAATATTGGCAGTATCGACTTGAGTTACATACAGAAAATGATTTAGTTTTCAGAAATAACAGTATAGTTATACCTAAAAAGTTAAGGCCGGATATTTTAAAAATAATACACAGTGGTCATTTGGGAATTGAAAGGTCAAAAGCGTTTGCTAGAGGACATGTATTTTGGCCATTTATGGCAACTGATATAAAAAACATTGTCGAGTCATGTCATATTTGTTTGTCACATAGAAGTGCAAATGCTCCAGAACCCCTAATGCCACATGGCGTGACATCATTTCCATGGGAAAAAGTTGGTGTTGATTTTATGGATTATAAATCTAAAAAATACATAGTGCTACAAGACTATTACTCAAATTATATTGAAATAATGGCCCTCGCAAGTACTAATGCCAAAACAGTAATTGTTAGTCTCAAGAGTATTTTTAGCAGACATGGAATCCCAGTACAGTTGTTCTCTGACAATGGACCACCATTTAACTCAGCAGAGTTTAAAAAATTTATTTCAGACTGGGGAATACATCACAATACATCAAGCCCCTACGTACCAAGGTCAAATGGGTTGGTGGAGTCGGCAGTAAAGATATGTAAACGTCTTCTTACCAAGTCAGAGGAGTCAGGAACAGACCCTTATCTTGCTCTGCTGCAATTCAGGAATACACCAAGAGGAAATCTACCATCACCGGCTCAATTGTTTATGTCACGTTCGCTTAGAACACAATTACCAACAGTCACAAAAAACTTAAAACCTAGAACAGTCAAATTTCAAGAATATGTAAAAACTAAGGAAGACAATATAAACAAAATGAAGAACTACTATGACAGAAAGACTAAATCATTACCCGAAATTCATGAAGGAGATAAAGTCTATTTTAAGAAAATGCCAGAAACCCTCTGGAGTACAGGCACAGTAAGGTCCAAGTGTGATCAGCCTAGGTCGTATACTATTGAAGGATCTGATGGATTTATAGGAAGGAGAAACAGGCAGCACATTTTGAAGCCTCCGCAGATATATCAAACAGTATCTCAAAAGATACTACCAAAAAGTCCAATTATCAAGACACCTCCCCACACAGCAGCACCTTCTATTGAAGAGCCAACAACTCCTGAAATGCGCAGTAGGTATGGCAGATTGATAAGACCACCAAGACGGTTGGATCTATAAATTTAATATTTCTTGTAATTAGATTAAAATGTTTATTTTGATTATTTAGGCAATGGCTGTGGAAGACTGATTAAATTAAGTTTCATCATCATTCCTCTGCCCTAATCCCAATTTATTTGGGGTCGGCACAACATGGTTTATTTATTTAGTTTATTAAACATATCTTTGTTGTCAAAATTAAACTATATTAATTTTTAAGAGTTTGGTCAAATTGTTGTAAACAATCTCAAGCTGTAATTATAATAACTTTCTTGATAAGGAGGATGTTGTGAATGTGCACAGCACTAGTCAGCGCCCCATCACTAGCTGAGCGTGTCTAAAGATGGCGCTCGAACAATACTAGGTCTACGTTTATGTTAATTAACGATTGTCTATCTATAAGTTGTCTTAATTAAACAAGAGATTTAATAAACTAGTCTTTATTATAATCCTGACCAAAACACCATCAACGATCGCATCACTGCTTACCATCAGGCGGGATTGCGGTCAAGCGCTAGTTTATAATTATTAAAAAAAAAACTGAGGTAAATAACTTTTGGATTATTATGCTCAACAGAATCATTTCAAACTTTACTTATTAGAATTTTGGAAAAGGGTACATTTACTCTCTTACTCTCATCATCAGCGTTGCTCTCTCATCATGTTATGTTTAGAATTTATCTTCCATCTTAATTTTTATACAAGAATGTTTAGCTAAAAATGTTAAATCAAATATAATTTTCAAGAAACCTTAATAAATGAACCTCATTATGATGATACGCTTAAATGAAATTAATAACTATAAATTAATATCTCGCCGGTGTTTAGTAATTGAAAGCTATAAAATTAGAAGTATCCCTTAAAATTTATTAAGTTGAAAATCCTTCCTTGGATTTTGTTGATTCTCGTAAGATAGCTATTACTAAGAAACTTTTTCCATTATGTGAACAGAAAACGATATTAAACAGAACGATTGTGGTCATTTGGACAAAATTCTCCCCTCTAATTTAAGATCCTGAATAATTTGATTAAGGTTCCAAGCCTTGCTAACCAGAATATCTTATGAGTTCGTTCGTTAATCCGTCAGTTTTATGACTGGGATTCTTGAAAATAAAACACCTTTGGTAGATTGCAAGGATTTTCGTTACAAGAATCTTGTGATATTATTATAATAAGTTTCTCTGTCCCCACGAAGTTATTTTAAATTAAAATCACTACCTTTACTAAAATAGCGCCTTTGAAATTGGTGAAAAAACCTTGAAAAGAGTGACTTTATAAACTTACTGTTGACTAAGTTTTCCTTTAAAAATATGACATAATGGACCATTTTTTTTACTGGTACATGGTAGTAGCCTTAAAATGTCCTTGATTGATGTTCTGAAAGAGTAATGAATTTTTCAAGGAAAGCGCACTCGTGCTCGGAATAAAAATAATCTGCAATCTATTGAATAAGATATTCTGAGAACTAGCCGCTTGCTGGAATTACGCTGCTTTATCCAGTGGCGTAGCTAGGGGCGAAGGCGGGGGCGGTCCTCCCCAGGTGTCACCTTTTTTGGGGTGACACCCATCCAGTCTCTAAAAAATACCTAAATCGCTAGCACAAAATTTTTTATCCCAGGGATTCCCCCACCAGCACTAGATCAGCTCTATTTATAAATCGGGGATTCCTGCATAAGAACCTGACGCTGTCGTGGGAGATTCCCCGTCCCATACTCGCTCGTGATCGTGAAGTATGTTGTGTTTGGTTGTCATGAATTGTTAACGTGTATTATTCTATAATTATAGTTAAGCGATTCGTCGTGTTCCGCCATAATGTCTGGTGAAGCCATATGGAGGATGGATCTGAGCGGTTTTGTTGCGGTGTGTGCCGGGTACAATGAGCCAATTGTTGTTGTGTCGGGAGTTTGGTCGTGGAGGGTAACGGGATCCGAAGCACGGTGTTCCGCTGGGGTATTTGGGGGCCCCAGTAGTGTGTCAGCCACATACGAAACGCTGCCCCGCCAACTGAGAAAAATCCCAGGGTGGATCCATCTTGCCGGTTGCCGACCGGGCGAGAGGACTCGATGGCGATCCCTAGGGGGTTCGGGCGGCCCCACAGTCTCCAGATCAATCTCCCTCTATCGCAGTATCGTTGGTCTCATTGTTAGGTTTAACATTGCATCACCACGCTCAACTGCCGTATTCCTTCCTATATATTCAGTTTTAAAAATGAAAAGGCATGAAAAAAAAGTAGGTGTACACAGCGGTCGCACGTCCTCTCATTTAAAGTGCACCTCTGAGTGCGCTCGAGACGTTGAGCCACGCGCACGCGTCTGTGTCCTTCGTAGCGAGTGACACACATTGTATACGAATCCCGTTACACATTTTATCAAAATGGACGAGAATCCAAGTAGTGAAGATTTGAGTGATTCAGAGATTTTGCAAAAAGGTGATCCACAATTAAATACGATCGAAAATGTGGAAGAAACAAAGCAAAAGCGCAATCTGAAAAATGGCAAAGGGAGAAATGAAGGTGAAGTAAGATTAGCAGAGAAAAGAAAAGAACGAGAAGATGACCATAGTGACGATGGTTTTATCACCGTGATCAGAAGAAAACCCAAACGTTTGATAAGAAGTGATTCCGTGGACGAAAATAATGACAATAATGGGGGTACTATATTAATTCACGAAGTATGTGTTACCTCATTAAATAGTTTACCGAAGCCAATAGCTATGGCTAAATTATTGCGTTCGGAAGGCATCAAAGATATTCTTAAGATAAAATATAAGAGTGTAAACAAAGTTCTCATCCAATTCCAAAGGAAAAATGATGCTATGAAATTAGTCGACTGTATAAAACTAAAGGACATTGGTTTTCGATGTCAATTAGTACAAGATATGTCAACATCGTATGGAATAGTGAAAGGAATTGACCTTGAATTAAGTGAAGAAGAGCTGACTAATATTTTTAAGGCGAATGTCGAAGTGTTAACAGTTAAAAGATTAAAACGTTTGCATTCGGACGGCAATTGGATCAATAGTGAATCTGTAAGAGTGAGCTTTAAAAGTAATGTCCTACCACATTATATTTATGCCTATGAATGTCGATTTAAAGTTGAACCGTACGTATTTCCAGTGACGCAGTGTTCAGGTTGCTGGAAATTTGGTCATAGAATTATGTATTGCCCTACTAAAAAAGTTTTGTGTCCTAAATGTGGAGATAATCACGAAAACTGTACCATAAAAGACTTTAAATGTCTGAACTGTAAGGGAAATCACCTTGTGTTGGATAAAAGTTGTCCCATCTTTCTAAAAGAAAAAGATATTCGGATTATCATGAGTGAGAAACAAGTGACATACAGAAGAGCCTTACAAATATTTGCGGAAAGGAAGGAAGACATAAACACAATCGATATCTCACAACGCTCTGATAACAATCAACCGACAACTCCAGTCAACTCTGCTAAAAAAACTTACAGAAACGTATTGACCAAAGCTGTAGTGCACCAGCCGGCGATATCGGATATGGAAGAGGATGAAGAAGAAGATAGTTTTACAAGTATGACTACAAAAGAAAACATTCAAAGTTTAAGGCAAGAAAATAAAAAGAAAATAAATCGAAGAGGTCTAAAGAAAAGTGGTTTTTCTGCGGAGAAGATGACTAGCAGTTCACAGGAAGAAAAAGAAGAACCTAAAGAAGGGTCGCCATTTCTAAACAATTTTGAATGGAGGAAGGTGTGGATTAAAATAAAAGGTATTTACAGGTCTGAACTAAAATTAGAAGAAAAACTATTATCTACGTTAAAAATTATTTGGGAGGAGATTAAGAAATTTTTAGTTAGTATTGTATTTGGAGATAATATTTTGGGATATATGTATAAGTTGCCTCAGTAATGGATAGTAGACACGAAGAAATAAAGGTGAACATATTTCAATGGAATTCACAAAGTCTACGCCCTAAATTAATTCCCTTCTCAGATCTGTTAATTCAGGAAAATATACAAATTGCAATAATTAGCGACACATGGTTTGACTGTGAGGTAAATGTAAATTTTAGTGGATATAATATATATAGGAATGATAGATACGATTGTTATGGTGGGGTTGCCATCCTGGTACACAAGTCGATTCAGTCACATCCAGTTTCATTTCATAGTAATAATGTAGGTATTGAATTAGTGTGTGTTAAAGTATTGAATTGCAAAGACTTGGAATATATCGTATCACTGTATTGTCCTTCGTCTGTTTATACCCAACCTTCCGATTGGAATGATATTTTTGGTCACTTTTCTAATAAAACTATAATAGCTGGGGACTTCAACGGTCATCACACTAATTTGTCGGTCAAATCGGATACAAGGGGTACTCAAATTATGGACTCATCTCTTGAAAATGACTTTATATCGCTCAACAACGGCTCCGCAACTCGAATTAAGTTGGTAAATGGTAATTTGCAACAGACGTCTCCCGATATATCGTTTGTGTCTTCTGACGTTGCAATAAAATTCGATTGGAAAGTATTTAATGAAAATTTAGGAAGTGATCACCTGATTATTAAAATAACAGCTAACTTATCTTATAACGTACATATTGTTAAAAAACGTAATTTTAAAAATGCAAATTGGTGTGAATATCGACAGACGATTTCTGAAAATATTAAAACGTTTAATGAAAAATCTTTTAACGGTGACATACAAAAAATGTATGACGCTTTTATAAACTATATTGAATATGCGGCTGACAAACATATACCCTATTTTAAATTCAGTTTGAAGCCAAATGAGAAATTTAAACATAAAAATTACTGGTCTCCTAAATTGTCTGAAATAGTTGCTCAGCGAAGGCTGGCCTTGTCAAATTTTCGTAAAAATCCGACCCCTAATAATTTAAATAAATTAGAATCCAAAACTTTGGAAGCTCAAACCTTAATTAGGAAAGCTAAATCTCATGGTTGGAAAAAATTTTGCGATTCTATAGACGAAGCTACGTCAACTCAGGAAATGTGGCGTCGTATGAAGTGGATAAAAGGTTTCAAACAACAAAGATGGTGCCCGCCCATTGACAAACAAATTGATCTTCTACGTTCTCTGACTCAAGACTATGCTCCAAATCTAATTCCACGCTTTAAGTCTAAAAATAAAATTTTAGAATTAGAATTTACACTTTCTGAACTAGAACATTGTCTTAAAAAAAAAGATTCGGCCCCCGGGGAGGATGCAATATCTTATTCAATGTTGCATAATTTACCAGACTCAGGAAAGTATCTTTTACTGAAGATATATAATTATATTTTTAGATTCGGTATTGTTCCTCACCAATGGCGAAATATTCAAATTATTCCCATACCCAAAACTACAAATAATATCAATAGTGAGATTAAATTAAGGCCGATTTCCCTGATTTCCTGCGTGTGTAAAATCTTTCATCTTATGATTGGTAAACGGTTAATATGGTTTGCTGAACAGAACAAACTCCTATCTCCGTACACAGTAGGATTTCGAAAGGCACATTCGTGTCTGGATGCACTATCCAGGCTGGTGACTTACATTCAAGTCGGATTTACGAAAAATATTCCTACAGTTGCATGCTTTCTGGACATTGAGGATGCGTATAACAATATTTCAATAGAATCTGTTGCAAAAGTACTGGATGATATTCAAGTTGGGTCTCAAATTTGCAGTTATTTGTGGTCGTTTATGAGCGAGAGGCAATTAAAAATAAAGTCTCTAAACAGTGAGGTTTTCGAAACAAGATTAACCAACAGAGGATTAGCTCAAGGTGACCCGTTGTCACCTTTATTGTTTAATTTAGTTACGCATCAAATCTGTCAACAAATTAAAAACGTTATGATTTCGCAGTACGCAGATGATTTTGTTATATATTATAGTGACAAACAATTAAAAAAATGTGAATGCAACTTACAGGATGCCTTAAATTGTATAATCACATTACTGGGTGAGATTGGATTGACTTTGTCACCAACTAAATCTAATTACTCTGTATTCAGTAGAGGCCGAAGGCGAATAGTGCCTTCACTAAAAGTGTATGGTCAACCTTTAACAATGGTGGAATGTGTTAAGTATTTAGGAGTTTGGTTAGATAGAAGTTTATACTGGAGGAAACATATTAATGAAATTGTGAGTAAATGTGGAAAATATCTAAATATATTAAAAGTACTGGCAGGCTCTTCTTGGGGAGTACATCCTAGACATATACGTAGATTGTATATATCATTAATTAGAAGTCGACTTGACTATGCTTGTTATTTGTATGATTCTAGTGCAAAAACACATACAAGCAAACTAGATAAACTACAAAACCAAGCACTTAGAATAATTGGAGGCTTTATAAGAAGCTCACCAATCCACGTGATGGAGAGTGAACTGCATATTCCACCATTGTTTTTGAGGAGAAAATATCTCGCATATAAGTTAATTCTAAAGTCATTTTCTTTTTCTAATCACATAACCGTAAATATAATTTCAGAATTAGATTTCCTAAGTAATAACAACTATTGGGTAAATAAAAAAAAACCTTTACTAGCCACTTCACTTAAAGAATTAGGACAGCTGCAAATTAATTCCTCGGATAGTCTTAAAATGTACTCTCTTGACATTTGGGTATCAGCCTTACAAATTAAAGAGACTATTAAAAGTAATTTAGAATGTGTTACGCACCCAAAAGAAAATCATAATTATAATGTATTGATACACGAAGTGGTGTCTGAGATAGCATCCAAATATAATGATTGGTGTAAAATCTTCACAGATGGATCAAAACGTACAGATGGGTGTGGGGCTGCTTTCTTCTACCAAAATGTAGGTTATAAGGCTATGCTTAAAATTAATGCAAATATATGTATAATGTCTGTGGAACTCATTGCAATATATGAAGCGGTTTATTATGCACGTACACAAAATTTAAATAAAGTGGTCATACTAACAGACAGTAAGAGTGCTTTACAACATGTGGCTCGATGCGCCTCTGGTTGCAGAGGTGCATCGATAGCCTATGACATTCTAAAATTAATGTACTGCTATAACAAAGATGATATTAAGATTATCTTGCAATGGGTTCCAGCACACATAGGGTTACGTGGCAATGAGGAGGCTGATCGATTGTCGAGACAGGCAGTTGAGATAGGAAATGTTACGTCATACGTGTGCGATTACTGGGAATATTTCTTCAAGTTTAAAAACGAATGCTTTGACAAATGGAAAAAGTGGTTTAACGAAATATCCGAAGAAAAGGGCATTTGGTATAAAGTAATACAAAATGAGCCCCCTCGCAAACCCTGGTTTGACGATAAATGTTTAAGTAGGAATTATATTAAGTTACTGTTAAGGCTTCGTTCCGGCCACTATCCATCGGCAAAATTTGCTTTCTTAATGAAAAAGGCTTTGTCCCCTAATTGTGAGACATGTAATAAAATTGAAGATGTGCAACATTTGCTGATGGATTGTGTTAAGAACAAAGACGAGAGGGAATCTTTGGTTAGGGAGTTTGATTTAAACATGTGGGATGTTGGACTTATCCAAAATATTTTGGCTCACCCAAAATCAGAAAGGACTAAACGCATAGTATGTGGATTAATTCAGAACTCTAGGCAATAGTTCCTTCTCATATTATGTTATGTTGTGTTATTGTGTATCTCGTATTGTGTTATATGTATTTATTAATTGTTATGTGTGATATGAACATAGTTTGTTTTTTAAATTAGATATTGTTTGTAAACCTAGTATAAGGTACAATGGGGTTGACGTATCCGTGTGGATAAAAACCCCTTATAAATAAAGAGAATAAAAAAAAAAAAAAAAAAGTGCACCTCTGTCTATAAAAGATAGCTCTTAGCGATAAGACCGCCCATTGTGTCAACCTTTGTAAAATCTTTATATTTATGTTCTGTAATCTACATGGTGTAGATAATAAACAGTATTCTATTCTATTTTATTCTCTCCAACATTCGAGGTCTGCACTCCAATCTCGATGCAGTCCATCACCACCTAGAGATTGATAAGCCCCACTTATTTTTCTTGACGGAGACCCAGGTTAAATGTCCGTCAGATGCAGCATACCTTAGCTACCCTGAATACTCGTTGGAGCATCATTTCCTGCAGCGTACCGGGGTCTGTGTGTATGTCCGCAATGACATCTGTTGCAGGCGTTTCCGTCATCTTGAAGACCGTAACTTCTCATTCCTATGGCTGTTGGTTGATACTGATGTGGACAAAATTGTCTACACCTATGTCTACAGATCGCACAGCAGTTGACTACCTCAGTGAGGCTGCTGACAATGCGCTGCACCGGCACCCTGACACACAGTTCCTCACTCTGGGGGACTTCAACGCCTGCCACCAAGACTGGCTTTTCCCATACACAGAGGATCCACCACGCTGGGAGAGAAGCGCGAAACTTTGCGCTATCAATGGGCTTTTCCCAGCTGGTAGAACAAGCGACTAGGGTGCCTGATGTAGTTGATCAAGCTGCCAATTGTCTGGACCTTCTGCTGACCCCTGATCCAGATAGATGTGTTGTAACAGGTCCCTCACCGTTAGGAACTTCAGACCACTATCTGGGAAAGTCTGTATCGTCCTTCTCCCCACTAAATTGCGAATCACGTAGTGAACGGTGAATGTGGCGATACAAGTCAGCGGATTGGGTTGAGATGCGCTACTTCTTTGCGTCTTATCCCTATCAGCTGGTCTGCTTCTCTTCTGACAATCAATCCAGCTGTGCCGCCGCTATATCCGATGTGGTGAGATAAGCTATGGAGTATTTTATCACCTTCTGTTATGTGCCCGTCGGTGCCTCGGGTCGATTCAAGACAGAGGGTATTCAAGCTGAACAGCGCAAGCACACGGCAACTCACCTGGGTTTGGGACCTCAGAGCTCCGGATGTTAGTCCAAAGAAGAGAGCCTTTAATCGTGCTGCCAAGTCCTACAAAAAGGCGTTTAAGGAGGCTTGCTTCGACCGCATTACTCATATTAGCAACAAGCTCTCTGCGCAGCCATCCGGTAGCAGATCTTTCTGGTCCCTTACCAAATCGGTCGAACTGAACTTCTGTTGGCCCAAAACTGCCTCAGCTGGTTGATCCTGATGGAGCATTGGCTCAAACGGTGAGAGAGAAAGGTATCTGCATCTCTCTTTGCCCACAATTCGCGTCTTGAAACTACCAGTGCTACTCCACCTAATTTTCCTCATTGCGTATCTTCAATGCCGGAGATTCGCATTAGGAACAAGGTGGTTCTGAGAGTACTATGTCGCGCTTGTATCGCCTCTCATTTTGGATTGGTATAGTGCCAATGTCCTGGAAGCTTGCCAACGTGCAGCCCGTGCCCAAAAAGGGTAGTCCACGATCCTACCAACTATCGGCCGATTTCGATCACCTCTCTCCTCACCCCTCTTGGCATACCTGGAAGGTAACGATCTCCCCAGTGACCGACAGTACGGGTTTTGCTGCAATCGGTCAACTGGGGACCTACTAGTATACGCCACTCACTTGTGGGGCGAGGCCCTCGAGAAAAATGGGGAAGCGATTGCCGTCTCTCTTTAGGACTCGAAGGCCTGCGACAGGGTATGATACGCTGTCTTGACTGGCTGGATAAAAGACTTCCTGGCTGAACGGTCCCTCCGAATTGTTGCCGACGGATGCTCATCGGAGCTCATGTCGACTAATGCCGGTGTTCAGGGTTTTTTTCTCTCTGCAGATTCCTGCTGATTGCTCGGGCTAGTAAGGAATCAATCCTGCCCGAAAGAGAGGCTATGGTAGAGCGTACGAATGTTGCACTACAGGCTGTCTCTGATTGGGCAAAGCCAATCTTGTAGCATTCAATGCCGCCAAAACACAAGCGGGCCTATTCACCGCCAAAAGAAGCCCGTTCACTTTGGCTCCTACTTTTCGGAATGTATCCTTGGATTGCATCGACCGCCTTCAGCTTTTGGGAGTTGAGATTTTCTCGAACTTTAACTTTGGGCGGTGGTTCATCCGGTCCAAGGCCAAGGTGGCTGCCAGGAAACTTGGCGTTATCGCAAAGGTCTGGCGGTACTTCACACCGGGACAGCTTCTAATATTATACAAAGCACAGATCCATTCATATATAGAGTACTGCAGCCACATTTGGGCTGGCGCTGCAAAACGCCGCCTGGCTACTTTGGATTCAGGGGAGAGGCGTGCGGAGAGGCTAATTGGCGACCTAGATTTAGTTCGAAACGGTCTCCAAAGCCTGGAGCACAGGCGAAAAGTAACCAGCCTATCAGTGTTCTATGGATGCATTTTGGCTTTGCATGATTTAATTCCCCCTTCTCCGTTCCATCATCGGACGACCCGACGCGTCGTATGGCGAGTTTCCACCCTTACTTTGTTGACACCACTACAATCCGGACGAAGCATTTCGCCTCGCCTTTTATACCGCGTACATCGAGTTGTCAGCGGCGGTGTTTCCGTCTGACTACAATTTGGGTGTCTTCAAGGCTAAAGTGAATAGGCTCTTAATAAACTAGCGTGCTTTACCATCAACGATGGCATCACAGCTTACCATCACGGGATTGCGGTCAAGCACTAGTTTATAATTTATAAGAAAAAGATTAGACCGATTGATTCATATCAAATATTTTACAGGTAAGACAATTTTATACATAATAAAAAAACTTTTTGCCGGCTACAATGACCCAACCGCGGCTTAGCAATCTTGGGATATTAGCCATCGAACACGAGGCAATACAAAATATAAATTTCGACGAAATCAGTGCTGTGTTTGCAGCTGCCAAAGCTAGAAAGAAGAAATTTTTATTATATAACAATTCCTTTTCTGACTTAATTTTGATTGTTATTTCTTCAGATTATAAATAATATTCATATATGTCGCAGACAGAGACGGCAGAGCGGTAGGGTCGACAGCATCTTGGTGTGGTGGTAGATGAGTTTTGAATTGAAGCACGACGTGTAGATAGGGTATATCTACACGTCGTGCTTCAATTCAAAACTCATCCCATCACCAATCTTCACAATAATAATTTGAATAGGCAAACCGACAGTTTCGTTTCGGAGAAGTGCCTTGGTCCGCGTCTCGATGCAAAGTGACCCCACTTTCCAAAGCGACTCTGTCCATGTGCCGCCATCACAAAATAACGTCAAAAGCGTTCGCCCCTCTACTACATAAATCAAATCAGCAACCTCTATTAAAATTATATCGTCGATCTCCGACATATATATAGATCCAATAATATCCATAACACACGTCCTTTATCATGTAAAATTTATTGTTTTTTTACTTTCCACGGGGTGGCGCCATCAACTTCCAGCACGGGTGCCACCCAAGGTAGCTACGCCACTGGCTTTATCATAATACTTTTGTTGTTATAATCTTATCAAAGTTGCTTAACTTAATTGGTTCTAAGCAGATGCAATTAAGTTCATATACCCCAGCGACATACGTCAACAAGATTCTGCATCTATCATCGCCCGATCGACGCCCGCTGTCGATGAATCGGCAGGTGTAGTAAGCTATCGCAATGATCTACGTATGTCATATATGCGTGTCTATCGTTCGTGTAAGCACTATGTACTGAGGTCAAAACACAGTGGTCAAGGCACAGTGTTAATTTAAAAATAAACACGTGACCTGTTTATGAGTATAGAATAGAATGCAAACACTCGAACGGCTATCGACAATATTTGGAACGTAAAGCAGAATTGCTTAAGAAATCACAAATTGTGGTTGCTATTCCATCGTTACATAACGCAGGAGTAACAAAGGAAAACACTCCTGTAGTCTAATAAAATTTGTAAATAAGTTATATTAACCAAAACCCCTTGTCCACTAAGAATGTAATAAGTATTTTAATTAAGCTGTAACCCAGGATCAAAATTTGTTTGGCCACACAATCAATATTAAATCTTGTTAGGATAGTTCAAAACTTTGTACAGAGAATGTGGTTGAAGACATCGATTAAATAATACTTATAATTATTTTCCGCGTAAAACAATTTCGGAATATTCTTTGGTAATAGGCTGGCTATTAAATGGCATTTAAACAGCCTTCGTGGCATAGCGGTAGCGAACGCAGCTGATGCGCAAGGAGGCGCGGATTCGATCCACGCGCAGTGCAAATATTTGTATGCATAAATATATGAATATTTGCACTGACTGAACTGACTGACTGAAAACACGTTAAGCCGTTGGTCTCCGTTGCCATACGAACATCTAATGGTAGATCAATGAAAATTGGATAGGTAAAGATTTAGGGGCAATTCTCGTTAATTTAAGAATGTTCACAGTATTCACAGAGTGTCAAAAATAACTCTAAACATTTTTGACAAGTTTTTGAAATTGGTTGTTACTACATATTTTGAATGGTTTTTAAATGCGGAAATTAGCCATATTTTATTTAACGTCCTACGCTTACCCAAACGATATAAGTTCACCGATGGTAAAGCATCAGATTCTTATTATAACCTGAAATTTTATGACTATATCTACAAATTTCGGAAAGCATAAAGTCAAGGTATTGTTAAGGACAACGCAGACATTGTATTCAATATAACGACATAAAAATATTCATACCTATACGATCACGGATTACCGAAGGTTGGCGTCGTGAATGAATCTCTGCTAAAAATAATGATTTATGGCTTGAATTAATCTTACGTAATTCAAGACTTTCGTCGTTGATGATCATCGTGTTACATCATACAAATGTAATTAGTTGAGTATGTGATAAAAGTAATTATACACGTACTAACATTCCGCCCGCGGCTTCGCCCGCGTGAAAATCCTATATATATCCCGCTTTTTAGATTTCTCATTAATTATTTATCGTATCATTTAGCTTCTAAGTTTACATGTGCATATTTGTTTGCAATATATTAACTGGTATGAAGTTAACAATGTTTATGTTTCCCTCGGGATAAAAAGTACTCTATTATTTAATCCGGACTTTTAATTTTACGTCTGCAAAATTTCAAAGCAATCGGTTCAATAGTTACGGCATGAAAGCGGAACAAACAAACTCACTTTCCGACTTATAATTAGTACCTAAGGATGTAGGTATTGAAAAACTAAAAAACGGCTCATACAGTATCCATTTTTATATATTATAAACTAGTGCTTGACCCCAATCCCGCCTGATGGTAGGTAAGAGTCTATCCACTTTAGCCTTAAGTGTCTTCATCACTTTCCGTTTTTTGTAAGTGTAATAACTGTATTTTTTGTAAAATTTGATTCCATAGATGTTATAGTGTACATAACTGTTGGCTAACCTAATAAATAAATAAATAAATAAATGAACACTTAAAATATTGTAGTCAGACGGAAATACCGCTGATGGCTAATTGTTCCAGTCTCTCGATGTAAGCGGTACTAGAGACGACACGCTTTATGTTAATAGAAGAAACCGGGTAATGCAGGTCCCAGAATCCCAGGGTGAGACATACATCCCCTCTGCTTGTCAGAATAATGAAATGAAATGTTCACAACATAGCTGTCTAATCACTGTTTATATGCGTTTTGCTGCCAAACCTGCGTCCACCTTTACGGAACGCGTGTATTCGAAGTTTCGTAAGTGATACCTACAAACATAGGCAATTACGTGTGTTTCCCTGCCTTTATATGGCTTCGCTGTCGTAAACTCGGATCTCTAGCCTAATTAAAAAAGTTTGTTTTTCGTTTCCAAAAGGATTGGATGCAATTCTTTAAATAGAATTCTTTCCAGTGCATTTTCATGAGCACAAAACTCTATATTCTTTGGTCTTCTTTGAGAACTAAATAAATGACTAGAGTAGATAAATAGATATCCAAATAGTCCATACTGATGCAAAACTTATTTTCTTGTATAATGGCACTCAAAACTGCCGAACGCGTGATTAGATTAATAAAATAGTAATGTTCAACAAAGTAAGTGAAACCCTCCCTGCTCCATCAAACAGGGAACACAATACCGTGTCCACAAGAATAAAAAATACTTAGAGGGATCTTCTAAAGTGGAGCAGACAAAAGGTACAGCGAGACGGGTCAAGCTAGGAGCAAGACTTTTATCGGGTATCGGGTCAATTATTGTCGATAAGCATATTTTCCTCCTTACAACTTTGTTTTATCAAGCTGAAAGATGTATTTCTTAAATATACAATATGTAAAGAAACTCTGTCCGACCCGTAAGGATAATAAAGGTTAGGTAAACACTTGACCAAATATAATATAAAATTTTACGTAATCATCATAGAAAGAATACTAATGAATTTAGAAATAATCTTTTTTTCCCGCGAATTAATTCCAACTTCCCCAAAATTCGGTAATTTTTCAAAAAGTGACAATACCGGTATAATTATGAGTGAATAGCGATGCGATCACGTGCCGCGTGCCCTGTCTCCCGCCGCCCGCGGAAGGGTTGTTTACCGCAAATGTATTAAGTTACCTCTTTTTGCGAAATAATATTTATTTTTAGGGGATTTTTTTTTAAAGTTATTTGTTGTTATTAAAGTTATTGATACCTAACAATACCTTGACGGATCGGACAGGGTTTTCTTTACATATTGTATATTTGTTCCTTTTGTCTCTTCCCTTCTATATTCAAATGCGTCGTTTACGGAAGGAATATGATAAGTGTGACATATGAGACGTCACCCCCAATTTGGTGTCACCCCGCCATTTTCCTTGCAGCGAAAAATAATAATAAGTAATAATATGAGTCACATTAATAATCTACATTGTAGGAAAAAGATCTCAAAACGGATTGGCAATTTGAGATTCTTTTTCAGTTGCACGAATTTACAATTCTAGGTTAAAAGACAGACTTTTAGTTTAAATACGATTTTTTTTATAAATTTATTTACTAATAGTGGGCCAACTTTGATCAAATACAGATTAAATGTTGTTTCAAGGCAAACAGACGTATTGAAGCAAAAACTTTACCTTGAAGTTGACAATTAAAATACAAATGACTAAGTTTGGGATTTTTCTCTTTACTTTAACTCTTAAAACTTGCTTCTATTGTAAATTTTCCATTCCGTTTTCCAAAATCATGATAGTTGACCTGATTTAGATAAAAAGCATATGGATAAATTTCGATAACATTTTCCTGAGGAATACTGCCGGAGTTTTTAATTTAGTTAAGCTATGCAAAAGCTAGTAATGAATGCATTACTAGCTTTTGCTTAGCTTAACTAAATTAAAAAAAGGTGAAACATGCACCCTCATTGGATAATGACCCAATGAGGGTGCAGGTTTCATCTTTTTTTTTATAAATTATAAACTAGCGCTTGATCGCAATGCCGCCTGATGGTAAGCAGTGACATTTACATTAACTCAGATCACTGATGACAAAGATGAACTCAGAAAGTATATATTCGAAGTTTTTATATATATATTATAATTTTAAACCGGTGCTTGACTGCAATCCCGCCTGATGGCAAGCAGTGATGCAATCGTTGGTGGTAAAGCGCGCTAGTTTATTCATAGCTAACATATTCACTCAAAAAAACTGAGTGAATGGGAAGAAAGACGGCAGTTGAGCGAGGTGATGCAATGTTAAACCCAACAACATGACCAACGATGCTGCGCCAGAGGGAGATTGATCTGGATGGACCATGATCAAACTCCCGACACAACATCATTTGGCGCATCGTACCCGGCAAGCTTCACAACACAACTGCTCAGACCCGTCCTCCGTACGGCTTCACCAGACATCACGCCGGAACACGACGAATCCCTTGGCGGCAAGACTTTGTTTGGTGGGTGGTAACTTCTGCCGGCAGCCGATCTTATGGCCTACCACCGAGTGAAAGTCTTTCACGATTCTCGCCATACCTATCCACTAGTAGATACAAAGTACAAAGTTTATGATTTAGTCACGTGATCAATTTTAAGCTCTCGTATCTACCTATTATGTGAAACTAAGTGATTTTCAAAATGGTGTAACAGTAGCTAGGATCTAATCTCATTACTTCTCTATTAGGATCTCAGAATCAAGTACTGAAACCTATCAGGTTGCGGGTCGAATTCCCTGCCATCTTCTACTATATTTTACAAGGTCGAAACGATGCAACGTATCCTCACTTAATCAATGAGATAAGGCGGTGACAATTCCATTTAGTAGAAGGTTCGCGAAACAAAGGAACCCTTTTGTTGTGGATTGAAACACTTTGTGTATGTAATTTGGGTTTATAATTACATTTTCATGCGACTTGAATGTGGCTGAGCAGGTAAATGTATTTTCATTTGACATAATGTAAAAATGATTTTTGGTTGGTTTTATACTTACCTAGAACCTAACCTCTAATTCCTGATATGTAATTTCATTGTTTGACATTATGTACCTACATTACATTTAGTTTCTTTAACAAATGTACATACAACGTGTAATAATGCAATAAAATATTACTGACTTTCTAATTTCAACTGTTTTTTGGTATATAATGTTTTTTTTTTATTATTTAATTAATTTTCTCCGTGAATTGTTTTTTTTGACGTGATAACGTCTATTAAATCGGTATGCTGGGAGTCATTCGCGAAAACTGCGTAACGGCCGAATCTGACGCTACACGGAGTCCACGCCTACTAAAACTAACCTTAGCCTTGTAGCTTTAGAGTGCAATATTATTTACCTAAAAGCACGGTTGTAAACAATTAGTAGCAGTTTTTCGCATACATGATTAAAGCATTGATAGCCGAGTGGTGAAACGCTCGGATTAATATCGACTCACTCAAGAGGTGCCCCGGATCGATTCCTAACGGCACCGGACGTTTTTTATCCTTTTTAATTTTTTCCTTTTTAATTTTTCTTCTTCTTTTTTCTTTTTCTTTTTGCTTTTTTTTTATTTTTTAGAAAATTTAAACAAACTATTAAATAAAAATATAAATGTTATACATTACTTTATTTTAAATAATTTCATTGCACCCAGAAAAAATTACCATGTAATAGACGTTATCACGTTCAAATATCGGCAGTAGACGGAGTTCTACAGACAGCCAATTTTTTTTAATACTTATAAACTAGCACTTGACCGCAATCCCGCCTGATGGTAAGCAGTGATGCGATCGTTGATGGTAAAGCGCGCTAGTTTATTAAGAGCCTAACGGCAGTTGAGCGAGGTGATGCAATTTTAAACCCAACAATACGACCAACGATGCTGCGCCAAAGGGAGATTGATCTGAAAACCCTCCACGACCAAACTCCCAACACAACAACATTTGGCGCATCGTACCCGGCTCACATCGCAACACAACTGCTCAGACCCGTCCTCCGTACGGCTTCACCAGACATCATGCTGGAACACGACAAATCGTTTGGCGGCAAGACTTTGTCTGGTGGGTGGTAACTTCTGCCGGCGGCCGATGTTATGGCCTACCACCGATTTATAACGTGAGAACGTTTGAACCCTTTGTATTTTTCATTATTATCATTAAATGACGTGACTCCCGCTCTTGGCGGAGCGAAAGGGCGTGTTAGGCATTTACTGACTAAAATCCACCCGTTTCTCCTTCACTTGCCTGTACGAGATCAGCGATATATCTTTCGTACAACCCGCGTAGGTAGACTGTAGAGCTCTGGGTCATTTTTTATTTTATTAAGTACCAGCAGGGTAATTCCGTAACAAACTATCAGTAACAATGGGTTTCAGTTTGATAGATCAACAATGTTCATTTTCGTTGTTGGGCAAACAAATTTTTCCAACTTATGAAGCAATGGACCAGCAATATGCTGGAAAATTGTTCTAGTGGATAGAAATAGTGTGTTACGCATTTAGGGGGCTGGTAATTGTTAGTGGGCCTACATTGTCCTCTAACTAGAGAGAGAGAACTATTTTTAAAAGACTTTGGAATTCCATGTCATATCCATAGTAAACAACCAATTGAAATAGTGTGTTTAAAATTTAATTAACCGCCATGTTACTCATGACGTCAGACAGTTTACCATGCATTGTCATCCAAACGGAACGTACAAACAAAACCGCTCAATCGGTTAAAGATATCTACTTCAAAATAAATCCACCATATTGTGAGTGACGTCATTTTATTTTTCGAGTTATTCTAAGCAAGCCCTTTTATTTGATACCCATATGGTAGGAGTGCATTATAAAGTAATTGGTCCGCCATCTTGAGTATGCCGCCATATTTGATTAAGAACGACGTTACAGGGTAAACCATGCATTATCATCCAAATAGATAGTGGCCCCAATTCCCTTGTACCTTCCACAAAATAAATCAAATTTAAGTTCAGTGCATTTTTTCTTTCTATTTTATTAAGAAAATGACAGAAGATAAAATGTCAGTGTAGACCTGTCAAATTAGTGCGTTCCTGACGTAATTAGCGTATTTATGGTCGCCATGTTTATAAACGCGTCTACGTCTACATTGTCTATGGAGTATCTTAATTTGACAGGATTAAATTAAAATGTTATCTTCTATACTTTTCTTAACGAAATGGAAAGAAAAAGATTAATTTAACTTAAAATTAGTTTAGTACTTGAACAAGCGAATCGGCACCGGTCTGTACAAAATTTTAGCTCAATCGGTTAAAGACATTATGCTTCAAAATTGAGTTTCAATATACCACCCGTACACATTGACATTTGTACCGGTCTAAATTGCAATTTAAATAAAAGCTTGTAAAACGATTTTCATTTTGACGATGCTAATGCATTCTAATTAATCAAACATTTGATTTTTTCATAAACATCTTTATAATTTAATCCCTGAATTAAGGTAATAAAAAACTATCCAGGTAATTATACATACAAAAAACTTACAATTCTGTTACATCATCCAGTCAATCGCCAAAAATCTGAGCACACTGTCAAGAATTCCGCATTCGCGCAAACAATAAACACAAGACAGTTTTTAGGGTTCGATCTGTTTTGAGATAACCTCAACAATTCGAGCCGTACCTTCGTCAAACTAAGGACACCGCAATAACGCTGACATTGGAATTTATGTCGGCTTCAGGCCCCCTTATCCTGTTGAAATGGTCACTTTGACTAAAGTATCTGTCATTCGGAATAATACTAAGGACTTGAGACACGACTAGGGCATACTAATTTCGTAGATAGGTACAGCACGTCAGATACATAATTCGGTTAGTCTACTAGAACTGACAGGGGCTTATTAAAACTATTCTGAAGACGTGCTTAAATCGTAATCATAATTGGGATTACCAATAGACGTGTTTGAAGCACAAGCCTTTTGTGCTTTAAACACGTCAATTGCTAATCCATCTATATATAGTATGCCAGGTTCACGTAAGACGTGATCATAACATCAGTATCCGTGAAACTGTATGTTTGGTTCAATAAAAGCTTTTCTTCTCAATCATTTCTTTACAATTAAATTTCATACGAATCAAAAGTCACAGGCAATTTGAATAGACTGCTTCTAATGATATATACCACAGGAAA
The DNA here is from genome assembly GCA_037179545.1 of Sesamia inferens. Lineage (NCBI taxonomy): Eukaryota > Metazoa > Arthropoda > Insecta > Lepidoptera > Noctuidae > Sesamia > Sesamia inferens. Next base: position 21,011,043 of record CM073927.1, on the reverse strand, counting down.
TAATAAATGTTTAAATTAAAATATCAAAGAAATAAATCTTTGTTTTTTAAAGGTATCGGAATGTTTTAAAGTAAATACAACTTTAGCATCAAAGTCGCGACAGTCCTATTATATTTGTTTCATGACCCAAAGCGAATGAGGAAAGCCGTAGATTTACCCGAATTTTTCCTCACCTTGGAACACTGCATGAAGGGTCCGTCAGTCAGGCTTTAAAGGCTTTTCCGGGACTTTCGCCAGTAATCACTTATTCTTCCCATCTGTCTATTAGTACGATCTTGATCCTGAAAGAACGTTCACGTAAAAACAGGAAGAGTTTATTTTAGAACTGACTAAGATAACTAATGACTTAGTTGTCAATTACTCAAGTACAATAAGCACCTTACATAGATACTTAAAAGATAAAAATAAATAACATGGTTTGGCTTTTACTTGCAAAGAAAGCAGATATGACATTACTTTTTCCGTTTCCTAAATACGTTTAGTGAGACAATTCGATTATTGTTTTTGGACTTACAAGCGAGAGTAGTTAAGCGCACAGGAAATTGTATTCCATTTCGCAATGTCATTTGGCATTAGACCAAATTGAGACTTACAGAGTCTGTTCATTTCGTAAAGACCATAACAGCTCTTGAACATACCGAGGATACCAATAAGTGAGTAGAGAGCCAAATAGCGTGTAATTTTGCTGAGTATAATTTGCTTACACCAAATAATTGCTTCTGACTACATTATCATCATAAATATTGGTGTTACAAAATATTGTGAAATCAAACAAAAATAGTTTTCTTTTTAGCAGCCTGGGCTAACTACAATGGGGTTGTTTCCCTGGGTAAAAAAAAAAAAGATTCTATTTAGTCCGTCATTCAGATTATAGAAAAATATAGGATACGTATATTTTGTTTTATCAAATCAATAAAAAATGACAAATATAAAAGGCATCAAAGATCAGGAGTGGTAGCTGGTGAAGTCACTGGTCGCTATAAAGTGTAGCGTGCAGTGACGTCACACGAGTTTTCAACGCCCTGTGTCGTCTTCATATTTTGTTTATATGAAAAAAGAAAAAAATACCTGTCTAACATTTTTTGGAAATCTGACTGACGGACTAATTAGTTTTTTTTAGTCAAATACCCTATTTATAATAAAAATGGACCTAAAGTTTTTTGATGAAGACACAGTAGCCCCTGGTGCACAGGCAAAAATAAAAAAAGTTACAAACTTCTGACATTAGAAAAAAAAATACACAAAAAAAAATGCCGTTGAAATTAGAAATGTTAGTATAAACTCATTTGCAAAAAAAAACAGACACCTAAGCAATGAACATTGCTTTGTTAATATTGCTCTGTTTGATAATTATAAGTAGTTTTCAATTTGGTAAATTAATAAGAAAATAATCGTTTTCATCAGTATTTCATAAAATTTTGATACAATTTATGGGAAATAATGCTAAACCTCGCTAATAATATGCCAGATCCACGTAAGACGAGATCTTAATCTTCCGGCATGATGTCTGGTGAAGCCGTACGGAGGACGGGTCTGAGCAGTTGTGTTGCGATGTATGCCGGGTACGATGCGCCAAATGTTGTTGTGCCGGGAGTTTGGTCGTGGAGTCTCCAGATCAATCTTCCTCTGGCGCAGTATCGTTGGTTGTGTTGGTCTTGGGTTTAACATTGCATCACCTCGCTCAACTGCCGTCATCCTTCCTATTCCTAAGTTTTTTAAGTGAATAGGCTTAATAAACTAGTGCGGTTTAACATCAATGATTGCATCACTGCTTATCGTCAGGCGGGATTGCAGTCAAGCACTAGTTTATAATAATTAAAAAAATAGTGTATGTTCGCTAGTAGTGCATATGTTCATCAACGATCGTATCACTGCTTACCATCAGGCGGAATTGCAGTCAAGCGCTGGTTTATAATAAATATTTAAAAAAATATATATATAAAAAAGTTGTTTTGATTGTTGTTCTTTAATAAAGTAAAAGCAAATAAATATTTAGTATCGAGTGTGACCCCCTCTAGCTAAACTCACAGCTTGTATTCGTCTGGGCATGCTAGCGAGTATATCCCGGATATCCCTTGCTTGCGGAATACGTTCCCATTCCGCAGTAATCACATTCTTCAGCTCTCTGATGGTCAGCGGAACCGGTTGTACTGATCTCACATGCCGTTTCAGAATGTCCCAGATATGCTCAATGGGATTGAGGTCGGCACTTCGGGCTGGCCAATCCAAACGACGAATGCCGGTCTCTTGCACATACGCTTCAACATCTCGAGATCGGTGGGCGCGAGCATTGTCGTCCATAAAAATCGAGTCTTCACCGAGAGCGGCCAATGCGGGTTGTGCATGAGGAATTAGAACTTCAGTTATGTATTTGTGCCCAGTCAGTGAGCCATTTCCAATGAAGACTAACTCTGTACGATCCATTGAATTTATTCCTGCCCAAAACAGAACAGAGGAAGAAATCACATCATAAGGTGTGATTTCTTCGAACCATGCCTCTGCAAAGCGTTCTCCTAGTCTTCTTAGCACTCGCCGACGTCGATCTTCATCAAACATAGATATCCTGGCTTCATCAGAGAACAAAACCCTATTCCAATCTACTTGAGTCCATGATTCACAATTTCTAGCGAACCTAAGCCTGTGAATTCAATCTTCACGGAGTAATTTGGGGCCGCGGACCGGGCGGTGACTGCGTATATTGGCAACGAGAAGCCTCCTCCTGACCTTCCATAGACGAATATGCACATTTCTTACTTCTTTGAGGTTGTTCTTAAGATCCACATACGAAGATTTGCGATTTCTCATTGCGCGACTCACAAAAAAACGATCATCACGTGGTTGGGTACATGGTTTGGTGCCTTTTCTCAAAGGAACCAGTCTCCTGATATCGCGGCCAGGTCCTTTGGACCATCGACTGACTAACATTTAGCCCCCTAGCCATGAAGCATTAGCTGCAACCCTCTTCATTCAGCGCGATAATTTTGGTAGCTTTTACTACTTTTCTTTTTCTCTTTCTGATTCCGTTTCCGGTACTCGTATAGTAAACATCACAGTGTCAGTGCTCCGTACAAATTATTTCACTTATATGGTACAAAGCCACAATTTTCCACAATAAAGTTATACCAAACTAAAAACTAACCGTGATTCAGTGATACCGATATTAAACATCGCACCATTTGCTAAATCTGCACAGAAAATTGGAAGAAAACATCGGCTCAGGAAGATTGGAACAAAACATTGAGGGTAGAATTATATCCATAGACTATCAAACTTTTACTGACAACTGACACATAACTGTCAAACTTGACAGCTTGAAGTGTCAGTAACACTTCGGTGCTGCCAGCAGTAAAAGAAAAAAAAAAGTCGTTCCATTACACTTTAAATATGGACAAACAATTTCAACTACTATTTGATAAGATGAAGATCGAAATGCAGAACCAAACAATTGAACTAACCAATACAATACTTGGAAAAATGGATGAAAAATTAAAACCCGTCTTAGAAGAAAACCAACTACTGAAACACAAGGTAGGAATACTAGAAAAGAAAGTGGAACTCCTAGAGAGAGAAAAGAGGAGTAATAATATCATTATTCATGGCTTAGCAGAGAGAGAGCAGACGACCGTGGATTTAATCAAATGCATCAAGAAGTGTTTCTTGGATGAACTTGGCATATCGATAGAAAACTATGAAATCAATAAAATCTACCGTATTGGCGTAAGAAGCAAAAATGAGAAACCGAGACCTACGCTTCTTTCATTGGTAAGTGGATGGAAGAAAACTGAAATAATGAGAAATAAAAAGAAATTACAAGAGTTATATATAACAGAAGACTACTCGAAAGCAACTTTAGAAACTAGGAAGTTGTTACAACCCAAACTAATGGAAGAAAGGCAGAAAGGAAACTTGGCGTACATAAAATATGATAGACTTATAGTGAAAGAAAATTCAAAGGCCATAGATAAAAGGAAGAGAGAGGAATCCACCTCGCCGCAAGCCGAACTACAGCCAAGAAAACAACAAGCGTTAAACGCGTCTAAAAATAATAGAATAAATGCATTCGATATGATGCGAGACCGATCTCACTCGCTTTCAACAACTTCAACAACAACGAAGCAATAGCAACTAGGTACCGGCGATCGGAAACAAAAACGACATAAAACACAAAAGGAAATTACAGTAACGAAACACTCTCTCCCAAGCCGGCTGGTCCCCGTGGAGGAAAACGACCACAACCCTCCAGCAAGGTTAGAAAAATCAACTAAAATAATAAAACATCCACAACAAACTATCAGGATTGGAACATTTAACGTAAGATCACTAGCAACAACAAAAAGATTTATAGAACTAACATATATGCTACAAAAAATAAAAATTGACATACTTGGCTTGTCAAAAGTTAGAAGAATGGGTTATGCAATCGAAGAACATGAAGAATATATATTCTGTTACAAAGGTGAAACACTTGGCCTATATGGCGTTGGATTTTTAATAAAAAAAGAACACAAACATAACATTGTCAGTTTTACAGCGTTCTCAGATCGAGTTGCTCTACTAAAAATGAAATACAACACCCAACTGCTTGCAATAATACAAGTGTATGCGCCTACTGAAAAAGCTACAGAGGAAGAAATCACCTCATTTTATGATACTCTGCAGGTAGCTCATAGCCAGGCAGGAGACAACGTATTAGTTATCGGGGATTTCAATGCAAAAGTTGGCCAAAACAAAACAGAAGACAGTGAAACCTTTGTCCTGGGAAAATTTGGATACGGAAACAGAAATAGAAGAGGAGAGAAACTAATTCAACACGCATTGGAATATAAACTGGCAATTATGAACACCTTTTTTAAAGCTCGAGAAAATCGAAAATGGACCTGGCTCTCCCCCTGTGGTAAGATAAAAAACGAAATTGATTTCGTACTGTCAAACCATCAATCGAGGATTAAAAACGTAGAAGTACTACATGGCTTTGGATTCAGATCTGACCATCGATTAGTTCGAGCTACGTACATACTCAATCAAGGAAAAAAGAGTAGATCAGCATTCAAACCACAACCTAAAACACTAAGGACCGATGAGGATATATCAGAATACCTGAAAAACCTTGAGCTCAATATAAAACAACTAGAAACCAGACAGGAAGAAGATATTCAAATCTTTTACAACAAACTAGCAAACATCATGAACACCAGCGCTGTATGCCGATCAAACAAAAACGAACCGAAAACTACTAACAAAATACTTAGTCAGTCTACTAGATCTCTCCTCACAAGACGAACTGAACTTCTGAAAACCAAACAAAAATCTAAAGAAATGAAGGAGGAGCTGAGCACATTATTTAAAACTACTAATAAGGCAATAGATAAAGACTACAAAGACTACAGATATAGAATAATTGAGAATAATCTAAATACTTACAGAAGCACGAAAAAAGCCTATAAGAAATTGATCACACACAAAAATTGGATTCAAAACTTAAAATCAAAATCAGAAGAAACAAAAACCAGAAGAGATATCATGAACTGCGCTACAGATTTTTATAAGGAATTATATGCCAAACAAATCTCTTGTGCCAGTACAAATGATATAATAAAAACAAGTCTTCGAAAGGCAAATGATTTGCCAATAATACATGAGAATGAAGTTTTCAATCACATCAAAAAATTAAAAGCAGAAAAAAGCCCTGGTCCAGATGGCATACAAAATGAAGCAATAAAAGCTGGTGCTACCCTGCTATCTTACCCACTTACGTATTTGTTCAACAAGGTTCTGAACACAGGTCAGGTACCGGAGCAATGGAAAAAATCTGATATTATCCTGCTTTACAAGAAAGGAGACCCTCAAGACATCTCTAACTACCGCCCGATTAGTCTTCTTTCTAGTGTTTACAAATTGTTCACTTCAATTCTGCAAAGCCAGCTAAGCCAGATGATTGACAACTATCAGCCAGTTGAACAAGCAGGGTTTCGCTCCGGATTCTCTACAACGGACCACATACAAGTACTGCAACAGGTAATGGAGAAATACATGGAGTACAACAGGCCACTATATATTGCCTTCATCGATTACGCCAAAGCGTTTGACACGATCTCTCATGATGCTATTTGGGATGCGCTGAATAAATGCCACATAAACGAAAGCTATACAAGAGTACTCAAAAACATCTACGAAGGTAGCATAAGCCAAGTCAAACTAGAGGCACGAGGTCCTGATATACCGATTCTCAGGGGAGTGAGACAAGGGGACCCCCTTTCACCCAAGCTATTTATAATGGTGCTACAAAACATTTTTGATAAGCTCAACTGGCAGTCAGAAGGTATTAGAGTTAACCAAGATCGACTTACACACCTCAGATTCGCGGACGATATTGTCTTATTTGCTGAAACGAGCAAAGGCTTAGAAAAAATGATATGCGCTTTAAATGAAGAAAGTGAAAAAGTGGGCCTCAAAATGAATGAGAATAAAACCAAAATAATAACAAACAGCCAAAAAAATGCTGTAAACCTAAACGGAAAGCCGCTGGAGTATGTGAGCAATTATGTATATTTGGGAAAGCAATTGTCATTCGAAGACAAAAGTGAAGAAATAGAGGTAGAGCGGCGTATCAACATGAGCTGGAAAAAATTTTGGTCCCTGAAGGAAATCTTAAAAGGGAAATTTCCTCTCCACCTAAAGAAAACTATCTTGGACACGTGTATCCTACCTACTCTTACATATGGATGTCAAACGTGGGCATACAACACCAAAATAAAAACTAAATTAGTAGTGTGCCAGAAGGCGATGGAAAGAAGCGTACTGAAATTAAGGAGAATACAAAAAGTAAGAAGCGTACAAATAAGACAAAAAACGAAGGTCATAGACGTATTACAATATGTCCTAAAACAGAAGTGGCAGTGGGCAGGACATATAGCAAGATATACAGACAAGAGATGGACCCTAGAGGCAACTACATGGAAGGGACCAACAGGGAAAAGGAAAAGAGGGCGCCCGCGAAAAAGGTGGATAGATGATATAAAAGGGATAGCAGGAAGTGAATGGAGAGAGAAGGCTATGGATAGAGAGAAGTGGAAGAAGCTGGAGGAGGCCTTTACCCGAGAAGGGGTTCCGATCAATGGTACTGAAGAAAGCAATGACAGCGAGTAAAAGGAAAAGAGGGGAAAAAAAAAGAAAATAAATATATATATACTCGTACATAGACTTATAATAAAAAACTTAGCATTGGTGTTTACATTATATAATTGTAATGAATAAAAAAAAGAAGCATGTAAATAATTGTAGATTGGAAATAAACAGGCTTTATTATTATTATTATTATTATTATTATTATTATTACTACTTTTCTAGCATGTTTGATACAGCCAAACAGCAATAAATAAAGCTTTGACAGTCAAGAATATGAAATTAATCAATAAAAATCGAATAAAAGTTATGATACTCAATGTTAACTTCTGGAACTTCGCGCCTAAAATATAGGATAAAAAGGGGTTTTCTTTAAAAATGAGCATCAAATGAAAATTTGAATTTAGAACATACTTTTTTAAATATCAGGATATGCATTTTCAAAACCGGCCAGTAACGTGTACAAACGATTGAAACTTTTTTTGTACTGTACCTTTTTAAAAATGAATGAAAATCTAAGCCGCCCGTTTTTTTTTTTGGAGTGTATAATGTCAAATAAAGAAATCACTTCTTATCTTATCAGATCTTGTCAGTTTCTGGGCAAATATACATAAAATCGACCAAAAGCCATTCATTCATAATCTCAAATAAAAAAATCATCAACCCTCCTCCATCCTCTATCCACATCTGAATGAAACACTCCGCGATAGACCATAAACTGATTCAACTCATCCATGAAATTCAGCATCAACAAAAAAAAACAATATTTAATCCATAAGTGCTAATACTCTGACAGTAATGAAATTATCATAAAATTAAATAATCGTCTTGAAAATATTCACAACTACTTCGAGTGTCGAGTCTGGTACAACGAGTCTCGCCTTAATAGTAGCTGTGTGGTTTCCATTTGCCTCCAATTGGCTATTCAGTAAACTAGGGCTAAGCTAGCCGCTGACCTACGAGTTTTGTTTCATAAAAGCCTGCTGCGCATTGTTTACTCGGTCTGGTGTAACTGTGAATCTATCCTACATTGTGTTCACGCCTGGCTTTAATCGAGTTTGGTCAATTTTGTTGTTAATATTTGGCTTATGACTTTGTTATCTATAAATAGGTACAATATACATTAAATTGAAGTGAGGTCATCAAAAAGGTGGCTGGTAGTGGCTGGCGGAGAACTGCTCAGGATCGAGCTTGTTGGCGTGCCATGAAGGAGGTCTATGTCCAGCAGTGAACGAGTAGAGGCTGATGATTAAATTCGGCATAATAAAGGCTTTGGCCTTTATATAGTTTTTATAAAGGTGTTATAAAGTCACAGATTATTTAGAAGACAAAAAGCTTGGGACTGAGCTGCTCGCTCTGTTAAGCATTGTTATTAAGCTATATGCGTAATTATAACGTAAATTATTGTAAACACTTTCATTTTTAATGTCTAGACTTGAAAAAAGACGATGGATGATCCCTGAGATTGTTTCGGCTATTTCTTCTCAGAGGTCAGTTCGGAAATGCCGGCTTCATGTAGTTAAAAAAAAAAAAAAAAAAAAACATATGACGTGTAAAAGTGATCAGTGATCCTACTTGCTTAATAAACGATTTCATTTCATTTGTGGTTTATTTAGCCACGAGCCCTTCAAGTTTTTTCTTAACTACAGAACGGAATTTAATGGAGTTTCACAATTATTTCAGGAAGCACATTATTTTATGCGCCCAGATAGACTTTAACATATTATAAGCTAATACGCCAAATTGACCGTAATTTGGCTGATATTAGTATATTTTTGTAGGGTCCTTTTATATCGGAAGATTTTTGCTTAGAATAAATTAATATGTTTTGAGAAGTATAAATCATGCGACATAAAGACGCTGGCTTTATCAATATCTTAATAAATAAAATATCGATTATTTTATTCATGATTGCAGCCTACTTTTGAAACCACACGGTAAGTAGGCTCAGCCATTAGTGATCATGAATTCGTAATGAAACGCTTAGCGCTATTAAGCAATAAGCGTTTAATTATTAGAAGTCCAAACATCTGACGCCTACGCGATTAATTAGAACTACTTAATCCATGTGTCAAACTATAACTTCTCATTACTTATGTATTTACATTAGTTAAGTATTCTTCCATTCTCTTGCAAAAGATAATAGGCTATTTGACTAAAAAAAAAACTAATTCGTCCGTCAGTCAGACTTCCAAAAAATACTAGACACGTATTTTTTGTTTTATCAAATCAATAAAAATTGACAAATATAAAAGGCATCAAAAATCAGGAGAGGTGGCGGGTGACATCACTGGTCGCTAAAAAGTGTAGCGTGCAGTGACGTCACATGAGTTTTCAACGCACTGTGTCGTCTTCATTTTTTGTTAATATGAAAAAAGAAAAAAACGTGTCCAGTATTTTTTGGAAACCTGACTGACGGACTAATTAGTTTTTTTTTAGTCAAGTACCGTATTGTTGATAAAATTCCGTTAAAAATTGTTTAGTATTCATTTAGAATAAAAATCTCCAATCATACCATCAACCGGATACCATAAAGAAATAAAAACCTTATTTTTTTTCACCATATCAACAAAATGACGGTATTTAAATTCTCTTACCGTCCAAAGCAAGCATTTCGCATTCGCAAGCTGTAATAAACCAGATATTTTCGCGATAACATTCGAATAATACATTGAAAAGCTTCATAATGTCGACGCGATTTAGTCGCGAACTTCCCACCGGAATTCGAAATATATCGCCAGAGGCGAACCGCGGTGTCAACACGCCGACGGAAGTAGAACAAACTCCCGAAATGGAGAGAGGAACAATTGTATTGTGTTAACGCACATCTGCGCCCGAACCTTTTTCAAGTGATATTCTTACAAGGCGCACGCTACTCGGAACACTTTTGGTATTAGTGGAAACACATTACGGATACAGCGGGAACCGGCTGCGTCGCGTCGCTTAACCTTCGATACAAATTATCAGACTTGCTCATACATACGATGTCTGCGAAATAAAACGTCTAGAATAGCTGAGTGGATAACTTCTTAGTTGTTTCAATACACTGTGTCATACTACCATTGGCACTAACATGCTTTCGTATTTATATTCATATTTTGTTTACTCATACATATTCTCTCCTTAATTTTATTCTCATGTGTAAATACTCAATAAATGTTTTCCCTGTGCTGTATGAGATGATTCAATTTCTCCCCGGATTTTCTTGTGTTTTCATTATTCGGCTATCTACGTAATAAATGTGTTTCTTTTGCTTTCTGTCAGAGAAAGCGGTTAGTGTACGGGGAGTAGAGAAATGTGTTTATTAAGTAAGTATATACCTAGTGACTTTCATAAATATGTGGTCATAAGGTTTTCTAAGAAAGGTCGTACATCTACTGTTGTTAGAGGCAGATATGATGTAAAAGAAATATATATTTACTAAGGCTAAGAGTTGTGGTGGCCTAATGGTTCAAACACCAGCCTCTCAAGTATGACTGTGCGGGTGCAATTCCAGGTCAGGCAAGTACCAATGTAACTTTTCTAAGTACGCACCCGTATCTGACATCGACGTACAAACGAGTACCATGGATCCACTACATGATTCTGAAACCCCCAGTGGTGGAATTTTTCGTCGGCTTTTTCATGATTTAAAAAAACATATATGTAGTTTTTTTTCACTTTAGACTGATTTTAAAGTAAAAAATAATTAATTCGCTAATTACACACAAAAAAAAGCGCAATGAAAACAAAACTCGAAAAACTATCTTATCAGTTGATTTAATAGAGTTCACATCAGGGATCAACGTCATACCTACAAACCCGCACGGCGGCGCGCTTGCAACGTTTTTTTTTTAAAAACTGTGATTTCTGTAACCATTAATTAACGACATAAATGACTATCATAATTTTATTAGTGGCATGGGGTGTAGCCTTTCCGCGAAGTTTGCGTTACGATGTCCGATACATCCTGTATGTACTTTCTAAGGACTTGGACACCAATGACTGATTAAAAGGTGAAAGAAAACATCTTAAGGATACATGGACAAAGTCTGTCTGGAAGTTTGAAATCGCCAACCCGCATTGAGCAAGCGTAGTGATTACGCTCAATCCTTCTCTGAGAAGAGAATGAGAGGAGACGTGTGCACAGCAGTGGGACGATAAAAGGGTCGATGAAGAAGGTTAATGCTATTTCCACATATTATGCTTTTGATATATATTTTTTTTACATAGGCCTCCCCCAGGCTGCGCCTTACACCCTTGTTTATTTTAGAAAAAAAAGGGTGTAAGGCGCAGCCTGGGAGAGGCCTCGCGTGATTCGCCTTTTGCTACCAGTCTGTCTCAGCCACTTTCTTAAGGTTGTCTGTCCATCTAGCGGGGATGTAATCTGTCTTTACACCAGACTTGTCTTCTCCACCGGCCGATAAATATGGCCAGCCTTTTTCCAAGTCAGTTTGCTTACTCTAAAAGCTATGTCAGTAACTCCATCTTATGTCAACGATAAGCTGAAGTGATGTATTGTTATTTACAAAACTAAAATTTACCTTTTGAATATATCATTTTTAATTTGAAATTTCGTATAAAACTATGTTAAAATTATTAAAAATTTTAGAGCTTACAGGTTCAACCACAAAACAAGTTTCGCGACATAGACATGCGAACACGCCACAGTATGTGGTGGCCCTTTACGGGTAGAACTTTAAGAAGAAACACATACCCATAACAAATGTTCTACGACACGATTGGTTCAGTGACTGAGTGATCGACTACTGCGCAGCGTGTCGCGGGTTCAATTCCCGCACGGAACAAATATTGTTCCGGGTCTGGTTTGTGTATGTGAGTTTCAATATTTGTAAACACATCCACGACACAGGAGTGAACAAAATTAAAAATATATTTATAATGATCGTGTGACCTCATTTCCCTATACATTTTTAATGTAATGTTGAAATCATAATTCCATAGTTTATTATATATGTAGTACATAAGACTATTTTTTATAATTTAGTAAACATTTTTATAATACACATTTAAATTAATATTCAATTAGTATAGCAGGTATTCACTAAGTGTAATATTGAAAATGTATATACGTAGCGCGTTTAATATTATTTACCCCATTCACCCTTTTGCCAGATATAGAACTTCTCTGACGTAGATATATATGTATCTAAGTGTATGTAGGTATATAATGTTATTGAATCATAAAAGTTAGGTTTAAAACAGCAAACATTAGCATGCGAAGGCGATGAAGCAAAGCGTACTGCGACACCGGCAGCTACCAGATCCCCTCTATTGTTGATGTTATGAATTGTTGTTTGGATTAGGTAAGGTTACAACAGTAAGATGTTTCCTGGTATTTACTTATTTACCTATCAACCGAGTACAAATCCAGAACCCGAGCTGCCACTGAGAAATTCGAGATTCGAAAACCTCTTACTTTTAATTTGCTTTTATTGTTGCTTCAACTTAATGAAAACCATAGGCAATTGTACAGTGTAAATTAGTCTGGCTGGAACTAAAGTTGATTTCGTTTTGTAATAAGACGGGCTGAGTTCAAAGTTTAAAATGATAAAACGATTGATGAAAGAGAGAACGTAAATAATATTAGGACATTTTGGTGAAAACTATAACTCTTATGCGGAGGTAAGTATTCTATTTATGTCAACTGTATAACTTTTAGTAAGAGTACCCGCTCTTGTGTTATTTAACTGTATTTTTCCACATCCGCCGCTTTATTTTCCCCTATATGTTATATTTTTCGCCTCCAATGAGCTAACTTAAGTACGTCAATCTCATAAGTAATATATTATATCGGGATGTGCTAAAACGATTTTGTTGACATTACCCGTTTTCCTTATTTTGAATTTGGAGAGCAAATGCATGGTTGTATTTAAGGGAACGCTTTATACACAAACCTTACGACATGTGTTTGTTTCTCCGACGTTGTGTTTGACTGTCGGCTCCTGTTGACTGTTTTGTGGGTTGTGAAACCGTTTTACATAAAGTTTCTACGCTAAACTACTGGGTGATTTCCGCAATTATTTGACATGGTTTTCGAGCGGCTGGCGTAAAATTAATTGTGTCAATAGGGAGATACTGCCTTCACCCATGTCGATGAGATTGATACAAGACCATTTCGTTCATGTATATCACGTCTACTAAAAAGAAGAAGTTTGTACAGTGTGTTTGTTTGTTTTATCCTTTGCTGATAGACAGGCCTCGTCTTGGTAAGAAGGACGAAACCGTTATACAAAAAACGGGCCCGCTGCGGAAATGCTAGATGTCTCATTTATTCAAATTTTTAGTTTTAGGCTATGCTTCTACCTTTACCGTTTTGAAAGAAGTGGTGATAAAGTACAACTTATTAGTCGCAGTGATTACCACTATTACATTACTATCTCACGATTGCTCACTGAAACCTTATGAGCTGTTATTAAATCACCAGCTTTAGTGTAAACCAGTTTTTTAACTCCCTAATTCAACATCATTTCACACCTCCCTGTCTTAGATAATTGAATAAGAGAGACCAAAACATTTTCACAAAACTCCCTCCGACCTATTACTTAAATAAAAGAAAGTTCCAATATATTTCCGAACTTCCAGCTAACCTATTTGAACCAATAAATTACGAGCAACTAACACTCGAGTTTAAATAAAGAATGTAATAGACTCATATGGCGCTCCCAGTTCCTGTATACCAATAACAATTGGCATCGGGCCTCTATATTGTTTCCGGAGGAAGGTTGGGCCAACCATGAATATGGAACTCGACACGGTTCTCGCATAAACTACTATTTCGCAACCCCGCCTTCTATGTAAAATGTAGGCTGCGCTTAGGCGGATTTCGGAGTTCTATTTTGTCGAAAGGAAGATGTAAGCGTTACCAAATCGTTTGGAATTCTGGTATCAATTGGGCATGAATTAGGTTAAAATATGTCTTTTATCTTATCTTACTTACCATCGTTATTATGATAGGCAGACTTCGAGTCTTATCCCTTAATTAATAAGGCACATTTCTAATACTAAGCTATTACCATAATAACCCGGTTGACATACGGTGCTGAGCATAGACCCTTAGATAAGAGATAACTGATTTCATAGATATTATTTATTTACATTGAACTGTCTATGGCAAATGAATATGTATATCGATACCAAGATATAGTCAATGTCTCACAGCTTTCAAATCCTTAGGTCTCTGAAATAATAATGATGAAAATATACGGTAATCATGATTGTACCTTATTGGCGTCTACTTTTCTATATTGAAAAATAAATAGAGATATACTTATTATTAACAGTAGGTTCTCTCTTTGATTTTATTTCCATGTTTTTTTTATTCTGTATTTCATCAAAAACATTTTTTTAAATTAACTTACTACTTACTTACATCTATCTACCCTGGGCAAAGGCCTCCTGCAATACGTTCCATGAACTTCTTCTCACAAAACTTTGTAAAAAGGAAAAGATAATTAAAGTATCTAATTCTCGTTCACAGTTAATATTGCATCTAATCAGTTATACCTAACTGATTCAAAGCACTCCGATATCCGGTTGGAAACGGGCAAGTCAATGCTTAGCTTTTTATGGGTTAACTTCCAACTAAAACTTATCTTCATCTTAGCGTTAATCCCAGTCGTATCCGTAGCTTTTCAGCTTTGGAGTCTAGGGTCCGCTTTACCAGTCTAACTGCTCATTTTAGTTAAACTTCGATATTGTCCATGAAGCGACTGCCGTCAGACCTCCACAACCCGAAGCCGATATCGAAGCATTGCAGTTAGACCAATTGTAGGACTTTTGAGGGCTCCAATAACCCGTAACGACTGCCATTAGATTTTCGTATGGCAACTGGGACCAACGGCTTAACGTGCTTTCCTAGGCACGACCAGACCAGTGCAAATATTCTTATTCATGCATACAAATATTTGCACTGCGCGGGGATCGAACACGCGCCTTCTTGCGCAGCGGCCGCGTTCGCTATCGCTACGCCAAGGAGGCTGTCGAACTAAAACTGTTGTGTTGAAATAGCTTGCATTGTATATACAATGTTACTATCTGGAGAGAAGAATATACCGTGGAGCAACGAATTTAATTTTTATGCCTCTTTCGTGTATTAGAAAGATATGGCTAAATAACAACAAGTACGAAAATTGATAGATCAAGCTAAGCAACGCTTGCCCGCAGTTATGAAGACTCCTCCGTGACTCATAAGGCACGATAAGCCGTTGGTCTTGCTTGTCAATCGTATGGATCTTTGGCAGTCATTACGGGTCGTCAGAAACCCGTAAATCTGAAAACCAATCTTATCGAGGGATATCGTATTACCCAGTAACGAGTGGATTGTGAAGGTCAGATCACCTTCACAATCACCTTATGCAATATATTAGTACCTATTCAACTGCGTCTAGTTAAAATTGACACCGCCCGAGCATAATTGGGAAAAGACTAAACAGGTGATGTCCATTTCGTGTATCCAAAAATTTATTAAATTTTAAACTCATCTTTTTGTAAAGGCTGTGCGTATTATTTTATTAATTCTAGCTGTCGTGCAATATCCTCATCATCATATCAGCCGAAAGATGCCCACTGCTGGACATAGGCCTCCCCCAAGAATCTCCACGACGACCGGTCCTGCGCCATCCGCATCCAGAGGTTTCTTGCGACCTTCACCAGTTCGTCGATCCACCTTGTTGGGAGCCTACCCACGCCGCGTCTTACGGTGCGTGTTCGCCAATCGAGAACCCGTCGGCCTCATCGGGCATCGTTCCTACGGGCAATGTGCCCAGCCCACTGCCACTTAAGTGTTCCAATTCTTCGGACTATGTTGGTTAGGTACTCTCGTTATTCTGCGGATCTCCTCATTTCTGATTTGTTCATGCAGTGAAACTCCAAGAATGGCAATATGTTCCATCTAAAATCATATATAACAATTACTGATGAACATGGCCCGGAGATAAAGAAATAAAACACATGTGAATTTGTTGATGGTTCTCGAGTTATGTGCGCACTAAAGGAGTACATAGAGAAGTAGTCTTTTACGATAGGTAGGGTATATCGAGCTATTAAATCTTGAACGTCTGGTAGTGTATACGTTACATAGTTGGGTAGTCGGCATAGCGGCGTTCATCGACCATTTATAGTTAGCGCTGCACCAGTATCGTTTGTCTATGTGTACATACGAAGCTGCAGTACCGGCGTTAGGGTAGGGCGCGGTTGGGCGACCGCCCAGGGGCGCCGGACTTTAAGGGGCGCCGTGAAGCGGCGCCCCTTTATATTCCAATCTCTGTGAGTGAAAAAAAAAAACCATGTGTTGGCAACACTAGAATGGAACGCAGTGCTCAATCCGTTCATACAGTTCATTTTACTGGGAATCCCCGATCACAGAGAAACACATTATCTATCTCTTTTTAACATTTTAGTTCAGAAGAGTTGACGTTATTTTTGATGGAGCGGAACACAGCTCATTCTTATTCATTCAATCGGTGCACGCACTTAAAAACAGTTATCGTAATTACATATTTTAAAACAAACAGACGCAGTAATCAGGCGGTCCACGCTAAGTTACGAAGTGCATGTTTTTTACTTTTTGTCGCCGACTACAGAGTGACATAGGTTTTATCCAAAAAGTTGAAATTCAAATAGTGTTTAAGTAGGTAGGTATTTGCTTCATGACGGATTATTTCACTAATTAGGTAAGTACAATTTTATTTTAACTATCTTTACTTATTATACTAAAGAGGTAACATTTGTTTGTTTGTTATGTTTGGAGTGGGGTAATCTATTTAAAGTAAATTATCCATACTAATATTATAAATGGAAAAGTGTGTTTGTTTGTTTGTTCGTTTGTCTTCCCTTCACGCCTAAACCACTAAACCGATTGTGATGAAATTTGACATATGTATAGTTGGAACTCATGAGACTGCTATAGGCTACTTTTTAACCGATTGCGATGCGACAAAAAAGGGTTATAGGTTTAAATAGGGATACCACGCGAGCGTAGCTGCGCGGGCAACAGCTAGTATATTATAAAATATCTCTAGAACTGACTATATAATGTTGATGAAATTTTAACACGGAGATAATAAATGAATGTCGAGGAGGTACGGTCAAGTGTAAAAGTGGATGAAGCCTGTTCATTCGTAAGCCTTTGTGTTAAAGGTGAAAAGTGTCCACCGACTTTTGCATCTGACTGTACATAGAAGTCATTTTTTCGGGAACGAGTGGATGATCGTGATTTTTTTTATACAAATCTAAGCACTATCACGTAACACAAGCTTTTAAATATAACATTTCACAATTATTCCGCTGCCATGACAATATTACCTTACCTAGATTTTTCGATCGTAGTTCACGTGTATGCTAACGCTTTCCTGAATATAAAGCGTTTTTGGTCGTCCTCCCTCAATAGCGCTATATTTAATTAATTTATAGAAATGATCGGACTTACGCAGATTTAATTTGTTGCAGATTTGATTAGTACAAAATGTCTGAACACGTTGATCCTTTCAAAAGAAAACCATCTGGGTCATAATATAGAAAACGAAAAGCAGAAAAAGAGAAGGAATTTGAAAAAACAAAAAAGTTTATGAATATAGGCAAATATATCACAACAAAAAATCAAGACCTTAATGTGGCATCTACATCTGAATACAAGCGAATGCATCGGTAGTGGAGTCTCTGTCTGACAAGTCAGATCAGTTAGCTGTTGAAGAGATTGTGGACGAAGTTTCCCGAAGTGAGGAGACAAGTTGTGTTACAATTACAGATGCTGCTCAGGATGACACTATTGGTGATGTACAACAAATACAAATTCTAGATGACATTAGTTCTCTTGCTCCAAATATATCGGATCCAGCCACTTGGCCACTCACTCGAAATAGCAAAGTTATTGATCATATAATAACTAATGGCCCAGTGCAAACTCACATTGATAATTATCCAAAAAATGATACAGGGCGACATTTCTCAAATTCTCATTTTACCAAAAAACTTGCAAACAATGAAATAATTCAGCGTCGTTGGTTAATATACTCAGTTTCTAAAAATCGAGTTTACTGTTTTTGTTGCCGGCTATTTGATAGCAGCTCAACGTCGAATTTAGCATCTGAAGGATATAACGACTGGAAACACTTATCAGAAATGTTAAAAGTTCATGAAAGTAGCACTTTTCATAAGAAGTTTTACCTCTCATGGATTGAGGCTGAACTAAGATTAAAAACGGGAAAAACAATAGATTGTCAAGAGCAACATTTGATTAGAAAGGAAACTACAAGGTGGAATAATATTTTGTCTAGATTAATGCATATTACACTGTATTTAGCTGAAAACAATATGGCGTTTAGAGGTACTTCCGACAAACTATATACGCCAAATAATGGAAAGTTCTTGGGTTTAGTACAACTACTAGCCAAATTTGATCCAGTTATGGAGGAGCACTTGCGTTTAGCTGTAAAGGGTGATGTTTCTGACCACTACTGCGGAAAAGACATTCAAAATGAATTAATTGAGCTGATGGGTGAAAAAGTGAAGTCAGAAATCATATCACGTGCAAAGAAATCGAAATATTATTCTATTATAGCTGACTGTACTCCGGACATTAGTCATATAGAACAGCTTTCACTGACAATACGATTTGTTGATTTATCATCAGATGTCGATAAAATATCAGTAAAAGAGCATTTCATAGAATTTATACCTGTTAATGAGTCGACTGGTGAAAGGCTGACTGAAGTTATTATTGATATTTTAAATAAATACGGACTGGAATTGAACGATTGTAGAGGTCAGGGCTATGACAACGGAGCAAACATGAAAGGAAAAAATATTGGAGTTCAAAGAAGAATTCTGGACATAAATCCTTTAGCTGTATATGTGCCGTGTGGCTGTCATAGCTACAATCTCGTACTATGCGATGCCGCTAAGTCATCTGTAAAATCTGTCACTTTGTTTGGAGTACTTCAGAGGTTGTTTACGTTGTTTTCAGCTTCTGTTCATCGATGGAAAATTCTGACCGATCACTTGGGATTGTACACTATAAAAAAACTCAGTGACACGCGTTGGGAAGCAAGAATAGGCAGTGTTAAAGCAGTCCGTTATCAAATTAGCGCCGTCCATGACGCTTTAATCACTTTGGCTATCGAAACTCAGCAAACTGATGTTCAAGTCTCTCATGAGGCTACTACTCTAGCCGAACAGCTAAAAGATTTCGGCTTCATAGTTTCATTGGTTGTCTGGTATGACATACTTTTTCAAATTAATGTCGTTAGTAAATCTCTACAATCAACAGACATGGATCTCGGTAAATGCACAGACATGCTGAAAAAATGCTGCAATTTCTTGGAAGAATATAGAAATACAGGCTTTAAAAGCGCCATTCTAACTGCGAAGGAATTGGCTGAAGAGTTAGAAATAGAACCTGTGTTTAGAGCGACAACAAGAATTCGACGTGTTAAGCGCCAAGCTGGTGAAACTGCCCAAGATGAGCCTATAACTTCTCCAGGAAAAAAATTTGAGGTTGAATTTTTCAACTGTCTTTTGGACACGACGTTAACTTCACTCAACGAAAGATTTTAACAGTTATGTGAGTACTCGGAATCTTGGTCTTTTTTGTACAATTTAAAACAGATTCCAGAAAAACATGACCTTATCAAACTCTGTAGTGATCTTCAATTGAAATTAAATGTAAATTACAAATCAGATATAGATGGATGTATGTTGTGCGATGAACTCATAAGTCTGAAATCGTTTTTGCCTGATCAGAAAGTGGTTACTCCTGTTTTTGTTTTAAATTTTATTAAAGACCGCAACTTAAAAGCATACGAATATTATTAAATAGCAGAGACGGAGTCATAGAACTGGCAAGGCTAGTGGGATCCAACACAGACTCTGATGAGCTACTGGAGAAGAAGCAGAAGAAATCCAGTTACAGCACTACCATACTGCGTAAGCGTCATCCATCGTAAATCCTTCGATGTCCACTGTACGCATGATGGATGGAAAGAAGCACATGAATTGTCTTTGCCCCATTGGTGTAATTGCTGCATGGCGTTCCAGTGTGAGGAAAAATAAATAAATAATAAATAATTAACTATTCCCGTAACGGTTGCTAGTGGAGAGAGGAGTTTTTCTAAGCTTAAGCTAATAAAAACCTATCTGCGATCGACGATATCACAATCTAGATTGACAAACTTGGCAACTTTGTCGATCGAAAATGAAATAGCTGAAAACATCGACTTTAATAACTTAATAAAAGAGTTCGCCGATATAAAGGCTAGAAAAGTAAAATTTTATTAGTTTTTTTAATAAATGTTTATATCTTTTCATAAATGGTTATTTCATTATTATCCTTCGCCTTTTTTCGTATGGGTTTGAATTGCAATTAGGAGGCGCCGTAGAAATCTCGCCCAGGGCGCTGTTAGTACTAAAACCGGCACTGCGAAGCTGCCTCTACTACATGTGCGTATAAGTGTGTGCTGCCTGTGGGGGAGATTATACGTCGTACGAGAATACTTTACTATGATTGTTGTTCTAGAAATATATTTTATACCATTCAAATAGCTACAAATACAACATGCTAATGACATTTGTGATTCAGAAGAGAGTTTTAAAGACTATGCTCCACTTGAAACAGACGGAGTCATGTAAAGAACATTTTATCAGACTGGAGATCTTGATAGTGCCATGCGTTTACATTTTAGTGTTGCTGAAAAATTGAGACTGATGAGGAAAGACATGCTAGAGCTGGTACACGTAGAAAAGATTTGCCCAACACCATACAACCGAAATTAAAAGTTGTCAAACCTAGCCCCAGTTATCAGTCAGTATTTTTATACAACTTGTTACCTGTAGAATTTAAAACTATATATATTGTCAAATTATTTAAAAATAAATTGAGGACCTATTTATTATGGGAAGCCAGTATCAATGAATATCTAAATGACATATGTATGATGTTGTAAAAGACATGTTTTTTTAATTATAATTAACAACTTTGACATTTTCTTGACAACATGATTATCTTTGTTCCTATTTCTACTTGCTTTTGTATTTTTTTTTTATTTTTTATATATGTAATGTGATGTCTTTGATTTTATATAATTAAAAATTAATTAATTTATCAATATTAATTTTATGTATGTACCTAAATTGTTCTGCATCCCATAATTGTATGTAATGTGTAATGTTCAACACAATTTAAATTGTTAATGAATAAATAAATGAAATGAAATGAAATATTTATGTTACTGCTTGTAAGTTACAGTGCAGCATCTCATTGGAGGCCATGTTGCCAGTTAACTATAATAGCCATTACCAATTCACTGCACACCGTTCAGTTGACTCACTAGTAACCAGCCTATAGAGTCACTTTGAAATTGAATTTGCAATTTCCACACAAATCCTAAACCATTTATAACATAAAAAATACCAAAATTTTATCATGAATTCACTTAAAAAGAACCTACCTCAGGTGGACTATTAGGCGAATTGAAAGGGACTAGGGGATGTAATGCTTTAGGGCTCCGAATGAAATATTGGCCACGCGCTACCAAGGAAAGTAAAGGTAATAACGTCAATTTCAAAAAAGTCAAACGTTCAAACATGAGCCTAGGTTGAAATAAAGGCTTATTACATAACGTAGAAAACGTATTAGTTCTGAATAAGTGAATGTGTTATTGTGTTTCAAAGCTTAATACATTGGATGATTTGTTATGCTTTTTTTTTTAAGTTGATCCCTTACGTCTATACATCACTAAATCATTTATTCATATATGAAACGTATTCAGGGCTAAATCTTAGTCACATAAAGAATACATTATATATTTCTCTGTACTATTATAATGCTTGTGAAGTTGTCAGTGTAAAATAAATTTATTCTAAAGCCATTTTCAAAGCATTTCAGACGCATTGCAATAGAATATTCATTTAAAAGAATTATTGGCTGTATTCTGTATGTTTTATTGAATTTCTGTAACGATATTCTGGAGTCGTCTAATATAAATTCAGTGGGCACATTCGTCGTATCGTTTGAGCAATATGTTTCCCTTTTTCCGACTCGGAGCGGCAAAATCAAGGGTATATGATATCAGGAACGATCCATATAAAATATTTAGACCTCAGACTGTTTGCCACCAATATTATATAAATCAACGTTGTTTTCGTAACTCAATCTCTTGTTATTCTCGAGTTATTGGAATAACAAGATCTCAAGACGACTGGGTACACAGTAATGTTCATGAATTGTTTATTTCAATGTAATGTTCACAGATTCTTTATAGTGCCCTTGTTCTTCATCGTAGTACTTCACCATAATGTTTTGTAATCAAATGTACTCGTATATGGGATTTAGAAAACTGGATGAGTTATGTAAATCTACCAGAATGCCAATCGCCTCATTTCGGCGACAAACAAATGTCAAAAACTTGTCAAATTGTAGGGAAATTAGACTATTTTTTGACAGATTCAGACTAATACCAGATTGTGAATGTTCTTAATATTAGTAGAATTACCCCTCTGTTTTCTAAACCAATAATGAAAACAATGAACTCTGTTTTAAAAAACTTTTAATGAGCAAAAGAAAGTTTTATGTTTTTTTTTTTTTTTTAATATAGGTAGGTAACTAGACAGAATCTCCAAAGAATTAAAGACGCTATGATAGAGATAGATACAAAAGGCTAAAATTGCCCATTATGTATTAGTTTTACTTCCGAGCAAGGGAGAAAATAGAAACTTAGTTACAGCGATTTTTAACGCTTTGTTCCATTATACTTTTCACCTCGATAGTGAGGAAATAAAATAGTAAACAATGAGAATAAAATGGAATTTGCAATTAGAGAAAAATTCTGAAGATTTCGCGCCAATAATTTAATATTATATATCAATGAAGCCAATGTCTTTTTTTTTTCTTCTGAAGCCGCAATGCAATACACGCGTTCCATCGAAGATATGGCCGCTGTTAGTTCTATTTTCAAAAATGAAATGTAATTCTTTTTTTATGAACCAGTAATAAGTTGAATCTTTTTTCATGATAATTATTCTACGTTTTAATAAAGACTTCATTTTTCTAAGCGTGTAGGTAACATTCAAAAATAAAATCTTTTTCTTAAAGGATTCCAGGAGGAGGCTACTTTTTCCTCGCTTTGGTACGCTTCCATTACGCAAGAGTAAAAGGTTTGAAAAAATATTTGTTGATGATTTGAACAGGGGAATGTGTTGAGACTGTAACACTCAATACCGCCGCTCAATACCGGCGTGAGGACAGAGGACAGCGGGGTGCCAGCCGGCTAAACGTCACTGGTCGCGGGTTCCGCACCACACCAGTCAGCACCGTCACATTTCGGAACCGATGGTTGTAATTTCTTTCCTATCGTTTTATTACATAATACAGGTGTATCTGATATCGTAACGCAAACTTCGCGAAAAGGCTAGACAGCATGCCACTAATAAAATTATGATAGTCATTTATGTCGTTAATGAGCGGTTACAGAAATCATAGCGTTTAAGCAAAAGTGTCAGCTCGGCCTTTGAACATTGCAAGCGTACCACCGTGCTTGTTTGTAGGTATGATGTTGACCCCTGATGTGAACTCTATTAATTCAGCTGATAGGATAGTTTTAGAGTTTTGTTCAGATTGCGCTTTTTTGTGTAATTAGCGAATTAATTATTTTTTACTATAAAATCTTATTGGGTTATAAAAGCATAGCAATTATGAACGATATAAAGTGCAAAAACTGCATATATATATATAAGACAATTAATTATAATTAAATTCCAAGAGGTAAAATAAAACTTCGATTTGTTTCTCTGTAAATAAAGAATGCAATTTTATTATATTTATCGAGTAGGTTACATCAATTATAATCATAACAATATAATCTTTACATAACTAACACAGTCTTACCTGTAAATAAAGAAACGACAATAAAAGTTTATTGTTATCACCTCTCGATTCACACAGCTTAATAAACTCAACTTAAATAATTAACTTTATAAATCCCAAATAACACAATAATATTTATCTTTTGACAGTGACAAACTCATTGACGCGCCACGACGCGGCTCACTGTCGAACTAACGGTGCGCACGCATATTCAAATTAAAGAAATAATTTTCTTTACATATATATATATATATATATATATATATATATATATATTATTTAAGAAAAAGCCGACGACAAATTCCACCACTGGGGGGTTCAAAATCATGTACCAGATCCATGGCACTTGTTTGTGCGTCGATGTCAGATACTGCCTTTATACAGCCCACTATCATTTCATTTTACTACATCACGATGGAAGAGCAATCGCGCATCTTACGTTCGATATTGTAATTCTATTCGGTTTTTCCCCTCGAGAAAATCAGGCCGATATATTCCCACCATGTCGATTCAATCATTTTAGGTAGGTAAAACGCGACATGCAAAGGGCTACTACCACACGCCCGTCGGAAATTGCAAGCTATTTGTCGTGTTCATAATGTCTGGTGAAGCTGGAGGACGGGTCTGGCAGTTGTGTTGCGATGTGTGCCGGGTACGATTCGCCAAATGTTGTTGTGTTGGGAGTTTGGTAGTGGAGGGTCTTCAGATCAATCTCCCTTTGGCGCAGCATCGTTGGTCGTGTTGTTGGGTTTAACATTGCATCACCTCGCTCAACTGCCGTCTTCCTTCCTATTCGCTCAGGTTTTCTGAGTGAATAAGCTCTTAATAAACTAGCGCACTTTACCATCAACGATCGCATCACTGCTTATCATCAGGCGGGATTGCGGTCAAGCGCTAGTATTACTATAATTATTAAAAAAAAAATCAGCAGAAGGTATGTTAATA
The DNA here is from genome assembly GCA_037179545.1 of Sesamia inferens. Lineage (NCBI taxonomy): Eukaryota > Metazoa > Arthropoda > Insecta > Lepidoptera > Noctuidae > Sesamia > Sesamia inferens. The sequence goes on along the minus strand of CM073927.1, from coordinate 20,986,118 downwards.
TTTCACAGCCATTAACTTCTCGCTGCATAAGTGAGGTGACCGATGACTATTTTTTTTTCAGGGTCAGGAACAGAAGGGCTTGTCAGACTTTTACGGACTAAAACCCACCTGTATTCCTTCACTTGCACTGTGCGCTGGAGACCACGGTATCTTTTCAATCAAACCGCGGCCCTAGCAGGCATCAGTCAACGTAGAGCCCGTCACGTTGTGCTCCAATGTGGCCGATACCTTAAACTACCCGGTAATCTTCCAGCAGTGAGTTAAACTTCCCCTCTCAGTACGAGAATTAAATTTTAGTGCTCGAGAGCAACAGGATTCATTAATTTATTTCCACAATGTCTATGGCTAACTTTTAGTAATATTTAAATAATATAGTTAATAATTTAAAAGATCGGTAATCTTTTAAATTATTAACTTATTATTGACAGCTTCTACCATGCGTATAGGGTTCGTAATAAGCGTAGCTATGTTAACCGAAAAAAATATAATTCCATTAACACAGTTGGTACGTACACTACTTGTATGTATATGAATAAAGCTTAGTGAATTATTATACTGGCTAGCTAGCTTTAATGTCTAGGTCCCATTTATTTTTTAATGTTGCCGCATACTAGTTTGTTTTTTTTTTGTATCGTGATCATTCACATACACAAACAACCAGGCCCGGAACAACTACCTATAGGTCATATAAATATTTGTTCCGTGCGGGAATCGAACCCGCTACTCGCAGCGCAGCAGTCGAAAGCTCAGCCACTGCGCTAACCGTATTGTCGATAAAAAATTGAATGTTCGCAACCGAGTTCTTCACTTCAATTCTCAAAGAACCAAGAAAAGAAACAGCTGAAACGAAACTAAAAATATTAGGAATTCCTTTTATATTTTAGGCGATTTTAGGTTATGATGTTGGTGTCTAACATCGATTCTCTAGGCTGACAAAGGAACAGCTGTATTTCGGTATAATGAAGACTTAAAAAATCACAAGCAACAATATAAGCATTAGGATGGCGTCCTGAAAGTGAGATTTCGGTGTTTATTAACAGACAGAATCCTTCATTATAAATCCAACAAAGCAACACAAATAATGAACACGTGTTTTGTGCTACACAATATACGTATGTATAGCTACTAACTACGATCACGCAATTAAACCAGAGCAAAAGATAAACAAATAGGCGTTGCGAATAAGCCTGCCATTAGATTAAGAGCTAAAACGACCGAATTTATATTTGATTCAAGGGCGACAAAACCAAAACACATTAATAAACAGTTACCTTAGTTAAAAATCTAATAATTCAGCAATTCGCTTAACTCTCCGGAACACTAACGCCATCTCGTGAAACTCGCCGGAGACTTACTCGTCATCTTCGACAAATAAAATATTATAACACAAAATAATTGTTTATTATCATGTAGCTGCAGCTGCATACTGGGCTCGCTCGCAATACTCAATTCAATCAAATATCAATCTATAAAAAATCCTCTAATTTCATACATTTATGGCATTGATTTTCACTGAACATAAAATTGCGAATAGATTTTAAACATTCATAACTACGGGGATCATCCTTCAATTTATGTAACACTATACTACACAGCCGTCAGATATAATGTTATTATCGTAATTAGTAAATTAAATCTTAATATCTTCTTCTTCTGCCTATAGAAGTCCACTGCTGGACAAAGGCCTCCCCCAAGGCTTTCCACAATGACCGGTCTTGTGCTGCCCCCATCACCCGGCTTCCCGCGACCTTCACCATGTCATCGATCCGCCTTGTTGGCAGCACACCTACGGTGCGGCTACCGGTACGTAGCCGCCACTCCAGAACCTTACTCCTCCATCAGCCATCGGTTTACGATCAATGTGCCCTGCCCACTGCCACTTAATTTTATCGCACAGAGAAATTCCGAGCATAGCTCTTTCCATCGCCCTCTGTGTCAGCACTGGCAACACACACTGATCAAAGACTTTAGTCTTGAGACACTGTGATATCTTGGACGACGAGAAGATGTAGCGTAGCCTCCTGAATGCTACTCAGCCGAGCTAGATTCGACGAGACACCTTTTTTTCGAAGTTGGACCTACCTAGTTGGACTGTTTGTCCCAGGTATTCTTGTCAACAACTTGTAGTGTAAAGCAACCAACTAGAACTGGAGTGGGTGCGTCATGATCTTAGTCTTATCCATGTACATCTTTACCTCACTTCTTGGGAAACTCTACTGAGGTCATTGAGCATTTTGTCCAAGTATTCCATGACCACGATATCATCTGCAAATAGGAGATTAGTGAAGAAAACATATCTAAAACTAATCAAATCAATTAACAAAAGGCGTTACGAGATTTCAGAAAACGTAAACTTTACGAGTGATTACATTACCTATGAAGATTGACTTGAACAAGATTAACATGAAGCTAACTTAGACTTACCTTTATCTAGGTACCTTTGTGCACAAGACTGAGCTCAATAGATATTACACTCCATTATCTGAGCTACTGTTTGGTTTCTCTTATTAATATCCTCATCTCATTAATATCAAAGCACACGAGCTATTCAATTTGTATCGGGTTTTTGCTTCGAAAGGGGTTAAACACAAACATGCGTGTTACAATTACATAATAGTTTACTAAACAACCAAAGAAGGTTATCATAGTAACAATTGTTAGAGATGTATACCATATTCGTAGAAACGTGTGCCTATTTTCCTCATCATTTCAACGCAAATGTCACAAATAAGTACTCGAAACGCAATTTCAAATAAACAAAAAAAAAAAAAACATTGCAAAGACTCAACTGATGTCAACACAATGAGTATTTTATTCAAATACAATTTATTGTGTATTTCATAAAAGTAAAACACGTTTTCTCATTTAAACAATCATTTTACGAATACTCGATCTTTAGTTGTTTTCTGTAAAGTGTTTGTCTCAAATAAAACAAAATGAAAGCTATTGGCCTTTCAGACCTTCTTACGTTCAGAGGTCGTTTGTTCTCGATAAAGGTACGTCTATTCTTAACTGTGGTTTACGAGTTACAAATTGAGTTCTATACAATCGGAAAGAGATATGACCTTTCGCGACCGTATCCCGGAAACATGTTTACGTCCACTGGTGAATTAGGAAAGTTACATAGTTACATAGTTGTTATTTGTATTGTTTGCGTGACTTCTAAGTGTAGGGCTCTATGTTCATTTTCCATGTTGGACTATGAGTTATTGGGCTTTCCATTAGGAATTTATTAATGACTGCACGAAAAGTCGCTGGTCCTAAGTCTGAATTCAGATCATTTTCTACCCAAATTCATGTGACAAATATTACTAAGGAAAAAGCAAAACGTACCTACTCACTTATAACGTAAGTATAATATAACTGGTGGTTGAATTAATACCCTGGAAAAATATCTGAAGTAAGTAAACAGTGACGAAATTTTTCCATACCTTTGTAGGTATGGAAAAATTTCGTCACTATTTCCATTGATAACTAGCAAAACTCAACAGCGTTCAGAATTCATACATTCCATACGATATAATTTAATGTGTTTAAAGGCTTGTGTACCAATATAGATGCCAATAAAGCCAATAAAGTGTAATGGAACCAACGTAATACCGATAAAAGAATTCGCGCGGTGAGCTAAATGTGTTTCTCTTTCACAGAACATTTTCTGTGTTACAATGTTCTGAAACAAATGTTCTACTTCGAAAACAAGCTGCGACGTTGTCCTGATTCATTATTGAATTTAGTGGATATAAAACATTAGCGGTGCCGTACAATGTCGTACTAAGAAACTCAAATATTAATGGAGATACTATTAAAATCGGTCATTCTGAGCTATGAATACTAATAAGTATGTTTTCATATAAAAAAGTTACATTTTATGGACTGGAAATCATCAAATGACTTTTCCCACTCTAGCCAGCACAGAAGGGCGTTTCGGACTTTTTCTAGCGCTAAAATCTGGGTAGGTTATCCTATGCCATCATTTTCCTATGCCAGGGGCCACAGGGAAACTGTGCCAACAATCCGCGACCCCGTTAGGCATCGGCCTCGTTATGTGCTGAAATCTATCAGAGGCGCGCGTGGTAAAGAATGCTCGTTGACTCGGCCTGCGGTCCTATCCTGTATACCATCTAATCGTGAAAACTTAGTTAAAATGAGCATCGAATGAACTGTCATTCCAGCTAATACTAGGGATTGACACAATTGCCAGGCTCACTTTACCTAACTTTTCACGTGCGATTTTAACAAAACCGATTTGGTGGTCTTTTTCGGACTTCGAACTACCTATTTTTCGCCGCCTGCGGTAGTCCAATATCCAGGACGTCTTCTGCGACGATCAAGGCGCGAGATTGTTATACCCTAAAGTTTCATCACCACTATTCTCAAAAACTGTGGAGTAAAACATCGTGAGGAAACCGACAAGTCTTAGATCCACAAATTCGTACACATGTGAAATCTACCAACCCGCCCTGAACCCATGTGGTGGATTACGATCCGCTTCTTAACGCCGAGAAGATTGTACCTACATACATATTTTTGTACAGCTCCTTTATTTATTTATTCATCCATTTATTTCAGGCATCATCACCATTCAACCTTTTTTATCCAACTGCTGGGCACAGGTCTCCTCTCATACAGAGAAGGAAATACTAAAATACTCGTACTATAAATACGTATAATTAATTACATTAGTACACGAAGTGTCGGCGTCGTGTTTCACTGACTGGTGTCACGGCCATGAAACCGGCAGCGGTACACAACATTCTTCGGCTAGAAATCTTTGAGGAACTTCTCGAGATGATGTATCGAAACGCGCACCACGAACGACTTGAAATTCGTGTTGTGATGTGACTCCAACTTCTCGACCCTTAAAGTACAGTTGGTCTTGACACGCAGATATTTCACGACCTCCTCAATCTTCGCGGAGTAATGGAGTCTGGAGCCTTTATACATGCGGAGTTTGTCTGTAAAGTGATTGTTGCCCTTTTATATACTTGAACACCTGAGAGTATTAAATTTAGCTCAGAATCCCCGTAAACAATCGTTATTAAAAGAATAAAATAAATATACAAATCCTATTTTGTTTTTACTGCTAAATATCATTTTCATTAGTTGTTTGACTTAATTGGCTTTTTGTTGTTCTGAAATTCTGAGTAATTTTAATCAAATCAAGCGAGGCCGTAGACAGTCTGGTATTTATATTTATTAGTTATTTATTATTTCGTAACTCAGGCATTATTTATTATAAGATTTTTTTTATATAAATATTAGCGTCTCACAGACAGAATACATATGGAATAAATATGGCTAACCAGTACGATGATCCACTTATAGGCTGAGTGTGGAAACCAAACCCGTAATATGTAAATCTGGCTATTGCTAAGAATCGTGCAGAATAAGCAAGCTGCAATGGCAGTAGGCTGGTAATGTTTTATAGGACCGATGGTCGTTGAAGCATTCGAGTCCTAGGCCAGGGTTTGTAGGACGCTGCCCACCTAGACGAACCAACAACCTTAAGAAAATGACAGGGAGAAACTGGATGCGTAATGCGGAGGACGGGGTGATATGGTGCAGCGTAATCCGTCACTTTTGTCCAGCAGTGAACAGCGATAAGCTGAGTTGATTAATAGGTTGATTAGAAGAGTTAGGTACCTATTTTTGTTTTTCCTACTCGATTCAAGCTTAGGCTTAGACAATAAGTATGTATCTTTACAATAGGTACGTATGTAATGTTGGTAGATATGTACGTATGATTGCCTATGCCGTAAATCCAACTCTAACACTTACGCGAGACGTCTGTTTTTAGAATGACGCACATATTTTGATATGGCTGTATCCAAAATTACTTTGTTTAGAGCCACCGTACCAATACATAAAGCCATTTATTTTTATTCACATCTGGCTTTTCCTGGCCGCCGCACAATATTGCGTGCTTTCAATTGAATTGTTCTGGTGTGCAATTCACGTCATACGTACATAACATAACGTTACGCCAATAATCCTCACGAGGTTACCCTGCATCATATCCACACTTCACCAGCCTTTTAGTCCTGTGTAATAGGAGTCGAGTCTCTGAGCATAAATACTGACTTGAGATTGTTACTAACAAATTTCGGATGGAAAAACCACGCTTTGCTCGATCTCAGAATGCACTGCTCTTACGACCACTGATTCGTTCTAGAAACTGTCCTGTATTGACACGCTTGTATCGCCTCTCATTTAGGACTGGTATAGTGCCCAAGTCCTGGAAGCTTGCCAACGTGCAGCTCGTGCCCAAAAAGGGTAGTCGTGCCGATCCTACCAACTATCGGCCGATTTCGATCACCTCCATACTTTGCAAAATTATGGAGCGTGTATTGAACTCGCGCCTCTTGGCATACCTGGAAGGTAACGATCTACTCAGTGACCGACAGTACGGGTTTCGCCGCAATCGGTCAACTGGGGACCTACTAGTGTATGCCACTCACTTGTGGGGCGAGGCCCTCGAGAGAAATGGGAAAGCGATTGCAGTCTCCCTTGATGTCTCGAAGGCCTTCGACAGGGTATGGCACGCTGGCCTTTTGAGTAAGCTTCCAGCGTACGGCATTTCCCCTGGCCTGACTGGCTGGGTAAAAGACTTCCGGACTGAACGGTCCCTCCGAGTCGTTGTCGACATATGCTCATCTGAGCCCATGTTGACTAATGCCGGTGTTCCTCAGGGGTCTGTTCTCTCTGCAACTTTGTTCCTGCTGCATATTAACGATCTGCTGATGCCCGGTATCTATGGGTATGCAGATGACAGCACAGTTGTGGAGAGATACCTGCCGGATGCTCGGGCTAGTAGGGAATCAATCCGGTCCGAAAAAGAGGCTATGGTAGAGCGAACGAATGTTGCACTACAGGCAGTCTCCGAATGGGGCAATGCCAATCTTGTAGCATTCAATGCCGCCAAAACGCAGGCTTGTCTTTCCACAGCCAAAAGCCCGTTCACCTTGGCTCCTACTTTTCGAAATGTATCCTTGGAGTGTACCGACCGCCTTCAGCTTTTGGGAGTTGAGATTTCCTCGAACCTAAACTTTGGGCGGTTCATTGAGTCCAAGGCCAAAGTGGCTGTCAAGAAACTTGGCGTTATCGCAAAGGTCCGGCGGTACTTCACACCATGGCAGCTTCTAATGCTGTACAAAGCACAGGTCCGTTCGTGTGTGGAGTACTGCAGCAACATTTGGGCTGGTGCTGCTAAGTGTCACCTGGTCACTTTGGATTCGGTGGAGAGGTGGGCGAAGAGGCTGATTGGTGACCCTGACTTAACTCGAGACGGTCTCCAGAGCCTAGAGCACAGGCGTAGAGTAGCCAGCCTTTCAGTCTTCTATAGGATGCATTTTGGGGAGTGTGCGAAGGAATTGCATGATTTAATTCCCCCATCTTTGTTCCACCATCGGACGACCCGTCGTTCGGCGAGTTTCTACTCTTACGTTGTTAACACCTCTACGATCCGGACGAAGCGTTTCGCCTCCTCCTTTATACCGCGCACATCGAGGGACTGAAACAATCTGCCGGCGGCGGTGTTTCCGTCGGACTACAATTTGAGTGTCTTCAAGGCTAGAGTGAATAGGCTCTTAATAAACTAGTGCGCTTTATCATCAACGACTGCGTCACTGCTTACCATCAGGCGGGATTGCGGTCAAGCGCTAGTTTATAATTTAATAAAAAAAAAAAAAAAAAAACAACACTGCACTACAACTGAGTGGAGAATTAAATAAATCCTATCCTACTAATTCCTACTTTTCTTGTAATGTAATGCTTATCCTGATCTGCAGAAATTAATACAAATAGGTGTGAGTATACACTTCATTACATCCTATGCTACTTTCCTACTAATATAATAATTAATTGCTAAAGTTTTTGAGAATGTTCGTTAATCACTCAAAAACTGCCGAAAGCATTTGGATGAAATTCGGCACACAGATAGGAAAAACATATAAGAAAGTTTGTATCTGGATATTAGCACAGGAACTAAACTTCCCTCTCCACGCCCTGGAAATAAGTACAGGTAAATTACTAAATTAAACAACCATCGCCGGCCTAATGGCTGACAAGCACTCCAGGCCGTACCTGGAGCGGTTTTGCCTCAAGGTAGCTAGAACTAGCATCGAAAGGAACCGGACAAGGTGAGCGGCATAACCAGTGCTGCCGTCGGCAAGGATTGTATGTGACAGAAATTAGCTGTAATATGTAGTAAAGTTCTAATGTATAGGAATAAGTATACAAAGTAAGGACAATATTGTAATATAGAAAGAAAATGACAAAAGAAACAATAACGCGGGAAAAGAATAATCCTAAAAAAGAAAATGGACAAGCCGCAAAAAAGGCAAGCGGTAAAAAAGAAAAACAAGACAGCTAATATAAAAAAAGGCAAAAAAGAATTCTTGCCACGCAAGAAGTGTAGGGACGGCAACGAAAAAAAAACTTCCCTCTCCTCTACCTGGAACCCCTACCTCATGAACCTCTTTTTTAGTTATTGGTATCTGTACTATGTTACATACTCAATAGTAAAAATTACATTTTTAAGGCCCGCTCACATGCATCGCTATTAAAACCACACTATGTGGACGGGCCCTCACTTGCATGAACATTCTCATAGTTGTGTCGTCTTAGGATTCTTTTTTTAAATACGGATTCTATGCCATTCGTGCCTATACAATGATCACATTATAAATTAGCAATCTATACTAAGGAAGGGTTATGTATAGACTATGTAATAGAATGTGTAGCCGACCACTAACGTGCGGTTGGCTACACATTCTATTCAAGATTGGGTATAGATACCTCAATATTCGTAGCACCCTGCAGCGGCGCCGAATCATAAACAAAATTTAAGTCTAGTGCATATTTTTTCTTTTTATTTCATTTAGAAAAGAACAGAACATAAACATTATTCGTTTCAAATTAATCCGCACCTGATTTATTGTAAATTGGCCTACTTTTTGGTAGCTATATTTTTAATCGCTTTTAAACTGCCTATGGAGCATCTTTATTTGATGGGACTATATATACTAATAATTTATCTCCTGTCCTTTTCTTAATGAAATAGAAAGAAAAAGATACGCTGAACTTACATTTAGTTTAGGTTTTGGACAAGGGAATCGATGAACTGTCTTCAATTCCTTTGTCCACAATATACATAACTGCGTCGTTGGTCTTGTAGTCACAAGCTGGACTGCTGAGCTTTGGGTGGTGGAGTCGGTTCTCTTTGATCAAAGTGTTATTAGTTTTGCCATTAGAAATTTCTTAGAAACTAAACATAATTTGGTAGTTTGCGGTGAACCTCGAAAAACACGTTAAGATTACCTGATCTGTTATAAAAGACACTTGTGTTCGCCTACAGACTTCTGTACTATCGAATGATGAAAATGAAAAATGAAAATTAAATCTATATACATATATAAAAATCAATGTCACTTTCTTTGTAATTTTATAACTCAAGAACGGGCTCACCTATCCAAACCAAATGTTTAGGCTTTGTTTTGACTAATTAGTAGATGGTATATGTGAAGTTTGAACAGAATCGGTACAGCGGTTCTTCATTTATCACATTTTTTTGTAACAAATTAATTCAATGAACGGTGGATCATCTTCTCATCTATATATATAAATCAATGCTACTTTCTTTCTAAATTTATAACTCAAGAACCGGCTCACCTATCCAAAGCAGATGTTTAGGTTTTGTTTTGCCTAATTATTAGATGGTTTATGTGAAGTTTGAACAGAATCGGTCGAGCGGTCCTTCATTTATCACATTTTTTAAACAACAAACTTTCCGATAATCACTCGCTATAATAGTTAAAACCAACAACAAGTTAAAACAGTGTACACAATAATTATAAACAAACATTTGGTTGTGGAAAGTGCATCAACTAAATAATTCACGCGTGAACTATCATCTGAATAACTAAAATATTGCTGTGAAGATATTTATAAGATAACCTAAAATAATAGTGTATTACAATATAAAGGAGACAACTTACAATATATATTGCGCGCCAAATTTGAAATAACACAAACACGACATGGAAAACCAGATGCAAATTTTACTGGAAAAAATTCAAGAACAAATGGATAGGCAAACAATATCAATTAAGCAGGCTGTAACTCTAAATATTACACAGCAATTGGACGAAAAGTTCAAAATGTTAGAGGAACAAAATCAAAACCTGCAAGCAGAAGTTTCGGAACTAAGAGAAAAAATTAAAGAATTAGAGACCCAGAAGAAAAAGAACAATTTATTGTTTTTTTGGAATAAAAGAGGGCAGTGCAGAAGAAGAAAAAAACAAAGTAAAATTCATGAAAGAAAAAATCAACACCCATCTGTCACTGGATATCCAGGAATATGAAGTGGACAAAGCTCATAGGATTGGACAAAAAACAAACAGCGGACTTCGACCTATACTTATTTCCTTAACCTCCAGCTGGAAACGAAACCTAATCCTTAAAAACAAAAGAAACTTCCGGAAGGAATATACATAAAAGAGGATTTTACGAAGGAAACGATAGAGATAAGAAAGTCTCTGCAGCCAAAGCTCAAAGAAGAAAGGCAAAAAGGCAATATTGCCTACCTACGAGGAGAAAAACTTATAATCAAGAAACCATCGGTTATCCAAAAGAGCGAGAAGAGAAAGAGAGTACCATCTTCCTCACCTAAACAGGACCAACAACCCTCCTCGTCGGGCTCAAAGAAAGTCACTGCAAAGAATGCTTTCGAGTTTATGACCCGTCCTCGAAACAATTCACTTAAAGAAAAGATTAATAATTAACAATTAAAACCTACTCCCAAGCCGACTGGTCATCGTGGGAGTATAAGACCAGAACCCTCTAAATTCCAACATAATAGCATACCAGAAATTAAACAAAAACCAGCGCCACAACAACTGAAGATATGCACATATAATGTGGGGTCATTGTCTACAAATGAACGATTATTAGAACTGACCTACGCTCTCAAGAACATAAATTTCGATATTATTGACTTGGGAGAAGTCAGGAGAATGGGCTGCAATATAGAAGAATATCAAGAGTACATATTATGCTATATAGGCGAGACAATCGGACTGTATGGAGTAGGTTTCTTAGTCAAGAAAATTCACAAAAAAAACATTGTAAGCTTCATCGGCATATCAGAGAGAGTGGCAGTCCTGTAACTGAAATATGAGCAAGAACTATTAACCCTTGTACAGGAGTATGCACCTACCGAGCAAGCTCCCGAAGAAGAAACAGATAAATTCTACAACGATTTAAGAAAGGCACAAGAGAATCAAGATCAAAATGTGATTGTAATGGGAGATTTCAATGCTAGAGTAGGGCATTCTAAAAAATATGAATAACTTACATTAGGTAAATTTGGATATGGCAAGCGAAATGAAAAAGGTAACAGACTTGTACAGTATGCCTGCGAACAAAAATTGAGCATCATCGTCATCATCATTTCAGCCGAAAGACGTCCACTGCTGGACATAGGCCTCCCCCAAGGTTCTCCACGACGACCGGTTCTGCGCCTCCCGCATCCAGCGGTTCCCCGCGACCTTCACCAGGTCGTCAGTCCACCTTGTCGGGGGCCTACCCACGCTACGTCTTCCGGTGCGTGGTCGCCACTCGAGAACCCGTCGGCCCCATCGGGCATCGGTCCTACGGGCAATGTGTGTTGCAATTCGTGGTCGCTAACAATGGGCCTTATGAGAAGGCTCAAAGTCACTCAAAGGGCAATGGAGAGGGCTATGCTTGGGGTTTCACTGCGCGATCGAATCAGGAATGAGGAGATCCGCAGAAGAACGAGAGTAACCGACATAGCCCGAAGAATTGCAAATTGAGCATAATGAACACCTATTTCAAAAAGAATGCAGACCGCAGATGGACCTGGATATCTCCAGACCAAAAAACAAAACATGAAATTGACTATATTATGTGCAACAAACCAAAACAAATAACTAATATAGAAGTACTAAACAATGTGCCATTTCCATCAGACCACAGACTAATAAGATCATCTTTTAGTTTGAAATCACCGAAGAAAAGCATGAAAACCTACAGTTCATTACCTAAAATACCAAAAACTGACAGTGAAAAATTATTGTACATAGCAAGCCTTAGAGAACACCTAGAGACACAATTCTGTGTAATGCCAGAAGAAAATAATGTACAAAGTTACTATAATAAACTGGAACATGCAATTACGAGCAGTCTAAAAATTAAATACAATGATTCAAAAGATATGACAAAAATCTTGAGCGTAACAACCAAAGATTTAATGGATAAACGTACTAAACTAATCCAAACAAAACATAAAACCAAAGAAATGAAAGAAGAGCTAAAGGGTTTGTTCAAGATGTGTAGCAAGGCCATAAAAAGTGATTACAACAAGTATAAAAGGGAAGTTGTAGAGAGAAACCTAAATAAATATAGAAGCGCGAAAAGAGCTGTTAAAGAACTAACGATACACAGAACTTGGATAGGAAAACTCAAAAAAGGATTTGGAGAAACGAAAACAAGACAAGATGTTATCAATCATGCCACCGAGTTTTACAAGGAGCTGTATAAAAAACGTTCGGAAACAAATGGTACAAAAGACAGTCAAATAGATCTTGAAGAGGAAGAAGAAACAGTAGAACCTATTGACGAGCGTGAGGTACTTGAGCATCTCCAAAACCTTAAAACATTAAAGAGTCCAGGCCCGGACAACATCACTAAAGAAATTCTAAAAATTGGGACACCCCTCTTGCTATCGCATCTTACCAAAGTGTTTAACTTATCCATCAAAACAGAAAAGGTCCCCAAACAGTGGTGTAATTCCGATATTGTTCTGCTATATAAAAAAGGAGACCCACTAGACATTAGGAACTATAGACCAATTAGTCTATTACCGAGCATTTATAAACTCTTCACAACAATACTGTTGAGCAGAATTACACCAATCATAGACGCATCACAACCAATCGAACAAGCAGGCTTCCGCTCTGGGTTCTCAACAATAGACCACATCCACACCTTGGAACAAATACTAGAAAAATGTAAAGAATTCAATCTGTCTCTCTGTGTAGCTTTTATAGACTACACAAAGGCATTCGATACCATAACTCACAACTCTATCTGGAAAGCCCTCAATATCTGTGGTGTAAGTAAGACATATATAAACATTATAAAAAACATTTACTATCAAAGTACAAGCAGAATCAAGATGGAAAATAAACGAGAACAGATTTCAATAGGAAAAGGTGTCAAACAAGGTGATCCTCTATCACCGAAACTATTTATAGCAGTACTGGAATGTGTCTTCAAAAACCTTGATTGGAGCCGGAATGGATTATATGTACATACTAGGGCACCACTTAAGTCACCTGAGATTTGCAGACGACATCATTTTGTTTGCCAAATCTGCCAGAGAGCTGGAACAGATGATGCGATCTCTTGCATATGAAAGTGAAAAATGTGGGCTGCAGATGAACGCAGACAAGACTAAATATGATAACAAATAGCATAGAAAGACCTGTGCAGGTATTCGAACAACAGATTGATTATGTGCAAGAATATATTTACCTCGGAAAAGAAGTCTCATTCAACAAAACCAGTAACGAGGAGGAAGTGGACCGAAGGATCAACAGCACATGGAAGAAGTTTTGGCTACACAAGGACATTGTGAAGGGAGACTATCATCTAAAATTAAAGAAAATCGTCATGGATACATATATAGTTCCAACCTTGACTTATGGCAGCCAAACATGGACATTCACAAATAAAATTAAAAGTAAAATCAAAACATGCCAGCGATCAATGGAACGGAGTATGCTTAAAATAAGAAAAGTACAAAAAATTCGCAGTGAAGACATTAGGAGGAAAACTAGGCTTACAGATGCTCTTGAACAAGCTCTGCGACTTAAATGGAAATGGGCTGGTCATTTGTCAAGGTTCACAGACAAAGGATGGTCTTTACAAGCTACTAAATGGGCAGGGCTTGCTGGTAAAAGAAGCAAAGGCAGGCCACTAAAACGTTGGGCTGACGATATAAAAGAGATAGCAGGTAGAAACTGGTTAACAGTTTCACCAAAGAGAGATAAATGGAAGGAATTAGAGGAGGCTTTTACCCAAAAGGGGTTCGTGTAAAAGGAATAACAATCTATATTATAAAAAAAAACAATTTAAATATATACTAACTTAAATTAAGAAATCCACTGATACTTTGAAATGTAAACATACTTTTATACGGAAATAAAAAGCTTTATTATTATTATTATATATATATAAAACTGTATATAACTTCTATATCTTATACCTTTAAACGAGCAATTCTTGTATATATGTATATATATAATTGGAATCTCGGAAACGGCTCCTACGATTTTCATGAAATTTTGTGTGCAGGGGGCTTCGGGGACGATAAGTCGATCTAGCTAGGTTTAATTTTCAGAAAATGTCTTTTTTCCGTGTTTTGAGGCACTGAACAATTGCTAAACTTCTTATAAGAAGCTAAATTTCGCCGCTGTCCTTAATGATACGAATAGCTGAGGGGCTTCGGCCTCTGATTCGGAGCTCGTAGACTTCGGGTTCAAATCCCTGATGATATAGTGTTTTTCCTTTTTTTTTGAAGTTTAAAAAAAATGAATGATGGCGTTGTCTAATGCTTTTTTTTTATTTAATAAAAATTTAATTTAATTTATTTAATTTTAATTTATTACTTTTTTCTTTTTTTTATATAATTGGAAACTGCGTCAACGAATTTTCTTTTTCGTTTATTTTATCAATGTAAGAAATTTTGTTTTGCCTAATTTGTGGAGATGCAAGGTACCAGGGTCGCACAAAAGTGTAGGAGAAGTCGAAACAATGAAGCTCATTCATTTTAAAGATCAGCCTGAAGGAGCAGTCGAATTTACAACAGAATTTCTCAACAGTGTCAACATTTCAGACTTGCCACAACACGAACTAAAATATTATTATTATTCCCTTTATTTCTTTATACATACATATTATTCTACATTTTTAAATATTTATATAAAAACATACAAAAACATTTAAAAATTTAAAAAATAGTGTTCCACCGATGGCGGGAGCGGGGTCCAAGCTACCGGTGGTTAGGGCTCTAGAGACAGGAACCTCCTCACGATGCGGGCCGTATCGAGGAGTACTGCCTTTTGAATCAGGCCTTTGATCCAACTGCCTAACGAGAGCCTCAATAGATGTTGGTCGAGGCTCTTGGCTATCAAACCATTGGCCGATACGACAATCGGTACAATGACAGCCGAGTTCACATTCCACATGTCAACAACCTCGTGCGCCAAGTCGGGATATTTAATTTGTTTATCTTTCTCAGCTTTCACGAGATTCCCGTCATGTGGAATGGTAACATCGACAATCATTGCGAGGCGCGCTAATCGATCTATCACTACTATATCAGGCTTGTTTGCAACAATAGTCCTGTCAGTAATGATAGACCGATCCCAGTATAACGTGACATGGCCATTTTCAAGAACTGGGTCGGGCACATACTTATAATACGGTACCTCAGAATCCACAAGTTTATATTTCAAAGCAAGTTGCTGGTGGATAATCCTAGCTACTTGGTTATGCCTGTGCAATACTCGCCATTAGCCAAACGAGAGCAACCAGAGATAATATGTCTTATGGACTCACCCGGATGGTGACATGCCCGACACACGTCAATCGTCCCGTCCTTCATAATATATCTTTATTATTATTCCGTTTATTTTTTATATATATACATATTAATTTACATTTTTAAATATTTATAAAAAAAACATAAAAACATTTAAAAATATAAAAAATAGTGTTCCACCGATGGCGGGAGCGGGGTCCAAGCTACCGGTGGTTAGAGCTACAGAGACAGGAACCTTCTCACGATGCGGGCCGTATCGAGGAGTACTGCCTTTTGAATCTGGCCCTTGATCCAACTGCCTAACGAGAGCCTCAATAGATGTTGGTCGAGGCTCTTGGCTATCAAACCATTGGCCGATACGACAATCGGTACAATGACAGCCGAGTTCACATTCCACATGTCAACAACCTCGTGCGCCAAGTCGAGATATTTAATTTGTTTCTCTTTCTCAGCTTTCACGAGATTCCCGTCATGTGGAATGGTAACATCGACAATCATTGCGAGGCGCGCTAATCGATCTATCACTACTATATCAGGCTTATTTGCAACAATAGTCCTGTCAGTAATGATAGACCGATCCCAGTATAACGTGACATGGCCATTTTCAAGAACTGGGTCGGGCACATACTTATAATACGGTACCTCAGAATCCACAAGTTTATATTTTAAAGCAAGTTGCTGGTGGATAATCCTAGCTACTTGGTTATGCCTGTGCAAATACTCGCCATTAGCCAAACGAGAGCAACCAGAGATAATATGTCTGATGGACTCACCCGGATGGTGACATGCCCGACACACGTCAATCGTCCCGTCCTTCATAATATATCTCCGGTAGTTATTCGTTAAGATAACTTCGTCCATAATTGCACAGACGAAACCTTCAGTTTCCCCGAAAAGGTCACTGAATCGTAGCCAGGATACGGAGGCTAAGAAGTCTACATCGGGCTCATGAAGAGCCCGATAAAATCGCCCGTGAAGTTCCTTGCTTTGCCATATCATCTTGCGGTCATCAGTGGTAAGTATTATAGGCTTGTGCCAGTTCTCTTTCGCCATGGATAGCGGGGTAAGTCCCTTGTCCACCGTGACCACATCATGATGCATACCCACTACGGTTTTTAAAAAATGTTCTCTGAGACTGCATACTTCTCGGTTGTGGAGGATCTTCGCATTTAAAAAGCCTCGACCCCCGCACTTCCGCGGAATATACAGTCTCATCACCGATGATCGTGGATGATGCATCCTGTTTGCTGTCAGCAGTGTACGGACCCTTCTATCCAGGGCGTCGAGTTCGGTCTGAGTCCATTTAAGTATGCCGAAAGAGTACATCAAAACCGGCATGACCCACCCGTTGAAGGCGCGCACCTTATTTCCGCCCGAAAGAAGACTTTTTAATACCTTCTTCAGGCGACCAAAGAAGCGCTCCTTCAACGATTGCTTCATGTCAGCATCGTTGATACCTAACGCTTCCGACATACCCAAATATTTATAGCTCTCGAATGAGGAGAGGGATCTAAGGTGTATGGAATCTGGGAGTGTAATTCCCTCGGATTCCATAATCTCCCCCCGCTTTACATGCATGACTGCACATTTGTCCACACCAAATTCCATTCTGATGCCACTACTAAAAGTTTCAGTTACATTCAGTAGCTTCAACAGATGCAATTTATTGGGGGCAAAGAGTTTCAAATCATCCATGTAGAGAAGGTGAGATATGACCTGACCGCCTCTCTTCAATCGATAACCCAGACCTGAATCCTCCAGCAGTGTGCTTAGAGGATTCAGAGCTAAGCAGAACCATAGTGGACTCAGACTGTCGCCCTGGAATATTCCCCGCTTAATCCATACAGGTTCATCATTCCCCTGGATCTGTCGACTCCCTGGATAGCGAAGGACTGTCTTCCATTGCCCCATACACGACTTAAGGAAAGTGCGTAGAGTTGCATTTATCTTGTACAACTCCAGCACCCTCAAAAGCCATGTATGTGGCACCGAATCGTAGGCCTTCTTATAATCTATCCAGCAGGTTGAGAGATCCTTGCGGGATCGGCGAACCTGTTGGCTGATGGCCATGTCTATGAGGAGTAGCTCCTTAGTACCACGGGACCCGCTCCTACATCCATTTTGAGAGACAGACATGATGGTGTTGCTGTCAAGATGTTTGTTTATTTTAGCTTTCAAAATGGATGTAAGAACTTTATAGACCGTTGGTAAACAAGTGATCGGTCTATAATTTTTGGGTTCCGCGGTGCTACCTGATTTATGGAGCAGGTGGGTGATTCCAGTTGTTAAGAACTGGGGTAGCGAACCAGAATCTAAGGATGACTGGAATTGAGATGCCAAACAAGTGTGTGAACTACTTAGCCATTTTAACCAAAAGTTATGCAGCCCGTCCGGTCCTGGTGATTTCCAGTTCGGTAACGAACGGACTGCTGTGGCTACGTCTGATGATGTTATGAAAATACTATCCATTTCTGGTAAGTTTTCACACCCCTGTTTGACATCCTGTATCCAGTCACCCTCAGTGTGACAAACGGATACCGACCATATACCGCGCCAGAATGCACTTGTGGTGGCATCATCTGGGCGGTACACGTCAGCCTCGTTTTGTTCTGGTCGCTCCCAAGTTCTGTATACCCACCTCTCATCGCTCTGGAACATGCGATTCTGCGTATATCGATCCACTCGCCGCTTATACCGCCGAATACGGCTCGCCCATGCACAAACTTTCTGCTTCAGGAAGTCGATGCGCTCTGTGACATTATTTATGTATTCTCGAGGGCTGATACCAGTCCCCGAGAATGCCTGTCTCACAAAGCGCATCACTCGTGGTCTAGTATTGCCCTCCCTGAAGCAGTATAGTTTGCCGATGAGTACCCTGGTCCCATCGATACGACGCTCGATTCTGCGTTGCCAGGCTGGTACGGCTGGTTTTGGTCGAGTAGCTTCGTCATAATTTGGAAACTTGACTTTGGCTAATCGACATGCCGCTACAGCCGCGCAATACAGGATCGAGTGTGTATCAATGAGATCCTCGCTGCTCTCGAAGAAATTCTTGAGCTGCGAGTCCAAAGCACACACCAGCGCCCTATTTTTTTTGTGCATAGGTAGCCGTGGTAACCGGGGTCTAAGGTTGGTCGGAGTGGATCTATAGTCGCGGAACGCATCCTCCAGTGCGCTCCTTAGTCGATCGTTATACTGGCTACTTACTGTTTCAACCCTATCGTCCTCTTCTTCGACACGATTGGACCGCGGCGGAACAGCATCAATAATTGACGCCTGTGCCGCGGTCTGGGTCAGAGTCGGGGCGATTTGGTTGCTCAGTACCTCTGAGCGCAGCCTATCAAGTGCGATATCGTCCAACCTGTGATTGCGTTGGATGACACGCACCTGATCCGACAGTCGTTGGGCCGAGACGTTGACAGTTGGTTCCAGTGCCTGAAACAAAGACAGCATCCTTTCACGGTACGCAGTGAGGTTAGTTCCCCCCTCTGTAGCCCCGTAATATGCGCGCATGACGTTCTCATTCATTGTCTGAGTCCATCTCATGCGCTGCACACAACCACCGGCAGCGGGGACCCGGCTCGGGGCTGGATGGCCCCTAAGTCCCAAGCTCTTCGGTGGCCGGCCTCTCCCCTGCCGACGCACAGGTGTTGGCGACGTCGGCGGAGAGAAATACTCGTCGCTCGAGCTCGACGCAACTACCGCGGCCGGTGTCGTCACAGCGTTCACAGTGAGGCTGGAGACCGGCGGCGGCGAGGCGGAGCTGGGCGACGAGTCCGGGGGTGGTGAGCGTGCACGTCGAGCGGCAGATCTTGTCAACATTTCATACTTATTTTACTGTTTTGTATTGTTGTATTGTACATAATTATATATTTTCCGAGGTGACATGACAGATGTCACCTCCAAAGATTCGGTAATTTTATCATTGTAGATATGTTTAAAAACACTTTTTATATAAATTTTAAACTGCTTTCAGTTTGGGTTTCGGTTTTTGTTGAATATTTCACAGAATCGTAATGAAAAACTGATATAAAATATTATTTCTTAAATTGATAAAAAAATATGATGTTGACGTTTGCGGTGTTGCCAGTTTATTATTATTATTATTATTATTGCTAACATTATGATACCTTGCACCTCCTCAAAGTAGGCAATATAAAATTCATCCATATAATATGATTTAACAATGATGAAGTACCTGGGCGACCGAGCTTTGCTCGGATTTGCTTTTTTTTTTTTAATAATTATAAACTAGCGCTTGACCGCAATCCCGCCTGATGGTAAGCAGTGATGCGATCGTTGATGGTAAAGCGCGCTAGGTTATTAAGAGCCTTCCGTGTGCAGTTTCTGGCCTGCCATCGGACGCGTCCCCAGGTGGCGGACAGGGGAACGGCCCCCAGATATGGGGGTTACCGGTTTACCGGCGCCACCACTCCAGGTGGCTGGCATGACTCGAACTCTGGGTCACCGTCGGGCAACCCGGTCTCCTCACTGAGAGGAGCTGGGGGCCCCGTTTGCTTCCGGGCAAACGAGTGGGGCTAAGAGGAAGGACACCTCGCTAAAAAACCCTTGGCTGCTGCGTCTTCTCGCACAAGAAGACGTACCCAGCCGGGCCCCTCCCCATGGAGAGCCCACTGTGGGCCTGCCTTCGGGCGGGAATCGCCGGCGGGGGATTGGTCGGCAGGCTTGCTATTTCCCATGACCCCGCCACTAAGGCGATGTCGGTGTGCCGCTGTTCGGGTTTAGTGGCTATTCCCGGCTTCGGCTGGGCGAGTCCAACACACGCCCTTCGGGGTATGGTGCGTAAACAAAGCATTCCCACAGGGTACAAAAAAAAAAAGGTTATTAAGAGCCTATTCACTCCGGAAAACTGAGCGAATAGGAAGGAAGACGGCAGTTGAGAAAAGTGATACAATGTTAAACCCAACAGCACGACCAACAATGCTGCCCCAAAGGGAGATTGATCTGGAGAACCTCCACGACAAAACTCCCAACACAACAACATTTGGCGCATCATACCCGGCATGATATAGTATGGAAGGAAGTATTAGGTTAAGACCTTAAACTACGAGTATGTATTGATGATAATATATAACTGATGTAACTGATTGTTAAACTATAAGTACTTATTTTTAATAAAATGTTAAACTAAATTGCACTCGTAATTTTATATTTAAATAACAGTTAATAATATTTTTTATTATTATGTCGGTATGATCGAAAAACATTAGTCAAAAAATATTATTTAAAAAATTCGCTGGTTTTTAATTTTTGGTTTTGAAAATATAGAGACACACGATGTACCTAACAAAAAAAAAATTGCCGAGCAAAGCTCGGTCGCCCGGTACTATATATATATATAATCAATGCCACTTTCTTTGTAATTTTATAATCTACCAAAACTGTGTTATGGCACCAGATTGGTAGTGAAAAACTTATTGCCAAATTTAATTGAAGCTACGATCTTAACTGCTCAATAAAAAGGAGAAGTTTGTTTGATATCGCGTATCCCTATGATCCCAACTGATATGCCATTTGAGTTCAAACGATTACAATATCATGTGCGTTTACCATTGGCTATGTCCATCAACAAAGCTCAAGGGCAATCATTTCAATTTATGGTCTGAATTTGGAGGAATCTTGTTTTTGAAATGGCCAATTTTATGTGACCTGTTCGAAAGTTTGTACCCCTAGTCGTTTGTTTAATAATTTAAATGTTTTGGTTTTAAATTTAGTAATTTAAAGCCAAAACACAACCAAATATTTTATGTTTGAATAAATAATTTTGATGGTCGTTGGTGTTGCATCACCTAGCTCAACTGCCGTCTTCCTTCCTACTCACTAAGATTTTTAAGTGAATAGGCTTAATAAATTTGTGCGCTTTACAATCAACGATTGCATCCCTGCTTACCTTCAGGCGGGATTGCAGCCAAGCACTAGTTTATAATTATTAAAAAAAATGTATTATTAGCGTTTTTATAAATAAATCAAATCTTTCAATGTTCTGGATAAAGAAGTTATCTGCTCAGGTTACATGCGTATTAAGCTAATACAGTATTCTTTTTTCTTCCCACACTCTTGATAACTTCTCCCTGTCTGTCGATTTGCTAGTACACTACCTAATAACTTGAAAATCACATAACCGCAATAAGTGCATTGATTTTATCGATTTTTTGCTAACATCGACGTTTGCTTGTATACGTTTGAATCGGATAAATGGTTCTAGGGATCAGAAGTTGCATACTATTCGTCACATCTCGATCATTTATCAGTTTTGGTCCTGCGTTCTTTTTAACCGACTCCAAAATGGAGGAAGTTCTCAAACCAACTGTATCTTTTCTTTGTTTCAAACTCTCCAAACTTTTCTCTGGCTAAATACACAGTCATCACTTCACTTAAAATATAACACCTTTTTTATATTTGAGTTTAACAAAAAAAATATCTTTTACTTTCACTTTCATCTTTGTAACACAAGAACGCAGCGGGAGCAGTGGTGGCTTAGTGGTATTGACCCCAACTTACAAAATGTAGGTCGTAAATTCACCCCCACCCTCCTCAAAACCCATCAGATAAATTATTTCAACACCACTGCTCTCAAACGGTGAAGCAAAACATCGTGAGGAAACTGACATGTGCCAGAGTCAAAAAATTTCTAAGTAAAGTGACATTACCAACCCGCATAGAGCCCACGTAGTCGATTATGGGTCCACTGCGTTTTGCGTGGAGGCCTATGTCCCAGGAGTGAGACCGTTATAGGCTGAATATGTATGTTATATTATATAAAATAAAAACAATAACCCTACATTTGCCACCTCAACCACGTGTTACTTAACTGAACACAAAACCGTCTACCTATGCTGTCATATTACTGGTTATCGTTGGTCAAGTTATATCAACAAGCACTATACTTGATTTCCCATGACTGAGACACAATTCTCCTTCCACTCTGAAAGAGGGAGTGGGTTTTAAACCACTACGTGGGCCCAAGACGTCTTAGTAGATGTCACATGTCTCCATCACCTATTTATGGGGACAGTAGTTACAGTGGGATCTGTGCTCCACGCGTCCGGCGACATTGATTGCAACGTCAAAGCACGTATTTCCGCTACTTGGACAAAATGGCGTGAACTGACAGGTGTCATCTGTGACCCCAAAATGCCGGTTAAGCTTAAGGGACAACTTTATAAGACCATCTTTAGTCCTGTTCTTATTTATGGAAGTGAAACGTGGCCTGTGCTTGAGCGACACAAGCAGGAGCTGCATGTCACGAAGATGAATATGCTGTGATAGATGTGTGGTGTTACGCGGAAAGACCGCATCAGAAACTCCCGCATCTGTAGCAGTCTTCGTGTCCGTAACAAAGCAGACAAACTGCTGGAGGGTCACCTACGCTGGAACGGTCACAACTTACGAAAACGCATGTTACGTGGGTAACTAATGTCTTGCCATGGCGCCTCCGTCAGGCCGAAACAGGGACACCAAAGAAATGCTAGCTTGACGTAGTAAGAGATGAAATGTGTGCCAACAATCTCTTACCACAGGACGCTAAAGCGAGAACGAACAAGAAACCAGACCCCGGCTCTAAACGCGAAGGTCCCGGATGCAACCGGGGCTGAACGCTGGGATGATAATGATGATGATGAGTGGTGATAGTTCCAATACCACTCATCATCATCTCAGCGTTACTCCCAGTCGCATCCGAAGCCTTGTTCCAGCTCTGGAGTCTGGGGTTCGCTTTACCAGTCTAACTGCTGATTTTGGCGAAACTTCGTTTTCAACAACATTTTCCGTGAAGCGACTGCCGTCTGACCTCCACAACCCCAAGGCGATATCGAAGCATTGCAGCTAGACCAATTGTTGAACTTTTGAGGGCTCCAACAACCCGTAACGACTGCCATTAGATGTTGGTATGGCAACCAGGACCAACGGCTTAGCGTGCTTTCCGAGGCACGACCAAACCAATGCAAATATTCATATTCATGCATACTTACAATATTTTCACTGCGCAGGGATCGAATAAGCGCCGCCTTGCGCAGCGGCCGCGTTCGCTACCGTTACGCCACGGAGTCTGTCTTAATGAATAACAATAATTAATACTTATTAATAATTATTGATTATAACTTGAGTGTGTCTCAAATTGTTGATACCTATCATAGTACACAGCGTGCACATACACAGCGATTGTTTTCAGATCAGTAAACTAATATTATCAAGGGTTTATTTAGTGACAGTATTTTTTACGTTAAGTAAGTATTTGAATAATGTTTTTAAGACTCTTATACGTTAGGTCGAAACTTGAAATCTAGAATCACATTATCCCGAAAGAGCGCTGTCCCAAATGATCATTATCCCAAATGACTCTATGCCGAATCATTAGTATAAAATAGAAACAATGTGTACTTGTATTAACCTCTGACTGTACCATTTATCTCTTGCCGCGACTCTGTATAAGTAATACCACTAATCCAATACCACTAATCTTACGCAAATCTTGACACAAAGTCTGTCTGGGTTCTAGCCTGGGCAAGACGCAGCCGTTACCACCAGGCCATCACTGGTTCCATCAACAAGTGTCATAAAATATCGTGTTTTACGGATGTTGTCTCACTACTGAGCAAAAGTACCCCCTGAATAGAGGAGACACATGACGAATAAACCGTAATTTTTCTCGGCAAGAAAAACGTGGGTGTACTAATAGCCCACCGCACGTCACGTTCATATGTTTCATATTTTAGTTGAAAAAAAAAATTGTAAGTATTTAGTAACAAACAATTTGGTTCAAGTACTGTCTTTAACCAAATTGTTTCCTTACGACCCAACTAATAATTAAAGGAGGGATAAAGGAGTAGACATTTATATTAATTTACTTTAAAAAGTACGGACGATTTCAGCAACCGGTTTTATTTCAGAGTATTAAAAAAAAATAAAGAATTTCTTTTTTTTTTCTTAGCCTATAGAAGTCCACTGCTGGACAAAGGCCCCCCTTAAGGCTTTCCATGATGACTGGTCTTGTGCTGCCCGCATCTATTGACTTCACGCGACCTTTACCAGGTCATCGATCCACCTTGTTGGGGGTCTTCCGGTACGTGGCCGCAACTCTAGAAATTACTGCCCCATGGGCCATCGGTTGTACGAGCAATATGCCCCGCCCACTACCACTTAATTTAATAATGAATTTATTTCATACAAATAAAAAACTTATTAAAATAAAGAATTTATTAAATACGTTTTTTTTATGAAGCTAATGCATTATATCTATAAATTAACCGTCAACACGAAGCTACTGAACTTTAACGGTTAACGCTGATAGCCAGCGGCTGCATCATAAAAATTTCCTCGTATAGGCGCCGCCTTGACGGGCTATTAACTATAATGTGGTAAAGCCGATACACGCCCTCTATAATATCAGCTCTGTTACCGTGTCTGCTAGATTTAGCAAATAAGTAATACTTACGTAGTAATATATACCTAAGTTAAGGAAGAACACTTTATATGGTACATTATAATCTTAAGAGCAAACATTCAGAAGGACAACTCTAATAGGGTATTTGACTAAAAAAACGTATTAGTCCGTCACTCAGATTTCCAAAAAATACTAGACACGTATTTTTTCTTTTTTCATATAAACAAAAGTGCGACGTGAAAACTCGTGTGACGTCACTGCATGCTACACTTTTTAGCGAGCAGTGACGTCACCAGCCACCACTCCTGATCTTTGATGCCTTTTATATTTGTCAATTCTTATTGATTTGATAAAACAAAATATACGTATCCAATATTTTTCTATAATCTGAATGACGGACTAAATAGAATCTTTTTTTTATCCCTATTGCGTAACACACTATTATTATCAAATTGACTAGTTTTTAAGGATATTGCTATTCCTCCATATGTTGTATGTGACAAATGTGTTTTCTCAACAAGGTAAATAACGCAATAAATGTTGTTGAACAATCAGAATTACCAATGATAGTGTTTTTTCCGCAATTACCCTGTCGGGCGTTTGCACGATACTCCCTTTCTTCTTCTATAACTGTTTCAAACATCATTATCTCATAAAATAGAAATTTTGTTTTACCTATCTTTAATTTCAAAACTTTTATGTCATAACATCGAGTGCCTACTAGAATATTTCAATCCAGTAGATAGTAGATTATTCATAATTCATTCATTTTGCATTACTTCATGAAATTGGTTTTAAGTTTTTAACAAACCACGCCTACCACAAGATGACGAAACCACGCTATAGTAAAATGTGTTCGTCAACAAGCTTCCATAGTGAACCCTAGGATCCTTATTACACTGGCAACCGTGCCCACCTTCGATCAAAAATCTTGATCGAAACTGCCACACACGACGAACAAACGTAGTTGTATACAGTTAGAAAAAATTAACATAGGGCCTTTTGAAGAGTGCACCAGTTTAACAATCACGAACTATAAAGCTATAATACTGCATCGTTTTTAAATCTGAAATTATAATCCGGCTTTGTTACAAAAACCGCCAAATTCTATTAATTTAACAAAAGTGCATTTTGTAGGCAAAAAGAACATGTGGATTAACAAAGCAGTAGAAAAATACTAAATATAACCCACTATGAGTGAATATGATTTGAATCAAGTTGCTAATGCGCTTGAGTGTATGAAATATTCATGCCTGACCGAAAAAACACTGAATTCGAAAAGCGAATACGTTTGGTTCACATTACTATAGCCAATAGACATTTCTTAGGTTGAATATTAGGTTCTTATAAAGAAAATATTTAAGCAAAACCTGTTTTGTATTTTTCTTCAATCAGCGTGTTTTTCTCGAAACACTGTTCAGATCTAAAACCAAAAAATGTCAGTTTAAATCAAATAGACAGCTATTTCCTATCCGGTTATACGTCACCTAGGTGACCTGTGGAGTAATTATGCAAAGAAACACTTCAACAATAAGAATGGCTTTCATTTTGACAGTTCAGCAATATTCATTGTATTATTTACGTTGTTGAGCAAACCAATTTTGCGAACCTATGGAGCAAAGGATTAGCATCCTTCAAAGTGATTCAGATAGCGATTAATTGCGTCTTACGCCAGGTGCAGTAAATTGAACCAACTGTTACGCTTTTGATAGAAAAAAAATGGCCTCGTGGCAGAGTATGAGATCTCATGAATAAATCCGAGAAATCACTATTTTTCTCATTTTTAGAGTTCCATACCTAAAAAATAAAACGGAACCCTATTCTTGAGACTTTGCTGTCCGTCTGTCCGTCAGTCCGTCTGTCGCCAGGCTGTAACTCATGAATCGTAATAGCTAGACAGTTGAAATAAAAACTAAAATAAGAAAAATATTAAAAATATATTTAAGGGGGCTCCCATACTACAAACGTGATTTTTTGCCGTTTTTAAGATAATGGTACGGAACCCTTCCTGCGCGAGTCCGACTCGCACTTGGCCGGTTTCTCAGATTGACAACTTTTTGGAACACGCTAAACTAAAGAATGGTTTAAATGGCACATGTAAAGAATACCCTGTCCGATCCGTGAAGGTATTGTTAGGTATCGATAACTCTACTAATGCCTACAAAGCCGGGCTAAACTTAAAAAAAATCACCCCTAAAAAAACAAATATTATTTCGAAAAAGCGAGGGAACTTAATATATGTGCGATAGGCAACACGATAGGCAAACATGCGCGAAGGGAGGCAGGGCACGTGGCACGTGGTCTCATCACTCAAATAATATTGTATAAAATGGTGTTGTAACTTTTAAAAAAATACCAAATTTTGGGGAAGTTAAATTAATTCGCGGAAAAAAAAGATTATTTCAAAATCCATTAGTATTGTTACTATGATGATTATGTAAAATATCATATTTTATTTGTTCATATGTTTAACTAATCTTTATTATCCTTAGTACCGGGCGACCGAGCTTTGCTCGGCAAGTTTTTTTTTTTTTTGTTAGGTACATCGTGTGTCTCTATATTTTCAAAACAAAAAATACATAACGAGCGAATTTTTTAAATAATATTTTTTGACTAATGTTTTTCGATCATACCGACATAATAATAAAAAATATTATTAACTGTTATTTAAATATAAAATTACGAGTGCAATTTAGTTTAACATTTTATTATAAATAAGTACTTATAGTTATCAATCAGTTACAACAGTTATATATTATCATCAATACGTAGTTTAAGGTCTTAACCTAATACTTCCTTCCATACTATATTGCGGGTATGTCGAGGGTTTTCATTAATAATAATCATGCCGGGTACGATGCGCCAAATGTTGTTGTGGTGGGAGTTTTGTCGTGGAGGTTCTCCAGATCAATCTCCCTTTGGCGCAGCATTGTTGGTCGTGCTGTTGGGTTTAACATTGTACCACCTTGCTCAACTGCCGTCTTCCTTCCTATTCGCTCAGTTTTTCGGAGTGAATAGGCTCTTAATAAGCTAGCGCGCTTTACCATCAACGATCGCATCACTGCTTACCATCAGGCGGGATTACGGTCAAGCGCTAGCTTATAATTATTAAAAAAAAAAAAAACATTTTACGTTCTGATGCACGCTGCCGCATATCTTGCAGACGTCGCTCCCGATGCTCACCATTTTCGGCGGCCACACGTTGTGCTGCACGCTCTCGTGAAACATCTAAATCATAAGACCTTTCTGTTCTTAAAATGTTAGCCAAGTTTTGCAAGCATCTTACTTTAGCAGCACGTGTGGGATGAGCGGAAACCTGATGATTTTCATCAAGTTCTTCTTCAATTGGGTCCTCACTGTGCGAAGTCTGGCAAACACGTGTGGGACGAGCGAAAATCAGATTGTTTTCATGGAGGTTTTCTTCTGCTTCTTGAGATGAGTCACGGCTTCGTGGAGTTAAATTGTTCGTAAGCGATTTTTTTAATATTCTTTTTGGCATTTTCGTGTAAAAAAGACACATGATATTTTAAGAGCAATTTTCTGGGTCTAACTTCAAACCAAACATTGGTTTCATGTACCATGAATGTAAACGTCATCTATATCAAATCAAAGTACTATATTAATTATCAGTTTAATTTAATTTAATTTTATTTTGGAATGTTATATGTATATTTATAATAGTTCATAAATAATTTAAATGTATTTTGTGTATGTGTTTTTATGAAAACCATGGAAAATTGTCTGATGTAAATAAATTAATAATAATAATTATAACAAAAAAAAAAGATGCCTAGCAAAGCTCGGTCGCCCAGGTGCTTCATAGATATTAAATCATATTATATGGATGAATTTTATATTGCCTACTTTGAGGAGGTGCAAGGTATCATAATGTTAGCAATAATAATAATAATATTATTTCAGTTCGTGTTGTGGCAAGTCTGAAATGTTGACACTGTTGAGAAATTCTGTTGTAAATTCAACTGCTCCTTCAGGCTGATCTTTAAAATGAATGAGCTTCATTGTTTCGACTTGTCCTACACTTTTGTGCGACCCTGGTACCTTGCATCTCCACAAATTAGGCAAAACAAAATTTCTTCCATTTATTTAATAAACGTAAAAGAAAATTCGTTGACGCCGTTTCCAATTATATAAAATATAATAAAAAAAAGCATTAGACAACGCCATCATTCTTTTTTTTAAACTTCAAAAAAAAAAAGAAAAAACTCTATATCGTCAGGGATTTGAACCCGAGGTCTACGAGCCGAATCAGAGGCCGAAGCCCCTCAGCTATTCGTATCATTAAGGACAGCGGCGAAATTTAGCTTCTTATGAGAAGTTTAGCAATTGTTCAGTGCCTCAAAACATGGAAAAAAAATCATTTTCTGAAAATTAAACCTAGCTAGATCGACTTATCGTCCCCGAAGCCCCCTGCACACAAAATTTCATGAAAATCGTAGGAGCCGTTTCCGAGATTCCAATTATATATATATATATATACAAGAATTGCTCGTTTAAAGGTATAAGATGAGTCGAGATGAGATGAGAAAACAAAACTCGAAAAACTATCTTGTCAGCTGATTTAATAGAGTTCATATCAGGGTTCAACGTCATACTTACAAACCCGCACGGCGGCAAGCTTGCAACGTTCAAAGGCCGAGCCGACACTTTTTTTTAAACAGTGTGAATTCTGTAACCGTTCTTTAATGACATAAATGACTATCATAATTTTATTAGTGGCATGAGGTCTAGCCTTTTCGTAAAGTTTGCGTTACAATATCAGATACACCCTGTATTTAATCGTATGCGACTATAAAGGCATTTAGACACTATATAACGAGCTATCACTGGAAGCACATAATAAACATTATTCAGTCCGTTATCTAGAAATCCACATGCAAGTAATATTTACCAAGCCTGAAATTCAACGTACACTGGAATTATAATTTTCGTAACACATCCGCTATCCATTAATTCCCCTTTCGTAGTGTAAGCAGTACTCGTACATATACCGTTTTATATATATATATTTAAAATTAACCTCATTATTATCATCTATAACAATGCTAATATGTATAATAAACATGGTAGAGATACATCTCAATCTTGCCTCCAGATAGGTGTGATTCTCATGTTTTAAAAAATCCTGGTAAATGTATAACTAACTACCAAGTGAATTTTTGTAGTCTTATTATTTACCTATAGAAATATTTTTTTTTATAATTATTATTATTTTCTCGGTGGTAGGCCACATCGGCTGCCGGCAGAAGTTACCACCCACCAGACAAAGTCTTGCCGCCAAGCGATTCGTCGTGTTCCGGCATGATGTCTGGTGAAGCCGTACGGAGGACGGGTCTGAGCAGTTGTGTTGCGATGTGTGCCGGGTATGATGCGTCAAGTGTTGTTGTGTCGGGACTTTGGTCGTGGAGGATCTCCACATCAATCTCCTTCTGGCGCAGCATCGTTGGTCGTGTTGTTGGGTTTAACATCGCACCACCTCGCTCAACTGCCGTTTTCCTTCCTATTCACTAAGTTTTTTAAGTGAATGGGTTTAATAAACTAGCGCGCTTTACCATCAACGATTGCATCACTGCTTACCATCAGGCCGGATTGCAGTCAAGCACTAGTTTATAATCATTAAAAAAAAATACTTATAAATTTTGTTATTGATTTTCAAATTAAAACTTTGTCTCACAATTTCCTTTTTTATACTTACTCAAGAACTTTCAATTTTACGAAGCAGTTCGACTAAGAATGAATTATAAACCGTACAGTCTTAAAAATCGTGCTTAAAAAAAGGAAAGAAAAAGGCTTTGTTAACGTAATATCTGTCTTCAAAAACACCTTACCAAACTAAAAAACAAGAAATTGCTCATTTAAAAAGTTCTAAATCGTAATTTTGTTTTCTCTTTCAAAAGTTAAATGGCTTTTACCGGCCTTAGTGGAATGATTCGAATCGCGCGTCCTCGCGCTTGAACGCCCCTAGTTAAGAACTTGGATATTTGTTTAAACACATTGCCTGTGTGTGTTTGAGTTTATCCAAATTAAATGACGCTCGCATAAATTACCAGGTTAGATGCTTAAGAAGCACCTTAAACAACTTCATAATAGACGTCTACCGATACCTAATTAAGAAGATATCGATACCTACTCAAGTAGATATATTTCGAACGGTATCTTTATACCGTTTTAAGTAGGATGGTATATTATAAAATAAAAATAAACACTAATAAAATATAACTCTGTCTATATAGTCAACAATCTTAGGTAACATGCATGAGTAGATTTCCAATAAAAAAATTGAACCTGAAACGACCCAAAACTAGGTCCTACATAAATTCCACCTTTTTCAATTGTAAACCAGAATTACATCTTGTTTCATGTCACAACGATAAATGGTTTCAATACGTTCCAAATATGTGGGTAACAGATGACGTCATTTCAGCAGTATCCACAAACGATCGGTTACAGCTAACATTATCATCGGAGTGTTAACGCCGATGACCGTACGTCACGCTTACATGATCACTGATAACCCGTTGGTTGATGTGAAGGACTATAGAACGTTTTGTTGAACTTCATTTGTTTTTCACGTTCCCTTTTGTATTTTTTTTATTATTATTTACTTGAAATAAAGCTTCATACACAACAGATGACTTGCATCGCCGAAATAGAGTTTAAATCGGTACAACTTTTATGATAGCTTTAACTTATGGCATATCACAGCAAATTCAAACGTACACGGTTTAAATAAGATTTAATTACGTAGATGACGACGCGGGTTGTTCGAAAGAGATGCAGTGGCCCATGGCGTACAGGTAAGCGAAGGAACATGAGTGGGTTTTACTCAGTAAAAGTCTTACACGCTTTTCCACTCCACTGAGCGGGAGAGGTCATTTGATGATTCCCATAAAAAAGGACGGAAATAACAGCTTTGCGGGATAAAAGAATAGCAATTGGTACATACAAAAAATGTGTATACCTTTGCTTATCTGAAAGTTGTCAAAATTATAATTGACGCACTGTCTTTAGGTCTTAATAACAAAGATACAATATAATGCAACTTTTAGATGTCAAATTCCATGATGGATTCAATTGTAGAACTTTTTAATTGATTTTATTTAATGAATTAAATACATACTCTTATGTATGTTTCTTTATGAATATGTATAATTCCTTCATCGTTTTCCCAAAATGACAAATTATTTAGAATGAATAACATCCAAACCTTAAGTGAAACCATTACGGGCCGAAAGAAACCCACAATTTTTTATGTTGGTCAACATTTTTCCAAGTCCTATAATAACTTCCGCGCTGTCATTGACAGGTCAGTTATTTAGTCTGTAACTTTCGTAAAGAATAAAGGAAATGTTTTTAGTTCTAAAATGACAGAATAAGATTAAATGGAAGGTGGGTCTCTCACAAATCGATTTGTTTAACTAAACAAGTGCCAAACGTTTACAGCCGGGGGCCAGGGACTCCATTTGGTTTTTGTTTGTGTACCTTACTTTAACTGTTTATTCGTGAATATATACTGCGTCGAATCTTGAACAAATATGATGAAGAAGTAGGACTGTAATAATAACTTACAGAATCTTCAGGTATAAAGATAAATACTGTTGTTAAAAACAGACACTGCAATCTGCTTCGTTTATTCAGTCATTGTACAGGGTAGAAGGAAAAATTACGCTCAAACTGTTACTATGAAGTCAGTAAATGGTTCTGAAACTGATGTTTTAAAATATTACTTTGATTACCTAGGAAATAAATGTTGTTTATTTTTGTGGTATTGCACTTTTCTATATAAAGGTGGATTCTATTCTTGATGAAATGAAATGTAATCGTTTATTATGCAAGTAGGAACACTGATCACTTTTACACGTCACATTTTTTTTTAAACTAGCTGGAGCCGACATTTCCTAACTGATTAACTCTGAGAAGAAAAGCCGAAACAAACTTAGGTATCATCGTCTTTTTTCAAGTCCAGACATTAAAAATTTAAATGTTTACAATAACAATATGTGTTTGCTTTTTACATAAGAATCAATTTACGTGATTAAAAAAAAACAGATTAAAATGTCAAAATTGTGAAATGACTTAATGACATTGCTTAGCAGAGCGAGCAGCTAATAAATCCCAAGCTTTATTGTCATCTAAATAATCTGAGATTTTATAATACCCCTTTTTTGCAAAGTTTTTCTTAATACAGCTTTTAAATCTTTTAATGGGCATGTTTCTAGTGCCCATGGGAAGCTTGTGTTAAAAGGGTAAGCTGTGGAGACGGGTGTGATGTACAGGAAGATTCTGTTTGTTCCTGGTATTTATATTATGAATACCGCATATTTTCTTAAAATTCGATATATTGTTATGTACATACAAAAGATTTTCAAATATATATTGTGAAGTCAGAATGTTGACCTCTTTGAATTTTTCTCTAAGAGAATCTCTAGGACCAATACTGTAAATGGCTTGAACAGCCTTTTTCTTTCTAGAGAAGAATCCCATAAGTCATAAGACTATGAAAATAATAAAAGTAAACAATTCTGTTATCTGTCTAATTTTCTTTACAGCGGACCCATTGTAAATTGGCGTCATAAGCTATTCCAAGAAAAACTGTCGACTCGACAGGGATCAACTCTACTCCATTCAGTTAAAGATTGGTACTTAGCTGCCTGACATTTGGCGTTGAAAATTTAATGAGTTTAGTTTTCTTTTTCTTTTTTTTTTTAATTTTAAAGATGGTTGGATGGTTGGATGGAAGTTGTGGCGGTTTAATGTAAATACATTTAGAAATTGTTGTTGACTTCGTCAAAATTTGTTAGCTAACGTTTGACTTTAAAATTATGAGAAATTTCTATCGCGAACAATACTATATCATGATTATCCCTCACGTGATAAGGTAGGTCAGTAATATAAATTATAAACAAGAAAGGACATATAATTGATCCCTGCGGAACGTCCATGGTGACCGCAGATCCTGCAGATCTCTTGCCATTAACATCAACCCTCTGAATTCGATTATTCAGATAAGAATTTAGAAGGTCGAGAGCTCTGTCCCTCAAACCATAATGGTACAATTTACTAATAAGAGTCTCAATACGCAATCAAAGGCCTTGGACAAATCACAAAAAATATCAAGAGCATTTTGCGATTCCTTCCAGGCCTCAAATATGTTTTTTTAGAAACGCTACAACGCTACGCCCGCATCTGTAGTTGAACGATCCTTTGAAAACCAAATTATTTCACGTGCAATAAATTATGTAAATTAAAGTGCCTCAACAACTGTATTTAAATTAATTTTCAAAAATTTTGCTCTATGTTGATAATATCTAAATTGGCCGAAAAATCGTGGGATCAGTTGTGCTAACAGATTTGAACAATGGAATTACTTTGCTAGATTTCATCAAATCAGTAAATATACCAGATCTGACGCAAGAATTAAAAACAATTGCTAAGAAAGGTGCGATAACATCTATGATTGAAGCTACAGTATACAACGTGGTGCCGCAATGGTGACATTAAATTAACGCTCGAGTAGGGTTAGTGCCCACTAATCATATTACTTTTGAAATTTTAAGATAACTAGAAATATGAAAAAAAAAAATTCAAACATAATAAATAATATAAAAGTAACCAAAATTGGGATCACCCTTGCAAAAATTCATTCATGCAATTACTTACCTCAGAGGTGCTCGGAGCTGGAACGCGTCGCTTCGCGTACCGAACTTGTTAGCGGGCTGGCACACAAGCGTAAATCGTACAGACAACAGCACATCAAGCTAAGTCTACAATCTGTCAGATTTCTTTATCCGATTTTCAACTTTATCACTAAAGCATTAAGGCTCAAGGTTGATTGGGAATATCTGACAGTTTGGGGTAGCTTGACCTGCTGTCGTCCTTACCTACGTATTTGTAATCGGTAATATGATTCTTTGACGGCTTTTATCAATGAATCTGACGGCGCGCGCGCTCTTTGCACTAATGGTACCTACAGCGGACCTAGTTATAGTTAAACACTAATCATATCCCACTTAACTGTTATTATTACTTATAAGTAACTATCATCAGTTCATCACTAGTCACTGCTTTTATTTTAAATTTTCTTATGTTCAATGAGTCCACCTTGTTGGCGGACACAGAGATCTAAACAACGTTTCATATTTTCCCACACGTTTGATAATAAATTATCGTGTAAAGCCATTTTCCTCACTTTTTTAAACGCGTTACACAAGTTTACACAAGCACTAATAAATAAGACAACACAAATAACGTTCGTAACACAAGAGAAGTAAAATGATCAAACTAAAATAAAACAAAACGTGTTTATCGCGGTACCATGATCTAATTACTATCCTAATCACACAAAAAATAATTAATAAAGCAATAGGTAAGCGTCTTTTCCACAAAAACATTCACAAAAATTGTATTCGACGAAGTTATGCACATAGCCGGTAATAAGCTTATCAAGGACACGGGTTCGGCTAGTACTAAAGAACAAAAAATAAATATTTAATAATTTGCGTACACTGCGCGCTTCCGCGCAGTGTACGCAAATCCGATCGCCGACTAACAGAATATCTACCTATCTCTTTTCTTTTCTTTCATGTATTCATTTTAATTTCATTGATGAAATGTTATGATCCATGACCCCGGCAAATGACCGCTGCGCGATAGTTTTCTAAATACGGGTACTCTAAATGGTAATTAAATGGTAGTTTCTAAAAATTTAAGTAACTTCGTTAATAATAACATTTTATGAAAATAAAGTCTCTTCATGAAGCCAAATTGTAACAAAATATATGTGTTTTCAGTTAATGTCACCATTATCGCGGCGCGTTGTATACTGGCAAACACCCATACTTTTAATTCGGACCAGAGAATCCATAGAGTTTTAATACCATCGAAACGAAAAACAACTTTTCACCTAGTGTAGTTTTCTTTTGCGTATAATGGCATGAAACCCGCCAGTACGAGCAAGCGCAAACATTCCCGACGCGCTGCAGTAGCGAGGAAGCCCCAATAACATCCAGCGAGTTTAGTGTAATTGACTCATAGACTACCCATCATCGAGCACATATCCAATAGAGTGGTAATGCCACTAGTTTTGTTCGAAAACAAATTACGCAAAATCGCTGCGCCGGCCGCTGCACTCTGATTGGCCGACTCAAGGTCACGTATTGCACTAGGGTAGGGCAACAGAAATATAATTGTTTATATCGATATCGATAATGTTACAATGTTTGTTTAGCGTATTAAAATGTATGTATGTAGTACTATGAGAAATAAAATACTTTATTTTATTTTTCGTAGTCCATTAGACAAAATTTAAATAAATAGCTAGTTTCTGTACTAGAAGACCTAATAACAGATATTTATATCATATCATAACAGATTTATATTATATGTGGTCTAGTCAGGTGCTGTCACGTAAGAAATATGGAGCGATGCTCAACTAGGAAAGGCGAGGATTCCTAAATAACAATATTTTCTTTTAATAAGAACATTTATTGAAACTAAATAACACTTTTGTATTAAGTAAATCTTTTTTATCATGATTTCTTTTAAAAATAAAGGAAAAATTATAATCTTAGTTATGCTTTACTGTTCCTGATTTTTAAAGTGAATTAATTTAGTAAAAAATCTTCTCAAAGCTTGTTTCTCATCATATTTTTTTCTTTTCATGAGGAATGTTAGTCTCATATCTATATATTATTTCGCGATTCTTAAAAATTATAAAGTAATAATATAATTAACATATTTAAAATTTGCATTGAAATGTATTCAATTTATTACCTTTACTAGGTAATTTGTTTGTTTACCCTTTTTGGTTAGTATCGATACACAATGTGAGTAACACGGTGCAACACTAATAAAACCAGTAATGGATAGAAAAGGATGACATAATATCGGTTACACTTAGTAAGAGCAAGACGCATAGACAAGTACCTATTGTTTGGTTTTTCTTGACCAGTTAAACTTGAGCCATGATAAATGCACGCCAAGTGTATTAAATCATAGTTTATTGATACTTGGCGATGAAACGAGATTCCGTCTGTTTTATAATTCGATGTTCTGCTGTTTTTACCACACCATCGAATAGAACAACACGACATTATGGGGTACAATACCAAACTTTGAATATTTTCAATAGTATCGGGAGACGTACGCACAGGTCACTACTTGGTGCCGTACTGTTTTAGTGCAATCGTGAGTTGTTATTTATAATGGCAAAATCACAGACATGTTTCGGAATTTGACGGCTCATATTACTACTCTATTGGATATGTGCTCGATGCTACCCATGTACAGACTCTGGCAGTACGCCTTAAAAAGAGTTATTTTAACTAGATCCGTACACCAAGCAAATCTACGGGCCAACATATTACACCGGACAGCGAGTGCCCTGTGCTCCCTTTCTATATCTACATGGCCCTTAAGGTCGACAGAAAGAAAGTGGCCTAGGTATTTAAAAGTGGATACCCATATAATTACCGACCCGTTTAGAAGTAGTTCGGATCCCACTTCACGGCCTTTGCCATCGACCTCAAAGACCATGTACTCATACTTCTTTGCATTGTACACTAACCTATGCGTAGCAGCATAGGCTTCACAAGTCTTAAGCAACTCTTTGATTGCCCCCGCTGACGGACCCAGCAGCACCATGTCGTCAGCATAGCTGATGTTGTCAATGCTAACCCCATCAACACTACATTCGACACGCATACTGCTGAGTTCCTCTATAAGGTCATTGACATAGAGGTTGAAAAGCCTGGTTGACGTCAGCCCTCGCTGTCTCACACCGCACTCCAACCTATACGGTTCAGAGAGTATACCATCCCATTTCACATAATTGGTTTGATTACTATAACAATGCCAAAGAAATGATCGGTAGTTCTTTTTTTACATCAAGATCCTTAAAAGATTCTATAACGTCTTTAGTAGTCACAAATGTAAATTCAAAGTATTTGTCATATTTTGGAACACATTCTTTTAGTATGGCGTAAGCAGAAGTGGTAGAAGAAGACAAAGTTTTTGTTGTTATTATTGGATTATTAGTAAAAAAATTCTCAAACTCAGTTGCTACCTCCAAGTGCGCCTTTATTTCTTCATCGTTAATTTTAAGATGGAAATTGTGGTTTTGTACTTTGGTTCTTCCAGTTTCAGAAATTATAATTTCCAAAGTTGTTTTAATTTTATTTCCAGAAGATTTTATTTTATTTTGACGTGACAACGTCTATTAAATTGGTACGGCGTGGAGTCATTCTCGAAAACACCGTAACGGCCGAATCTGACGCCACACGGAGTCCACGCCTACTTTACCCCCACCCCTAGAGCGCCCGATGTGTAAACATGTAATAGACGTTGTCACGTTCAAATATCGGCAGTAGACGGAGTTCTACAGACAACCAATTTTTTTAATGTGTATGACTTTTACTGAAGAACAGGCTCTTTTAAAAGTTTTTGAGTAAAATTTAACAAATATGATAACTGATTAACAAATTTGATAAATTATAACTGACACAAGAATTCTAAACTAGTCTCGAATCATGTGCCTTCATAGTTTCAATTTGCTCGTCGATATCACTTTCTTCTTGCTTAATGAGTGAAGCCACAAAGCATTGTTCAGTTTCTGTTTCACAACATTTTTTTCACCGAAACATACGTTTAATTTTATTTATCTGCATGGAGCGGTGGTACCTAAGTCGTAACGGCTGCGATTTAAAACCTGAAAGCAGTAGGTTCGAACCCAGACAGACGATTTAATTTGTGCAAATTATTTCAACACGAAATTCACGGATTCGAAAAAGAATCGTTTTCTCACGATAAAAAAATAATCATGGCATGTCCTATAATCAAAACATTCAAAGATGTTTGACATTCATAAACCGTTACTGATACGCCCGCGTACGGCCCACTGCCTCTTAAAGATAGGAGGCCTAGAGTACCTACACATAAGTATGGAGTATAGATACATGAGCTGCAACAGTGCTGTATCTAAAGTTTGAATCAAATCTGTCTGAAGTTTAACACCATATGTATATGTACAGCGCCCCTGCACGCCTATAGCCACACGTCTCGCCGCTGCTCGTCTGATATTCCATTTGGCAGCAATCCTGCACGTTATTGATTTGAGGAACTATGTTTAGAATTCGAATACGTACTGTTCAAACTTAGACGTGGATCAAGCACCGAGCAGTGATACTAACATCCGATACATTAAACTGGTCTAGAACAATGCCTCGAGACGAACACACTTTAACCAACTACTCTGCGAAAATATATTTTAATTACAATGCAGGATATGACGGGACTTTGATTCGTAAATAACTGATGCCATAAAGAGTAGACTACGGTTACTTTTATTTTATAAAAGAAAATAAAGAACCGCGCAAAAAAAAAGTAGACGAAGCCGCGACCAGAAACGCGATAAAAATGAAGGCGGAAATACTACTTGTATTTATTTTTTTAATAACAGTTTTCAAGTTAAGTTACTGGAAGGTGCTCAAAATCAAACTTCTTAGCCGCTTAAGTGCCTACAGTAGTTGCTCCATGTGCAAGTTCGCAAATCAAGCAACTATTGCAGCAATTGGCAACTGGCTGTTTACATATATTTCAATTGGACTGCGTACACATAGTAACTCGAGTTTAGAGTTTGGTTGATCGTCAATAGTTTTCAGTTGCTGTTATCGATGGGAACTAACTTAGTAGTTTTTAATATCGCAACTAGCAACTGTTGAATTGCCGCTTTATATAATTATTATACCGCTTTTTTTAAAGTTAAGAATAATTTGTCTTTGTTGGTGCCGTCGACAGCGTAATAAAATGAGGGAAAGTGAAAACTTTTCGATACCTAAGTATCGTCACACTGAACGCTGATCACTTCGTATATTGAGCAACTCTAAGATGAAAGTAGCTCACAAATTGCCATAAAATTGCGGCAATCGTAAACGTTATAGGTACTATCACCTTTTTAAAGGAAACTTTTAAAAAGTTTATAGTTATCTCAACTTAAGTTGCCCCATGTGCAAAACCCCTTATTAAACTTTCGCTTGTCACAATATCCATCCAAATGAACAATATAAGTTACTTTACAGAGTCAATTTAAAAGCCTATTGCATTTGCACCCATTAACTTGTTCACCGAAAATTCTAGATTTATTTTTATTCAACATAGAACAGCTGCAATTCTAAATCCGTTTCATTTACCTATATAATGTTTTGCTTTCCTAAATATGAATGGGATAACGCAAACTGTTTTGTTTATGCCTAGTAGATTACAGCAGCTGCATCGCTTGAATCAGCGAGCGCGTTAGCTGACATCACTGACAACTGCTGAATAATATTATTTTAATGACAATGCATCATGTTTTGCTAACGCTAATTAATTTGTGTATGCACTGATTAAGCGATGTGCTTTTAGCGAAACAGAAATATGGTTTGGTTGTGACACAACATGAGAAATGTAGATGTGTTTGTTGTTTAGAGAAAACTAACTGCGCCACGCTGTTCAAATCGCGTAGGTTTCGATATTTTTTTTTTATATGCTGCGCTCCCATTGGTGGCAGCATGATGTTATATGTAGCCTAAAGCCTTTCTGGATTAATGGACTATCCAACGCAAAAAGAATTTTTCAAATCGGAACAGTAGTTCCTGAGATTAGCGCGTTCAAACAAACAAACTCTTCAGCTTTATAATTATATTAGTATAGGTTAGTATAGTTTAGCGTCACCAACTTCGTTGATTGTAGTGTGTGGTTTCGATACTGAAGTTGAGAACGTACTTGGGTTTCTCGGATCGTGCCCGAAAATTGGTAAAAAGATTTATTGTTGAATAAAACTTAATAAAAAGCTAAGCTATCATATTATTTTACTATCATATTATCATATATCACCTAGATAATGGCGTCGATTCTGTTGTTCACAAACTAAACTAATTTTAAGTTAAGTGCATCTTTTTCTTTCCATTTCGTTAAGAAAAGGATAGAAGATAACGTTTTAGTTTAATCCTGTCAAATTAAGATACTCCATAAACAGTTTAGACGCGATTATAAACATGGCGACTTAAAATACGCCAGTTTACGTCAGGACTTCAGGAGCGAACTAATTTGACAGGTCTAAGCTGACATTTCATCTGCTGTCCTTTTCTTAATGAAATAGAAAGAAAAAGGTGCACTGAACTTAAATTTAATTAAGTTTGTGAAGGGAATCGGGGCCAATGTCTTAATAATAATTTTGAGTTCATTTAGTAGATATATAAGAAGTATGTACGTATAATTACCATATTCACGACAAAATAAGGATATTAAATATTTATTTTGCTTTTTAAGTAGGTGTTTACGGTAAGGGTCAAAAGTGCATTACCACTTTTGAACTTTATTGCACTAACAATAAATGTCAAAAGTGGTACTCCACTTTTGACCCCTTCCTGTACTTATCTAATTATATCTCATCGTATACCGCACGTGTTGACGTCACCACGCCAACGCCAGCTATCATTGAAAACCTACTCTGTCTCTCATAAAGCCGTATAATTATGCTAAGAAAATACCGTTTCGTACCGATTTGAAGAATATTTTCTCCCATCTTGTTATTTTTGTGTTCATTCTCTACGTCATGTTTGCCGCAAATAAATGTATTTTCTCTCTAAATGAGGACAATGCCCGATTACCTACTCCTCACAAATACTTTGGCAGCCACTCCAAGAGAAAGATATGTAAAAACGCAACAGCTTCAGAACACAATATTAAAGAGAAGGCCACTATAACCATAAGTTTCCAAATAAGGTCAAGCTATAGGTACCTAATAAACTTGTGATTGCAAACATTTGGTAAGCAAAAATGAATAGTCGGCTGCACACAGAAAAACACAAGCCATATTGTAGATTGAGCCATAAAGAAATCGTAAACAGTTAAACTGTTGACATAAAGTGATACATAAAGACACAGATAAATAAAGTTATAAAACTTTCACACAAAACAAAACAAATCTGTGAAAGCAAACATGCCTTACTTTCTTAAAGCTTTCAATATTACGCTAACCATGTTTTTTTTTTCTTTTCCTGATGGAAAATCATCAAATGACCTTTCCCGCTCTGCACGGAGCGGAAGGGCGTATCAGACTTTACTGACTAAAACCCACCCGTGTTCCTTCTCTTGCCTGTGCACCAGGGCAATGGTATTTCGTTCGAACAACTCGTAGCCCTGGCAGACATCGTCTTTGTGGATACCGTCATATACTGACATCTCTTTAAGGCCCGCGTGGAACAAAACGCGCCGTACGTCGTCCCGGGCCTACTCGTTCGTAACCCGTAAGCCCACTCCTAAACCGTGCCCGAGAGTTTGATGTTGTCTCCCGATCTGGGCGTCTCCTGCGACGGCTAGAAGCCTGAAGAAACTGAGATTCCCGCTACCTCACGCGCTCCGTGACCACCTTTGCCAGCATCATTGCTTCCCAAAAGAAGGTGACGGTCTGACATGCACTCTCGTTCCGGACTATTGGGCTGGGCTAGTGCCGGCTGCGAGAGATCGCCACCGATCGCCGCCACGAGAACATGGCGGTGCTTCGCCCAAGCCACGCAAACCTCCACCGTATGCTTCATCGTGTCCTCAGGACGATACCCACAGTGGAGACACCCTGACGTTTCCTCCGGCCTTATCTGGAACAGGAACTTTTCGAAACAGCCTTGTCCGGTGAGGACCTGCGTCAGGCGGAAGGTAAGGGTACCGTGGCGCCTCTCTAGCCCCTCCTTAAAGAGGGGACTTACCGGTCGCTTACCTACCAGACTTTCCATTTTGGTTGTTTAGAGAAAAAAAAAGAAATGGCCAGCAGCACAATTGTCTGTTCATTTAAAAAAAAATACATGACTTTATACAATACTATGTAGGTAGGTACAGTAATGAACACAATAAAACTCAAAGCAATAAAATTATTTAGGTATCAGATGCCAGCTAGCCACGGCAAAATATCAGCAAGCACAAACAAAAAATAAAATATCATTAACATCAAGTACGTAATATGGTACAACAAAGTCGTAACTGTCGTGGGTGTATGGCCAGTGGGAAAGTTGCGTAACTCACTAACTATAAAAAT
The DNA here is from genome assembly GCA_037179545.1 of Sesamia inferens. Lineage (NCBI taxonomy): Eukaryota > Metazoa > Arthropoda > Insecta > Lepidoptera > Noctuidae > Sesamia > Sesamia inferens. Next base: position 20,943,005 of record CM073927.1, on the reverse strand, counting down.
GGCTTTCATTTTGACAATTCAACAACATTCATTGCAGTATTTACGCTGTTGAGAAGACAAATTTTTCTAAAATATGAAGCCGATGCATGAACGCAAACTAATCAAGTTATAATTTATTTTGCGACGAATGTAGGTTATATAATACTAAAATACAGGTGGAGTAGATTTTTTTTTAGTAGAATTGCTCACTAGGAGTGAGCTATTTAAAGGGCGTTTTTTATTAAGAGCCTATTTACTCAAAAAAACTGAGTGAATAGTAAGGAAGACGGCAATTGCGGCGTTGGCATAAATACATTGATTGCATGGGTAATTACTTTTTTTTAAATAATTATAAACTAGCGCTTGACCGCAATCCCGCCTGATGGTAAGCAGTGATGCGATCGTTGATGGCAAAGTGCGCTAGTTTATTAAGAGGCTATTCACTCAGAAAAACTGAGCGAACAGGAAGGAAGACGGCAGTTGAGGGAGGTGATTCAATGTTAAACCCAACAACACGACCAATGATGCTGCGCCAAAGGGAGATTGATCTGAAGACCCTCCACGACCAAACTCCCAACACAACAACATTAGGCGCATCGTACATAACTGCTCAGACCCGTCCTTCGTACGGACGTACGTACTTCAATGAATACAAATAAAAAAAAAACATGAAAAGAATTCCTTTAGATCTTTTATATTGAATGGCAATTTAATAGGTAAAGACATAATATGTATTAATTAATTCTAAATAGAATTAATATATTTATTAGAATCAGTGACTAAAATCCTTCATTTTGATACCCAACTCCATATGCTTGATAGAAAAAAATATATAATTCTTTTTTTTCGTTCCATTTAATATTAAAATCCTTCATTTTGATATCACACTCGATATGCTCGGTAGAAATTTATTTCTTTATACCTCACAATATGGCCTCATGCATCCGCCATTTTTGTTTTTATCTATCTAGTAGCACTTGGGCTATAAAGACAATTCTAACGATACCTCAAATGTGAAAATCCGTTTAGCCGTTCTGCAGATACAAGGTAATAAAGAATATTACATACAATATACGCGCTAAAAACATAACCCTTCCTGGCAGTCGGGTAAAAATACTCGTATTTTAAATCTTTAAAATTTTGGTTCACAATTGTCTGTGGTCACTGAACCACATATTGCTCTAATACAACGTTATAATTTCCTTAATATATATCCCCTTATGCTGTAATAACCACCCCAGAGTATAATCCAAATCTTAAAACTGATGCTACCTGAACCAGACCATCATAAGCTACCAATGTAGATCAAATTTTTTAGACTATTTCAAAGGTTATAAACCGCTGTATTTTTCCTTTTTCAGATTTCCTCTGCTTATGGTTGCCAATTTATCTGTCTGTCTGTTAGATACAATAAGCAAAAGGGTACAGCAAGTAGCAATAAGTCAAATTGTGCTCTCTCATTTTAAAAAAATGCATAAAAATAATAACTTTTGTTAAATATCCTCCATTCTCATTGTGAATCAGTCCGAATAATGCCAGGTTTGTACAAGTAATCAGTGTTGGTACAGCAAAATGGCATAAAAATATAATATGATGCCCAATGACGCAATAACCATTTAGGGGGCCATTTGCATTGGCCAGGTGTAGCTATTCGCTCGTCTCTCCGTTGTAATGAAATCGTTTTATTATAATTTGCGAAAATACCTTTCGGGCAAAAATTTTTGCCACATGACCGCAACTTTCATGAACGGTAAATTTTTCGGCGAAACGCATTGGAGGATCAGAATTGAATTCCAACTTTTGTAGGTACTTATTTACGGTGATTTTTTATCCAACAAACATATGTTTAGCTCAACGTTCTTATTTAGAATATCTTGTTTGGTTACTTCATTATTACATATGATACTTCTTACTAATGAATTTCTATCTGGAAGTACCTAAGTGAGTCAATTGTATAAGCCTAATAAAAAGAATTGTCCAACAATCTAATAACAAAGTTATTTCTCCTTTTAAATCCAAGATTAATACGATCAAAAATCGTGATTAAGAAGCGAACTTTCGAGCGAAGGATCATTTATCTTCTATAAAACGGAGTTTTAAATAAGATCGAAATAAGAAATTCTGAGAAATTTTTCAAATATTTTCTAATCTAGGGCTTTGAACTTAAACATGAATAAGATAGTTTTATAAGACAAGACTTCACCGACTTCAAAAGGTTCATAACTCTTTTGTTGGGCTTGGTATAACTTTTTATAACAAGATACCCTCTGCTTTGCTAGACTTGCCTTACAATGCATTTAAAGCACAAATCAAAGCCAAGCGTTGTTCAAAGGCATATTATTCCGTAAATGATTATTTAAATCATAAGAATAGCTGGTCGCTGGGTGATTAACTCAGGACAATGTTTGTGTTCTTTCTCCGGAATTAGCTTACTGACACGTTATATGAGTTCATATAATTCACTTTTTTTTACAATGCATAAATATGTAAGCTCTCACGCCCTTTATGCCTGGGGCTTTTATTGAAGTAATAAGTTTCTAGTTATTTACATTTTCATTTCAATATATGTATATATATATATATATATAATATATTGTTTTGCTTTGCTGGTATTTTGGCGTGGCATATTTTCAATAATTTCATTGTTATTGTATTTGCTTGTGTTCATCACTATACATAATATTGTATGAAGTCATGTGTTTTTTTTAAATGAACAGACAGCTGTGCTGCTGGGGAGTAACTTCCGCCACTTCTTCTTCCCAGCGAAAGCACTAGGAAGTGTCGATGGGCGTTTTGGGGGACTGTCTTATGTAATATTGACGTTCAAAAAGTGCTGATTCTCAGCCTAATTTGAATAAATGACTTTTGATTTGATTTTGATTTTGACTAAAATGCATAAAAGGTAAGTACCTATTCCATAAAGTCTGTACCGAGGTAGGTATAGATATTCTGTCCCATTCCAATCCTAAATATGTACTTTGTGAGATTGGATCTCACGGCTCACTGATGCACACATCTATCTGCATGCGCCCAACCACTAGGTCATCTTGACTCAGATCATAACTTTAAAATTATGAAGTGGAATCGCTTGTTGTCAACAACGATAATTGTATATATTTAATTGAAACTAGCAAGACTTAAAGTCACGTAAATGTCAAAGGTCAAGCTAGTGTTTTGTGAGATTGCCTATGGATTTTTGGTCGACACTGTATAGACGCTGCGCAAGGAAGCGCGGGTTCGATCCCCGCGCAGTGCAAATATTTGTATGCATGAATATGAATATTGGCACTGGTCTGGTCATGTCCCGGAAAACACGTTAAGCCATTTTTCCCGGTTGCCATACGAACATCTAGCGGCAGTCGTTACGGATTGTTGGAGCCCTCAATAGTCCAACAATTGGTCTAACTACAATGCTTTGATATCGTCTTCAGGTCATGGAGGTCAGACGGTAGTCGCTTCACGGAAAATATCGAAAATCAGCAGTTAGACTGGTAAAGCGGATCCCAGACTCTAAAGCTTTGCAGCTTTGGATCCGACTGGGATTAACGCTGAGATGATGATGATCATGACTGTATTTATGTATATATCTATTATCGAACTTTCTTTACGGCGCCATATATGTTTGACATATTCAAGTAAGCTAATACTCATAAAATATGTAGTAGGCTTAGGTTTAGAAATATTTATTTATTTATTTAATCTTTCGCACAAGAAATGTACAGAGGTGGACTTAATAGGGTGAAATGAAGAAATATGTATTTATATATATTAGTACAAATAGTAATTTGTGTGAAAGAACATTTGTCAAGCCACTAAGCTTTAAAATATATATAAACATAGGCTTTGAGATTTAATCGTCTTAGAACTTTCCAGCCATTTCATGCTTCTAGCCTACGACGCTTTTACTTCGCAAATACTTAAAGACCCCCCTAAATTAAATCAGAACTTCATACTATCTTGAAGTTACGTTGAAATGCTTTGCTTAATTTTCATATGCCCAACATTTCCGTCGTCTTCGAAAACATCAACACAACCTTATTCAGCTTTTCGCTTACAAAAATTGTCAAAATAATATAATACAGAATTCAATTTGCTCGTATCATTTCGCTTCATTGTTTATAATGGCCCGCAGTTCTGAAAAAAGCAATAAACGAACAACGTGATAAATGTTTGGCAGGAGGTATTCCATACGTCCCTGCTATGCGTATACCTAGGTGCCAAAGTAATACGGCTGGTTCACCTGATCACGCAGAAAAATACCTCACTCACAACCTCTCGCTTATAAATGGGTGAAACAGGGATTCGCCAACTGTGCCACGAAGCATTGGCGGGATGCCATAATCAATTCTGCTCGGGGAACATTTATTTTGCATGTGGATAGCGCACTAAACCTCAAATAATTTTGAAGGAAAGCTAAAATATCAAACCACAATTTCAACGCAGGTGGCTCTCTGAAAAATTAACTCGTATTTTCAGATTCTAATAAAGTTGTAGTTCTATCTAAATGAACTTTCTTGCAATATCATAATGTCTAATATTCAACAGTATATATATATTATATTTCAGTAATGAAAACACGGTATCATAACCCTATCCAATAGCCCACCAAGGCGCGTCAGATTAAAAGAATTGGAACGGAATTAATCCGATTTAAATTTTGTTTCTCAAACAAATTTTGGGCAGACGATTTTCGTCTCAGAATTAAGTACCAATAAGGAAAATTTTGGATAGTGTTATTCGGTTTAATTGTACTTACCAATATTGCAATTGTAGTTGCTATAGTCGTAATCAGTCTAAATTAGGTACTCGCAGAACTAATTAATTCTTGCGATAAGGTGGCTGTAGAAATTATTCCTCCTACGCTTCACTCTTGAATGACTTATTCACATAAATTATAAGCAAACAAGTATCATAAAAAGTATTTATAGACCTGTAGGACGTCAACTTATTGACAATGCTCATTCTACAAATTCAAACTTATTACGAGCTTAATAAAATTCTTGTAAACACAAACAGTTTGCTGGTTTATATTAAATTCACGGGAATAATAATTTTCTTTTTAAGGTAAACGAACAGGCTATGTCGACGTAATCTGGCACAATCACAGGAACGTTAATGCAACAACCCAAAAAGTACTGTAGAAGCATTTTAGACACGATTAAGCAATCAGTTCGGTCGTTTAATTAAAACTCTTTGTTTACGCCGCCGGCCTTACGCCGACTTTGATAAATTGCCCAGAATTAAAAGAGAATCTGCTTTCCTATCACTTCTTCTTCATCTAAAATGTCTGGTATTTGATTATTATCTAATTTTGTTTAACAGTTTCAACTTCAGGATATTGATGACAGTCTTAGAAACAGGATTTCTACATAATTCCTGAAATCTATTTGTAATTTTTTTTTTATATAATATTTAAAAGTTAGTTTCTCAACATCAAGTAGGTAGGTGCTTTTTAGAAGTAATTATAGATAGATTAGCTGCACCCTTGGGAGTATGGAGATAAAAAGTAGCCCTTAATTTATGTATCCGTTCAGTAGTTCCCTGAAATAATATATTTTGATGTTCAAAATACTAGTTCAAATAAATATCCTTATCATCTACAAGTAAAACATATATTACGATAGTAAATAATACAAGTAAAACATATATTACGATAGTAAATAATACAAGTAAAACATATATTACGATAGTAAATAAGACACGTACATTATCAGAACCTCTATCATACTAAGTTTATGACTCGTGAAAATGCTTTTCGCACTCCAAGCGAAGATAATGATCAAAATTCACACACAAGGGAGTCGTTCCTATTTCCCTATTAACAGTTCTAATATTTACGAGAATAGAAAATATGAAACAGTGTGTAATCAGAGATGGGAATGAAATAACAATAAAAACACAAAGTACTAACTTTGAACAGCTCAATAAACTGAATAAACCAATAAATGCTCAAATATTTGTTGTTTACGGACAGAGGGTTTTCTGACCAAGTTGTGATTCAACAGAAAATCACACAATATTATTCTGTAAAGAGATTATAGATAAGTACCATAATTTCTGCTGAACAAAAAAACGAGTAGGAAACCGCACATTTATGCACTGCTGTTTCTTTATACCGTTCATAGTTCCGCGTTTGTTTATATGGCCTTAGTGCTGTTTTTTATTTATAATTACGTATTCTATTAATTAAATAATCTTCAAGATGTCTTAATTATCTGCAAATCAGTAGGTTCAAGAATACGGACTGTATTAATAATGTAACCCTGAGTCATTATCAACCTAGCCTGTTTCTAAACTGTGTACGTTGAGAACGACTTCTAGCCAAACCGGATTCAGCTAAATACCAGTATTTTGAAGCAACAGGCTATCTGACCTCTACAACCCATGTACTGGATACAAAACCCCTAAAAAACTGGTGATCAGACTTTCGGACCTCTGAAGACTCATAATGACTGTCAAACATTTATATATTACACAGCCGGACCAACGGCTTATTATACTTCCAAAGCACGGAGTGGTCTCTGTCGACCTAATCGGTCGACCGGTGCGGCTGTTATTATTTGATGAGATGAGAATAAGATACCGAATATTTTGTCTGATATTCATAAGTTTCATCTTTTAAGCCTATAGAGGTCCACTGCTGGACAAAGGCCTCCCCCAAGGCGTTCATTCCATTATTCCATATGACCTATTGACCCCCCTATTGCCATAATTCCCACGCTTGGCAGGCGAGTTGGGAATCGCAGTATTTTGTTATGCCATAGGAGAAGCACTGTTGCCCGCTTCCTTGGTAAAATTTCCCTTAGTATATGGGTATATTCATAACTTTACTAATGTGTGTACTAGACTAGCATTAGGAAATTTAGCAGATTTTGCGGTCCTGAAATATGAGTTTAACACTAAATGTGTCAACACCAACGCACATTTTACAACTCAATGATTGCGTGGTAAAAGCTAAATGAACCGCCTTTGTCCGGAATCGTGCAGGAGAAAAGGTTACATTAACAAAGGATCGTTGGGCTTTGGGCATCGCCGAACTCTGTAGCGATTCATAGTACGGAGTCAAGACTTAAGATAAAGCGAAGCTGTGGATAATGGAAAAGCGTTTCTGGAAAAGATGAAATTGTTCAAAAGTTACAAAAGATTGTAGTCACCGTTGAAACAAAGACCGTTTTAATGTAATGTTACAAGATATAAAGTATTGACAGATTGTTTATTAGAATCGGTTATAACAATGGAAACTTCTTGAGAAAAACTAAAAATATAGAGAAAATAAAAGACTCTTGGTTTACAGCTGACAGAGACAAGTTTATTGAGAAACACACTATTATAGCTGGCGCGCGAATCGTTCAGAAACAACGAGATGTTTTATGTTCATATTCCAGTACAGTAAGTATACACCTCAGGACCTCCTTTTCAACAAATTATTAGGTAGCTACATCACTCTCTCACACGCTCTCCCTTTATGGATCTTTCCATTAGAATGAATATATCTACAAAAAACAGCTACCTAAAGAAAGCCTTCATTACAATTGAATAGAAGAAGAAAGAATAGTTAGCATTATTAGTTAGTAAGTTGTTTCCATAAATTTCATAATAATCAATAATTTCTCTGGTTATAACTATAGATATTGTCAACGCCAACAAAGACCACTCAGTGAGATTATCAATACATCTTCCCAGAAAACATTTTTCAATAAAACTGTCATAACATTTATCTCACAGCAAACAGAATATATTTCGTATTCCAATTTTTTACATGGGCCGCTTTACACCACATCCAATAACAGAGATTGTAATCGTTTTCATACGTTCAAAGTTCAATTCCTAATCTTATCCGACTTACGGCTACGAAAACAGGGATCGTGCTGAATTGTTGTTTCTGTACGAAATTGGTCTAGAAAATTCAGTAATTTCTAGACCAATTTCGAAGTTTAGCAGCAAATTGGCTTTAGTCTTGTTTTTTCAAATATTAATACTACTTTAAAGCTTATGTTAAATAGGTTCCCTTTTTATTTTTATTCCATTTTTATCTTTAGCTCCGCGTTTTCATCCGCGTGAGTCTAGTTCCCGGGGTAGTATCGGGATAAAAGCACATAGCAAAAGTGAGTTTTTTTTTTGTTGGGATGGGACATCATGAAATCACTTCTCCCGCTCTGGGCGGAACGGAAAGGTGTGTCATCTTTTACTGAATAAAACCCACCCGTGTTTCTTCACTTGCCTGTGCGACGGCTAGGGTCACGGTTTCTTTATTAACCAACCCGCAACCCTTTTTTTTTCGGGGTTGGAAATCCACATAGGATGTCCGCCACCTTGGGGTGGGCGACGGGGTCTGTCAGACTTTTACTGACTAAAACTACCCCGGTGTCTCTTCTATCAAGAGCGCGCGTGGGGCCGCGGGAGTCTAAATTCTTCCACGGCCCCACACTCTCGTGCTGGGCCGGTCTGTCCAGGCCTCGTCTCCTGCACGGGATAGTGGGGTGTTAAACTACCCCGTGCATCGCCTCAGAGGCGCGCGCCGACACTCGCGCGCGCCTCCGCGTCGGGGTCTTGACGGACGGGGCGGGGACTTCCCCATGTCCCTCGCTTCTGGACCCATTAATGGGGGGCGGAAGAGTGCGTAATCCGCCCTTCCTCGGCGCCCGGTGCGTCTTCTGCGACCCGGGAAGGGAGTTGAGATCTCCCTCTCCCGTTCCGCAGCTTCCTTCTGCGACATCACATCCTTGCAGAAGGACACCACCGCGTCTCACGACTCTGCGCCTCCTGGGTCAACCAACTCGCAACCCTAACCCAGGAGGCATCGGTCTTCGTAGACCCCGTCACGATGTGCTGACATCTCTTTGAGGCGCGCGTGAAACACAACGCGCCGTCGACTAGGGCCTGGTCCATACCGGGCGGCGAGCTGCCCACTGCTCACCGCCCGCCTACGATGGCTGGAAGTTCGATGTCATCTCCCAACCAGGGCGTCTCCTGCGGCGACTAGTGACGTTGTCCTAATTGGTGAAGATCGCACGATGACACGATGCGTTCTCTTCGTGCTATGAGTTCAAACATACAGATTTCATCAGAGTGTGCGTACGATCGTTATTAAGCATTTCATGTGCTTGCACGATTAGTTGCGAGTTTCAAATTAGGACGCTCTGATTTCATAGTAGTGTAGAGGTAGTCTAGTTAATCTATATGGTGTACATAATAAAGAGTATTCTATTCTATTCTACCTGCAAAGTAAGTCCTGTCAAAATCGGTCGGGAGAAACAGACAGGCGGCCAAAATATTGTAAAAAAATTATATTTTCTTGAATGTATCTAATACTTATACAACGTTATTTTTACTTTATACGAAACCTGAATATAGTTTGTACAAACTAAGCAACTGAATTGATTCCAATAACTTTTACCTTTTACCATCTTATATTTTTCCCAAATACATTTAGAAATTGTTGCAGTGTGGCTACCGAGAGCGCCACACAGCTTTCGGTAGATTATAGTACATACTTGGCGCCTGCGCTCAACAGCTGTCACCAAAGGTCAACACACCGAACGGAACGTTGACAATATTTTTGTTGAGACAACCAAGTAGAATAACAAGCTCATTACTTTATGGTTTTTCATGATATCTTTTTGAAATGTTGTTAATGAAATTGTACACAGATTCTTTACTTAAAATACTGGAAACTTGTTTCGGGTTTCTCATGAACACAAAATAATGTTGTATATTCATGTCATTTATAGGTACATGTAGTAAAAAATGGACACTCCAATTTTTTATATGCATAACTAATTATTTTTATTGTAACAAGTATCCCCTAAACAATAAAAAAGGTCCTTGGCATAAGCAAGCACGTATCTTAGTATTTGCTAAAATATTTGGTATTAAAAAAACGAGCTTGACAAAATCTTGGTTATTATCTAGATGATTTCATTCCCATTAAGTAGGTACAGCACCCTTAGTATTTTTAGTAAAGAGTAGGTAATTCAGTACAGTATTTTAAGCACAAAAAACCTTTAAGTTTAAAAAAGGAACTTTATCTACTCTGCGTATGCTCAAAATTATATGCCATTGATCTCCAACAATCCGTGACCCATTAACCCATCAAATCGTTTCTTGCCTAAATCGATTAGTTTAGTTATCTTCTCACATAGGACATAAAAGCAATTACAACCTTATCTGATAGGTCGAGGTGTTCCAATTGCGGTACCCAACATCAATTTAAAGGGAGAACAATACGACTTGACCCCTTTAATTCTCTTTAACACCTAAGCGTTTTTCGATGGCACATTATACGGGGCTATCGGCAAATAAATAAACGATCCTGCAGTTAAATAGTACACATTGTACGACTTCTTTATGACCTTGGCATACATAAGTAGACGGTTACCACGGTCTTAATTTTAAATGTCGTCATTTAACGAATTTATATTGAAGCGAGGAAAGCAATAAAAAACTTCTTTAAGCTATTGGGAGGATTACGCAAATTAACTTCAACACTCCGTTTTATTGTTTCGGCTCTCTTAGGTTTTATTATTTATCCAACGATGTAAATTGGCTATGGGGAACAGTGATGGCCTAGTGGTATCGACCGCAACTTACAAGTTGTGGGTTGTTCGAACCCCTTCAGGCGCTTTACTTTGGGTAAATATTTCTTCACCACTGCTCTCAAAACCGTGAAGGAAGACATCGTGAGGAAACCGCCATGTCATAGAGGCTTTCGAAGACATTTAACATCTACCAACCCGCACTAGGCCCTCGTGGTAGATTTGGATCCACTCCCTCTAACCTAGAGGAGGCCTGTAACCCAGGAGTAGACATTTTCCCCCTTTTTCATAAACGCTGCTTAAAGTTAACTAGTGATTAGCGATTTCTTACTCCTCCGCTATTCTTTTCCGATTAATTTCGTTGCGGGGCCCAAGACAGTTGAATCGTTTCTCCGGAACTCGTCGAGCTTCATTGCTCGGCGTTTTTCTGGCGGATTTGCAGTGGGTGGGAAAAGTGTGGCGGGTTTTGTCCCAAAAAAAAAAATAGTGATTAGCGATTCTTTAACCATACTTTTTTGACCTTTCCACTTAACATCACTTAATTTTAATCATTGTATATGAACAAAGCCCTTAAACACTGTAGTGTTTATTCATAAAGGATGATTTAAGTTTAAGCAGCGTTTATGAATAAGGGGGTTCAGGCTGATTATGTTATGTATGTATGTAAATTGGCTTGAGATTGATCGTATTTAGCCATAGTTCATGTATATTGAAATAGCGCAGCTTTTAGTTTGGAACTGCAACGTACGGACGACAGCGAGTTAAGTTACCCGAAGCCGTCAATTCGTGGCTTGGCTTCCCAATCAACGTTGAGACTTAATGCTTTAGTCATAAAGTTAAAGTTCTATTAAGAAATTTGACAGAATGTAGTAGCTTGTTGTGCTGTCGTCGGTACCTACCTATATTAGTATTTTCTCGGCTTTGAACAACATTCGTATTCGACGGCAGAGGATGAGTTAATTATAAGTTGCGGCACTGTTTGTCGAGTTACCGGGAACTTCTGGTATAACACTAAGTACTTAGTCCTTAGCATATGAAACCCGATATGCACAAAGACGGAATAATTTGTAATGCATTATAAGCATGTCTCTGAAGTTGATCTTGTTAAATTTTTCACATAATATATCAACCAGCACCGTGATTCCGTAAGACACACACTATCCAATATCGATAGGTACCTTAATTGGCATATCCGATACTTGGTTAATAAAAATATACAGTTGGAGATGCTACAGAAGATGCTTAAAACTGTATATTTTTTACACATAAATTAAGGAAAAGTCTAAAATATCGTTGTTAGATAATATCATAAGTTAGTATTTTTGGTAATGTAGACTCCTTTGTCATCATCATCTCAGCGTTATCCCAGTCGCATCCGAAGCTTTTTTTTTCAGCTTTGGAGTCTGGGGTCCGCTTTACCAGTCTAATTGCTGATTTTGGCGAAACTTCGTCATTTTCCGTGAAGCGACTGCCGTCTGACCTCCACAACCCGAAGGCGATATCGAAGCATTGCAGCTTGACCAATTGTTGGACTTTTGAGGGCTCCAACAACCCGTAACGACTGCCATTAGATGTTCTTATGGCAACCGGGACCAACGGCTTAACGTGCTTTCCGAGGCACGACCAGACCAGTGCAAATATTCATATTCATGCATACAAATATTTATACTGCGCGGGGATCGAACACGCGCCTCCTTGCGCAGCGGCCGCGTTCGCTACCGCTACGCCACGGAGGCTGTCAATAATGTAGACTCCTTTGTACCTATTACTTAATTAAAAAAAGGAGGAGTTAAACAAAAAAAAATGGCTAAATGTGGAGTTAGCCAATATGCTGCTACATTGCTTCATAGTGCTCGAAAAATGTTTTCTGCCCAACAACATAGAATACGCAAGGAATGTTGTTTTAGTGTCAAAAGGGTGTATGTATATATGTGTACGCAATTACCCCGCTGAATACACCAAAGGAAATGGCCACGCATCAACGCTTCCACGAAATATTATTCAAAACAAACTAAAGCTTTCCCAACGGTAATTTTTATTTCAGCCTTACCAGCCATGTGTAGTAACAGCGCATTCATTCATTGTCACACATGAAATGTCGCTACTACCAACACCTGTTACGAATTCCTCTAGTTTTTTTTTTTTTTTCAAACGGCGTATGTTCCTGTGTACGAATAACACATACGTAGATGTCATTCGCGCCTGCGATACGACGTAGCAGTTGATAAATGACATCATTTATTCCACCCTGTACACCCTTCCACGGTCCTCGTATACTCGGCTATGTCCGCACTTGATATATTAATCCAATCCAGTGTATCGAAACGATCTGTATCGGCATATCCTGCTGTAATCTAAACGTGTTGATTACAGATTACTTCCAACCATTACCTACAGTCTGTTTAGGAAATGAAGCTTTATCGCCTTTCGTCGTTAACGACTAATTCTTTGTAATAACACATATGTAATATGATGATAGCTACCGTAGTTTCAGCTGCATAAATGTTTAGCCAGCCATATCAAGAGTATTGCTTATTAGGTAGCCTCCAATAAGTCATCCTGTGCACAACCATGAGCGTACCCAGGACGGAGGCAAGTGGGGGCAGATGCCCCACCCCACTGGAAATCTTGCAGAACATGAGTGATCTCCAATAATTACTAATCAAACTATACGGCACACTGGCAAAATGTACGGTGTAATATTTAAAAAAAAAAGATTACGCGGTAATAAGTGGTTTACGAATTACGAGGTATTAAAAAAACTATTTACTAGATCTCGTTCAAAACAATTTTCGTTGGTAGTTTTTATAGTAATGTACATCATATGTTTTTTTTTTTTTTAGATTTTTCATTTTCTTATTTACGCTTCCAAAGTGGAAAGAAGTTGGTCACCACCCCTCGGTGACCAACTTCTTTCCACTTTGGAAGCGTCTGTCATGCAAACTATTCGGTTTAGAAAAAAAAAAAAATAGTTTAGAAACCTCGATATCATTTTGAAGACCTATCCATAGATACCCCACACGTATGTGTTTGATGAAAAAAAAAAATTGAGTTTCAGTTCTAAGTATGGGGGGCCCTCAAAATTTTTATTTTTTTTATTTTTGCATCAACATCTTAATGCGGTTCACAGAATACATCTACCTACCAAGTTTCAACAGCAGAGCTCTTATGGTTTCGGAAAAAAATGGCTGTGACATACGGACGGACAGACAGACATGACGAATCCATAAGGGTTCCGTTTTTTGCCATTTGGCTACGGAACCCTAAAAACAGCGTGCGACTATAGCGCAAAAAGATTACCCGTTGTAATTGGTAATCTTTGGTAGGAGCAGCGAGCTGAGGTTGCGAGCGACTAGAATTTATTTTATTTGACGATTCAACCTTAAAAACCGTTAAAGCTTTTTGGGTAGCTTGACCTGTTGTCATCCGTATCTAAACAAAATACGGTATAACATAAATCGGTGACCTGTTTTTCATTTGCTATTCAATTAGAAGGTTGTTATTTTTAACCGACTTAAAAAAAAAGAGGTTATCGATTTTACCCGTATCCATACTAATATTATAAATGCGAAAGTGTCTCTGTCTGTCTGTGTGACCGGCTTTCACGCCAAAACTACTGAACCGATTGTAATAAAATTTGGTACAGAGATGGTCTAGAGCATGAGAATGGACATAGGCTATATAACATCCCGCTATGACCAATAGGAGCAAAGCAATAACAAAAAAAAAAAGACGTGTGGCACTCGGGGACTGCCGCGGTAAAGCTATTGCATAGCATTTTGTATCAATTTATGCAATTATAATTATTTATTTATTTTATTTATGCAGTATTTTTTTTCTTTGATATTAATTCAAGTTACACTTTTTGAGCGTGGTGACCGGTAAGAAAACAAATTTTTCTTTTACTAAATAAATAAAAAGTTAATATTATTTAAAATATTTTTATTATTTTACAATACATGTGGGTTTTATTACCTTACAGTAGCTGTTGTTATTCAGGAATATTTATCATTGAAACTATAGGTTTATGATAACTGAAATAAGAAACATAAGTTTGCGACTTAATATCCTCTAAATACCTAGAAAATACCGCGTCAATGGTGGTCCCATATTTTGTTGTGGACTTTTGTGGATCATTATTCATTTTCAAATTCAATGTTTTTGATAGAAAAGTTGTCCACCGCTCTGATTTTTTATCAGCGAAGTTAATGTAGAAATCGCCAGCCAAGATAAGTGGAAATTTATTACCATTTGTTTCAAGTATTTTCGAGCCACTCGAGTTACTCCAGTAAAGTGAGATGAATAAAATGCTCTACCTCGTCCAATTTTGGATTCGGAGAAATATAAATTGCTACCATAACTATTTGTAGGCCATTTCTAAGTTTGCATAAGCACGCACAAATATCTCCAACAACTGAGCGCCTAACATTAACATCGCTAACGTGTGCAATATTTATTTCAATATTCGGAGTCATAATATTAGTAATATCATTTTTATTTTGGTAAATAGCTACCCCACCTTTTGAAACAGTATCTCGTTTGAACTGAACAATACAATTAAAATTAGGTATTTCAATTGGATTATCATGCGTCATGCAAGTTTCGGTAAGAAGTAACACATTTGTTTGTCTCGTAACTGAATCTTGTAAATCGTATTTATGACTATTTAGACTGGCAGTTGAAAGTCATTATTGAAATGCCATTTCTATTACTAATGAAATCTAATACACTTTGAGCAATCGTCTGAACACTATTTAAAGACAGTCTTTTGAATTCTTGCAACAATTGAAAAAACGGTCGCGTGAGCACTTTTTACTCTATAAAATCACGCGCTTTTATTTAGTAAACAACACTATAAATAATTTAAAAGTCCAATGAAAAATTAGCATGACATTCATCTTAGCTTTTCCGTTAAAAAAAAAGCTATTTTATAAAAACACTACTAAATTAATTTGAATAAAAGTACTTAATAATTAATTATATGAAAAGTTTTTAAGGTAGCCATGACAACGTCGATGACGTCTATGACATATCTCTATAGAAGACCTATTTCAGAGAGAAAATTAATCGCAAGTTTAGCACATCGCGACTATCAGTAACATGGCAAGTGTGTAGGACTGAGTTCGCGCCCTGCAATATGCATGCTCTTTTTGAAAATCTATAAATTGTTTTCAAAAGATGTAGTCGCACGCACACAAACATACCGTGCCGAAGACTGCCGAACTGAAACGACGTTAGACGATGGGGAGCGTGAGGTTTTTTCGTTACGGAATTTCTGGATTCGGTCCCCGCGCTCAAGGCCCGCGATAGAAGCTATGCAATAGCTTAAAAATGTTGAATAAAGGGGAGCTTACGTGGACGTACTACATACTGCTCCCATTATTTTAACAAGCGATTATTTTATATCAACTGAGCTCTTTTTTTAATTTTCGGGAGCCACCGCGCGCTGTATGCGGCACTCCATGCAGACGGAGTCGCGGGCAACAGCTAGTGTATGTAATATTTCCATAACTGCCCAGTTTTCACATATGTTAGTCTATGTCAGTGTCTGAACAAACATGCCAAATTTCAAAAGTGTGTATGTTTTTATGTTTTTTATGTTTGTGCGCGCTTATTTCCGGTACCTACTACAACTCATCATCATCATCATCATTTATTTATTCATAACAATTTACATTGTGTTGAACATTGCATAAAAAATTAAAATAGAAATACCATATGCGGCTATAAAATGAAAAATGTCGAATTGGAATATACGAGTAAATAAAACATAATCACAGACAAATATAACAAGTCAATCAATTATACATAAGTATGTCAATAGATATACAAACTAATGTCAGATATGATTACAAGAAAATTAAAAAAAAAAAAAAAAAAAAAAAAGGCGTGTGGCACTCGGAGACTGCCGCGGTAAAGCTATTGCATAGCCTTTTTTTATCAACTATAACTTGCAATTATAATTATTTATTTATTTTATTTATACAGTAATTTTTCCTTTGTTTTTTTTTTTCTTTGATATCAATTCAAGTTTTCTTTCTGTTTTGTAATTTATTTATTTTTACCAGCAACGTCATCAAAAGAGTGCGAAAAATGGTGACGATTAAGCGACTAAACTATATTCAATGTTTTCTGTTCGACTTTGATAAAGAGATAGAAAGAAGCTAAGCAATAGCTTAAAAATGACGTCATGTTCGTTATCACACCCATGTCAGAATGTCATGAAATATGATGTCGGCCATCTTGGATTTCAAAAATGAAATCATTTTCGTGATCAGCACCCTGAGTTTTGGCGGGAAAGTCAAGCTGAGTGTCACGCTCGTTTTTCATTGGACTTTTAAAATTATTTATAGTGTTGTTTACTAAATAAAAGTGCGTGATTTATGTAGTAAAAAGTGCATTTAGTAAATAGTTCATAAAGAACAGTGAAATATCGCTGCATAGTGGTCACATCATGACTTTTACCCAAACCTCACTCGTAAGACGGGTCACGCGGCCGTCTTTTTCGACATGAATAATTAATAATTACGTGGCATTGGCTAAATGTTCAAACCGTGCGAAGCCAAATAATAAAGAAATAAAGAAAAAACCCATGAAATCTATTATATTATCACTCGAGTCAGTAAGCATGTAAAATGAGAAAACTAACATAGAACGATCCGTGTGAGAACTAAACGATCACTATTACACAACAACACTGATACCTTTGAGAAAGCGGACTTCCTCTACAATAGGGCAATTCCTCCGTAAGGTCTGTCTATGCTATTACTTATAATCTCTGTCATTGTGTGCTGTTTCGGTGCAATCGCAAGACCGGCCCGGCACTGAGGGGCAGGCAAGACAGCTATAGTATCCTTATGACTCCACCAACTGGTATTTCGTTGACTCGGAAACGGCGCACAGGGAGCACCACGAAATATACTCAAAGACTCCGAGGTTCTTTTTCAATATACCCCACTGTTTTGTCGTGGTGGCCTAGTGGTTAAAACACCAGCCTCTCAAGTATGAGTGCGCGGGTTCGATTCCAGGTCAGGCAAGTACCAATGTAACTTTTCTAAAGTTATATGTACTTTCTAAGTATATCTTGGACACCAATGACTGAAGGCGAAGGAAAACATCTTGAGGAAACCTGGGCTTTATAAGTCTGAAATCGCCAACCCGCATTGAGCAAGCGTGGTGATTACGCTCAATCCTTCTCTGTATGAGAGGAGATCTGTGCCCAGCAGTGGGACGATAAAAAGGTTGTTGATGATGAACGGCGTCGGTGTCGAATTATTTGTTATCAATTTAATATTTTCGAGCTGATCTTTAGTAACATAATCACTTCTGATTGCGTTAACATCTGACCGTAGAATTAATAAATCCTTCATCAACTTCTTTACGTACGTTCTACGTAGTCAAAGCAAACTGGTGGCAATTTGTGAAGTTCATATGCCACAAAAACTGGGATTGTTCGGGATCCGTGATTTTAAACACCGTAATCGTATATTTTAGGTCTTTCTGCTTTTTGTTCTTACGCCTCGATACATGTTTTTGTCTTGTCTTCGTAGAAACAAACAATAACTTTTTTGCCTCATCAATGTCTTCCTCAGAAAAAGCCGACGAGCATATTTTTATTAAACTTTCGTTGTTTCGTTTCGGAGATAATAATATTACAACTCGTACACTTAAATGTACTCGTATTAACATTGTTCACCGACATCTTTCTGTAGGTAATATTTTATTTAATAAAAACTTCAACTTCAACTCTTGATCTGGTCCCTGTGGATAGATACCACAATTTTGCCAATAACAATTGTAACAAATTATAGAAATTCTTTAAAAAAATATTTCACAATAATGGCGGATATCGCCAATAACAGTTGAAAAAACGGCCGCGTGAGCACTTTTTACTCTATAAAATCACGCGCTTTTATTTAGTAAACAACACTATAAATAATTTAAAAGTCCAATGAAAAATTAGCGTGACATTCATCTTAGCTTTTCCGTTAAAAAAAAGCTATTTTATAAAAACACTACTCAATTAATTTGAATAAAAGTACTTAATAATTAATTATATGAAAAGTTTTTAAGGTAGCCATGACAACGTCGATGACTTCTATGACATATCTCTATAGAAGACCTATTTCAGAGAGAAAATTAATCGCAAGTTTAGCACATCGCGACTATCAGTAACATGGCAAGTGTGTAGAACTGAGTTCGCGCCCTGCAATATGCATGCTCTTTTTGAAAATCTATAAATTGTTTTCAAAAGATGTAGTCGCACGCACACAAATATACCGTGCCGAAGACTGCCGAACAGAAACGACGTTAGACGATGTAGATGTACGGCCTTCAAGCCACACCTCCGTGCCCGTCGGAGTGGGGAGCGTGAGGTTTTTCGTTACG
The DNA here is from genome assembly GCA_037179545.1 of Sesamia inferens. Classification (NCBI taxonomy): domain Eukaryota; kingdom Metazoa; phylum Arthropoda; class Insecta; order Lepidoptera; family Noctuidae; genus Sesamia; species Sesamia inferens. Next base: position 20,924,103 of record CM073927.1, on the reverse strand, counting down.
GAATTTCTGGATTCGGTCCCCGCGCTCAAGGCCCGCGATAGAAGCTATGCAAATAGCTTAATAATGTCAAATGCGTAGTTACAGTCAAATCATAATGTTACAGTCAAAGTTAAGGAATTCAGTCGAAAGCGTGTTCACTCGTACTTTATTTATTTTGTATAATTTGACATGAATTCTGATACTGAGTATAAACATCTTTCCAACAAGAAGGTTTTTAATTTATTTTTAAAAAAATGACTATTATATATTAACAATTTCAAATCAGTTGGTACTAACCTATTGAAAAATTCAACTGCTTGGTATCTGGAGCAATGCCTGACCACGTTAAAATTTGGTGACAACTTGTGTTTAAACTCCTTTCTTCTTGTGCTTTCTCTTACCTTACGTTCCTCTTGTGATTCATACTGATGAATATACTTAGCAAAGTAACAAAGTATAACCAATATATACAAACTTGGTACTGTCAAAATATTCAACTTTTTAAAATGCTCTCTACATGATTCTGTTTGTGAGATCCTTACTAAAGTCCTTATAGCACGTTTCTGTAAGATGAACGCTTTCTGACAATTATAGTTGTAGCTGTTACCCCAAAGCATGATGCTATACCTCAATCTAGCTTCTATAAGCGCATAATATATACCCTTTAGATGCTTTAAATCTAAAAAATCTCTAAGGCTCCTGAGTGCATAGCATGCTGATGAAATAGAAGAGTCAATAGCAGCTAGCTCATGTTTTCAATTTAAGTTCACATCGATGTTAATACCTAAGAATTTGACTTTGTCTACCAAATCAATCTTGTGTCCATTAATTTGTACGTCTAGATTATCATTTTTACGAGCTGTTGTCTTGAATAAGGTAATGTTGGTTTTATTTGTATTTAGCAGAAGGTTATTAGCTGTAAACCTATCGTATAGATTTTTAAGTGTTTCGTTTACAGCTTGGGTCAATTCTTTTAAGTCATTAGCCCCTATTATTATGTTAGTGTCATCCGCAAAGACGACAAGTTTTACATTAGGTTGAGTGTGATGCATAAAGTTCAGCAAGTCATTTGTAAATATGATGAATAGGATAGGCCCCAAAATTGAGCCTTGAGGTACACCACGTTGTATCTTTGTGATTTTAGATGTGTATATAACTTCGTGATTGTTTCTATGGATGCTTTTAATTTCTACAGACATTCTTCTATTATGTAAGTAGGATCTTAAGAGAATTAAGAAATTGCCTCTGATACCGTAATGTTCTAATTTAGTCAGTAATAATTCATAGTCAATAGTATCAAAAGCCGAGCTGAGGTCGATAAATAGTCCAGCCACTTTCATTTTGTCATTTAATTTATTAATTATGTCGTGTATAAGAGTGTTTATTGCATCAGAACAACCAACGCCTTTCTGGTATCCAAATTGTCTTTTATTAATTATTTTATTGACATTCAAATGTACCATCAGCCTTTGTTTAATGAGTTTCTCAAATATTTTGGATAAGGTTGGCAGAAGGGATATAGGTCGGTAATTTTTTGGATTAGTCTTCATGCCTTTCTTGTACACTGGGATTACTTTAGCCAGTTTGAACTGGTCAGGGAAGACTGACTCTTCAAAGCATTTATTAAAAAAGCCAGAAAGAGGATCTGCCAAAAAGACCATGTTCTGCTTTACTATTGAAATTGGTAAGTCATCAAAACCGCTAGATTTTTTATTGTCCATCCTACTAACAATTTTTGTGATTTCCGACGGTGTCGTCGGATAAAAAATTATATCACTATCTACTCTTTTAGTAGTCTCGAATAGGAAGGACATTGCCCTTACTTTTTCTTTGCTACCCATAGAGGATTTCAACACAAAAGTGTCAAAGAATTGATTTGCGACCTGCTGAGGATTAGTTATCACTTGATTGCCTATTTTTAAAATTATAGTCCTATACTGCCTATTTGTTGTCTTCTTTGTACTTTCATTTACAATTTTCCACGTCAATCTTGTTACATCTTTAGCATTATCCAATTTATTTATCAAGGCATTTCTTTTGGCTTGCTGAATGACTCTTCTATAAATTTGAACATAGTTGTTCTTATATTTTATAATGCTGTCATTTTTCAGCGTTCCAGTACATAGTACTCTTTTCATTAGACTTGAAACTTTAAGTCCTTTAGTAATCCACTTTATTGTTTTATTTTTAAATGGTTTTATTCTAATTGTCTTCTTTCGATAACATTTCTGGAATGCTTCAGCAAGACAATTTATAAAACCATTTATACTTAAATTAGACCAATTCTTATTAATAATTGAATTTTTGAAAGCACTGCTCTTTTTGTCATTAAAAATTCTTCTTTTAATTACTATACTTTGTTCAGATATGTGTTTATTGTTCATTTTCTCTAGTAGCATATTACAAAATAGTCCACCATGTCCATCTGCTAGGCCATTGTGATCAACTGAACACTGATTTATATTATCATCATCGAGATTTGTAATTATGTTGTCTAAACAAGAATATGCGTTGTTACGAATAAACGTAGGAGCATCAGATACCGAAAATTATAACAAGTCAAAATACTAGAAAATTCATCAGATTTCTTACTGTCAACAAGTACGTCAATATTAAAATCGCCACATATGATACACTTCTTGTTAATAAAATGTTCCAATAATTTTTCTAAACAATGTATAAAACTTTCAAAATTTTTATCATACGAACTTCTATAGCAACAACAGATATGCAACCCTGTTTCAAGATCTTTAACTCCACATATTTCAAAACTATCCGATTTATATAATTTTCCAACACAATCAATGTTTTCGCAATAATAATTTACATGTGATAAGATTAGACTACCTCCCCTTTTTTGTTTGTCCTTGTGTTGTATGAAACTAGATTATAATTAGAAAAATTAAACACTTGAGCAGATTGTGGATTTAAAAAATGTTCTGTTATACATGAGTACCCATGGTAGCAATGTATAATTCGAGTTCCGTTTTTTTATTATTTATTCCACATACATTTTGATGGAATATTTTTTGCATCATAGTATTTTTGCAGACTACATTAGACACTAGATTAGGCACGAAAAAAATCACTATCATTAATTACTGTGCTACAATTCGATATAACTTTAACTGAATTTTTGTCTTTTTTCATGAAGTAAGTTCGATTTAAGTAATTCTTTTTTGTTGTACTAGTTATTTTACTTAGGGAATATTGCAAGTTTCATCAAGATCGGATCAATAGTTTTTGAAATAAGGATTTTTTTCGTATTGATGAGAACTTATTCTAACATGGGTTATGGCTGTCACTGTTGTTATGAGATGAAAAAGTAATTTTTACCCAATTTCGACCAAGGCACTGAAAAGCATGAAATAAGAACTTTTTACAAAAAAATAGAAACTGACTTCAAAAAAACACTTAAAATGACAGGGCTCTAGAACTCTGTGTCTTGGGGTTTCTGTTTAGCTCGCCACGGACTTCTAAAGCCATGACAAAAGTAAAATTATTTTTTCCTTTTAAGTGTTTCTTTGAAGTCGTTTTCTATTTTTTTGTAAAAAGTTTTTTTTATTTCACTTTTGTTCCGATTTTAATGTACTATTTTGCTCAATGAGTTGCTGATTGTGGCATGTGTGGTATGTGTAGTCATAATTCTTTGTTCATCATCATCTTCATTTCAGCCGAAGACGTTTAGTGCTGGACACAGACTTCTCCCAAGGATCTCCACGACGACCGGCACTGCGCCTTCCGCGTCCAGCGGTTTTTCGCAACCTTCACAAGGTCGTCGGTCCACCTTGTCGGGGGCCTACTCACGCTACGTCTTCCGGTGCGTGGTCGCCACTCGAGAACCCGTGGGCCCCATCGGGCATCGGTCCTACGGGCAATGTGCCCGGCCCACTGCCACTTTAATATAGCAATTCTTCGGGCTATGTCGGTTACTCTCGTTCTTCTGCGGATCTCCTCATTCCTGATTCGATCACGCAGTGAAACCCCAAGCATAGCCCTCTCCATTGCCCTTTGAGTGAGCTTTCTTAAAAGGCCCATTGTTAGCGACCATGTCTCAATTCCAGAATTCATCACTGGCAACACACACTGATCGAAGACTTTTGTCTTGAGACACTGCGGTATACAGACGAGAAGATTCTACGTAGCTTCCCGAAAGCAGCCCAGCCGAATTAGATTCCACGATTGACCTCTTTCTCGAAGTTGGACCTTCCTTACTGGATGGTTCAACAACTTCGAGAACAGAGTCTCCAATCTTTATAGGAGCCGGTACAACGTGAGCATTAGACATGACTTTCGTCTTGACCATGCTCATTTTAAGACCGACTCGCTCGGAGGCTCTACTTAGGTCTTCGAGCATTGTACTCAGGTTCTCCACGGTCTCAGCCATGACTACGATATCATCAGCAAACCGAAGCTGTGTAATGTACTCGTCATAGATGTTAGGCCCAGTCCTTTCCAGTTCAGAACCTTGAAGACATCCTCCAATGCAGCGGCGAACAGTTTTGGGGAGATAACATCTCCCTGTCTGACACCACGCTGCAGAGGTATTGGTTGCGAGGTCTAGTCCTGTATTCGGACTGACATGGTGGCGTTTTCGTACAAACCCTTTAGCGCTTCAATATACAGATGCTCTACTTTGCTCCGCCGGAGAGACTGCAGTACAGCCCAGGTCTCGAGCAAATCAAAAGCTTTTTCGTAATCCACAAACGCCAAGCAAAGGGGGAGATTACCTATACTCCTCGGCCTTCTGTATAACCTGCCGCAGCGTATGTACATGTGGTCTAAAATGCTGAAGCCCTTTCGGAAACCGGCTTGTTCGGGGGGCTGAAAGTCGTCAAACCTGCAGACGAGACGATTCGTGAGGAGCCTCGAAAACAACTTATAGACATGACTCAGAAGTGAGATGGGTCTGTAGTTTTTGAAAAGGGTGTTGTCACCCCTTTTGAAAATGAGTACCGCCACACTCCTGTGTCATGCCTGTGGCGTTTTTCCCTTGACTGCGGTGGAATTAAATATCTTCTGAAGGTCCATAAGGATCGGTTCACCACCCACCTTCAGTAGCTCAGTCGTTATACAGTCATCGCCGGGAGCCTTGTTGTTTTTAAGCTGTTTGAGAGTCAATGGAATCTCTTGCATGACGTCAGGGATCTTCGGTGATAATTCTTTGTTACTTTCTTATTAATTATCCTTTTCTTATAGTGTAGGATAAGTCAAAACTTAGTGTTCTTAACTTATCATCATAAAAAAGTAGATATATTTTAAACCGTAGAAATTAAAATTGTCCATTGTTTACCATCATGAGCCAATCTCCACCCTTTGAATACAGTCTATTAAATCCCGATCAATTTTAGATTTCAAAATACACAGTGCTTGTCTGCTGCAGTTTTGAAACAGAAGTGTAGATTGGTATTTCTTCACGTCCTCTCCATAAAATACGTTTTCAGAAAGCGGAGAGGGTTCTTAGCACATTGCAACATGTTTGAAACTCCACGATTTAAAAATCTACGAGCGTGATACACGACAACTGCGGTGCAATAAATTGATACCTACGAGTGTTCACAGTGTATTTTACTTGCCAAATGGAACTGTGTAGGTAGGAATCTACTTCTACTCCTACATTACAATATTATACAATTTTAAAAAAAAAAATATAATTAATAAATCACAAAAATAAAATATATCATCGATTAGAAAGAAACTATATCACTGCTTACGCGGCCAAGCACTAGTTTATACCTAAAAAAAATATTTGGGCCGTATATCTAATTGCATTTTGATAAGTTAGGTACCCGTTGTAAAAAAATTAAAGTTAATATTGAATGGATAGTCACTTACTTAACATAATAATATATTATATATATAAGTATTTTAAAAAGTAGTTAACTGGCTTGACATATTTTTATATAAGGTGGGTGGACCATGGATGGCCACTCTAACGAGTAAATACTTTTAATTCGTTTATTTATTGGATAAATGTAGGAAACAAATTATTAAGTAATACTTTGTTTTATTGTCCACCGTATAAAATCTTTTTTTTTTTAGCTAACTTTAAACAACATTTATTAAATTTAAGTTTTGTAAAGCTCTTCCAAATGGCTTTGCATGGAACACGGCTCCAAACAAGGCCAACATTATATATCTGTTGTTAAACTTAAAAAAAGAGTTGTAACATTAAATATATCCGCTTTTACTAAAACTACATAATAAGCTGTATTATTTAAGCGACGCATTAAATACTCAATTTATTTTTATCATCTATAAAAATCTCTACGAACATTGCTTGAACACCATTCTATAACTAAGAATGTATTAATATAAATAATTTAAAAATATTAGTAATGAGTATTATATTGGCCTTAAATAACTTTCCATCAGATTTTATTATGAAATTGCAATATTTTTTTTTATCGAAAATGGCCTTCTTATGGGTCCGTTCTTTGTAAGGCCAAAATTGATAATTATGACTATAACTTTGTCCTAATAATTATAATAAATAATAGATACTACAAACTTAATAAAATTATAACAATTTCTCATTATTTATAACCAAAAAGTAAGTGTACATTTGTTCAGGATTTGTGAATGTTCCTTGTGGTTCCATGCACCATAGCAAGGCCAACCGTCAAATTTTTGATTGGCCTTATAAGGAACCACCGGCTTTCCTAGGAACACTACCAATATTTTAATGTAAATTGAGGCAAAGCTATGTTTTTTTTCTTTAGTGGCATAAACATGTACTAATACGACAATTCACATTAAAAAAACATGAAATAATAATAGGCTATTGACAAAAATGTACGGTTTGTTGTGCGCGCGAATAACAATTGCAACGTCAACGACCGAAGCCTACGAAACATTGGATCGCACTGCCACAATAACGACACAATCGACACGCTGCCACGTTTGTGGCCTTTAGTTTGTAGGATCTTAGGGTGTAGTAGCAGGAATATGTATTTAAATGTCAATAACTACGATTTTTTAATAGTTGGCCTTCAAAGGAGCATGGCCTTCCATGGTCCACCCACCTTACATAATTGAAACATGTGGGTGCCTAAAACAAAATACGAGCAAATTGTTTTTTGTCTTTTTAAAAAAGAAAAAATGGTGCCCCTCACTACGTATTTCTCCAGATTCGTTGGTCCATTTACAAACATTAAACTCACATAGGTACCTACACAAACAGCCAGACCCGGAACAACTACTTGTAGGTCACACAAATATGTCTAACGTAGGTACTCCGCTACATGTGTAAGTAATAGCAACTACCTAATTAATGTTTTACCCATTTGTTTTATTCTTACTTCTTTCTTCACGTCCTATACACACGTAGAATCCATATATACCTACCTACCCTCTCCTGTCAATCGAATCAATAAAGGGGATCTAGAGTGCATGTGCAGAGACTTAGGTAAGCAATTTATTCCTTCAGAAACGGCATCCTAATCGAGTAACAGTTAATTATTATCAGTTAGAATCACTTTGAAGCTTATTGCTATTCCATTGCTCCCGCCTCCCTATGTTCGAAAATGTATTTAAAATGCTCAATAACGTAAATAACGCAATGAATGCTGTTGAACTGTCAAAATGAAATTCATTGCTACTAATAATGTGTTACGCCATTACCCTACTAGTTCAGGGTAGGCACTTAGGAAGTGAAGATATCTACTAAATATCTTGACTTCTAGGAGGTGAGTCGGAGTTGTGGGGGCATAATCGTTCCCACTTTTGGAATTTTCAGTTTCAATCTAAAAGCGGTGCGTCGTAGGGATTTTTCCGAATTCCCAATCGCATTCGAGCTACACGCACAAGGGGAAAATAAAAGTTAAGAAGGTCCTTACTCACTCACTCTATACCCCTTTGGGGCATTTGTTGACTGAACTATTTTGCTTTGTTTACTTGGCGTTTATGGCGTGCAAGAAAGACCCATGAACATTAAATCATTCACCTCATTTGCTATACCAGACAGCCAAATTTCTTACCACAATCTTTGAGTCTTTACTAGAAAGACCTTTACATAAGAACCTTTAAATCAGTAGTAGTCCTGGGAAAACAGAGTCAAATACCTACCGACGAAAAAGGACGTATTTCCAAAAATTTTGTATCGACTTTGTTTTCATGCTAACTGTGAAGCGATAAATGTTTTGTTAAAACTACCTAATACCTATTTGTCCTACTTCCTTATGACTTTAGGCGCGCTTTGACTGAAAAAGTAATTATTGAAAATTTTAACTGCAGGAATGCAAAGGCACCACCTTATTACTTTATTACAGCAGGTCAAGCTACCCCAAACTGTCAGATACTCCCAATCTGCCTTAAGCCTTAAAGCTGTAGAGATAAAGTTGAAAATTGAATGAAGAAATCTGACAGATTGTAGTAACTTATTTATTTATTTCTTTCTTCTTTGGCTTCGCACGGTTTGTGCATTTAGACAATGTCACGTAATGAATTTCCATTCATGTCAAAAAGACGGCCGCGTGAACCGTGTACGAGGGAGGTTTGAGGCAAAGTCATAATAAGGCCACTATGCTGCGATATCTCAATGTTCATAATGAATTATTTACTGAATGCACATTTTACTACATAAATCACGCACTTTTATTTAATAAACAACACTATAAATAATTTAAAAGTCCAATGAAAAATGAGCATGACCCTCAGCTTAACTTTCCCGCCAAAAACTCTTGTAGTAGCTTAATGTTCTGTCGTCTGTACAAATCATAGACATGCCGCACGTATACAGTATGTTACGAAAACCCTGTCCGACCCATAACGATAATAAAGGTTAGGTAAACAAATGACCAAATAAAATATAAAATTTTACATAATCATCATAGTAGCAATACTAATCAATTTTGAAACAATCTTTTTTTTCCGCGAATTTCCCCAAAAATAGGAATTTTTAAAAAAATGACAACACCTTTTTAGGCGGTATACCTGTCGGCTTTCCTTTCATTCTTTTGTTAGATTTTTTATTTCTTTGGCGGAGTGGCGCGTGAGCGTTGTCGGCGACGTAAAAGAAATAATTAGAGATGTACTATTTTTTGCGTAATAACATTTTTTTTTGTATCGCTATTAATCGAAATTTGTGTCTGGTTGAATAATTATCATTTGTTGTAAAAACACAGACTACCCAATGGTAAAAGTACTTTTGTTTGATTATCGATTAATTACTAATAATATTATTATAACACAAGTATTAGTAAACAGAGACGAGAAGGCCTTATGAAACACAATTTTAGTAAAATTTTACAAATATTTTAACAGTCAATATCATCGATATTGAGACAGAAACTGAAATTAAACCTTTGGCATGGTTTTCATTTACAGCAGTGTACATAACTAATTTGAGTTCTGTAAAAGTTCTAAACAATTCCATGCGATGTTGAATCGAGAATGATAATTGAAACTATTATACTAAATCGGTATCGATTGAAAAATCAATATTTTGATTACTTACACATCTCTATTTGCTCAAAGCATGCCGCGAGGCCAGCCGCGTAGGTACCTATTTTATAAAATAAAAATCATTTTTACTTTAAATTATCAGTTGCGCATAAACATTGCTTCCGTATAGACTATTCGTGTATTGTGATCATGTCGTTTTCTAACGTAATGTAAAATGCTGATGGAAGGTAGTAGTTCTGCAATTAGTTGTGTTGTGATCAGGTGTTGGACAGCTGCTTATTGATTCATGTGGTGACACGACGGTGTACCACCATATTTTTGTCGACCTGTACCGGGCTGTACGTGAGTACCTCCATTATCAGTTCGGCGAGCAGTGGATTGGTAGGGGTGGACTAACTTTGTGAAACACCGTGCTAATCTCGTGCGAAGGTGCCATGCCTGTATAGTTCTTAGTGAACGAAATATGGAACAACATCTCCGCCACAGCCATTGTGCTCATCGAATGAAATGATACATTCAGAGAGTCAGACGACCTTCGCACTTAAAAAAAGTTCTTTTCACGAGCTGCCTAAGTATCATTGTTTCTTTCGAGAGTCTATAAACATGGATAAACTACCTATACCTACATGCATGAGGTCAACTGAGGTCATGACCTGTACCTGTGTTACCATGAAATTACCCATTTATTTTATTTAAATTATTTATTTTTAAGGGGGTATTTTTTTTTTAGTTTAGCCAGGTTATGTAGGCATTAGTAGAATCAGTTATCGATACCTAACAATACCTTCACGGGTCGGACACGGTTTTCGTAACATACTGTATAATCTGCAGTAATTTTTTGTAGTGGATGTTAATAACTCGACTAAAAGGGGTTTTGGCGGGAAAGTCAAGCTGAGTGTCACACTCATTTTTCATCGGATTTTTAAAATTATTTATAGTGTTGTTTACTAAATAAAAGTGCGTGATTTATGTAGTAAAAAGTGCATTCAGTAAATAATTCATAAAGAACAGTGAAATATCGCAGCATAGTGGCCACATCAAGACTTTGTCTCAAACCTCCATCGTAAGACGTATCACGCCGTCTTTTTCGACATGAACAATTCATTACGTGACATTGGCTAAATGCACAAACCGTGCGAAGCCATAAAAGAAAGAAAGAACTCGACTAAAATGGTGCAGCCACACACACAACTTATGCCAAAACGACATCTGACTGTCAAGTGTCAATGTCATCACGGTTGCGGGAAAATATACTTAGTTTAGTGAACTATTTTTGTGTACATAACAAGTTAACAAATTACAAGATTTATTAATAAAATGTGGAAAAGAATTAAAGAAACCCAATATTTCCTTTCGTTTTCACAAGAACACGGATATGAAATTTGCTTCACCGATTATCTAAGTGTTTGGACGACATTGTTTTCCGAAAAAGCATTCCTAGTTCAATTCAAGGTAGTTAGAATTTCTCAATTCCTGTACTTTTGACGTGATATGTGTTTTTTGGAAATTATTGTGTTCAAAATCAAATGAGAACTATAAAATACTCCATGTCTGTCATAAACAGGCAAGGAAAAGACAAACAAAAATAGTACAAAGGTAGAAAGGGGTAGTAAGTGGTGGTAGACTCTGGGCATACTCTGCCAGTCAACCAGGTGATGAAAAGATTATATAGCAAGAAAAATAAATCATACTCGTGACAGATTCTTCTAAATAATCTGTATTATGCCATGTGCGGATAACAGCAGGTCAAGCTACCCCAACCTGTCAGATATTCCCAATCAACCTTGAGCCTTAATGCTTAAAAATGAAGTTGAAAATCTAATAAGGAAATTTGTAGGAGCACATCAAGCTACTACTATCTGTTTGCCCAGAACAGCCCCCTAATCGGAAAACACATTTTTATCAAACGATTGTTACTAGTTGGGATCATTTGGACCACTCATTGATCCGTTCGGTCCAAACGAATCCTAACTAGTCACAATCATTTGACAAAAATGTGTTCGCCCATTAGGGGGCTGATTGTAGAAGCAAAAATATCTATACTTTATCTCTAGCCAGACCATTAGAATTCAAAAGCAGTGAATGACACACTCCTTTAATCAATTTTAAAAAAAAAATTTTTCAGGAAAGCAATGATGGACTTGAACTACCAAATGATAATCAGTTTGTTCAAAAAGGAGTTCACTTACTTACAAATATTGATAATTTGAAGAAATTTAAAATAGAAAAGAAAGAAAATGGTAAAAGTTTATTTATTACTATGACAATATCATTTGGATTTCCTTTTCACTTTGAATGTACACTTTCAAAAGGCTCAGAAGAATTGGTAAGTGTTTTAAATACAGTAATTTATAGAGGAATAGCTACCTAATAACTAATCAACAATTCACTATTTTTTCCTTTTTACATAATCTGAAATTAAAGAAGTAGAAAGTATTCTATATTAATACCATTTTTACTTTACAGTTTTTCCAGAAAGTCACCAGGCCTTTGATGAAGATAATTTGTGACTTGCGAGAGAGTCAGAGTGAGCTGAGGCGCTTATTGATAAAGAAAGACAGTGAAATAGAGGAGTACAAATGTGAGGGTGGAGAAATTGTCTTGAGTAAGTTATAAGCTTGTACCTTTCATATCTAATGGCTATCATGACCAACCAATGTGTAAAATTATACATAAGCCTACAGCTACATAAGACTACACAACTTGCCACACAGGTGCGAGAATGCCATTTATATAAATAAATAATTTGTTTCCTCAAATATTTTGCGTTAGGTTATATCCAAACCTAAAACAGTTGAGGAAGCAAAGATATATACTAATAGTATATGTATATGTATAACTCGCGCGAGTAAACTGTGCACCTCACTGGAATGCAACCCCGATCCTGCTTCCCCGCGCGGCGCCCCGCATTCGCCGTAAGCGCGGAGTAGCGATAGAATCTTTGTTACAATTTGCTAAATACAGTTTAAATCGTTTGTTTGTTGTTTTTACTGTTTCTGTGGAGTTTTTGCTTTGTTAAGTGTTTTTTTATTAAGTTTGTTATTGTTTTGTGCACATGTTGGTTGCACTAACATTATACAGTATGTTAAGAAAACCCTGTCCGACCCGTGAAGGTATTGTTAGGTATCGATAACTGATTCTACTAATGCATACAAAACCGGGCTAAACTTAAAAAAAATCCCCCTAAAAAAATAAATTTTATTTCGCAAAAAGAGGTAACTTAATAAATGTGCGTTAAGCACCCTTCCGCGGGCGGCGGGCGGCAGGGCACGCGGCACGTGGTCGCATCGCTGTCGCTATTCGCTCATAATAACAGCCGGTGTTGTCACTTTTTTAAAAATTACCAAATTTCGGGGAAGTTGGAATTAATTCGCGGGAAAAAAAGATTATTTCAAAATTCATTTGTAGTGGTACTATGATGATTACGTAAAATTTTATATTTTATTTGGTCATGTGTTTACCTAACCTTTATTATCCTTATGGGTCGGACAGGGTTTTCTTAACATACTCTTTTTCAGTACTAGTCCATATGTATCAATTTAATTGCCAAACGTCATGAGTAAAATGATCTAGTATTATGATGCGTTATCATCAAAACAACCTTTTATTACCATTAAAAAAAAAAAAAATTATATTTTTTTAACATACCTACCTAATAGAATAGAATAGAATACTCTTTATTATGTATACCATATACATAGATTACAGAACATAAATAAAAATATTTTACAAAGGGTGACACAATGGGCGGTCTTATCACTAAGAGCGATCTTTTACAGACAACCTTTGGATGGAATTCTAATGGGTAGGATAAAGAAATGGTGTAGGTAGTCTACAGTGTAGTATTTACATAGAATATACAATAAATATATATGTTAAGTGTATCATACTAGTTTAAACAAATTTATACATCTAATTAATAAATATCATACAAGAGCACATTAAATATAATAATATGTTTAGTTATGTCTCATTTTTTAGTAACGGTACCATCCGAATGACGTCATAGAGCGAAGTGTACAGTTAACTCGCGCGAGTTGTATGTGTATTTGCTATTCTAACAATTATACCTAATATGTGTATTTTTATCTTTTTGTTTTTTTTTTTTTCATTACTCCTATACCCAAACAGGATATAAAAAGGTCCAATGTAGCACCATATTTTTTGTTTCTATTATTATTATTGTTTTAAAAAAGTGGATTGGAGAAGCAAGAGTTTTATGTACACTCTTGCTTCTCCAATCCTCTTTTTTTAACAGTGGTAGAATAGTCGACGATGGGTTCACATGCCATAAATAAAAATTGAAATTGAAATGCCATTTATATAGCTTCATTTGTTACTAAATCTTGATTTTGACATTTCACAATTATCATCTGCCTATTAGCAGCCCACTGTTGGACATAAGTTTCTCCTATTGTATGTTATTCAACTCGATTATCATCGTTCATTAAGAAACTTAAATAATTACCATAGTGTCTTAAAAATTGTATTATTTCATTTCAGGACATCTTAAAACCATTGCCTTCAATGATGCAGAGCATATGTCGAAACACAAGGTATTTGAAGAAAGTTTTGGTGCATCTAATTCATCCAAAGCATTGGAGGAAGCTGTTGAGATCCTGGAGAACACTGTTCTGTGAGTAGGAGTAGCTTAATATTTAACCTTATTGATTATAGCACTCATATAAAATAGTACAATAGAGATTTTTATTAGCTGTGCTATATCTTCCATACTCATTTTTTTTTACGGAGCATGGTACACCTACTGTCCGCTAATTGTTTTTCTTTTTCAATGTGGCGGCCACTCCTGTCACCTATATATACCTACCGTTAGGTGAAATCAATGTCCTTTCGATCCAGCCGTCCCTTGCTGCCCTCTCCAGCGACGCCCTACCCCACAGAGGGTGCCCTTAGTGTGTAGTCGCTCAGTAGTTTTAAGTACCCCTGGCTGGAGGCTATAATTGCGCTTAAGGCTACCATAAGATAGTCCGGTAGTAGTGGTCATCAACGTAGTCATGGCTCCTCAAAGTCAACTACGAGATGCCAATACAAAAACGTACCACCTAACCCAGTAAAGACATTTCAAACATGATCACCACACTCCTTGTTACGTAACATACATGTTTCAAATAATCAGTCTGAATATTTAAAACAATGAGATATCAAGAACAAAAACATTCTAAGCTATAGCCTTCTACTTCGTTCACTTTTTATGCCCTATTTTTGTCCAGACAGTAAAAAAAGTCGATTGATAATATGCTTTTACATTCACCACCACCCATATTTTTTTATTTATAATCAACTTCTATAACTTAATTATTTAATTTATAGGAAACAAGAACTGAAAGAAATAGAAAATCCAGATTCTTCACCAAATATAAGAACTGAAGCTGTATCTGCTATTAAGACAGAGCCTGACACTACTGTGAAGATGGAGCCAGACTCAACTGCAATAACTGAATCCGTTCCATTATTAAAAGTGGAGCCCAAACCAGAAGTATCAGAAGACACAAATGTACCTGAAGTATCGGCTTTAGTTAGTTGTAAACAGGAAATAAAACGAGAACATGCAAGAGCTCATATTCCTAGAAAAAGGTCTAAATTCAACTTTTGATAACAAATAATTTGTAACTACTGGAGTTTTACCTAACGAAAACTGCGTCTCCTCACATCTTTCACTGACCACTAACTGCTGAAAAAGATAAGCAAGGTATAAAAGATATGTTTGCGCTTTCGTTTTTGAAATTTCTAATGTGACGATATTATGTATTTATTTATTTACTAACACTTTATGCATAAGTTAAAACAAAAAATGTGCAAAGGCTAAAAGGCTGAAAAGGCTGCCTGTCCACATCCTTAAAATGTATGAAAATAGGTGCACGCTATAATCGTATCGGAATATGAAAAGTTGCCTCATTTCCATACATTTTAATTCCCTGTGGTATTGTGCCGTGTCGTGCACATCCACGATAATATTGCCACGTTACAAATTATAAAAGCACACATTCGTTGGGACGTTAGTTATTGTTATCTTAAAAATATTTATTACAAATTTTATTCCTTAGATTATGAATTATTAATTTATGAAATTGTAATTATAAGAGGTATATTATATTTTTATAATTCAATGGAATTATTTTTATGGGTTACGTATTTATTCGGCGCTTTACGGCTGATGAATGTAATAACTTTTTTTTCGAATGTAATTCAATAATTGTAAACTCCATACATTTCCATTATTATTATTTTTTTTTTTTTGTTTAATGAACCTTTATAAGCTTTTGTCCTAAAGTTGTGTGGGAATAAAATAAAACTTGTTTTTATATTAAAACTTTTATTATACATTGAACTGTTAAAATCTAATGTTAGATTAGTTGTGCTAGTGTAAAACATGTTACAGCTAGTGTGTTTACTGGAGATGCGACTATTGCATTATTACTGAATATAAAATATTTATACGCTACTTTATTTTAATAAAGCATCAGTATAGTTGTCATCACAATGAAATGCGCTTACAAAGCTTAATGTTTAACATAATAAGTATAGAGTAACATGATTTAAAAAAAAAAGCTCGCTCTGGACTTTGCAATGTTCCAATAACTTTAAATTCATAAGACGATGTTTTTCAACTAACATTTAATTCGTTGTACGAGAGAATTATTATTTAGGTTATCTATTTTAACTGAAGCAAAGCCTCAATATTCAATTGTTTTGGCAGTATGAATTTGAATAAAAACACTAGAATGTGAAACCTCGCAATCATGATATCAAAATGGGTAATGAGATCAGTGCTTAATCTTCTGAAATGTTTTTAAACTAGTATTGTTATTATATTGGTGCTTTATTAACTGTCCAGCAGTCTAGGGGCCAGCCCTATATGATAATCTACCTTTTCCTCTAAGTGCGAGTTCAATGAATGTTAATATCCACGAAAATGGCTCCTAGTTATATTGTTTATTTATTCTTTCATATTATTTAGCAGATGATTCCCACTATTAATTATATTAATTTCATGTGAACCTTTATTTTTAAGATTTTGCCCGGAAACTTTCAAAATATCCATTTAGTTCCGGATCAGAGAAACCCTTTTATAGATCTGGAAAAGTCAAACATTTGGCCTTGTCATATTATTTTCATTGATATTTATGTAGTTTAATAAATGTGAACTAACTAAAACTCACTATTGCATATATTTATTAAATGTGAAATTTTAATTTTCGAAGTTGTTTATGGTTTTACTCTTGGAACTTCGGAATGTCACAACTAGTTCCGGATAGAGGCGTTTTTCCAGATCTGGAAAGGACAAACGTTTTCCGAAAAAGTCACACTAAGCAGCGGAAGATAATACTTTGCTTACATGGCATTTTATAAAAAAGCAAGATGATTATAGTTAAGTTATTAAACTTCAAATCTGTTGCTTTAATATTAACATCGAAGTAAATATGTCTCCAATAACGCACTAGTTGTAACCTTTAGCCAAATAGAAATGCAATTTTTAACAAACGCATCTAATACATAATGACTCCTAATTTTTTTTTTAAATTCGTTAGATATAATAATGTGCTTTTAATTGAGTTTATAAATATTTGCTGAGCAAGTCTGATAGTCGCGTAGGCTTTATTTAAATACATTTAAACCTACAACATTAAAGGCCTTCTCAGTGTCCGTAGTTTTAGGTAATTAAAGAAGATAAATGGACCAGCTTGACAGTTTTAATATTTTATATCTACGTTTTGGTCTTCGGGGTCCAAAACATGTTTGCCTGACTACCTTATCGGGGACTAAGCTGTATTTTAAACTCCTAATGTATAACAAAGTGAGTCGTGATTGCGTAGTGGTTAAAACACTAGCCTCTCAAGTATGAATGTGCGAGTTCGATTCCAGGTCAGGCAAGTACCAATGTAACTTTTTCTAAGTTATAGGTACTTTCTAAGTATATCTTGAACACCAATGACTGATTACAAGGTGAAGGAAAACATCTTGTGGAAACTTGAACTTTTTATGTCTGAAATCGCCAACCCGCATTGAGCAAGCGCGGTGATTACGCTCAATCCTTCTCTGTATGAGAGGAGGCCTGTGCCCAGCACTGGGACGATAAAAAAGGTTGATGATGATGATGAATGTATAACACCCCTACTCTCCTGTTCTTTATTAACACTGGCAACATACGAAACGGATTTTGATCTCATGTTTTGTCCGTTTCAGAATACCTATGGCAGTGTCAGTGCTAATATTTGCATATGTCATTACATTCCATAGCTATAATTATTATTAGTGAAATTTGAACGTTATTGTAATCTTAAAATTGACATTTAACACCATATTGATTAACTACATGAAACATGAATATCGCTTTGAGTAGGTTTAGTAATGTTTATGGTAATGAAATCTACATCTAGAACTCCTATATCTAACTTATTTGACAACATTTTTCTCCAATTTTCACAAATAATAACCAGTTTTTCCTTACATCTTAATAGGTGGTCTATTTATCTTCTTTTTACATGATAGATATTCCTATTGCACTTCGAGGAACAGAAAATATGGAATGAGATTCCTAATAACACTTTAATATTGGTGCATTTAGAAATTGCGATAGTTCTTACACGCAGTGGGCCTAGGATGCACCCTTGTGACATAATTGTCTTGTCACAGCCTTGCATACTAGGTCTCTAAGTTAGTTATGTGATGGAGCATTGTCGTGAAGCAAAATTACCTTTCCGTGTCTTGTGGCCCATTCTGGTCGTTTTTCGGTCAATGCATGGTTCAAATTGATCATTTGTTGTCGGTAGCGATGAGTATTGACAGTTTCACCAGGTTTTAATAGCTCATGATACACCACACCCTTCTGGTCCCACCAAACACAGAGCATTCTCTTCTTTCCGAAGCGATCGTTGAAACCAATTTCTACATGTTTTTTCTGAAAGAGCATGATCACCATAAGCTTCGATAAGCATTCTGTGAGCATCAGCTGCATTTTTCCTTAAAAAAAAATAATGCAATAAAACTTCCCGCATATGATGATTTTCTGGTACAAAATTTTCCATTTTTAACTAAAAAAAAATACAATCTTGGTTCCACTATGACTTGCAGTATACTAAATATATTCCACAGATGTCATACCAACAAAATAAAAAAATAAAAAAGGCTCGTTCACAATAATCATTAGCTACACAGCTAAATCTGTGTTACCGGTAATTTCATATTGGTAGACCTGGTATATAGCTTCATTTGTTACTAAATCTTGATTTTGACATTTCACAATTATCATCTGCCTATTAGCAGCCCACTGTTGGACATAAGTTTCTCCTATTGTATGTTATTCAACTCGATTATAATCATCGTTCATTAAGAAACTTAAATAATTAACATAGTATCTTAAAAATTGTATTATTTCATTTCAGGACATCTTAAAACCATTGCCTTCAATGATGCAGAGCATATGTCGAAACACAAGGTATTTGAAGAAAGTTTTGGTGCATCTAATTCATCCAAAGTATTGGAGGAAGCTATTGAGATCCTGGAGAACACTGTTCTGTGAGTAGCTTAATATTTAACCTTATTGATTATAGCACTCATATAAAATAGTACAATAGAGATTTTTATTAGCTGTTCTGTATCTTCCATTTTTTTTTTTTTTATGGAGCATGGTACACCTACTGTCCGCCTATTTTTTTTTTTTCAATATGGCGGCCACTCCTGTCACCTATATATACCTACCGTTAGGTAAAATCAATATCCTTTCGATCCAGCCGTCCCTTGCTGCCCTCTCCAGCGACGCCCTATCCCACAGGGAGTGCCCTTAGTGTGTAGTCAGTAGTTTTAAGTGGCTGGCTGGAGGCTATAATTTCGTTTAAGGCTACCATAAGATAGTCCGGTTAAGTAGTCATGGCTCCTCAAAATCAACTACGAGATGCCAATACAAAAACATACCACCTAACCCTCTAAAGACATTTCCGAGACATTAATATTCAAACATGATCATGTGGCAGTTTTTTTTTAACCTCCTTGTTACATAACATACATGTTTCAAATAATCAGTCTGAATATTTCAAACAATCAGATATCAAGAACAAAAACATTCTAAGCCATAGGCTTCTACTTCGTTCACTTTTTATGCCCTATTTTTGTCCAGACAGTAAAAAAAGCAGATTGATATTTTGCTTTTACATTTACAACCACCCATATTTTTTTATTTATAATCAACTTCTATAATTTAATTATTTAATTTATAGGAAACAAGAACTGAAAGAAATAGAAAATCCAGATTCTTCACCAAATATAAAAACTGAAGCTGTATCTGCCATTAAGACAGAGCCTGACACTAGTGTGAAGATGGAGCCAGACTCGACTGCAATAACTGAATCCGTTCCATTATTAAAAGTGGAGCCCAAACCAGAAGTATCAGAAGACACAAATGTACCTACAGTATCGGCTTTAGTTAGTTGTAAACAGGAAATAAAACGAGAACATGCAAGAGCTCATGTTCCTAGAAAAAGGTCTAAATTCAACTTTTGATAACAAATAATTTGTAACTACTGGAGTTTTCATAACGAAAACTGCGTCACCTCTCCTCTTTCACTGACCACTAACTGCTGAAAAAGATAAGCAAGGTATAAAAGATATGTTGGCGCTTTCGTTTTTAAAATTTCTAATGTGACGTATTTATTTATTTACTAACACTTTATGCATAAGTTAAAACAAAAAATGTGCAAAGGCTATAAGGCTGAAAAGGCTGCCTGTCCACATCCTTAAAATGTATGAAAATAGGTGCACACTATAATCGTATCACGAATATGAAAAGTTGCCTCATTTCCATACATTTTAATTCCCTGTGATATTGTGCCGTGTCGTGCACATCCACGATAATATTGCCACGTTACAAATTATAAAAGCACACATTCGTTGGGACGTTAGTTATTGTTATCTTAAAAATATTTATTATAATTTATGAAATTGTTATTATAAGAGGTATATTATATTTTTATAATTCAATGGAATTATTTTTATGGGTTTCGTATTTATTCGGCGCTTTACGGCTGATCAATGTAATAACTTTTTTATTCGAATGTAATTCAATAATTGTAAACTCCTTACATTTCCACTTTTTATTTTTTATTTAATGAACCTTTATAAGCTTTTGTCCTAAAATTGTGTGGGAATAAAATAAACTCTTGTTTTTTATATTAAAACTTTTATTATACATTGAACTGTTAAAATCTAATGTTAGATTAGTTGTGCTAGTGTAAAAAATGTTACAGCTAGTGTGTTTACTGGAGATGCGACTATTGCATTATTACTGAATATAAAATATTTATACGTTACTTTATTTTAATAAAGCATGGGTATGGTTGTGATAACAATGAAATGCGCTTACAAAGCTTAATATTTAACATAATAAGTATAGAGTAACATGATTTAAAAAAAAAAAGCTCGCTCTGGACTTTGCCATGTTCCAATTACTTTAAATTCATATGACGATGTTTTTCAACTAACATTTAATTCGTTGTACAAGAGAATTATTATTTAGCTTATCTATTTTAACTTAAGCAAAGCCTCAATATTCAATTGTTTTGGCAGTATGAATTTGAACAAAAGCACTAGAATGTGAAACCTCGTAATTATGATATCAAAATAGGTAATGAGATCAGTGCTTAATCTTCTGAAATGTTTTTAAACTAGTATTGTTAATATATTGGTGCTTTATTAACTGTCCAGCAGTCTTGGGGCCAGCCCTATATGATGATCTACCTTTTCCTCTAAGTGCGAGTTCAATGAATTTTAGTATCCACGAAAATGGCTGCTTGTTATATTGTTTATTTATTCTTTCATATTATTTAGCAGGTGATTCCCACTATTAATTATATTAATTTCATGTGAACCTTTATTTTTAAGATTTTGCTCGGAAATATTCAAAATATCCATTTAGTTCCGGATCAGAGAAACCCTTTTATAGATCTGGAAAAGTCAAACATTTGGCCTTGTCATACTATTTTCATTGATATTTATGTAAGTAGTTTAATAAATGTGAAAAACTAAAACTCACTATTGCATATATGTATTTATTAAATGTGAAATGTTAATTTTCGAAGTTGTCTACGGTTTTACTCTTGGATACCTCGGAATGTCACAACTAGTTCCGGATAGAGGCCTTTTTCCAGATCTGGAAAGGACAAACGTTTTCCGAAAAAGTCACACTAAGCAGCGGAAGATAATACTTTGCTTACATGGCATTTTATAAAAAAGCAAGATGATTATAGTTAATTTTTTAAACTTAAAATTTGTTGCTTTAATATTAACATTGATGTAAATATGTCTCCAATAACGCACTAGTTGTAACCTTTAGCCAAATAGAAATGCAATTTTTAACAAACGCATCTAATACATAATGACTCCTAATTTTTTTTTTTTAAATTCGTTAGATATAATAATGTGCTTTTAATTGAGTTTATAAATATTTGCTGAGCAAGTCTGATAGTCGCGTAGGCTTTATTTAAATACATTTAAACCTACAACATTAAAGGCCTTCTCAGTGTCCGTAGTTTTAGGTAATAATTAAAGAAGATAAATGGACCAGCTTGACAGTTTTAATATTTTATATCTACGTTTTGGTCTTCGGGGTCCAAAACATGTTTGCCTGACTACCTTATCGGGGACTAAGCTGTATTTTAAACTCCTAATGTATAACAAAGTGAGTCGCGGTTGCGTAGTGGTTAAAACAAGTACCAATGTAACTTTTTCTAAGTTATATGTACTTTCTAAGTATATCTTGAACACCAATGACTGATTACAAGGTGAAGGAAAACATTTTGAGGAAACCTGAACTTTTTATGTCTGAAATCGCCAACCCGCATTGAGGAAGCGTGGTGATTACGCTCAATCCTTCTCTGTATGAGAGGAGACCTGTGCCCAGCAGTGGGACGATATAAAAGGTTGATGATTATGATGAATGTATAACACCTCTACTCTCCTGTTCTTTATTAACACTGGCTACACCCGAAACGGATTTTGATCTCAGGTTTTGTCCGTTTCAGAACACCTATGCCAGTGTCAGTGCTAATATTTGCATATGACATTACATTCCATAGCTATAATTATTATTAGTGAAATTTGAACGTTATTTTAATCTTAAAATTGACATTTAACACCATAGGTATTGATTAACTACATGAAACTTGAATATCGCTTTGAGTAGGTTTAGTAATGTTTATGGTAATGAAATCTACATCTAGAACTCCTATATCTAACTTATTTGACATTATTTTTCTCCAATTTTCACAAATAATAACCAGTTTTTCCTTACATCTTAATAGGTGGTCTATTTATCTTCTTTTTACATGATAGATATTCCTATTGCACTTCGAGGAACAGAAAATATGGAATGAGATTCCTAATAACACTTTAATATTGGTGCATTTAGAAATCGCGATAGTTCTTACACGCAGTGGGCCTAGGATGCACCCTTGTGACATAATTGTCTTGTCACAACTTTGCATACTAGGTCTCTAAGTTAGCACACAGAATGCATAAAGCGATCGCTCCTACCCCGAACCCTCTTACCGAACTACGTTATAAACCATTTAATTTAGACGTTAAATTTAACTAAAATCTAATATTTGTTCCAAAAGTATCTAATGAGTGTGTCAACAAACCTGGTTGAGTTTAAATTCATACGTAATAAAGAGAATAAAGAATAAAACTGCAATATGCAGCCTTAAGAGTGCAGTATCTACTAGCGCATACAGTAAAGAATTATTTAACGACCGTATGGAGAAGTGTAGATCGCCGATGCTTGCATTTGTATCCCTATTTTTTTCATGTAATAGAGTAAATAAACTAATATCGGCATTTTACACTTCTTAGCATTATTATCGTAGTATACTTAATCTAAACCTTAAACGAAAAAAAATAGCGAAATTATAATCAATAATATTGAGTTGAACAATAAAATAATAGCACAATTCAGTTATTTTTATTGTTGTATCTTTCCGCCAAATCCATTTTCCCCTTCAAACTCGCACCACGTTCGCGAAGCAGTTTCTTTAAATCATTTTAAATGGCCGTAGAATGTTATAATGTTATATAGTGAAAATACAAAAATAATGAATATTTTGACATATCTTTACAGAATAGTAAATACCCAGTTGTTACATTTAAGTAACTCAATAATTACGAAATATAAGGATACGAGATTGTGCAATATGGCGGTCTGTTTACTGTATCGGCGCCCTCTGCCCAAAGTTTTGCGCAGAGGGCGCCACAAGCACACGCATTAATTATAGGGTAAACATATCGCACTCATTTTTTATCGATTATACAATATGTAAAGAAAGCCCCGTCCGACCCATAAGGATAATAAAGGTTAGGTAAACACATCACCAAATAAAATATGAAATTTTTAATAATCGTCATAGTTACAATACTAATGAATTTTGAAATAATCTTTTTTTTTTCTGCGGATTAATTCCAACTTCCCCAAAATATTAATGGTAATTTTAAAAACGTGATAAAACCATTTTTGGCCGTGCCGCGTGCCCTGCCCCCTTTCGCCTGCGCACTGCACATTTTTGCGAAAAATTTATTTTTTTAGGGGGATTTCTTTTTTAAGTTTAGCCCGACTTTCTAGGAATAGTAGAATCTGGTATCTCTAACAATACCTTTTAACCTTATGGACCTTACCATTTTACCTTTATGGACAGGGTTTTCTTAAAATATTCTATTGTTTGAATAATTTTATCTAAATAAAAATGTCACATAAATTAAAATTTCTGCTTTAAGTATCAAAATAATCAAACCGAAGCAATTGTACTCCATTTGTACTTACTACAAATTGATGTCACATCTGCGTTTTCTTATTAATTTGTTTCCATTTTCATGAGATTCTTTTGAAACAAACCAGTTATTTTTAGCGGTAAGAGGGCTATAGTTCAAGACTTCAGAAAACCATTTTATGAATAGTCAGCGAGTTGGTGAATAGTTGACCAATGAGAAAGCAGCTTTTTTTTTGGTCGTCCTGACGCATAATTTGGGCACTTGCCAATGTTTACAACTGAGATATTGGCCTACCCTACTAGCAATACTTATGTTTGATGCTGATTTAGACTTTCTTAATGTTGGCTCTTGCAATATTCCGCTTAAACCGGCCTTTATATTGTCCTGGAAGACTCCAAACCACATTTACTTTTAAGATATAAGTTGCATTTGCGCAACTGCAGTGTTTGCAACACTTACAGTTTTTTAGCTTTAGGTTGACTACATATTGCAATGAATCAGTCAAACCCGTATCTCAGGTGGAAACATAGTCCACATCATTCTGCAAACAGGTGTAGGTACGGTCTACACGAACGAAAGAATGCTACAAGTACATTAGGCTAACAGCTACACTTTGACACATCCGTTTCCGATTCAGAAGGCTTTATTACGTTGTCCCGCTCCTTCAGCTCGAAGGCGTCCGCCTGAAAAGAAACACAGTGATGAAATTAACAAACATGGTTTCTTGGGTTGGTTGTTTCCACACATACCTATTATGTGTACTTATACCTTCACAAAATGAAGCCGTTTGATGTCATTAATACTTTCAACTTTATCCACTCTCATATGCCATACCGCTATACATTGGTACCTACCTATTGCAAGTGGACCCTCCAGATCATCGGCATTAGATTTGAAACCGTATTATAAAACATAGTAAAACAATGTTTTCAAAAACTCTTGTTGCCATATTTAGTAACCCAAGTGGGTACTTAGTTTGATACTAAGTTGTCACTGAACTTTTATTTAACCTGAATAAGGTATTTCGAACATTATTGAGGTAACAAATACTGACTCAAAAATTAAGTCTGGAACTAAAGTTAGATTTCGTTTTGTAATAAGGGGGAGTGACTTTATTTGAAATTAAAATATACACTAGACGTATAGACGTATATGTAGACAATAATAATTATTTTATTCATAGATAAGCTTTTCTTGCCCTATCTGCAGCTCCCGGTCATACCTACATGACTAGCAAGTTTACAACTTTCTATCATCCAAATCCATTGCTGGGATCTGCTTTTTTTTTCTTCATAATTTGGGCTCGGATATTCTTGAAATGTCGACGGGGTAATTGTAATATCATATAAATTATTCAGTTGTTAGATATGAAACCGACCCAAACAAACTCGTATAAACTAGGCACATTATGATTGTAGGTGGTAGAAACGGTTTGCCAAACTCGAACATATGACATGACATCAGCTTTTGTAAAGCTAAAGAAAAATGCGTTCGAAGAATACAAGAAAACTTTGATTACCTTCGTCTCCCGGTATTCTCTAATTTTTCTGGCTAACGTCAGAAACGCTTCCTCGATGTTTATGTTGCTTTTACAAGATACTTCGAAGAACGGCATGTCAAAGTCATCGGCTATCTGGAATCGATATTTTTAAATTTTAATGTTGGTTGGTAAAATGTACCTAATTGGGCTAAGGTTGATCATTAATCGATTGGAAGCCATACAAACACAATTAAAAAGATATTGTGTCTCGCGTGAAGGGACTCAATCAATACCATGTTTAATATTTATTCTACTTAGTTGAAACTCCAAGGTCTAAACGTGAAACACGTTTTCAGCATTGGCAGGGTCAGTTCGGATATGATTTGGTGTTTGAGTGATAGTACCAGTAACCAAATTTAAAGTTCACGACGCCATTTTTGATTCACACCTCTTATTTATAATGTTCCCACTCCCGAGACTCAGGAATCCTTTCCTCTCGGTGACAGGGATCCACACCTCGATATTGACTAAATAATAGGTAAGTTGAAAATTACCTTTTGGCCCCTCTCTTTAGGTACAGCTCTATGGTTCTCGTGAACGTCGCACTTATTGCCAACTAAGACCTTGATCACATCAGGAGACGCATACTGGAAATAGAAAAGCACGTCATACATTATTGATTAGAAGCAAAAAATACATCAACTTTTTGCGTTCATTTAAAACCGCTTATGTTAAGTAGTTGCTAACTCTATTTTTAATGAAATATATTCTCTCTTTATCCTTCATTGAACCAGTAGGCTGACTCATGTTTCATCGAAATCGGTGAATACCTACGTTATTAGGTTTTCAGGCATCCTATCTACATCATTATGTGGGTTAAAAAGCGGTCAAAAACTAGTAGGTACTAGGTAATGTTACCCTATGGTACGACCTTACAAAGTCAATTTGATAGATATTCATTTGTTTCAAAAAACAATTGAACTCGCCTATGAACATCACTGCCAAGATAGAGATTCTTAATCGTGTGCACTTAGATAAAATAGTTTCATTGAATATTTTATCAAGGTGAGTAATTATGAATTATCATTGAATAAAAAAAGAAATACAATCATATCCCCTGAGGTTACATAGAGCGGTAATCGCTGTTGCCTAGTACACCGACAAATGGTTGGTTATCAACTAATTGATCATTTATAGATTTTTTACAATCAAGTTACATGAATCTTTCACTTCAAATCAATAAAAAATATGATCAGATAACTTAAGTAAAGGTAAGCAGACAATCTTCAGAAGTTTTAAAAAAGGATCTCTCATTATCTCTCACCTCTTGTATATTCCTCAGCCAATACGACAGATGATTGAATGACTCCAGATTGGTGATATCATACATGAGTATTATGCCCATAGCTCCGCGATAGTATGCCGTGGTCAGTGTCCGAAACCTCTCCTGTCCGGCAGTATCCCATATTTGGAGTTTGATTGGTACGCCGTCTAAGTTTATTATCTTCTGTTTGAAATCTATGCCTGGAAACGTTATACGAGTGTGGTAAGTCGCAGTGCCTATTGTGTGCCAATTTCATTACCACTGCCTAATATTTCGGGAGTAGGTACGATACTCGTCTTTGCTGTGAGAAGTTTCATTCTATGAGTCATTGTTATTGCCTATAAAGCAGTTTGCTCGTAGAATTGGACATATCGTGATGTAGACGGTGGCAATTTTCCACAATTTTGAAAATTGACACAGTCTGAGACAAAGGTTTGATAATAAACGCTTCTCTTTTTAACAGGAATTACAATTATTATAATCCTGTAATGATGTCCCACTGCAGAGCAAGGACCTCCCTAGATACCTACTATTTAAAAAAACAGACAGGTGCAAAATTCAAACGGTTGCATTCCAAATTCCGACTCCTTTATATTAATTATAAAGACCTACTCAGTACCGACGATGAAATGCCTACTTATAGGTTTCATAATTATTACAAATCGAAAATTAGTTTCTTACAATAGTGTTTCCTTTAAGATAGCTCCCAGAGACATAGACATAAAATATCAATATATTGACCACCCATTGTCTGAGTGATGCTGTTTCCAGATTTCTACCAGAAATTCGTATGAATACTAGGTACCTACTCAAAATTTTACTTAGTTAAATAAATGCACTCTCGTGCCTAACGTGACATCTAAAACTGACACCTTATCTTCTAAAAGCTTTTGCGAAGTGCATTGCACTTAGACACAAAAAACTACGCCTAAGATCTCAAAGTTTCCTACATCGTTCAGAAGCCAGACTCGTTGCAGCTTGGAACAAAAAATACCTATACAAAATACATTTCGTAGAAACGAGTTGTTCCTGTGTGTTTCACGACATAGCTTACTAACATTGGTCGGGCACTAACTTTTAACTGTAAAATGGTCTGTAAGGGAAGTGGGAGCATATAAATATGTAAAGGGCTATTTCACGTCACATGTTCCATTGTTCCACCTTACATCCGCAATATAAAATATAATCGCAGATTCGTTATGTTACAAAACTACACTTAAATACAGCATCGCCTGTCTCACAAAGGCTCGTAAAACCAAAAATAAATAAGTTTGCTTACCTATAGTGGATATGTATATATCGTAATATCTCTCGTCACAGTATCTATGCACTATACACGTTTTACCTACATTAGAATCACCTAAAACTAGTAATTTATACGTTGCAGAAAAATCTAAAGCCATTTTTTGTTTACTTTGTTGTTGATACGCGAGCGATGGGCCAAAACATAGGTGGAACTGTCAAAGTGAGAAAAATCAATGAGGGTAAGTGCGCATGTGCGGGATCGCCCGTTGTCTTACCTTACAACTATAACTACTACCACAGACTTGTACAGTCTGGGTTTCCCTGCACCGGTCACTGACTTGTAACAAACCTAACTATTTGAAAGAGAATGGCGTTTTGTGAAATAATTAAAGACGTTTTTTTATTATTTCTGTTCCGCTCAGTGAACATCAGTAGGTAGGTACTTTATGAATAAATTAGAATGCTGGTAAATATTTTGATTTCATTAAAGTACTAAAATGTGCACGTTTCCTACTGTTTTTAATAATCAAACTAATATTCAAATAAAAAAGAACTAAAAACGTATCGTAACAAGTTTAACGATACCAATTGGTACCTAATAATACCTAATGTTGAACTCACTAAACAAATTAGGTCGAATGAATTGACCTCGTATACAATTTAGGTAAGCCAAAGATACATATATTTTCTATCCCTGACCCCTGTATTTTATTTACTCTACCATTTACGTCTTTTCTTGTTGGAGTAAAATTCTAACAAGACATGTTTTAAAAAAAGAAGTATGTAGTTATAAATATTTTGGCGGTATGGAATGCTCGACTCTTACTTGGTCGCTTCTTGATATTCATAATCTTTGGTCAGTTATTTAAATAAACAAAATAATGTTTCATTGATTACGTACCAATACCGTCCAGTGTTATACGAGTATGTTGTGTGTATTTTTTTTTTAGTTTATTTGGTTCACTATATTGTTCTTCTCCATAGAACGTTTGGTCGTTCAGGGCAGAGTGGAAGAGAACAGACCTCGTGGAAAGTCACCGATGAGGTGGACCGACCAAATCAAGTGGGTAGTGGGGGGACCTGTTAATATTAAATGCTCCAGGCTGTCGCCCGACAGGGATAGATGGAGACAGATCGTGCGGCGAGTGATTCAGCGTCTCGAATTAAGTCATAGTGAACACGACCGTTCAGTCAAGAGCGAAACAAAGAAGATATTGTTCATTAAAAAAAAATTAAAAAAAAACACGCTTCAATGATAAATTATACTAAAAATTTTAAAATATTTTAATATAGAAATAAATAATAGGTACCTACTGACGACAGCAGGTTACACTACTCCAAACTGACAGTTATTCCCAATCAATCTTGAGCCTTAATTCTTCAAAGATAAAGTTGAAAATCTAATAAGGAAATCTGACAGATTGTACTAGCTTGATGTGCTGTCGTCAGTACCTGGATATTATTGTGAGAAAAGTGTAGGGCTTTTTTTGAGAGCTTGATTTTTCTTTATTTTGTCCAATTGTTTTATGGTCACCGGTTCTCAACAAGTGTAAATTAAATACCTAAGTAGATACCTAGCAGTCGGTTATATACAAACATGCGTTAAAAACAGGTAATTTTCAAGATCGTACAGAAAGCTATGGAGAGGGCTATGCTTGGTGTTTCTCTACGTGATCGAATCAGGAATGAGGAGATCCGTAGAAGAACTAATGTCGCCGACATAGCCCAGCGGAAGCGGAGCTCTCTGAAGTGGCACTGGGCGGGCACATAGCTCGTAGAACCGATGGCCGATAGGGCAGAGAGGCTCTTGAATGGCGACCACGTACCTGCAAGCGCAGTGTCGGACACCCACCGACTAGGTATCGCTGGATAGGTAGGTAGGTAGGCCACATCCGACCGTTCTTTTTGGAAATCCTTGGGGGAGACGACCTATGTCTAGCAGTAGACTTCATGTGGCTGAGATGATGTTGATGATATGCAAGTGCAATAGTTCAGCCATGTTAAGTTACGTCAGAAAATATTATTTTCTATCAAGTGCCTTGTTTTACTTTTTATGTTTCATTTTCGTTTTCGTATCGGATTTTATTTAATACCTATCTATCAAATTACATTTTATCTTCACTTCACTGTCAACTGACAAAGAAAAGAAGGTGGGATCACAAAATAGTTTATAAACTTGAGTAATTCAGATATACTTCGTAAATGGCAGTTCTTCTTAGAATAGCCAGGCAGGATACTCCATAGGGGGAGACGGGGTGCATTGATACAAGGGGCACATAGATACAGTTAATATTCATCGAAAACAGAACACGTTAGAAGAGCCATCCGCCACCGATAAGAAGGTATATAATAAAGCCTACACGCACACTAGCGCAGAGCAACGTTCACTCGACGACTAGCGACTGGCACGTATAAAACTGTTTCCGATGTTCGCAACAAAATTTTCGTAGTTTTCTTTTGGATGTGATTCTTCTAATTTATTTAGTGTTACCTGTGTTACATTAAGACATTTGGAAGTACATATCTATCATCACATTAAATAGACTTAATTTTTTTGATTATTTATTGCTTTATTTTTTATAAAATGTTGATTTCGATAGTTGTAGGCAGGGGTACATAGATGCAAGTGCTCTTGGGGCACAATGATACCCCGATATTTTGTTAAATATATGTGTATGTGAGACTTAGGTAATATATTTCATAGAAAAATGGTTTGAACATTTAAACGCAAGATGAATAGAAGTTCCATCAATAAAATTTCCGTGCCTTCTGCGATATCTGACGTGTTGGAAGGAAAATTATCAATAACAAAAGCAGCGAATAAATATAATTTAAAATAAGTAGTAAATAAAGGTCAGAAAAATCAATAAAATTTGTTTAATTTGTAAAAATATTTTTATGAACCAAAGTGCCAGTGTATGTACCTATGTACCCCGTATGTTAGGGTACATTGATACAAATGTCATTTTTTAGTAAATAGGCTCTAATACGTTTTGTGATTAAATCTATCGGTTAATTTGTATGTAACAAGTTAACTGAATATATATTGAATATATTATAGTTATTAAATCGGATGTAACTATCATGAGAACGTTTTTTATTGGGTCTAAGTAAAAATCGTATCAAGGTGCCCTGTCTCCCCCTACCTGTTAAAAAAGTTTTTGTTTTATGTCTAACTTTGTAATTAAAGTATAATATATGTATATTGTTCAGTTTATCATTGACACTTATTTATTCTAATCAACTTATACACCAACGGTTACCTATACTTAAATCAACTGTCAACCTTCTGAATTTGTGAGGTTGTAATTAAATAATGTGGTACTTACGCGTACATACGTGTGTAAGTACCTACGTAATGTGGTACCTTCGTGTGGTACCGGGCTTATAATATTATCAACCCATATCCTCCCGTGGGTGTCGTAACTCTCACTAGAGAAGCGGGCAGCAGCACTTCTCCTGTGAAATATCAAATTACCTACTGCGATCCTCAACCCGCCTACCAAGCGTGGGGATTACCCCAATGGAATGGTATAGGCTGAAGAAAAAGAAAGAAAAGAGGTTCGTAGATGTCTCTACCTCTATGAACCTCTTTTTATAATTATAAACTAGTGCTTGACA
Source organism: Sesamia inferens (assembly GCA_037179545.1). Classification (NCBI taxonomy): domain Eukaryota; kingdom Metazoa; phylum Arthropoda; class Insecta; order Lepidoptera; family Noctuidae; genus Sesamia; species Sesamia inferens. The sequence goes on along the minus strand of CM073927.1, from coordinate 20,892,277 downwards.
GCAATCCCAACTGATGGTGTGAGCAGTGATGCAATCGTTGGTGGTAAAGCGCGTTAGTTTATTAAGAGCATATTCACTCTAGCCTTGAAGATACTTAAATTGTAGTCAAACATAAACACCGTAGCTGGCAAATTGTTCCAGTCACTCGATGTACGCGATATAAAACACGAGGCGAAACGCTTCAGCCGCAACGTAGTAGTGTCAACAACGTTAGGAATGTTAGGATGGATACTCGCCGCGCCGTACGACGGGTCATCCGATGATGGAACGGAGTTGGGTATGAAGTCATGTAATTAAATGTCTAAATTAAGTCATGCGATTAAGGAATTAAGTCTTCTGTCTAAAGCGAATAAGTAGAACACAGTTTAAAAAATTATAACTTGTAAAAGTGTTTATACAAAACTACTTACAGAATTTAAATCATTTATCATTTATTTTCTTAGTTTCTAATACTCGTACTCGTTGCAAAAAAGATCCACTAGGTCAAAGACAAGTCATTTTACTCCGTACAGGCGGAGTACAAACAGTCTGGCTTCCATTTAACTTACTAAAATCCACAATAGTATTCGTACAATCAGTTGGATACATCTCGTGGCCCTGTGTATGTAAATGCCTTATGTATTAAATGACCAGGAGTCTGTAGATTCCTTATCTCACCCTTTGTTTCGCTACGTCTGTGTTTTCGTCTGCAATCCAAGGTATTCTTCAAGGTTACTTTTTAATATGCATGTAAATAGGAGATAAGCATTTACGCTTTTAGTTTTTGCATTTTTATGGTACCAACAAAGGACTATGTCATGTCTTCATCTGTTTGATTGGAGAAGGCCAATGGCACCTCTCTCCCAAATTTTGAGTTTTGTATGTAGGTATATATATTTTATAAGTACATATTTTCGTAATAGTATGTATGTGTATATAGCTTATTTAAGTATATTTTTAAATGGTGTGAAGAGCTTTTTTTTTTCTTTATAATTTTTTTAACTAAAGCACCTGCCATCTAATCTCTTCACCACCTGTGGTTGACTGATAGAGAATGCCTAATACATTAAATCCGCCTCTGTAGTACTTACAATATTCATGTGCGGAAGAATAAATAAATAAAAGGACAGAAGATACTGGCTCCGAACACCTTGTTCACAAACTAAATTAAATTAAAGTTCAATGCATCTGTTTCAGACTATTTCATTAAGAAAGTAGACCCTGTTAGGACAAAATGCTGCAATCTGGAAAACGTCATTTTGATAAAAACGTATTTAAAAGTTAAAATCTCTAACTCGCTATCAAATTTAATCCAATATAGATAGCATTTTCTTTTTTGACAAATTGGCATGGTATTTACTTATTTTCATTATAACATAATATAATCGTTTATGCTATAGATACCTCACAATATTACAAAAACATGTTTTGTTATTTTTATTATTATTTATTAATAATTATAAACTAGCGCTTGACCGCAATCCCGCCTGATGGTAAGCAGTGATGCGATCGTTGATGGTCAAGCACGCTAGTTTATTAAGAGCCTATTCACTCAGAAAAACTGAGCGAATAGGAAGGAAGACGGCAGTTGAGCGAGGCGATGCAATGTTAAACCCAACAACATGACCAACGATGCTGTGCCAAAGGGAGATTGATCTGAAGACCCACCACGACCAAACTCCCAACACAACAACATTAGGCGCATCATACCCGGCACACATCGCAACACAACTGCTCAGACCCGTCCTCCGTACGGCTTCACCAGACATCATGCCGGAACACGACAAATCGCTTGGCGGCAAGGCTTTTTCTGGTGGGTGGTAATTTCTGCCGGCGGCCGATGTTATGGCCTACCACCGAGAAAAGATTGAGTTTTTTTGTTACTGGAAGCCATTATTGAACTATAAATCAAACTTGTACCAAGCTGACATCGCGTAGATTATTTAACGATGTGTTAACATAAAACTATGTAACCCGGGTTGCATTGTTTTGTCATAACAGGGTCGAAGTGTGTATGTGATGTATTTTTGGTCACCATGTCTATAATATAATGCGTCTAAACTGTCTATGGAATATCTTAGAATAGAATAGAATAGAATACTCTTTATTATGTACACCATATAGATTACAGAACATAAATAAAAATATTTTACAAAGGGTGACACAATGGGCGGTCTTATCGCTAAGAGCGATCTTTTACAGACAAAAAAATAGAAACCTTCACTGTACCTATATAGATTACCAAAAAGCTTTCGATAGCATCCCACACTCTTGGCTAATACAAATCCTACAAATACACACATCAAAAGTGTCTAGGGATCAACATATATTTTTGCAATAACTTTTCTCCTGATTGATATTAATTAAAATTTTCTTTAAGGATTCATCAAATAAAGTGTTTTCGTTTGTCACAGTAACGATAAACCAAGTCACCTTTGCATTAATAAAGAAATTTGCCATTTTCCTAATAAAGGGATATTTGACATTTGAACCACTAACACAAAAGTTCGAAAAAAGACTGAAATAACAGTTTTCTCTAAAATTTTATTGGGTAACTTAAACAATTAATAATCCGTGTTTCTACCGCGAACACTTACAACACAAGAACATCGGTTTGGCATACTCAAAATGAGTTCATCCAAATCACGCTGTGGAATGGCCGCCCATGTTCGTTGCAACAACAAAAAAAGGTCTTCTTGCGACTGGATACCCTCCATATTCGGCAGAGCTCTTCTCTGTAGCATATCCCATGCATGCTCAATCGGGTTCAAGTCTGGCGACTGAGCAGGCCAGGGCAGGACATTGATGTTAGCTGCGGCGAGAGTCTGTCTTACAACTCTTGCGGTGTGCGGTCGTGCATTATCATGCATTAACTGAAATAAGGGACCGATTTGCACTTGTAGAGGAACGATGACGTCTGATACAATCGTCTCAGCATAAATTTGAGCGTTGAGGTTGCCTCTGATCCAAATCAACTCAGTTCTTCCGCCGATCCAAATACCCGCCTATACCATGATGGTTCCACCACTATAAGGATGGACTTCCTGGCAGGATTTTAATCGCTGTTGGCGTCCAGGGGTTCTCCAGTGTCGTATACGTCTTGTATCCGGTCTCATACCAAAACGAGACTCATCAGAAAAGCACACGAAACGCCATTGTTCTTCTGCCCAATTTCTGTGTTCAAGAGCCCATTGATATCGAATCCTACGATTGTGCATTGCTATAGGTGGTACCCGTAGCGGTCTTCGGGAATGAAGGTTCACTTCATGCAAGCGGTTTCTGACTGTTTGGTCGCTAATTAAGTTCCCTGAAGAGTGATGAAGCCTCACGGCTAACATCATGGCGGTTATTGTTGGAGCTCTTAGAGTTAAGATTTGAATGTATCGGTCTTGTCTCCGTGTGGTGCAGCGATACCGTCCTCCATAGCGCTCAGCCACGGTACCAGTGCTTCGGTAACGTGTCCAAAGTCGACTGATAACACTCTGACTTGTATTCAGAGCTAAAGCCACAGTACGTTGCCGGGAACCAGCTTCTATCATTCCCACGGCTCTGAGCATTTCTTCCCTGCTTAAATGACGTCGCCGCTCCATAATAACGTTGGTTTTAATCAGTAGTAGGGAAACAGTAGCACTAATAATGTCTTCAATGCGTTGTATGTTTTATAGGGAAAATATTGACAGCTGATTTTCATCTTTTACTCGAATTTGATTCACAGTTCCTGATTCAAATTATGAAATGCACCAAAAAGGATCCATATAAATTTATAAAATCATAAATTTATTACAAAGCCACATCTCAATCTCAAGAAATCCGCATAAAAATGCTTGATCCCTAGACACTTTTGATGTGTGTATATAAAATTAATCCCAAAATAATTGACTTCTTACGCATTATAATGACACGATGGAAAACCACACTTCTTATAAATAATCGACTCAGTTCTCTCATAACTCGACAGATACATATTAGGAAGGGTATCTACCAGGGCGATTCTTTGAGCCCGCTTTGGTTCTGTCTTGCCCTGAACCCCTTGTCTAATTTACTCAATCGGTGCCGGGTTGGATACCAGTTTAAAAACAATTCCGAAGAAACTACTATCTCGCATCTCATATATATGGATGACATCAAATTATATGCTAAAACCGAAAAAGAAATGAAGACTTTGATAGACACAACAAAAACATTTAGTCAGGATATTAATATGCAATTTGGATTAGATAAATGTAAGACATTGCATATTATAAAAGGAAAAGTAAAGCCCGGCAACTATACAGTAAGCGACACCGACTTAATTGCAGCTATGGAACCATCAGATCTGTACAAATATTTAGGGTACAAGCAACTAAAAAGACTCGAACACACAGCAATTAAACAGACACTAAATACCGAATATCGGAGAAGAATAAATGCAATTTGCAAAACACAGCTATCTGGAAAGCATCTTATAAAAGCCTTAAATACCTTTGCCATACCAATACTGACCTACTCATTTGGCATAATAAAATGGTCAAAAACTGACATCGAACAGTTAGAAAGAATTACACGCACAACACTCACAAAACACAATAACCTACATCCTAAATCTGCGATCGAACGACTCGTCATCAAAAGACAAAATGGAGGGAGAGGCCTAATCGACATACATCAACTTTGGCAGAAACAAATCACTAGGCTACAAACTTTTTTTTACACAAAATCTCGCACAAGTAACATACACAAAGCCATTACCTTAAATGATTTTAATTACACTCCGCTGAACTTAAAGGTACAAAATACACAAGACACTAACATCAGAGACCCACAAACGCAAAAAATTGAAAACTGGAAAAAGAAAGCCCTCCACGGTAGACACCCTCATGACCTAGAGCAGTCCCACATAAACAAATTAGTATCAAACAAGTGGCTAAAAATAAGAAACCTTTTTCCAGAAACCGAAGGCTTTATTATAGCTATACAAGATCAAGTCATAAACACTAAAAACTACAGAAAATTTATCATAAAAGACCCTAGTATAACAAATGACAAATGCCGCAGATGCCATGTTCAAGCAGAAACCATACAACATATAACGGGAGCATGCATAACCCTCACACAGACAGATTACACTCACAGGCATAACCAAGTTGCGAACATCATCCATCAAAAATTAGCGCTTAAACACAATCTCATACAAAACACTAACACTCACTACTATAACTACACACCACACTCTGTCCTAGAAAATGACACATATAAACTATATTATGACCGCGCTATTCTTACAGATAGGATTATCCATTACAATAGACCAGACATAACCCTACAGGATAAAGTAAGAAAAATTACTTATATAATAGACATCGCAGTTCCCAACACCCATAACCTACAAAAAACAATAACAGAAAAAATTAGCAAATACACTGAACTTAAAGAAGAAATAACAAGAACATGGAGACAAGAAAAAGTTTATGTCGTTCCTATAGTCCTTTCCACAACAGGTGTTATCCCCAACCATCTGTAGCCTAAAACTAATAGACCTAGAAGAATCCACATATATCAACATGCAGAAAGCAGCCATCCTAAACACCTGTAGAATAGTTAGAAAGTTCATGTAGTTAGAAGAAAATACAACGCAATAAAAAACACAACACTGCTACACTTACTTGGCTTTGGCCCGTAAATACAGCTAAAACCAGCATAAGGGCTGAGAAAAAGAACTGTCCCAATAATAATAATACTTTATTTCGGACAGTAGGTATCCATATTCGGTTAGTATTACAAAAATCTTAAGCCTATGTTAGTAGTAATAAAAAGTAAGACAGTATTTATTTATTTTTATTTTTTTGCGAGCTCAGCCCTCCTCCTTACTGTCTAACTAGGATCCGCATGAAAAACTCCATTATTTTGGAGTCGGTCCTATCAGCGACTACTATCAAAATGCTGCTAGTGCTACCCCGTACTCTACGTAGCAAGAAGGCGGTTCTCTTGCGTATAATGGCATGAAAGCCATCAACACGGGCATCCGCAAACATGCCAAATGCACTTCAGAAACCGGGCAATCCCAGTAACATCTTGAAACCGTTGTTGTATTGGACTCGCAGGGCACCGAGCGATCTCTGTGTATAACAAAACCACAGACTGCTCGTGTAAAAGGTCTGGCAGTACGCTTTAAAAAGAGAGATTTTAACGTTCTCGTTGCAACGAGCAAACCTGCGGGCCAGCATGTTATTCTTAACCGCCAGTGCCCTGCGCTCCCTTTCAATGTCCATTTGGTCATCAAGATCTTCGGTAACATAGTGTCCCAAATATTTAAAATGACTTACCCGCTTGAGTTCATTATTATTTAGTGTCAATTTGGGCACACTAGATGGGCATTTTCCAGAAGACTTAAAGATCAAATACTCACTTTTCGTGCAGTTATGACATGAGACCATGTTTATTCGCATACCTCTCACAAACATGTAAAAGCTGTCTCATCGCACCGACAGCTGGGCTCAGCAGCACCATGTCGTCAGCATAGCTGATATTATTAATACAAACATTATCAACCGAGCATCCAACACGCGTGCTGCTGAGCTCAACCAACAACTCGTTTACATACAGGTTAAAGAGCTTGGGAGAAGTCAACCCACCTTGTCTCGTCCCACATTCCAACCTGTACATTTCAGACAGTGTACCTGCCCACCTAACATTATTTGTCTGATTAGCATACCAGTAGTGAAAGAGACGTTGTACCTGCGTATGCACTTCCGTTTTCTTAAGCTTTTCCCATAGCAAGTCATAAGACACCAGGTCAAAAGCTTTTGACAGGTCGAGGAAACACAGAATACATGTGTACTCCTCTGTGTATAGTACTGGACGGTGTGCTTAAGACTTAGAATAGCACTTTCAGTAGAAAGTCCGGGCCAGAACCCGAACTGAGCATCATGTATATCGAGATGTTTTTCGAGCTCTAAAAAGTTTAAAGAGAGTGAAACTGCTTTTTTTTTATCAAAGTTTTAAAAGTAAACAGTGTTTGAGCACGCCTTACGGACACGGGCAAGTCTTTCCATAGCCGAACTGCTTGTACAGTAAAGGATTTTTCATAGAAACTAGTGGAATGCATCGGCATGTTTAATATCAGGTTTTCCGATGACCTCAGATATCTATTATGTGTGTCATGAAGGAACTTGAAACGTTCTTTAAGATAAGAGGGGGTTTTAGGATTAAACAAAATGTTGTAGAGGTGAAATAGTATATGAGAATTCCGGCGAAGACGTATGGGAAGCCACTTAAGCTTTGTACGAAATTCAGATATGTGATCATATTTGCGCAGGTCAAATATAAATCTTATGCAAAAGTTTTGAAGTCGCTTATCTTAATTGACAGGATTAAACTGAAATGTTATCTTCTATCCTTTTCTTAATGAAATGGAAAGAAAAAGATGCTTTCAACTTAAAATTATGTAGGTAGTTCGAGAACAAGAGAATTAGGTTAATGCTTCAATGGGGGATTTACTTGTAGATGTTTCGTCTAATTCTTAAGGATCGTTAATGCATTATTTTGCTTAGCAAAGTAAACAATGAATTGTAGGTTTCAGTAGGTACCTACGTTGACGCTGATTATTATTAAACCACGCCACACTATAGGCTTTCCTAGTCTCGCTTGCCGCATCTCTCTGTTTAAAGCTGCCACGGACCAGTTTTTAAAGGAGTCCCGCTCATTCGATGATGCGTAACTAAGCAAAAATAAAGTAGGAAGATATTATAAAGTAATTCAGTCTAAAACCGTTTATTACCTAGAAGCAACACCTACTTACTTCTACTCCACCATACTAATGTAAACACGAAGAGCCAATAAAACACGCTTAAAACTGTAATACGTTACGTATACTGACATCTTATTGGAAACGATAAAATATCAAGGCTGTTGACCTTGAACGAAGACGCAATGTTTACCGTAGGTCAGTGACGCCAATTATGTATAATGTTGCCGCGCGGTGCCACTCGCAACTGTTCCGCTACTTAGCACTATATACGATCGCTTCTATGTTAAAGAAAACCCTATATAGAAATAATGACTAATCAATGCGAGAACCGTAAGCTGTTGACCTAGTTAGCAGTGACAATTCTGAAATTGGATACCTAGGTGTAGGTTTACTTAGTTTTGATATCTAGGCTACAAATGTTGTGGCAATGATATTTACTATAATAAGTAATAATATGATATTTATTATCATCATCATCATCAACCTTTTATCGTCCCACTGCTGGGCACAAGTCTCCTCTCTTACAGAGAAGGATTGAGCCATAATCACCACGCTTGTTCAATGCGGTTTGGCGATTTCAGACTTAAAGTCCAGAAGTTACCACCCACCAGACAAAGCCTTGCCGCCAAGCGATTTGTCGTGTTCCGGCATGATGTCTGGTGAAGCCGTACGGAGGACGGGTCTGAGCAGTTGTGTTGCGATGTGTGCCGGGTACGATGCGCCAAATGTTTTTGTGTTGGGAGTTTGGTTGTGAAGGGTCTTCAGATCTATCTCCCTTTGGCGCAGCATCGTTGGTCGTGTTGTTGGGTTTAACATTGCATCACCTCGCTCAACTGCCATCTTCCTTCCTATTCGCTCAATCTGAGTGAATAGGTTCTTAATAAACTAGCGCGCTTTACCATCAACGATCGCATCACTGCTTACCATCAGGTGGGATTGCGGTCAAGCGCTAGTTTATAGTTATTAAAAAAAAAAAAAAAAGGTTTCCTCAAGTTGTTTTCCTTCGACTTTTAATAAGTCATTGGTGTCCAAGATACACTTAGAAAGTACATATAACTTAGAAAAGTTACATTTGTACTTGCCTGACCTGGAATCGAATCCGCACCCTCATACTTGAAAGGCTGGTGTTTTAACCACTAGGCCAGCATAACTAGATATTTATTATAGCAAACAATTAATGAATGCCTGTGTCGCAAACTGCGTTCTAATTGAGCTATTTCCCATCAGTGTCAATATTTACCACTCGGTTGCTCAAGTCAGCGTAAGGTGCGAACGCGTTAAGGTTTATGTAACGCATGACATTCCGGTCGTAAGATGCGGTGGCGCCGTGCAGGAAGAACAACAACTTCATTTGTCAAACAACCGCAAGCCGAGGAGCGACCCGCAGCCGCCGGCACCGCTTGATGTATTGCAAATGGCGGTAATTTTGAAGTTCGCGTTCCGTTTGCTATTCAAAACAGCATAAACTGCCACCGTTCTACGTTTTCCTATAATCTCGCTGCAAATGATGAATGATCTGTTGTTTAACCGCCACTCAGGTGCATCCGAATGGATTCGTTATTTAACACTGAAGCAAAGAGCTATAATTTTGATAATTTACTCAAAAGGAAAGTCGGCTTCGTATTGTTTGGCGTATGTTTATTGAAATTTAAATACTTGCTTTGTCCTGGAGCATTAGAAAAGCTTGATCATGTTATTATCTGAAGAAAGGCTATCATTAGTGGAATAAATATTAGTATGGTTGTAGGAAACTCACACCACCTAAGATCCATCATTAAATCTCATCATCATAAAACGAGTTACATTTTACATTCATATTCCTTCCGTGTCCATGCAGTAGGCCTAGTATGAGTTTTCAATACGAAACTCGATCGTCGATATCGAGCGCGCTTGGCGCTCTCATTGGTTAAGAGTTCTTACGACCTTGAAGCGGGCCAATCGCTAAGTCAAACGAGCTCGATATCGACGAACGAGTTTCATAATGAAAACTCATACTAGGCCTACTGCATGGACACGGAAGGAATATGAATGTAAAATGTAACTCGTTTTATGATGATGAAAACTCATACTAGGCCTACTGTAAGATTGTGGAACTCACTCCCTAACCTAACCTAACATTCGAGCATTACCTTTCTTCTATACTGTGAGAATTTGTTCATTATTAACATGTATTTACATTATTAGTATTATGTATTTATTTAAGTATACATACGTAATTATTTTTGGATTTTATGTTTAGGTTTATTTAGTATTATTACTTTTATACTTATCACATTATTTTTTTCTCCTTGTTCTTACACACTATTATCTACATTTCTGTTTTATTTCTCGTTTCGCAGATCTGCTGGACGAAATTTCTTAAGAAATAAGCAGCACCTTTGTAGTTAGGTCTTAATTTTGTCCTATCCTTATGTAGATAAATAATAAAATAAATAATTATTCACTGCATCTAGCTATTGAACTATTATACAAAAGAACCAATTAGTTGTTAGGAAAACCGCCAGTATTCCGTAATGAGTAATGACTGGCCAGTTTACTGGTCACTATCGTCATCGTCTCACTATAATATCTATTAGACTATCACTTTCGGTCTCCGAGTGCTCTATTGTCTGCGATATGATCTTTTTTTCTTTTAATGAGCCTGTAGATCCGGCTGATCGTTACCTAATCGGGCACACTGACGCACTTGTGGGAACTACGGGTTAAGCAATTGGTTTCACACTAATCTTGGATCGAGATGTTGCCCGCATGGCCGTTGTTTCATAACTTATGAGGATAGAGTTTGGTTTCTATCTGATTCCAGGTATCGCCCGACAAGATAGAAATTCAAAGTGTATTTCTGCTATGGACGATGTAGATAAATTCATACTGTTTCACTTTTTGTTTTAAATAGTTACTTGGCGCCCAACAAAATGCAGAACAAAAGGTGCTCATGAAAAGATATGCATACTCGTACATACAACGTGCAATCCTAATTCTAGACAGAATCTGAGATATGAATAATGTACGGGAATATCTATAATGTCTGGCACAGATTTCCCGAAAATACATTTGATATGACTCAGTGTCTACTTACTTATATACTGTATACTGTCAGTCTCATAAGTTTTTTTACAAAATTGTAGTAATCCAATTTTAACCGTTTGTACATCAGATTGTATTTCCTTGAAATCATTATTTACTGTTAGAACATTAAACAGACGTTGTACAATGACTAAGTTGCAAACTACTTTTTCTTAGATAAACCATAAATCTGTTTTATAATAATTTATGATTTCTACTATGTCTGAAACTTCGTTGGTTTATTTATCATAAAATAATTGCACAATTTAAAACCTAGTAGCCTTAATATAATTATTTACAAGTTTTAATTAAGATTAGCAAGCTGAAATGGCGATGGGCTGGTCACATATGCCGCAGGACCGACAACCGTTGGGGTAAACGAGTCCTCGAGTTTAGACCGCGTCTCGGCAAACGTAGCGTAGGATGCGCTTGGGCGAGATGGAGCGATGACATCAAAAAGGTAGTGGCAGGCTGGTAGTGGCTGGCGGAAAACTGCTCAGGATCGAGCTTGTTGCTGTGCCATGGAAGAGGCCTATGTCCAGCATAAGACGAGTAGAGGCTGATGATGGTGATGATGATGATGAATTATTAAGGAAGCAAATCGTGACGGGGTCTACGAAGACCGATGCCTCCTGGGTCAGGGTTGTGGGTTGATTAAAAAGTAACCATGCCCTGGCGCACAGACAAATGAATAAATACGAATGGGTTTTCGTCAGTAAAAGTCTAACACGCCCTTCCGCTCCACCCAGAGCAGGAGAGGTCATTTGATGATTTCCCATCCAGAACAAAAAAAAAAAAAAGAAATAATCATAGAACATCAAAAATTTCTAACGTATCGTTGTTAGCAGGAAAAAACATTGTTACATTATAATATGTTAATGCTCATTTGGCCAAAATATAAGCCAACCCTTTGGTCACGTGAAGAATCAAGCAACTGCTTATCTTAGTCCTTACAATTTATATCATCATCAACCTTTTAACCACCCCACTGCTGGGTACAAGTCTCCTCGCATACAGAGAACGATTGAGCCGTAATCAATCACGCTTGTTCAATGCGGTTTGGCCATTTCAGACTTAAAGTCCAGGTTTCCTCAAGATGTTTTCCTTCACCTTTTAATGAGTCATTGGTGTCCAAGGTACACTTAGAAAGTACATATAACTTAGAAAAGTTACATTGGTGCTTGGCTGGTGTTTTAACCACTAGGCCAGCACGACTAGATATTTATTATAGCAAACAATTAATGAATTCCTGTATCGCAAACTGCGTTCCAATTGAACTATTTCTCATCCATGTTAATATTCATCAGTCATCAGTCATTAGTGTCCAAGATATACTTAGAAAGTTAGTTAATAAAAAGTCAAGTTAAGTTAACTTAGAAAAGTTACATTGGTACTTGCCTGACCTGTAATCGAACACTCACACTTGAGCGACTGGTGTTTTAACCGCTAGGCTACCACGACTTTCAATTTATATCAGCTATAGAAAAAAAACAACATAATAAATTATACTTTTTCCTACAGGAAGACCAAATAACCATTTTTGACAGATTGCAATGCTTCGTTTTTGAAGTTGTTTAATAAATGAGGATAATATTGTGAGGAGAGTTTTAAGTATGAATGTTGATGGCTATAAGAGTAAGGGAGGATCAAAGAAACCATGGATGGGGTGTGTGTATTATGGTATGGTTAAGAAGGCGGCGACTAAGGAGATGATGTCTAATAGAGAAGTGCAGAAGAAAAAAACATATTACGCCGATCCAAAATAAATTGGGATAAGGGCAGAAGAAAGATGATGGCAAGTTATTTAAGTGATTGTAATAACACAATGTTATAGTTTTACTCATTTCGTAAAAAGGCGCTGATTCTCTTATTCAGAAACCAAACTAATTTTAAGTTAAGTGCATATTTTTCTTTCTATTTCATACTGTCAAATTAAGATATTCCATAGACTGTTTAGACGCGATGATAAACATCATATCATCATCATTTTTATCGTCTCACTGCTGGGGACAGGTCTACCCTCATACAGAGAAGGAATGAGCGTAATCACCACGCTTGCTCAATGCGGGTTGTCGATTTCAGAGTTAAAGACCAGGTATCCTCAAGATGTTTTCGTTCACCTTCAGTCATTGGTGTCCAAGATATACTTAGAAAATACATATAACTTTAGAAAAGTTACATTGGTACTTGCCTGACTTGGAATCGAAAACGCGCACTCATACTTGAGAGGCTGGTGTTTTAACATCAACAACATTATAAACATGGCGTCCAAAAATGCACCAATTTCCATCAGGCGCGGACCAATTTGACAGGTCTAAACTATCATATTGTCTTCTGTCCTTTTCTTAATGAAATGGAAAGAAAAAGATGAACTTAACTTAAAATTAGTATAGTTTGAAAACAACAGAACCGGCGCCAATAGCTTCCAAAGTTCAAACAATGTCCTCGAGCCATATGCTTGTTAATAACCATTAAATATTAAATTAAATTAATTATTAAGTTTGTTAATAGCCATAAAATCGGCTGCCGGCAAAAGTTACCACCCACCAGACAAGGTCTTGCCGCCAAGCCATTCGACGTGTTCCGGCATTATGTCTGGCGAAGCCGTACGGAGGACGAGTCTGAGCAGTTGTGTTGAGATGTGCCGGGTACGATGCGCCAAATTTTGTTGTGTCGGGAGTTTAGTCGTGGAGTGTCTCCAGATCAATCTCTCTCTGGCGCAGCATTGTTGGTCGTGTTGGTCTTGGGTTTAACATTGCATCACCTCGCTCAACTGCCGTCATCCTACCTATTCCTAAATTTTTTAAGTGAATAGGCTTAATAAACTAGTGCGCTTTATCATCAGCAATTGCATCGCTGCTTGCCGTCGAGCGGGATTGCAGTCAAGCACTAGTTTATAATTATTAAAAAAAAAATATTTTGCTAATTTAAAAGTACTCACGGTTCTATCCATTATCCACATTACATACTTATTCATGAAATTTCAATATTTTTAAGGAGAATATGTCTGACGTCATAAAAGCACACTAAAGTCAAAAAGACACAACACTGCACTTTTTTTAAAGAGTTGTCTCGACATGGACCCATTTTTTTTTTATTTTACCTAAAAAATTAAAAAGTATGACTAACATAAATTATTTTAAGTCACATCTTAAGAAATTCTTGATTGAAAAGGCTTATTATTCCATCAATGAGTTTTTAGATAACAAGAGCCTAAAATAGGAAATGTTCAATAGTTATAATTTTAATCTCTAATTTTGTTCTTAATTACATTGTATGATTTAAATGTTTAATTACATATTTTTAAACTACGATTTGCCTTGTAAGGAGTACAAAATATGTAATTAAACATGTAAATGATACAACACAAATTTTATAGAGTGTACCATATTACCTGTGTTTAACAAATAAAAGACTTTGGCATTGAATTTGACTTAAACATTACAACAAAAGTAATATAGTAGGTATTATAGACGACACGGTTGGTGCAGTGGTTGAGTGATCGACTACTGCGCTACGAGTCGCGGGTTGATTCCCGCACGGAACAAATATTTGTACAGCCTACAGGTAGTTGTTCCGGGTCTGGTCTTGTTTGTGTATGTAAGTTTAAATATTTGTAAAACGCACCCACGATACCGGAGTAATTCCTGGTACGGGGTAATGTTTTTATTTTAAAAATAAAAAAAAAAACATAGGAAAAGAACACTAGGCACGCCTTTCCGCCTAAGTTTATTTTTATAAGTAGATATATAACAATTGTATAGTGGTCAGAATGTGGGTTCTTTTGCCATTACTGATTTACTATTTTCATCCGTAAACTTAGTATTGTAAAGTCAACACATCCTGTATGTAGACAACGACGTGATTATCTTTGTCTCCTCCACAAATCCCGTCACAAAGACAGCATCAATCATTATTTACGGCCCCAATTCAATTGGCCACACACTCCTTTGCATAGTCCATAATGCACATATTTTCCTTCGCACATGAATCTTTTGTGTAACCGCACGTTTGCAAGTATAGAGGTCGGCGGCTGAGGTCACTCCTTTGCGACGGTTCCGGGAACATATGACAGGTCTTTCATTGTTCGCAAATTGTTCTGCGCAAGGTCCTCGTGTAAATGTCAATCCGGCGCTGGCGCCGACGTGGCCACCGCCACTTTGGTTAACAAAACTGTTTACTGTCGCTAAATATAGAATGTGGACGAGTTTACGTACGTTTTATGGGGAAAAAGAAATATTTGAGGCAGTGTTATGTTTTATTTGGTCCGGTATGGGAATTAAAATATACTTTTTACAGATTTTGTATATAAATAACAAAGAAAATGTACTAAATGTTAAAAACATAAATAGATAGAATACTTTTTATTATGTAGGTACCTACCTCATAAAAGGTACAGATACCTATAACGGTTAATAAATTATGATCTTCGGAAATCGAGCGCAACTTGAAACTTAGTTAATGTTAATTTCTAATGTTACCTGAAAAGATAGGTCATCATTATCATTTATATCTTAGCCATATTTGACTGAAGCAGGTAAATTGTATAGTTAGTCCATTTTATTCAAGAAGGTTAGTATGACAATATAGATGATCCTAGTGAAGCCGCAGTCAGTGATGAATAACAATTTGAAATAGAAAAAACAAACACGTCTTCTGAAATTGTAATAAGCAGAAACAATAACAATAAGAAAATAACCACAGAAAGCTCTAAATCCAGTAGAATTACTAGAAAACAGTTATAAACAAATCTTCACGCGTTACAAACACTGGGCAATTGAAGTACATATTTATTTGTTTAATGACTCGCTTGGTACGAAAGAACTAGTCTTGCACGACTCAAGAAATCACTTCTATTTGTGTACAAGATTGATACTAGTTGGAATCAAGTACCACGTATCAGGGAACACTCATACCTGAATGCAGTGAATAGTTAAATACGATGAAGCCTGTTAATCATACGTTACTCAGTGTATCTATGATCTAAGTTACTGCCTATGTAATTTAATAGTGTCCGTCCTTTTAGCACTTAAATGGATAATATATCAAAGTCAAAGATCGACTCTTCAATGGGATGTGTAATGAATACATAGATGTACGTCAAGGAAGGCATGGTACATTGAATTATTAATTGCTAGATGTTCTTTGTTGTTCTTATTTTATGGCGGTTCTAGTTGATTTATGATTCATTTTAACTTTATTATGCAATAGTGGGGTATCGTTTTAACTCTACCTTCAATTATCTCCAGTACTGTCTCGCTGTCGTCAACAGATACCGGTCTCGATTCTTTTCTTAACCTGAGAATCGAATCAATCATGCTACTGTCTCCTTTAAAACTTTTGTATTAATCATGATTTGATAATAGAGCTGATGTGAATTACTTAGTTCTAACCTTCTTTATTCAAACGCCCAGCCCAGTGTCATAGCAGCTTATGCTTGCCTTGTGAATTGTGGAACAACAAAAAAAGTGTAGGTACATATTCACCATCATCAACCCTTTTATCGTCCCACTGCTGGGCACAGGTCTCCTCTCTTACAGAGAAGGATTGAGCGTAATCACCACGCTTGCTCAATGCGGGTTGGCGATTTCAGACTTAAAGTCCAGGTTTCCTCAAGATGTTTTCCTTCACCTTCAGTCATTGGTGTCCAAGATATACTTAGAAAGTACATATAACTTTAGAAAAGTTGCATTGGTACTTGCCTGACCTGGACTCATACTTGAGAGGCTGGTGTTTTAACCACTAGGCCACTACGACTACATTTTACATATTAATAAATTAAAATAAAATGAGACCTAAACAAATATTGTTTGGGGAAAGTATAAAAAAAACAATTTGGTCTGCCTGAACATCACCGTTCTTTTCAAAGTGCAGACCTATCAGTCCGTTCCAGATGCAAATAATTTCTATTAAACTGTATCTATTGATAGCCAACAATGGACGAATCATATGCACCATCTGAGGGATGACGGAAATACGAGACCGGTATGATATTGCACTTTACACAATGGACATTATGGTGTTATGAAATATCACATAGCAAAGAAGTTTGATCAGTTCCATAAATGGTTATTTGAAAGGTTTGACATGTTACAAGACCAGTCATAAGAGAGGTTTAATGAAATCGCTTTCGCTACTGAGTAGGCTCGTATAGGAACATTTCGAAAGGTTAACGAAATCAATTGCCACAAAGTGTTAAACTTCATTGAAGTCATTTTTACCATGATTCTATTTGTGATCTCCACGATTGATTTTGACTACCTATTGTGTCGTATGAGTTCCGCCGATTAGGTAATACACTTTCCTATTGCAGGTCTGCTGTAAGAGATTTCTTCAGGAATATAAGAATCACCTTTGTACTTATTTACTGTTTTTTTCCTTGTCTGTTTACTACTGTGTACTGTGTATATTGTGTACACTTTGTACTGTGCATATTTATGTTGATAAATGGTAAAATAAAAATGAATAAAATGTTTCTTAAAAAATAATAAATTCCATATTTCACTTTGCAAGAAAAATATGTCAATCTTGAAGTTAATGATAGCATCTGTACAGGCAGGTTGATCGAGTACTAAAGTACATAGGTATCCAAAAGACATCAAAATAGATATAGTCCAGTCACTAGGCAAAAAAAGGGATCAATCTCGGAATTTGAGATAATAAGCTGGAAAATCGTATACAACTTCATTTTGGCGTTCTAAAAGTTGTCTGAAAAGTCTCATATTATCAGCATTATTTTAAATGACGGCTTTTAGGTTTAACATTTCTAAGCGTTATTGCGACATAAAACTGTATCACTTTAGAGTTTCATCTCGGAATTTGAGATAATAAGCTATAAACTCGTATACAGCTTCATTTTGGCATTCTAAAAGTTGTCTGAAAAGTCTCATATTATCTCGTGTCTGCGTCGTAAGTTATTCGAGGTCAAAGGTCACGAAAATTGGTTTGTTGCAATTATCTCCATTTCTATTGCTCCAATGATGTTAGCACCTATTATCAAAATTGTAGAGCATAAAATTTGCGACAAATTTCGTTCTAAAATTTTTTTTATAAAGTCAACCGTTTTTGAGATAGAGAGCGGAGAGCACCCAGCGCTCAAACATATATACTGTAATACAAGGTCAACCGTCAATCTCGGTGCTAACATCATTGGAGCAATAGAAACGGAGATAATTGCAAAAAACCGATTTTCGTGACCTTTGACCTCGAATAACTTACGACGCAGACACGAGATAATATGAGACTTTTTAGACAACTGTTAGAACGCCAAAATAAAGCTGTATACGAGTTTCCAGCTTATTATCTCAAATTCCGAGATGAAACTCTAAGGTGATACAGTTTTATGTCGCAATAACGCTTAGAAATGTTAAACCTAAAAGCCGTCATTTAAAATAATGCTGAACGTCTAGAAGAACATGTCGTCGGTAAAAAAGGGTAAAATAAAAACAAATGAATTCATGTCCATAAAACTATTTACGACGATGCATGTAAAATATTTTAAACAACGTCTTCTACCATTAAATTAATGCGAAATAGCCCGTAGTGAGTGTACATAAGCATGTCAACTTGACTAATTTGTGAGCTGCGAGTTTTAGTGCTGGACTTATTTCCAATTTTATAGTCCTTGTACTCGCTTGAAAAATTTTATGTTAGAAAATTTACAACTCAGTCCCCTGTCTCTTTGAGTTACTGATGTTTCTGCCGTCACTTCTCAGTATTATTGTAAATACCTTTTAGTAGCCTGAGCTACTTTTTATACCTCAAACCGCAGTCAACACGCACAGTAAAATACTGTAATGTATGACATGCTAATATAGGATTAATTAAGTGCAAGGATGCATGCTAATGTGGCGCTACAGTTGCGACACTGTCGTGATAAACACTACCGTTAGCTAATATAAAACACTTAAAAGGTCATTACGAAACAAATTTCTTAAGATAAACACATTATTATCCATTCGATCACGTAATAAACAAACACGGTTACCGCTATAGCCTGATTAATAGCTATAAATCTTTCTCGTATTTGCAATGAGGAGACAAACGTTTGTCGCAATGTCTAACGTAACTCGAATAATTAGTAAAATCACGATTTATTCCACTTTCTAGGACTCTTCCGATCTGCACTATCGATCATCGGAAGATATCGATCTTATCTCACGATCAATTACTTACTGCGTAGTGGGAAATGGTACTTTATGAACATCTACTTATATCTGATTATCTGCAGCGATTTCACTACTTTAATTACTTAATTGTATAGTTTTGAATGCAACTTTAATCTTACTCCACAGAGTATAATGTGCATATATTTTATAAATCGATCTATATCTTATATATGTTTTATTATCGAAACTTACCAATCTTCTAATTCTTCTTCAAAAGTTATGTTGACTTTTTTTGCTACATGTATTAATCGTGCATGTCACCCGTATATTTTTAATAACAATATAACCACCCTACACAACAAGGTTGTGGAGTCGCTTTATGTAAGATACTGATAATACTATGATATTTATTAGAATAGAATAGAATAGAATACTCTTTATTATGTACACCATATAGATTACAGAACATAAATAAAAATATTTTTCAAAGGGTGACACAATGGGCGGTCTTATCGCTAAGAGCGATCTTTTACAGACAACCTTTGGATGGAATTCTAAGGGGTAGGATAAAGAAATAGTGTAGATAGTCTACAGTGTACTATTTACATAGATTATACAATAAATATATACGTTAAGTGTATCATACTAGTTTAAATAAATTTATACATCTAATTAATAAATATCATACAAGAGCACATTAAATATAATATGTTTAAAGAGAGAGGAAATGCTTTTTTTATCATAGTTTTAAAAGTAAACAGTGTTTGAGCACTCATTACGGACACGGGCAAGTCATTCCATAGCCGAACTGCTTGTACAGTAAAGGATTTATCATAGAAACTAGTGGAATGCATCGGCGTGTCTAATATCAGGTTTTCCGATGACCTCAGATGTCTATTATGTGTTTCATGAAGGAACTTGAAACGTTCTTTAAGATAAGAGAGGGTTTTAGGATTAAACAAAATGTTGTAGAGCTGAGAATTCCGGCAAAGACGTATGGGAAGCCACTTAAGCTTTGTACGAAATTCAGATATGTGATCATATTTGCGCAGGCCAAATATAAATCTTATGCAAAAGTTTTGAATATAAAGTTATTAATATTAGTAGAAACCGATCCCAACGTTATTAAGAAAAGCTAAGCAGATGTTGATTGTAACAATTATCCAAGATTTTCGAGTTACATTTGGTTCTTAAGAGGGAACTCTAGTGGTGGTTTCTTTATACAAAGGTATTCAGCTGTTTTCTTCGTGGATAATGCCTTTAGAGCAATTTTTTTTCTACAATTTTACACCGTGATTATACGTGCCCTTATCATATGATTTATTCCGAAATATAATTAACAAAAGAAATACGATACTTCAAAATCGCGAAAAATAACCCATATCCACCGTGATGTTCAGATGACTATTACA
The DNA here is from genome assembly GCA_037179545.1 of Sesamia inferens. NCBI lineage: Eukaryota > Metazoa > Arthropoda > Insecta > Lepidoptera > Noctuidae > Sesamia > Sesamia inferens. Next base: position 20,871,989 of record CM073927.1, on the reverse strand, counting down.
GAAACGTGACAAGTTTTTGACAAAAAAGAAAATAATAGAAACATTTTTTTTTTAATAATTATAAACTAAAAAAAAAATGTTTCTGTTTTTTGTTTATTGTTTTTTATAGGTATACTTTCCTCTAAATTTTAATATAAAATAATTGAGATCTCTAGTGTTTTTAAAAAGAATATAGCGGAATACGAAACGTCTTTTGGTCGACGTTTACGTAGATAAAATCAGCCTGAGCTGCAATTATCCTTTACGCACTTTACCTGGAGAGGTTGGAAGCAGCGCAACAGCAATAGTTTCTTCAAATACCTGTTATCCAAGTTCCTCGGCACTAGATTCCCCTCTTAATACCTCGATATACCTTTCATATTCTTTTATATGATAAATGATTCAATTTTCTTAAATAGTTTTTACAAACGCTTTTAATCAATCATATTATATAAACAAGATACGGTCGGTGTTTCCTATTTTACTAGTCTGGGAAGTAAAGCAAAAGAAACAAATTCCGAGCCATAAATAGTTACGGAGTCCATGAAGACCGATGCCTCCTGGGTCAGGGTTGCGGGTTGGTTAAAAAAGAAACCATCGCCCTGGTGCACAGGCAAGTGAAGAAACACGGATGGGTTTTAGTCAGCAAAAGTCTGGCACGCCCTTCGGCGCCTTCCAGAGCGGGAGAAGTCATTTGATGATTTTTCCCATCAAGAAAAAACAAGGGATAAACAGTTTCTTTTAAATCCAGAGTCCAGGCATAATCTTGCTTAAATCATATAAAAACCATGTGAATCGATGTCTGAGATGGTCTTTTGAGGAACGAATCGCACAGATTGAGAGGACCTGTCCCCTCAATATTCACATTTGTCAGAAATCGTGCACCTCAATTTAAAACTTAAGGAGCTCAACTATTCGACGAACAATAGCAAAAAAGGTACCTACATTTGCGTATGTCACTTAGATTGCTTCCATAATTCATTCCATTCTTAACAAAACTAACAGAACAAAGAGAAGAAACAAAATAATATTAATAATAAAATGGTAATCACCCACATGGTAATCAAACTCTTAGATTAAAATAAAAGAACATTTAGTAAGCGAAAGGCATTGTATATGTCTAAACACATAAAAAATTACAATACCTCTGAAAATTATATTGTTTTCGGGGTTCAAAATCTTTCCCTTTATCACCAAATCAATTTTTAACGTGAGGTGGCGTAAGCAGCGTTTGAACTTTTTCTCGATCATTACTCTATAATTAAGATATACAGAGTGGTGCTGACAATACGACAATAAATGAAAACACGAACAATGCTGATACATAGGAATTATCCTAAACCATAGAAAAAAACCTAGGAACAAAAATAAAAAAATTAAAATTTCAAACAAACTAAATCGCATAAAATTGCAAACGGAATAGAACATCGTTTAATAATATTGGTTCCCTGACCACCGATCGGCGCCAACGCGATCCTGTATCGACTTACTTTTTTCGTGCCTTTGTTATTAAAGTTTGGGACCGCAGGATGCGGCTGTCATTAACCTGTAAGTGCTTCCTTATCAACATGTATAAAATGAAAAAAAATTAAAATAATTTCCCGTGACTAAACTAATGGTCATATTTATATGATTTTTTATGGGTAGACTGAGAATGTGTTGAGGTACACGATGTTTAATTTATTGTCGTATTGTCAGCACCACTCTGTATAATGATTCAGTAGACTATTTTAGAGTACGCGTTATTTACATTCTGCTAAGTTTAAACAAAAATGAAGTGTCATCTACAAACATTAATAATGATTATCCTTTATGAGGTGCGCTAAGTCATTAATGTAAATAAGAAACTAGAAAAGACCAAGACTGAAGCCCTGTGAGACTCCCATTATTACTGTAGATCAGGGAGATCTTTTACCACTAATGTCAAAACTCTGAATCCTCTTACTCAAATATGAAGTAAGAAGATCGACGTGTTTTTCGAACCGGGTGATGGCAGAATTTTCTGATTAACGTTTCAGAAAGAACGCAATCAAATGCCTTGAACAAATCACAAAAGATGCAGATAAATATGTCCTAAAAGTTGAACACAGTATCAATAGTTAACGACCTCTTGTAGAACCGAACTCTATATAAAAATTTATGTGTAGTAAAAAATTTCAAATTTATGATCTGTGGGGTCTGATGTAGTCCAGAGGTCAGGAAAAGCTCTACAGTATATGCAACTATTAAAGATAAGAGCTTGAGTTGATGCCAAAATGTCAATAATAATATGCTTAGCAACTTCTACAGAATTACCTCGTACATCTTATTTTATAGGTTTAGAATAAAGTAGGCACAAAATTAGGAATATTTACACATCTGATGAAAATTTTGCTGTTACAATTCATTTCTGTCATACGAAATCTCGATGAAATTCCTTGCTCCCAATTTTTTGATAGATCAACCTAATTTTACCGCATACCCATTAGATACGTAAGTATATATTTTTTCTAAAGTAAGCGGGTATTAGTAAGGTATTCAGGCCACTAGCTCGCTTATATCATCGGCGTAATATCATGTGAGTGCACCTACTTCTATTAGAGGTCATTGGTCATTTTAGTATCGTACATCAACCTATACTGCTGTCAACATTCAATTTGCAAGTTATATCATTAACAGTTTATCAAAGCGTGGTCCTTATTTTTCAATTAACTTTAAATGAGTAGCCATAACCGCAGATTCATCGATCAATGTGGTTTAGAGCGCCAGTTGATACAGGAAGTCAGATGTCCTAAATGTTATATGCTTTGCTGTTTTTGTTATTATGAACCTAATATTTAATCTTTGTTTTTTTTTTCTAGATTGTTGAAGTATTTGGGACATGAGACTGGGATCTTGAGAACTTTGGTAACTGGTAATCTCTACATTTCAGGGTGTTCTGATAATAACTGCTCCGTGGACTTACTGAGGATCTCTGGGTACCACCAAATGCCGTGGAAACACAATGTGAGAACAAGTATCTAACCTAATATATTTGTAAACCATTTACCTACTTTACTTGTGTTTACAAGATATTTAGGTGTACATAAAGTTTAAAGCGGAAACTGTGAGCAGTTTATTAGTTTAGTCTAAAACCTTACAAATGGAAGTTCCGTGAACGTCGAGATGCATTTCGTCAATCATAAACTTTTATTTTTTACATGTAAGAGTAAAATCACTGGGAAGTAATTAGTTACACAATGTGCAATACACCTCATTAGGATTTTTTTATTTACTGTCACGATTCTGCGAAATTTCGAAAGCCTCTTCTGAATATTTGAATACTTTTTGGAAACGGTGACGCGTCAAATTATCCCACGTCCCACGTTCGAGAAAATATTTTTCTTTTTTATATTTTCGCAGCGTCATCAACATTTGACATGGCGCCTCAGAAATAGCTAATTAATAAGTTCAAAGGGTTAAATACCAAACAGCTCACCAATGAAACTACAATTAATCATCGATACCACTTGAGTGAAAGTACTGACTCACTGCACGGAATGTGATCTTCATTTGCTTGTTCCTAACAAGTAAAAAAATCGAATGCGTCAGTTAGTTGCGCCTGCGTCAGTGTTACATCACTATCAAATGTCCCGTCACTATATTATTCCGGAGATCCGCAATTCGAAGTTCTCACTTGCAATAGTCACATATGTAATTCTGGTTCAACGAGTCATACTACTTGCTACTTGTTTTGCAATTAACAATAAAATATTATCACATTGTATGGGTTCGTAGAACTTAACCCCATAATATTTGGAACATACTGATTTATCATTTAACTGTAGATTTACGAATAGGAGTGCATTTGCATGAATCATCGGTAGAACTAACCGTTATATCGGTCATTACTGATATAATGATAGATGGGTAATGAATAGGCTGTGAAACTTAAAGCTCAGTAACTATTTATTACTTCGCGTAAAGCTGCTCAAACTATAACAATAACATTTATATAGTGAAAGTGTAATGGCAACCTTTACCTCATGCAGCATTAGTCTCTCCCATAAAAGTGACGAAGCTAAAGGTTAGGCTAACGCCATAGTATAGTCCACTTTGCATGTTTGCAACATCGCAAAAATATTACTATCTAACTCATCAGCCGAACTTGTATTATCTATTCTATACGTCTATACACGTACGTATTTTCTGGTCCCTTGGGAAATTGTAATGGTCATTTGGTTATTTGGTCATGTCGACTAATGCCGGTGTTCCTCAGGGATCTGTTCTCTCTGCAACTCTGTTCCTGCTGCATACGATCCGCTGATGCCCGGTATCTATGAGTATGCACATAACAGCACAGTTGTGAAGAGATACCTGTCACGTGCTTGGACTACTAAAGAATCAGTCTAGTCCGAAAGAGAGACTATGGTAGAGCATACGAATGTTGCACTACAGGCAGTCTCCGAATGGGGGAAAGCCAATCTTGTAGCATTCAATGTCGCCAAAACACAGGCGTATCTATTCACCGCCAAAAGAAGCCCGTTTACCTTGGCTCCTACTTTCCGGAATGTATCCTTGGAGTACACCGACCGCCTTCAGCTTTTGGGAATTGAGATTTCCTCGAACCTAAAATTGGGCCGTTCATTGATTCCAAGGCCAAGGTGGCTGTTAAGAAACTTAGTGTTATCGCAAAGGTCCGATGGTACTTCATATCATGCACAGCAACGAAACTGTGCTTTGTATAACATTAGAAACTGTCCCCCTAATGTTATACAAAGCACAGTTTCGTTCGTGTAGGGTGTACTGCAGCCATATTTGGGTTGGTGCTGCAAAAGGCCACATGGTTACTTTAGAATCCAGAATTTAGCTCAAAATGGTCTCCAAAGCCTGAAGCACAGACCAAGAGTAGGCAGCCTGTCGGTATTCTGTAGAATGTATTTTGGAGAGTGTGCGAGGGAATTGCATGATTTAATTTCCCCATCTCTGTTCCATCATCGGACGACACGTCGTACGGCGAGTATCCACCCTTACGTTGTTGACACTACAACGATCCGAATGAAGCGTTTTGCCTCGTCTTTAATACTGCGTACATCGAAGGACTGGAAGAATTTGCCAGCGGCGGTGTTTCCGATGGACTACAATTTAAGTCTCTTCAAGGCAAGTAATTAATTTCTTAATAGACTAGCGCCCTTTACCATCAACGAATGCATCACTGCTTACTATCAGGTGGGATTACGGTCAAACAAGCACTAGTTTATAATTTATAAATAATGAAAAGATCCAGAAAACTCACTTGAATTAAAAAGTTCTCGATGGTAGGCCAAAACATCGGCCGCCGGCAGAAAGTTACCACCCACCAGACAAAGTCGTGTTCCGGCATGATGTCTGGTGAAGCCGTATGGACGACGGGTCTGAGCAGTTGTGTTGCGATGTGTGCCGGGTACGATGCGCCAAATGTTGTTTTCTGGGAGTTTGGTCGTGGAGGGTCTTTGCATCACCTCACTCAACCGCCTTCTTCCCTCCTATTCGCTCAGTTTTTCTGAGTGAATAGGCTCTCTTAATAAACTAGCGCGCTTTACCATCAACGATCGCATTACTGCTTACCATCAGGCGGGTTTGCAGTCAAGTTATAATTATTAACAAAAAAAAAAAAAAAATACTCGATTACTATGAGTTAGCCTTGCTAACAAGCGAAACTGACAAGCAATCGGGAAACTTATACCTTTTACTGATTTTCTTAACAAGTAATATTTGTTTTCGTTGATTTAATGAAGTTTCTACGCAATTCCGAAGAACAACCTACAACAACTGTCTGTCCACTGTCTCCGTTTCTAAATACCCATCTTTATCTGTAAATTTCTTGTGTGCTATATGTGTGAAATTAAATTTTTATAAGTCTGTCTTCAAATTTCTACTTTCTATACTTCTTAGTCGTGATGCTTGCCTGCTTACCCACCTCGTTCTTTTGTCGTGTGTACAGTAACGAAAAGAGATAAATTACCAGGGCCACCGAATTTTTATTCTGCGATCCTGGTAACTTATATCTTTCCTTGCCATCAGCTTTATGTTGTTTCAAATTAAGTTTAACTTTTTTTTACAATTATAAATCATTGCATGACCGCTATCCCGCCTAATAGCAAATAGTAATGCAATGGTTGATGGTAAAACCCGCTAGTTTATTAAAAGCTTAATCACTCAAAAAAACTGAGTGAATAGGAAGGAAGATGGCAGTTAAACGATGTGATGCAATGTTAAATCCAACAACACGAGCAACGCTGCTGGGCCAAAGGGTGATTGATCTAGAAGTGACCGAGGTAGAGTTGAGAGCGGCGGTACGTAGGCTGAATGCCAAAAATACCACCCCAGGACCCGACGGCTTACCTGGAAAAGTCTGGATTCTGGCCTTAGGGGCTCTCGGGCCTCGACTACGGGGGCTACTAAGCGCATGCTTGGAGAGGGACCAGTTCCCATTTCGCTGGAAGACGGGGCAACTGGTCCTCATAAAGAAGCCAGGGCGACCTGCGGACTCTCCGTCCGCTTACCGACCCTTTGTGCTGCTCCACGAGGTGGGCAAGCTCTTCGAAAGAGTCATTGCAGACCGCCTCGTCGGGCAACTCAGGCGAACGGGCCCGGATTTAGCGGAGAGCCAGTTTGGCTTCCGCAGGGGGCGTTCTACGGTGGACGTCATCATGCGCCGGCGAGCCCTTACGACAAGGGATGCTGTGGCTCGGGGTGGGGTTGTCTTGGCGGTGTCTCTAGACATCACCAACGCCTGCAACACGGTATCACCGGATGCCAACCTATCTCTGTCGAGTGGTCGAGGCCTATCTGAAGGACAGGGCCGTAATCTACCCCGGTCACTAAAGAGTGTGGAACTGACGAGAGATGTCGTGCGGTGTTCCACAGGGATCGGTCCAGGGACCGCATCTGTGATACATCGGGTACGACTGCGTACTGCGTAGCGTGGCGTAGTTTGTTACGCTGACGACACGCTGGTTCTGGCACAAGGGAGGTCGCACCAGGCGGCGGCTGACACAGCGACCCTCGGGGTTGCGACAATCGTCACCTTCCGCCTGACGCAGGTCTTAACCGGACACCGTTGTTTCGGGAGGTTTCTGTTCCGTATTAGGCGGAAGGAAACGCCAGGGTGTCACCATTGTGCGGAACGCCCTGAGGACACGATGGAGCATACGGTGGAGGTCTGCCCGGCTTGGGTAGAGCACCGCCGTGTCCTCGTAGCGGCGAGCGGCGGCGATCTCTCGCATCCGACCCTGGTCCAGGCCATGGTCCGGAGCGAGAGTGCATGGCAGGCCGTCACCTCCTTCTGCGAAGCAGTGATGCTGGCAAAGGAGGAGGCGGAGCGCATGAGGCAACGGGAATCCCAGCGCCCTCACACCACTAGCGGCCGCAGGAGACGCCCTGGTCGGGAGACGACACCTAACTCCCAGCCACCGTAGGCGCGGGCCTGCGGGCGCTGAACATTGGGCAGCTCACCACCCGGTAAGAACCAGGCCCGAGTCGATGGCGCGTCGTGTTTCACGCGCCTCAAAGAGTTATCAGCACATCGTGACGGGGTCCACGAAGTCCGATGCCTCCTGGGTCAGGGTTGTGGGTTGGTTAAACAAGAAACCGTGGCCCTGGCCGTCGCACAGGCAAGAGAAGAAACACGGTTGGGTTCAGCTTCCCTTCAGCTCCGCCCAGAGCGGGGGAGAAGCAATTTGATGATTTCACATCCCTAAAAAAAAGGTTAATTGTTCTGGAGACCCTCCACGATCAAAGTTTCGACACAACAACATTTGGCGTATCGTACCCGGCACACATCGCAACAGAACTGCTCAGACCCGTCCTCCGTATAGCTTCACCTAACGAAACACGACGAATCACCACCGAATTGTCTGATGGGTGATAACTTCTGCCGGTAGCCAATATTATGGCCTGTTGAACTGAAACTGTTCAAATGAACTGTTTGATTACTATTATAATACTATTAATAATAATACAAATTACACTCACAGGCATAACCAAATTGCGAACATTATCCATCAAAAATTAGCACTTAAACACAGTCTCTTACAAAACACTAACGCTCTCTACTATAACTACACACCACACTCTGTCCTAGAAAATGACACATATAGACTATATTATGATCGCGCTATACTTACAGATAGGACTATCCATTACAATAGACTAGACATAACCCTACAGAATAAAGTAAGAAAAATTACTTATATAATAGACATCGCAGTTCCCAACACCCATAACCTACAAAAAACAATAACAGAAAAAAATAGCAAATACACTGAACTTAAAGAAGAAATAACAAGAATATGGAGACAAGAAAAAGTTTATGTCGTTCCTATAGTCCTTTCCACAACAGGTGTTATCCCCAACCATCTCCTCTGTGGCCTAAAACTAATAGACCTAGAAGAATCCGCCTATATCAACATGCAGAAAGCAACCATCCTAAACACCTGTAGAATAGTTAGAAAGTTCATGCAGTTAGAAGAAAATACAACACAATAAAATACACCACACTGCTACACTTGGCTTTGGCCCGTAAATGCAACCAAAACCAGCATTAGAGCTGAGAAAAAGAACTGTCCCAACAATAATAATAATAATTTGTTAACTATTAACTACATTAAATTTTATTCGAAAACATACAACGCGGTTTCATATCTCCTTTGATGACCGTACCATAGGACAGTGGAAATCCACAGTCTCGTTACCTTAAACATTTTATAGTGTCTGCAGCCGGAAGTTGCACACTATACACACCATAAACGCCCCCATTTGAACGAACTTCACAGATGTTTCATCATGGCAAAACTAATGCCATTAAATGCTCGTTATATTTGAGTGTAAAACTTGGAATGCTATTCATCATCTTTACTTTACCTGGAATACCTGACTTGTTAATAGAGATGGCTTTGTTAAACACGTTTGGTGGGGGAACGAATATACGTTCTATTTTATTGTGGAATGTTAAAACTGACTGGTGTTATTGGAAAAACTATTTCGTAATTCATAATTATGTGAATTTACTTTCTTTCAATGTTCTACTCTATAGAAAGTGCATAATTAATTGAATGGCAATTCCAGGTGGTAAGATTTCGTGTTATTGATGAACAGGTGATTAATATATTAACTACTTTGCTGTTAAGAAAATTAAACAGATAACTGATGTGGATACAGCTAGAATTTTTTATTTTAGTTATTTTCATAGTCTTATGACTTATGGAATTCTTCTCTGGGGAACCGTCTTTGTTTTACAGAAAAGGGCTGTTCGAGCCATTTACAACCTTGGTCCTAGAGATTATCTTAGAGAGAAATTCGAAGACGTGAACATTCTGACTGTAGCTTCACAATATATATTTGAAAATCTTATGTATGTATAGAAAAATATATCGAATTTTGAGAAAATAAGCGATATTCATAATACAAATACCAGGAACAGACACAATCTTGCTGTACATCACACTCGTCTCAACAGGGTAGGCAACTCGTTCATGGGTCAATGTATAGACTTTTACAACAAGCTTCCCATGGACATTCGAAACTTACCCATTAAACGATTTAAAAACTATATAAAGGCCAAACTTTGCAAAAAGGGGTATTATAAAATATCAGGTTATTTAGAAGACAAAAAAGCTTGGGACTGGGCTGCTCGCTCTGCTACGCATTGTTACTAAGCAATATGCGTAATTATAAATTACTAGCTTTCCGCCCGCGGCTTCGCCCGCGTTAACTTCGGTTATATCGCGCGTTATAGATTTCTCTCGGGAATATCAATTTTTTTCGGAATAAAAAGGACCCTATTATTTAATCCGGATTTTTCGCTCGCGTTAAATTCCCACGACAACAATTTTTTCTGTGTATTACAATAATAATGGGATAAGTAGTTGGATTATGAAAACGTAAAAGAAGTATGTTTTTCTGAAAGAGACATTGATTTAGATTCATGAACACCAAAATGAGATTTATTTTAAGACGCTGCTGTACACAATATTGTTTGTTTTCCCATTTGGTGCCAAAATAAACAAATTTTGAGGACTGGACACACGCGAACACGCTACATATAGCTGCCCATGGGAAAAGCATGGCTTTTCCAGATGCACTCCTACAACCTCGCGAAAATGAAGTTGAGAATTTGAACTTTTAAGTATTTTTCCCGGAATCAGTGACCCCAAAGGGAGAAACGGTTTTCTCATTTTGCGCTTTTTTATTAACACGTTGTACATGTGAAAAAAAGATTTATTGAGTAGATAAAGCGTGAAGAAAACAGTTGAAGAGGTAACAGTTAAAGAGGATCCCGCGGGAACAGTAGATACTTTCTTCCGGGATAAAATGTATCCTATATCCTTCTCCGTACCACAGACTAAGTTAAAGAGGTAACAAACATATAAATAATTACACTGTTAGTAGCCCGCCCGTGTTAATTTAGATCCCACGGGAACAGATAAAAGGTGTCCTATGTCCTTTCTCGTTCCGCAGACTATGTGTATGCAAATATTAAATATTATTAAATAATTATATTGTTATTTCTTGCCCGTGGCTCCGCCCGTCGTTGCTCCGTCCGCGTTAATTTCGATCCCACGGGAACAGTAGCTACTTTCTTCCGGGATAAAATGTGATATCCTTCCCCGTACCCTAGACTATGTGTATGCAAATTTTCGTGATGATCGGTGCAGTAGTTTAAGCGTGAAGAGGTAACAAACAAACAAACAAATAAACAAACAAACAAACAAACAAACACACTTTCGCATTTATAATATTAGTTGGGATTGTAATATTTAATGTCTGGACTTGAAAAAAGACGATGATCCCAGAGTTTGTTTCGGCTATTTCTTCTCAGAGGCTACTACCTCAGTTAGGAAATGCCGGCTTCATCTACTTTAAAAAAAAAAAAAAAATAACATGACTTGTAAAAGTGATCAGTGATCCTACCTACTTGCTTAATAAACGATTTCGTTTCATTTCATTTCATTATTCATTAAGTTAGTCCAGACAATTTAGACGCGATTATAAACATGGCGAGCAAAAATAAGTCAATTTACATCAGGAGCGGTCTTAACTACCATTTTTTCTGTGTCCTTTTCTTAATGAAATAGAAATATCTAAAAAATGCACTGAACTTAAATTTAGTTTAGTTTGTGAACAATGGAATCGGGACCATTGTTTGTGCAATACGTTAATTTTTAATTTAGTCCACTAAAGACTTTATAAAAGATTCGTTTTCGGCATCTAATGACCACCGTCAGGTACCTAAGGAAGTAGGTATAGCAATTGCACTGAGAGCGAAAAGTGAAAAATAACTAATTTCGGACGTCGGTGTCAAAAACGAATTTACAATAACCAAAGACACCGACATTTCCGGTTTCTTTTTTATAATATGTAGTGAAGTGATAAATTTTATGGCACTGCAATACAATATTAGAAATTTTGAAGTTGAAGTTTGCTTTGTTCCTTTTTCTTAAAAAATTTAAACCGGCAGAGAGTATTTTATATTCCTTGCTTTAAATGAATGCATCGTACACGGGAACGACGGGAACGGGATAAAAAGATAAAAAAAAACTGGGTAAAAGGGATCCTATGTCCTTCTCCCAGTCTCCCTACCAATTTTGAACCAAATTGGTTAAGCTCTTCTTGAGTAATAAATAGTGTAACTAACACGACTTGCTTCTATATTATATATATAGATTAAAAGACCTAGGGAGAACTGTTATTGAGTTTTTTCATATGGGATTTCTCAAAACCGCCCCGAGGACTGGATTTGTGCCCGAGACAACAGGCTTGACGCGAAATTTGAACAAACCTACTATACATACTTGTATGTACACCTCACCTTGCCGTTTTGGAGATTACAGGCGTGATTTCTTTTATTTCAGCGAATCCCGAAACTCGTGTCCAGTATTTTTAAGTAAAGAATCTAATATGTACGAAATTTCAAAGAAATGTAATGAAAAACCACAAAGTTACGAGCTTGCTATTCTAGTTAGTTATCCCAACAAAAATATGGTCAAAGCTCCGCTCGAGCGAGCAAACGCGTTGCGTTGACTTCTGGCGTCAACTGTAGCGCGGGTGCAAGTACTATGATCTATCGTAAGCGCTCGGTATCCACACTGCAAGAATTTCTAAATGTGTTTGGGAAAAAATAAAAATAAATAAATAAATACGGACAAATGACACAGATTGAGCTAGCCCCAAAGTAAGTTCGAGACTTGTGTTATGGGATACTAGCTCAACGATACTATATTTTATAATAGATACATATATAGATAAACATCCAAGACCCAGGCCAATCAGGAAAAGATCGTTTTCCATCATGACCTGGCCGGGGATCGAACCCGGGGCCTCCACGTCGCAGGCAGGCGTGTTGACCGCTGCGCCACGGAATTATTATAATTATTGGAATTGATTCAGTTGCTTATTCTGAACAAACTGTATACAGGTACAAACGAACTATATAAACAAAAAATAATATTGTATAGTTACCTATTTGCAGATCTAGCTCTAAAGCAGCTCACCTAGTCATCAGGTAAACGTGCCAAAATTACTCGTAGTGTTGAACGGGGAAGGCCCATTAGGCCATTTAGTGTCGACTGCTGACTAATACAGAAAACATATAACCTTGTGTCTAGGGTCACTTTCAGTGGTTCATGTAATAATCAGTGTTGCCGGAACAAATAGGTATACGAGCTGGTATTTGGGACGAGGTTTAGAAGCGCCGCCGTATAATCTCCGAGACAAAATGTTGTGCTGTGACCAAAGTAACTAGGGCAAAACGTAATGGCGCTCGAAATTGACTCACTGACCATTACTCTGTTACGCAAACACAAATATTTGGATATCGTATAAAGAACAGATTACGTATGATTTAAACGATGCTACTTGATACCATGCCTCCCACGGTACTCCCACGTAGAAAGTTTCTGCTTAGTTCCCTGTGACATATTGTTTCGAACGCTACTTTCTTTCTGGTTTAAGAAAAATTATAGAAGTCAGTAACATCTTCCCGTATGAATATTAAGTCGAATGAACCGTAAGGTCATCCCACAGTTCATGGGAATGGAGATCGCAATTAGTGCAACTAATGAACTCGTGTTTTCAATAAATTTACATCTAATCGAATGCAAACTATAGCTCACTGTGGCAGTCGTGGCGCCTAAGGGCTTACACACAGTTGACTTACTCAAAATATTCCTCTATGAAAACTTGATAATACTGCCTGCATAAGATAGACTCATCTCAACTGGCATTTTCTTTGTCTGTGCAGATCCTTAAACGTAATTAATGTAACAACCCAAGATCCATCTGCAGGTCAAAATGATTAACAGCATACCAAAAATACCATGTTTTGTTAAAGGAATCCAATTTCTTGTAAATAACTGTATGCCTTTTTCAGTAAAAACGTACATACATATGTTCGGTAAACATAACGTCTTGATTTGTAGATATGTTGGGAACGTAACAAAGGAACATAAAAGTGTAAATGGAAATTCTTTTACAAATAAAAGGTCAGGTTAAGACCGTGATATTTAAAATTACTTTTACAACGTGGTATTCGTTTAAATCAAAGCGTCACTTGAATGAATTCACGGAATATTATTGTGTGTGTTGTAAACAGATATTAGCTGCATATTCCTGCTACGTATGAAGGTGTATCAGGTTTGGGACGTCTTCCAGGACAAGCGTTTTAACACTAGAAGATCAAACAATGGGAAGTCAAAAAGGAGGCCACATAGTTTCCAGTTTGGTTTGGAGTTTTGGTAGGAAAAATCTACTCTCAGACACGAAAATGAGAATTGTGTTTTAGAGTGTGTAATCCACAAAGGACAGCGGCTAAAATCCGGATGCTATCCTCACACCAGAAATGCATCCTATGTACGTGGAATGGTTCGTTCATCTATCGGCATATAACAATGGTCAGGTCGTTGACATCGCCACTTCAGTTTCGTATTTTCTCTCCAAATCCGCACTCATCTATCAATCATTTACGAGTGTCTATATTAAGTGGAGTTACTACTTTAAGTTATGAATGAATATTATAGTGATTTTACATAACAACAATAGCGCGTGGGTCGTATCAAATGATTCAATTGTAGGTATGTTAAATTCTGTATTACTTTCTTTGCTAAGAGAAAATGTTTGTTATATAACAGTTGAATGATAGATATGATAAGTAGATAATTAATTTAAGACGTAGATTTATTTATCTATTTAGTAAAGTTGTATGTATGTATTATATTATTATCATCATACATAAGTATTATTAATAAAATGTAGAATGGAAAGAAAGAAATTAAGTTTATTTGTGGTAAACATGACTTAGAGCAAGAACACAAAACAGAGCAATTTGAAGGAAAATATGTGTCACATCCAAGCAAAACGACCATCCCTTGACGTGATTTTACGACCCCGACACGACATGAAATGTCGTGATGGCCTAGTGAAATGTCATGGTGGCCTAGTGGTTAAAACACTAGTCTCTCAAGTATGAGTGCGCGGGTTCTATTCCAGGTCAGGCAAGTACCAATGTAACTTTTCTAAAGTTATATGTACTTTCTAAGTAGAATCTTGGACACCAATGACTGAAGGTGAAGGAAAACATCTTGAGGAAACCTGGACTTTAAGTCTGAAATCGCCAACCCGCATTGAGCAAACATGGTGATTACGCTCAACACTTCTCTGTATGGGAGGAGACCTGTGCCCAGCAGTGGGACGGTAAAAAGGTTGATGATGATGTCAAACAAAGCCCCAGCGCTGGTTTTCAGCGACAGTCGGTGTTACGTAATGACGGCAAGCGTTAAGATAATATGAAATAACATAAATACACAATATGTAGGTCTACTTCTTGGTTTTTTTTTTCTAATATTTATAAACTAGTTTTTGATTGCAATCCCGCCTGATGGTAAGCAGTGATGCAATCGTTGATGGTAAAGTGCGCTAGTTTATTAAGCCTATTCACTTAAAAAAATAGTGAATAGGAAAGAAGACTACAGTTGAGCGAGATGATGCAATGTTAAGCCCAACAACACGATCAACAATGCTGCGCCAGAGGGAGGTTGATCTGGAGACTTTCCACGCCTAAAATCCCGAAATAACATTTGGCACATCGTACCCGACACACATCGCAACACAACTGCTCAAAGCCCTCCTCCGAATGGTTTCACCAGACATCAAGCCGGGACACTACTAATCGGTTGAAGACTTTGGTGAGTGGTGACGGTCTGACGGTAGGACGGTACGGACGGTAGGCCATAACATCGGCCGCCGGCAGAAGTTTTGTCGTGTTCCGGCATGATGTCTGCTGAAGATGTACGGAGGACGGGTCTGAGCAGTTGTGTTGTGATGTGTGCCGGGTACGATGCGCCTAATGTTGTTGTGTTGGGAGTTTGGTTGTGGGGGGTCTTTAGATCTATCTCCCTTTGGCGCTGCTTCGTTGGTCGTGTTGTTTGCGTTGGTCGTGTTGTTAGTTGCGCTAGTTTATAATGATTAAACAAAAATAAACGGCAGCCGATATTATGGCCTACCACCGAGTAAAACGAGTAAAACATAGTGGTTTTCTACGCTATATGATCATGTACATCATCATCATCGTCTGCCAAGCCTTTTCAAGTATGTTAAAAAGGCTTGAGAATACTAATGAATTTTTTTTGTTTAAATAATGTAAGTGCCCACTCATATTAAGTACGAGTACCTACGTAGGTATAGTGGTCTGTTACATAGCTAAAATTAATATCGTAAAAAATCATTAAGTTTTATAAAGAAGTTATTGAGGCATAAATTACTTTAGGAGTTTGAAATTTTATACTCCATTTTAGCACTCCTATAGTTATGGGTTTCTATTTTTTAGTCTTTATGCGACCTGGGGCAATGAACGGCCTGACGAATAATTTAGCCAGCAAATGGTTCTAGCAATAAAGTCTCCAGAGCAACCCATTACTCGACGGCATAAAATTAGCCTTGCAAACACTGCAACTTCTTCGTTTCTTTTTGATGCGATATGCTAAATTTTTTTTTTTATTCTTAAATAAACTATCGTCAAAAACCCTCGATTTGTATGCAACAGATATCTGTCTCCATTAAAACCGTGGTGGGCTACATGAAAGCTCTTGTAAGATGCTAATGAAATGATGTAAAGGCCCGGGAACACGGTTCCGTCCGGCGCAGGTAGGTGGCGCCTACGTCGACAAGTCTTCCAGTCGCCTTGGGTCGTGTTATTAGCATAATATCGCCTATACTAATGCCGTACAACAGTATCGTTGTTTATTGCTTTAGATTTCACTTTGATTTAGGTAAATATTTTGATCGGATAATGTGTCGCTGTTTCGATATCCATCAAAGTTATTAGGGGTTAAGTATGTTGGAGTCAGATTCTTACTATGTTGCAAAGAAACTTTGCTCTTTGAGATAGTTTTGGCTATCGTAGATTGGCTAGAAATGTAATATGTAGTTGATATATCAACTCGCTCAAATGCGGCAGCGATCACCGTATGGTCAGAGGCACATTGAATCTGAACATAGTGTCCGAAAGATCTCGCCTGATGAAGTCTACGCTCCGGCCAGCACCCATCCAGATCCATAACTCCGAGGGTTTCCAGCTCTAGCTCCAAAATCGCTTCGAATGCCTAAGTGGTGACGTGGACGAATACAATGACGGGTTTGTAGAAGCTGTCCGTACGGTCGGGACCAAGTATTTTAAGACCCGCCGTACAAATAGAACTAAAAAGCTCTCGGACTACACTCTCGAGCTCATGGAGGATAGACGTGAGATGGTTTTGCGTTCGTCAAGTGATGCTTGCAGATACCGGCAGCTCAATAAGCAGATCTCAAAGTCTCTGAAGCGCGACCTACGTCGGTATAATACCGAGCGTATAACGGAGGCCATAGAGCGAAACAGAGGCTCTAAAGTTTTCGCTAGGGATCTGACTATTGGGCATAGCCGGCTAAGCAAGCTGAAGACTGACGACGGCAGGATCATAACGTCCGGGCCCGAGCTTTTGAGGGAAGTCGAGAATTTCTATGGACAGCTCTACACTTCGACGACAAAACCCGCATTAAATCTTGCTGAAGACCCTAGAGCAAGATTAACCCGACACTACACCGAAGATATCCCGGACGTCAGCCTGCAGGAGATTCAATTGGCTCTGAAACAACTTAAAAACAACAAGGCGCCGGGCGATGACGGAATAACGGCAGAGCTACTGAAGGCGGGTGGTGAACCGATCCTTAGGGCCCTTCAAAAGTTATTTAATTCCGTCATAGTCAAGGGAAAAACGCCACAGGCATGGCACAGAAGTGTGGTGGTACTCTTTTTCAAAAAGGGTGACAACACCCTTTTGAAAAACTACAGACCCATCTCACTTCTGAGTCATGTCTATAAGTTGTTTTCGAGAGTCCTCACGAATCGTCTCGCCTGCAGGTTTGACGACTTCCAGCCACCCGAACAAGCCGGTTTCCGAAAGGGCTTTAGCACAGTAGACCACATACATACGCTGCGGCAGGTTATACAGAAGACCGAGGAGTATAACCTACCCCTTTGCTTGGCGTTTGTGGACTACGAAAAAGCCTTTGATTCGATCGAGACCTGGGCTGTACTGCAGTCTCTCCAGCGGTGCCAAGTAGACTATCGGTATATTGAAGCGCTGAAGGGTTTGTACGAAAACGCCACCATGTCAGTCCGAATACAGGACCAGACCTCGAAACCAATACCTCTCCAGCGTGGTGTCAGACAGGGAGATGTTATCTCCCCGAAATTGTTCACCGCTGCATTGGAGGATGTCTTCAAGGTTCTGGACTGGAAAGGACTGGGCATCAACATCAATGGCGAGTACATGACACACCTTCGGTTTGCTGATGATATCGTAGTCATGGCTGAGACCGCGGAGGACCTGAGTACAATGCTCGAAGACCTCAGCAGAGCCTCCGAGCGAGTCGGTCTTAAAATGAACATGGGCAAGACGAAAGTCATGTCTAATGCCCATGTTGTACCGACTCCTATAAAGATTGGAGACTCTGTTCTCGAAGTTGTTGACAGTTACGTGTACCTGGGACAAACTATCCAGTTAGGAAGGTCCAACTTCGAGAAAGAGGTCAATCGTCGAATCCAACTCGGCTGGGCTGCTTTCGGGAAGCTACGAAAAATCTTCTCGTCCGAAATACCGCAGTGTCTCAAGACAAAAGTCTTCGACCAGTGTGTGTTGCCAGTGATGACATATGGAATTGAGACGTGGTCGCTAACAATGGGCCTTATAAGAAGGCTCAAAGTCACTCAAAGGGCAATGGAGAGGGCTATGCTTGGGGTTTCACTGCGCGATCGAATCAGGAATGAGGAGATCCGCAGAAGAACGAGAGTAACCGACATAGCCCGAAGAATTGCAACACTAAAGTGGCAGTGGGCTGGACACATTGCCCGTAGGACCGATGCCCGATGGGGCCGACGGGTTCTCGAGTGGCGACCACGCACCGGAAGACGTAGCGTGGGTAGGCCCCCGACAAGGTGGACCGACGACCTGGTGAAGGTCGCGGGAAACCGCTGGATGCGGGAGGCGCAGGACCGGTCGTCGTGGAGAACCTTGGGGGAGGCCTATGTCCAGCAGTGGACGTCTTTCGGCTGAAATGATGATGATGATGATGATTCTTCCTACTTGTGTATGTTTTTATGTGTGTTTAGTATTTTTTGAAATGTGCATGTTTATTGTGACTAGGTCGTATATGGCCGAATGTATTTTGATCTATGTATGAGTTAGGTGTACAATAAAGTATACAATATGTAAATAAAACCCTGTCCGATCGGTGAAGGTATTGTTAGGTATTGTTAACTGATTCTAATAATGCCTACAAAGCCGTGCTAAACTTAAAAAAAAATCCAAAAAAAATAAATATTACTTCGAAAAAGCGAGGTAACTTAATGCATGTGCGGTAGGCAACACGTTAGGCATACATGCGCTAGTGAAGGGGGGCAGGGAAGGCGGCACGTGGTCGCATCGCTATTCGCTCCGTCACAAATGGTGTTGTCACTTTTTTTAAATTACCAAATTTTGGGGAAGTTGGAATTAATTCGCGAAAAAAAAAAGATTATTTCAAAATTCATTAGTATTCTCAAGCCTTTTTAACATACTTGAAAAGGCTTGGCAGACGATGATGATGATGTACATGATCATATAGCGTAGAAAACCACTATGTTTTACTCGTTTTACTCGGTGGTAGGCCATAATATCGGCTGCCGTTTATTTTTGTTTAATCATTATAAACTAGCGCAACTAACAACACGACCAACGCAAACAACACGACCAACGAAGCAGCGCCAAAGGGAGATAGATCTAAAGACCCCCCACAACCAAACTCCCAACACAACAACATTAGGCGCATCGTACCCGGCACACATCACAACACAACTGCTCAAAGCCCTCCTCCGAATGGTTTCACCAGACATCATTTCAAAAAATACTAAACACACTTAAAAACATACACAAGTAGGAAGAATATCAACTACATATTACATTTCTAGCCAATCTACGATAGCCAAAACTATCTCAAAAAGCAAAGTTTCTTTGCAACATAGTAAGAATCTGACTCCAACATACTTAACCCCTAATAACTTTGATGGATATCGAAACAGCGACACATTATCCGATCAAAATATTTACCTAAATCAAAGTGAAATCTAAAGCAATAAACAACGATACTGTTGTACGGCATTAGTATAGGCGATATTATGCTAATAACACGACCCAAGGCGACTGGAAGACTTGTCGACGTAGGCGCCACCTACCTGCGCCGGACGGAACCGTGTTCCCGGGCCTTTACATCATTTCATTAGCATCTTACAAGAGCTTTCATGTAGCCCACCACGGTTTTAATGGAGACAGATATCTGTTGCATACAAATCGAGGGTTTTTGACGATAGTTTATTTAAGAATAAAAAAAAAAATTTAGCATATCGCATCAAAAAGAAACGAAGAAGTTGCAGTGTTTGCAAGGCAAATTTTATGCCGTCGAGTAATGGGTTGCTCTGGAGACTTTATTGCTAGAACCATTTGCTGGCTAAATTATTCGTCAGGCCGTTCATTGCCCCAGGTCGCATAAAGACTAAAAAATAGAAACCCATAACTATAGGAGTGCTAAAATGGAGTATAAAATTTCAAACTCCTAAAGTAATTTATGCCTCAATAACTTCTTTATAAAACTTAATGATTTTTTACGATATTAATTTTAGCTATGTAACAGACCACTATACCTACGTAGGTACTCGTACTTAATATGAGTGGGCACTTACATTATTTAAACAAAGGTATGAACCACAACCTCCCGCGAAACCTAACGCCCTTGCCATTAGGCTATTGTCGGGTATTTTTTTCTGTGGGTTGCTAGGTACTCAGCTACATTGTTTGAAGTGTATACCAAGTTTATCATCTGAAAGTAAAACAACCTTTTTCCATTAGTTGACTCATAGGATACGAAGGCACATAGTTATTTTAGGAGCGTTGTCATAATTCCTGAATGCTACTCAGAAATAATTTATCTTTTTTTTTTTTTTATGGGACAAACCCGCCACACTTTTCCCAACCACTGCAACTCCTGAAAGCCAGAATCAACAGTGGCGACCGCCAGAAAAACGCCGAGCAATGAAGCTCGACGAGTCCCGGAGAAACGATTCAACTGTCTTGGGTCCCGCAACGAAATTAATCAGAAAAGAATAGCGGAGGAGTAAGAAAAAAGATATTTTTTCCACTTCCCTCCATAACAAGCAGGAGACAGAACAGAACTAGGCCAAACGGCACAAAGGGACATTATTGCAACTGGGAGAAGCCCAGATTGCCAAACACCACGGAATAAAATTTGATTAAGTTAATGGGTCCTAAGTAGGTATTAGCTGTTACAATTGATTCCAATAATAGGTATGGCAAAAGCGCCTGAACGCACGGAAATTGGTTCTAGTTTCTACAAGGTCCGTATAATAAACGACTCCGGATGTAACTTGTACACTATCCAACATAATATTGCGTTCATTCTGCCAAAGAACACACTCCCACAAGATGTGATGTGCGGACTGTTCAAATTCACAGTTCGATGTAGAACACTGACACAAAGGGGAAGGAACAAGTTTAAAAGAATACAGTTTACTTTTAAAGTTGCCATGACCTGTGAGAAATTGGGCAACGCAGTGGTCAACCACCAGCCATGTCTTAGCCAGCCGATCACCAACGGATGGAAAGAACAGATGGAGGTGCCGGCCCTTGATGGAATTATCCCACCTACTTTGCCATTCGGATAAGAGGTCCTCCCAGACTTCAGTCTGAGGTTTAAATAATCTAGAGATTTTATTAAAGTCGCGTTGTGTAACAAAATTAGTGTCCATGGCCTCCCCCCTCGCGGAGTAGTACATTGAAGCACGTCGCTGTACCTCAAGGTCGACTGGAAGTACACCTGCCAGTACCGGTAAGGCTTCAGTACTGACCGTTCTATACGCCTTGCATAAAAATATCAATGCCAAACGTTGGCTTTGAAGCAGTTTACGTCGTGCCGCTCCTATGCTGGCCCTATCGGCCCAAACAGGTGCACCGTAGCACATACATCCTAAGTAGGTAGCTCCATATATAGTTTTTAAAGTTAGGAATGATAGACCCCAAGTTGCTTTGGATATTCTAGTCAGGGCATAAAAGTTCTTTTTAGCTTTTTCACCAACTATTTTTATATGTTCGATAAATGAAAAATTCCTTTCTAAGATCATACCAAGGTAGCATACGGATTGCTGTTTTTTAATGGGAACGTTGTTAAATTTAATAGTAGGCAATGATTTAAGATTACCTTTTAGTAGAAGTTGATAGGTTTTATGTGGCGCAAATGCTAGGCGGTTACGATCACCCCACTGAGATATTAAATTTAGGCAAGTATTGGCCAAGTTCTCAAGTCCAGCTCGGGTACTTGACTGAATGAGCAGTAGGCCATCGTCCGCGTAACCAGTAAGTGAACAGCCGCAAGGAAGCGGGATCGCGAGGAAGTCATCAAAACCCAAATTCCATAAATAAGGACCGACAACTGAACCCTGAGGACATCCCATGGTTAGTGTTTTAGTACTAGAAAAATGACCGAGCTTAAGTACCGCGGAACCGTTTATAAAGTAAGAGTAAACGAGATTATATATGTTTCTATAGCAACCGCGGGTTTTTAATTTTAACAACAGCATAGGCCACCAGGCGTTATCAAAAGCCCCAGAAATATCCAGGAAGATCCCAATTACGTACTTGTTTTCAGATTGGTTAACGGTTCTTCTGACAGAAAGCGCCGCGTCGACTGTAGATTTACCTATGGTGAAGCCATATTGATTATTATGGAATTTTGGACCGTTCGGTAGTAAACGTGGAACGATGAGGCGCTCAAGAAGTTTACCCAAAAAAATAATTTATCTTATGTATTTTCGAAATTTAAAGATATACCTAGAACTTACATGTCCATACAACACTGTCGAACCGTCCCTACACGCGGCGTATAAATCCTGTCGTACAAAAAACGCGTCCGTCAATAAACGGTAATGATCCATACAACATTGACGACTGGGTCTATGCATCCCTACATATGTAGTATAAAATAAAGTCGCTTTCTCTGGCCCTATATCCCTATGTATGCTTAAATCTTTAAAAATACGCAACGAATTTAGATGCGGTTTTTGTAATAGTTTGAGTGATTGAAGAGAAAGGTTTATATGTATAATAACATCCATTAAATAGTGGAAAAATACTGACATTTTTGAGGTTTATAATGTGATGTCGTAAAAAATTACAGTTTTTCGCTTCATTTATCAAAATAATGTACTAAGTATTATTCACATTGATAAGACACAAAACTCTACAATGGTATATGTCTATCACTTATGGATATCCTACAATAACATTTTTGTCATTAACTTTTTACGGCAAATAATGGATAATTTTCCAAGCGATTTTAACCAATACAGCATTAATTCTTATCTAATTAAATACCTTAAATACATTATTGATTTAATATAGATCTATCTGGTCCTTTACAGCACACGATTTAAATTAATATTTTCGAAGATGTTACAGATTTAAAAATCGTAGGACGTAGCGTTTGCGGCGGTACCAATCGTACGGGGCGGCGAGGCAGCGCGCGACGGCCGTTATGTTTTTATATTGTACAACGATCACGGTTTTTCTGTAGTGTATTTAGTATCAGTATACCCTTGCGAAGCCGGGGCGCCGGGCGGGTCGCTAATTGCGTATAAACTGCACCGTAGAAAAAACAACGGCTTGTACTCGAGGTGCCGGCAGAGGTGAAAAATTGAACATTAAAATTTTGTTATTTTTGCATTTGGATGTTTTGGAAAAGTTAGGGAATATTTAGCATATTTTTTTTATTACTTATTTACTCGAATTTTAAATGTATATAACCGCTCGGGCCATCAGAAGTCACCATCCGTGGATGCACGTAGCAGACTGTAATACACACACACATGCACTGAACAGCAGGAGTTTTCCTACATTTTCGCAGAGCGGTAAATAGAGAATACTTTACCTAGTCTTACAAATTTTCGATCCGGGCTACGTGTTCTGACACAAATTTAAAACCCATCCCAAAAAAATTAACAACGCCACCAAGTTTTCATTTCAAAAAAAGTTTGTGATCCGCACAACACTGACGACAGGACAGCACGATAAACAAATAGTAGTTTTTCTCGACAATAAAAACGAATTGTTGTAAGGTGTTTGTGAGTTAAGGAGAGCTAACCTAAGAAATCATGGTGACATGGAGAGTGCGACTGTTGCAACCAAGGGCTGGCCACAATAGCGGCGGTAAGTTCCCTCTGACCTTCCGTCTGACGCAGGTCCTCACCAAACATGGCTGTTTCGGGAGATTCCTGTTCCGGATAAAGCGGGAGGAAACGCCAGGGTGTTACCACTGTGGGGATCACTCTGAGTATACGATGTAGCATACGGTGGAAGTCTACCCAGCTTGGGTAGAGCATCCCCGTGTCTTCGTGGCGGCGATCAACGACAATTTCTCGCGTCTGGACCTGGTCCGGGCCATGGTCCAGAGCGATAGTACATGGCAAGCCGTCACCTGCTTCTGCGATGCCGTGATGCTGGCAAAGGAGGAGGCAGAGCAGGTGAGTGAGCGGGATTTCCAGCGCCCTCACGCCTCCAGCCGCCGCAGGAGACGCCGTGGTCGGGAGAATACATTGACTCCCGGCCACCATACCATATATAACATTGGGAGTTTTGGCGGGAAAGTCAAGCTGAGTGTCACGCTCGTTTTTCGTTGGACTTTTAAAATTATTTATAGTGTTGTTTACTAAATAAAAGTGCGTGATTTATATTGTAAAAAGTGCATTTAGTAAATAGTTCATAAAGAACAGTGAAATATCGCTGCATAGTGGCCACATCATGACTTTGCCCCAAACCTCACTCGTAAGACGAGTCACGCGGCCGTCTTTTTCGACATGAATAATTCATAATTACGTGACATTGGCTAATTGCACAAACCGTGCGAAGCCA
Organism: Sesamia inferens; assembly: GCA_037179545.1. Taxonomy (NCBI): domain Eukaryota; kingdom Metazoa; phylum Arthropoda; class Insecta; order Lepidoptera; family Noctuidae; genus Sesamia; species Sesamia inferens. Next base: position 20,847,528 of record CM073927.1, on the reverse strand, counting down.
AAAAATAAAGAAATAAAATATATAACATTTAAAAAAAAACTATGCAATTCAACGGTGTGATGTTGTGAGTTATTAAGAGACGAGATCGTGGTTTTCCTACTTCAGCTAAACTGCACATAGATTTACCTAGAAGCCCTATAACATATTGAGAATCCTATTCAAATCCCGCATGAAATATATATGAGAACTGTTTCAAAACCAATAAATGCTTTATGACAGCTATAAAACCGGGCTCTATTTTCCCTTTAATATTTTCAATCATCGAAATAGATATTAGATCAGCGTTTGTGATAGGAATCATAATACTGATGATAGTTCATTCATACGAATTACGTTTGCTTAGTGAACAATAGTTTATTGTGCAATTATGCTATCGCTTGCATTTAATCTCGTCGAGAGCCTCTTCTATCGGCGGCCTACGCGATTTTTGGAATATTCTCCTTGATTCACTGTTCATGTCTGTATGGGTACGTAAAATCTAGCATTCTCGATGAACGTTACAGGCAATGTATGCATAACATAAGTATGTTATCGTCTGAACATCGTTACGTCACATCAATCGTCATCTGTATAACTGTCAAGGTGCTCGTTGCGTAAGCGCATCCGTGAGGTGTCATTGACATTACGGATGTTATGTGATTTGTGAATAAGGGATCTGTTATTTTTGGCAGTGAGAGTCATTTTCATAATCGTGCATTTGATTGTTTGTTGCTACTGTTTCCAAGAAAGTTTGTTTATGTTGGTTTATCATATAATGTATATTGTGGGTGTTCGGTTTAACTAATTCTGCAGCTGCAAGTTTTAAAGCATAATCAGCCTGTACCTAATGTACCCAATCTTTGGTCCTGAATCCCTTATTTCGTGAGGGATTGGACACATGTTTTTTTTTCATTAGGAGGGTTTGGATATTGATCTATCACCCAAGCCCAAGCAGCTTGGACTTAGGTACATTTTAGCTTTATTCTATCACCCGCCCAAGCAGTTTGGACTTATATTTTAGTTTTATTAGTCATAACTTGATTTATTTGTTGTAAGTAAAAGTTGCCACCAATAATAAAATATCAACTTTATATAAACAAAATAAATTAGGCACGCCCACTAAACACCTTGTTTCCCAATTATATCTAGTTTTGCCATAGTTGTAGCAATAAAACTAATTAGTAAAGCCATTAAGGAATAGAGCAATCTTTAATTATTTATTTCAAAACGAATCTACAATTATATGAGCGACAATGGCCTAATTGCGCTAGTGGCTGGTGATGGAAACTTGGCGACAGATCATACTTCGATATAATAAATCACAGTTATTATAAAATCAAATATGCAATCATGACGTTTACTGATTTTGATTTTAATTCTGTATCATTTCAGCCCGTAAACCTCTTGTAACCTTTTATTGAAGCCATCTATGAATATACATATTTTACAAGGTAAGGTACATATTTTCTGTATTCATTGCCAAGATGTACCTACATTTCGTAAATTACATTTAGCTTAAGAGCTATCTATGCTCGGAGTTTCTCTGAGCGGTCGAATCAGAAATTAGGAGATCCGCAGAAGAACCAAAGTCACCGACATAGCTCATTGAGTCAATAAAATTAAGTGGCAGTCAGCGGGGCACATTGCTCGTAGAACCGATGGCCGATAGGAAAGTAGGGTTCTGGAGTGGCGGCCACGTACCGGAAGATGCGGATTAGGAAGGCCCCCAACTAGATGGACCAATGACCTGGTGAAGGTCGCGTGAGGCCGATGGATGCAGGCAGCACAAAACCTGTCGTCGTGGAATGCCTTAGGGGAGGCCCTAGTCCAGCAATGGACCTCTATATTCTGAAGAAGAAAAATAAGCTTATAGTATTTAGCCTGCTGAGACACAGACCTATTCTAGGTGAGGAGAAGTGGGACGTAGAAGTCACCTTTCTTTGAACTTTTGCTTTTAGGACGTGCCGGTTTCCTTACGATCTTTTCCTTTGCCACAACTCGCAATTGGCATCCGTTATCACTGCAGCTATGTTTACGTATCACATAATAGAAGGGAGCCGTCAATCGGGCACTAATCCAGTTGGCCATACAGCTACTGAAAAATTTTAAACAACACTTTGAATCAGACCTAGAACCTCAAGTTCAACAAGTCACAAGAAACATTTGCGACATCACATATCACATACATTGCATGTTCAACATAAATGTTAATATCAAACAGACCTGATTTGCCCATAACTCCGAAAAAAAACCAACCCAATTCATGACGAGCCCGTGCAATATTTGCACAATAAAGATATATCTTCGTCATTTCCCAATCAACCGACAACAAGAAAAACAAAGATCGTACTATTTTGTAACAGAAATTTCACGCGCTCATAACGTTAGCTTGCGTTACGTAAAGCCAGTGCGAATTCGAATCGAAAAACCAGATTGCTTGATTTATGGGGTTAGCAAACTGTGTGTGGTGTCGTGACGTGTTCTAATCATATCGAGTTAAATGCCTAATGGTCACTAATGGAAATAATCGCGGGAGATGATCTGACGAGGACTGTCTGCGACCGCGTGGAGAAAGTGACAAGTTTGCCGGTATTAAGGCGCAGTTTTATTGCCGTTTGTCATTTCTGAATTATTGTGTTTTGTTGACAGTTTGTTTTTTTACTATATAAGAGAATGATTTGATCAATAGCTTCTGTATAATTATATGAACGACGACCTTTCCGTGCTTCGAAAAGCACGTTAATCCTGTGGTCCCGGCTGTCAGTCTTTGGCATTTTTTTTTTTAATTAGTCGCCAGAGAGCTGAAAAGGTAACATCCTATGACGGGTCATAGAGGTCATATATTGTTCAATAGGATGCATTTTGCAAAATGTGCGAGGGAATAGGGTATTTGACTAAAAAAAACTAATTAGTCCGTCAGTCAGATTTTCAAAAAATACTAGACTCGTATTTTTCTTTTTTCATATAAACAAAAAATGAAGAAGACACAGTGCGTTGAAAACTCATGTGAAGTCACTGCATGCTATACTTTTAGCGACCATTGACGTCACCAGCCACCACTCGTGATCTTTGATGCCTTTTAAATTTGTCAATTTTTGTTGATTTGATAAAACAAAAAATACGAGTCTAGTATTTTTTGGAAATCTGACTGACGGACTAATAAGTTTTTTTTAGTCAAATACCCTATTGCATGACCCCATCTCCGTTCCGAGTACCCTTACGTTGTAGACACCGCTACGACCCGGACGAAGCGTTTCGCCTCATCTTTTATCATCGAGGGACTGGAACAATTTACCAATGACGGTGTTTCCGCCGTACTACAATTTGTCAAAGTGTCAACAAGGCTATAGTGAATAGAATAATCAACGATCGCTTCATTGCTTACCATGAGGCGGGATTGCTGTCACAAAAAAAAATAGACAATCGCCCCATACAATTATCTAGCGACTTTGGCTTGCTACTTCCTAAAGCCTTCCTGGATTAATGGGCTATCCAACGCAAAAAGAATTTTTCAAATCGGACCAGGAGTTCACGATATTGGCGCGTTATATTAGTATAGACTAGCGGCCGCCAGCGACGTCGTTCGCGTAGTTTAGTTATGCTCCGCTCCAATTGGTCGCAGCGTATATATAGCTAGCAAATAGCATCATAGCCTAAAGTCTTCCTGGATTAATAGGCTATCCAACGCAAAAAGAATTTGTCAAATCGGACCGGATTAGCGCGTTCAAACAAACAAACAAACTCTTGAGCTTTATATATTAGTATAGATTAGCATTTAACTGCATTCAGATAGTCTGGAATGACAACAACGTACCTAGTAGAGATGTGGTTAGGTAGATGATAATAATCAACGAGGCTATTTTGTACAGAATTGTTACGAGAGCTTTCGAGATGTACTTTTGAACTTTGTTGTTTTTTAGTTTTCATTAACTAATTGGTGTAGCAATAACATTGTACGTTATGTACACTATCGCTGCGTCGATATTAGGAAAAAATTGGAAATGATATTTGAAAGTAAAACATCTTTAGGAAACCTGAACTTTAATTTTGAAATCGCCAATCCGCATTGAGCAAGCGTGGTGATTACGCTCAATCCTTCTCTGTATGAGAGGAGACCTGTGCCCAGCAGTGGGATGATAAATAAGGTTGATGATGATGATGATGATTTGAAAACAAAATGTTAATCATCCTCTTCGCAGACGAAGCAATATTATGGTAAATATATATAAAATTTTCGTTACACAGTGTTAGTAACCAAACTCCTCCGAAACGGCTTCATCGATTATTATAAAATTTTATATGCATATTCAATTATAATAAAACAAAATTTGCATGCCTAAATGGTAAAACATGGCTGACCTGTCATTATATATACATTTTTTTGTCATCTTTTTACCCATGTTTGCAAAATTAAATTATCTTTTCTTTATCTTTAATAAGTTATAAGGGTTGTCCACCTCTAACATTTTAATTTTTTATAATATGCCATTAAAAATACCCTAAATTTTCACCTTTCTACAATCAACTTCTGTTTTTAATGGCGATTTTAATAAAATATTCCCTAGAAATAATGTATATCGATAAAAACAACGTTTGCTGAGTGAGCTGGTATATCAATGAAAAATAAACAAAGTATTACATCGATTAGCAATTATTTACTTTTAATTCTCACGAATCCGATGAATAATCTGATCGTGATGGGTCATTCGGATGTTCGTGGGCGGTGACTGGCAACGCTTTATAATAAATCCACGGCAGGTGCAACTATTCGATCGATTGTTTACGACAACGATAATAGAAACCGCAAATTATGATAAATGTATAGGTAAAGAAATTATTAGCATGCTAACTTTCAAATGGATTTCCAATATTTTCTTTCTTTCACTAAGCTTTATTTTAAATGACAGAAGCAACTTTTTTTAGAAAGACAACGGTTTCTAAATTTCGAAATAAATTATTTAAATGGTCAATTAGGTTTTGAATGTGTTTTAGTTTTAATAACTTGGAAGGGAATGCAAATAAAATGTAAGGTTTCCTTTTTTTTTTATTACCCAATCATCAAATGACCTCTCCCGCTCTGGTCGGAGCGGAAGGGTGTGTCAGACTTTTAGTGACTAAAACCCACCCGTGTTTCTTCACTTGCCTGTGCGCACGGGCCACGCCTTCTTATTGTAAGGATTCCTGAGGTTTCTTGATCTAAAAATATGCAGTATGTTAAGAAAACCCTGTCCGACCCATAAGGATAATAAAGGATAGGTAAACACATGACCAAATATAATATAACATTTTACGTAATCATCATAGGACCGAATTAATTCCAACTTCCCCGAAATTTGGTAATTTTGAAAAAAGTGACAACACCGGTATTATTATGAGCGAATAGCGATGCGACCACGTGCCGAGTGCCCTGCCGCCCGCCGCCCGCGGAAGGGTGGTTAACGCACATTAAGTTACCTCTTTTTGCGAAATAATATTTAATTTTTTAGGGTTTTTTTTTTTTAAGTTTAGCCCGGTTTTGTATGCATTAGTAGAATCAGTTATCGATACCTAACAACACCTTCACGGGTCGGACAGGGTTTTCTTAACATACTGTATAATCAGGCTGTAATTGTTAAAGAGATAAAGATGATTTTATTTTGTTGAACTTATACGCTATCGAAACAATATAATTTAATTTACATAGGAAATCCTGTATAATTATAAAATTAAAGACATAAATATGCCTTTTGTTTTGTAAAGATAAATTAAATTAAACATGAAATAAAATCTTTAAAAATGTTTTTTTTTATTTTTATAATTAAATTATATCCACACCAGGCGAGAGCTATCCCTTAAGATCATAATTTAATGTGTAGATAAAACTGAGAGGCTAATTTGTAAACCGTTACAGTTGCGCAAATATCAATATACTCACATTAACTAGTTTTGTATACTGGCTTTGTACGGGTTCCTTCCTAAATCTACAGAGTAATCTTCACTTAGTGCGATTTACGAAGAAAGTGTTCGAGAATTATTAGTTCAACTGAAACCAATTAGGATAGGTTGTGAAACGGACTGTTTTATCTTAATAATAGATTGAAATATATACCTACCGATCTATTTTGTTAACATCTCACAGTGAAATCCAACATAAACTAAGCTGTCATTCCACCTGATGACACTATTGACAGCTGTCATGTCAATATGTCGTTTTGAAACACTTTGCCTGAGTTTCAAAAGGACAATACATGAGTAGTCATTTCAACTAATGAATTCAAGGTGATGATACTATTATCAACTTATTTCACCTAAGTTGTATGATGAAATTGTGATAGAATGTTTCAATATATTTAATTCGATGTGACAGACACACAGTTCCCACTTAACGACATGGAACTATTCCTTCGCAATATTCGAACTACTTTTACTGGGGTTTAATTTTTTTACGTGTTATGTAAGAGACAAGTCGCATATCGTGATCAATGTCTTAAGGATAAGTTTTCGGTAATTAGATGGCATTAGCATATTGCATGAGATATAATCTCTATAATATTGAAGCGGTTAAATATTATGTCGATAGTTAGCAAATACTTAACACATTTCATATAGAGATACATTTGTCAAAATGGTTGCTACATTTTTTTTAAATGTTATTAAATTCTTTCATAGCGTGTTACATAAAAGTTTGCGACGGGCATCTTACAAAACGTTACGATTTATTGACAATTTTCCGCTTGTTATACGCCTTCATATTTGAAACATCGGTTGATGCAATAAAGAACAAATTATAACTTATAGATAAGTAGTGCGCAGTAATCCATACTAATATTATAAATGCGAAAGTAATTCTGTCTGTCTGTCTGTCACGCTTTCCCGCTTAAACCTCTCAACCTATTTTGATGAAATTTGGTACAGACAACCTTTAGAACCTGAGAAAGGGTATAGGCTACCTTTTATTGGAAAATTTGATATTCCTGAGGGAAATCTAAAAAGCGCGATATAACCGAAGTCCACGCGAGTAAACCGCGGGCGGAAAGCTAGTGTATTATATAACTTATTGGGCAGTAAGGTTCTGGAGCGGCGGCCACGTACCGGAAGACTCAGCATAGGAAGGTCACCAACAAGGTGGACTGATGACCTGGTGAAGGTCGCGGGAAGCCGATGGATGCGGGCAGCACAAGACCGGTGATCTTGGAAAGCCTTGGAGGAGGCCTTTGTCCAGCAGTAGACCTCTATAGGCTGAAGAAGAAGAATTCGAGTAGTTTTCAGAACATGTAATTCTGAATTCATGAGTTGAACATGTTTACATAATAAATACCGACACCCAAATATATTTTCTTTAGCATCAAGTCATCATCATTCATCATCATTTCAGCCGAAAGACGTCCACTGCTGGACATAGGCCTCCCCCAAGGTTCTCCACGACGACCGGTCCTGCGCCTCCCGCATCCAGCGGTTTCCCGCGACCTTTACCAGGTCGTCGGTCCACCTTGTCGGGGGCCTACCCACGCTACGTCTTCCGGTGCGTGGTCGCCACTCGAGAACCCGTCGGCCCCATCGGGCATCGGTCCTACGGGCAATGTGTGCAGCCCATTGCCACTTCAGTGTTGCAATTCTTCGGGCTATGTCGGCAGCAGCAGCAGCAGCAGTCGGCGGTGTAGCATCAAGTAAATTATTGTATTCTAGAAAAGTATTTGTGTGTATGACAATTATTGTAATTAATAAACATTTATACCTACCCAGTAGTCACGTAGCTACGCCTCTCAGAATATTAAGTGTTATTAATAAATAGCAATCAAAAGTGATGGTTGACTATTCGCGTATTACGCTATACGATATCTGTCAAAATATTTTGACGGCCCGCCCGTATCGAAGCCACTGGCGGAGAGTACGCAAAACGCTACTCATTAATTACATCCGACATTACTAGTTTTACTTTCATTAGTTATACAAGATATTTACATAATTTTCTATTTGACTAAAATAATAATATCCTGCTGTCGATGTCCTCTCTATATTTACTTTAAACGATATAAAGAGTGTATTTACTTTAAATTACATAAAGAGAGCAGTGCAAAACAGCGAGATCAAAAGTTTTGAATAATTGAAGATATGTTTACATACGTTTAATAGAAACCGGAAAACCATATTAAAGCAAAAGATATCGCACAAAGCCCATATATAAAAAATATCAATTGTTGATGGTAGACGGTTCGGTCGTTGAAAGGCTTTCGATCGGTTTATTCGAGACAAGAACTTTTATCTCAAACATATTCGTTTGCTCGGAGAGATCGTTGCGGCTAACAAAAGGGCCGAAAGTTATGTTATTGCGAAATGGAACGGCTTCATAAATTGTAGGACGTTTCGCTTTTGACAGCCTTCCCGAGGTAAGCTTTACGTGAAACCATGCTCCTGTCTTCCGTACTAACAGAATACAGAGAGTTACAGTACCTATAATTCCTTCTTTAGATTATCTATTGTTTCAATCTCGTCGTATTGTGATAGCTTGAGTCCGGGTTACGGTGAGTGTTTGGCCCTGATATTATCGCCGAAACTTACTTCTAGCTCACTTCTGTGTCATATTTTAAGAATGCCAGCAATCACATGGCATTTGCAGTCTCCATAATAATATATACAAATCACTCTGCTATCTAATCTAAATAGCACTCGAGACATTGTTGTATTCAATATTGAGAGCATAATAGCTACGGAATTGTGAGAATTTTCTTACAACGTTGGTACATCATTATCCTATTACATGCAAGACGCACGAATACACTGGAAATAGCTTTTTCTGGAACAAAAAGGAGCAGCCACTTAATGCTCGAGTTCACAATGAGCAAAGGCGTGACAAGATAAAATCTAGGGTACACCGTCGGCGAATTAAAATAAAATATCGCATTGAAAACGGACTGAATAGCCTTTGGGATGACATTAAGCGCAATTACTAGAGCCGGGACGCTATTTACATGTATTGGTTGGGATGCCTTAAAAAGTGCCCGTGATGTGTGATTGCACCCCCTTCAATAATGAGATTGTTTGATATATCGGCGCCGTATACGCAATTACGCGTCTATTTGAAATGCTCGCTCGAATCGCTCGTTTATAATGAGAAATATCTTCAGGCAACTCTAGTAATTCGAAAACGATTTATATTTTACAAACGTTGGTTGATTTCTCGCGAAAATTACGTTGAATTTCTTACGATTGCCATAAAATGTTATTTATTGCTTGTATGCGATGATTTTACACGCATAAATTACTGCTGAGCTTTATTATATACGACTTTAGACGACCTGCAAATAGCTTTTTGAATAGAACAATAGAAGAGTATCGTGTTATCTTAATACGTCTAACCTCTTATTAAGAGTCAGAAGCTAATGAATCACTCTGAGATTGGTTGAACACAGATTAAAGAGTTGCCACTGGTTTTTTTTTAGTTTTCATCTGATAAATCTTACTATTATTATATACGCGATAAACGAAATGTGTATGGATTAATGGATGAGCGTTATTCATTCAAGTAAACGTCACTAAATGGATTTGCATTAAATTTTACTCTAAATGTATACTAATATTATAAATGCAAAAGTAACTCTGTCTGTCTGTCTGTCTGTTACGCTTTCCCGCTTAAACCTCTCCACCGATTTTGATGAAATTTGGCACAGACAATCTTTAGACCCTGAGAAAGAACATATACCTACATTTTATTGAAAAAAAAAAAATATTCCCGAGGGAAATCTAAAAAGCGCGATATAGCCGGAAGCCGCGGGCGGAAAGCTAGTAGTTCATAACCAGGGTTAACACAAGGGATATCTACTTTCATCCCGACATTCCCACGTAATCGAAACTTATGCGGAAAAAAAATGGAGAACTCAAATTATAAAATTATCGTGACTTGAGATTTCATTCTGTTATCCTAATTATATACATTATGTTGCAACCAAAATGTCCTAGAACCAACGATTCAGAAACTACCAACCGGCATTTTATCAGCGACATGGATAATTACCCACTTCTTCACACACAGAGAAGAAAACTTAGTAGTGGGTACATTATTGGCTGATTATATTGTATCTAAGTCTTTGACCAGTGTGTGTTGCCAGTCATGACTTACCGAACTGAGATGTGGTCACTCACAATGGGCTCAGAGTCACACAAAGGGCAATGGAAAGCGCTATGCTCGGAGTTTCTCTGCGTGATCGAATCAGAAATGAGGAGATCCGCAGAAGAGCCAAAGTCACCGACATAGCTCTGCGAGTCGCTAAACTTAAGTGGCAGTGGGCAGGGCACATTGCTCGTAAAACCGATGTCCGATGGGGCAGTAAGGTTCTGGAGTGGCGGCCACGTACTGGAAGACGCAGCGTAGGGAGTCTCCTAACAAGGTGGATCACAAGACCGGTGATCTTGGAAAGCTTTGGAGGAGGCCATTGTCCAGCAGTGGATATCTATTGGCTGAAGAAGAAGAAAGATGTTGTATCTGCTTTGCCATACTATCACAAAATCTCAATACACTATTTTGCCAACGCTAGGCCAATCATTTTAAGCAGCAGATAGAGAAATCGATAGAATGACGATGTTTTTTGGTCTGCTTCAATAAAATCTCAAAATTAATAAATTAAATAAAACCAGTGAACTTTGCTATTGAAGGTGAAAGTCCATTCAGAACTGTCGGACAGTCTCTAATTAAATAAAAGCAATTTCACATTTAAATCGCAAAAGTTGATTGTAAATTAGTATAGGATGCAGATATGATCACGCAATTGAAATATTTTAATTCGAGCTGTCATTTGTTATCGCATCCGAGACGATGAAAATAAACCCCAGTTCATTAAAGCTGGGTTGATAAGATCGCCGCACGCGAAAGTCAGTGAACACTGAACATCTCCCAATCGCCTAATTTGTTTTCACTTTCTGTTACCAGTATTTATTGTTCCCCTGACTACGATATTATCTGACAAATGGAAATATTGCGTCATACGATTAATGTTACGCAATTTGTGTAACCTTAGTTCACTTTTTGTGATTTCGCCTGCAGCTTAGAAGATGATTAAACGATAAATAATCAGTAGTCTTTTGATGTCACTTGAAAGAAAGAGCCTCATTGGTGTTATTTTCTAAACAATTGTAATTGGTGATCATTAACGCTTTTTTCTGTTGCATTGATAGAAACATCTGTCAATGTCAATTAGTATTAAGAATCGGTAAGGTGCACAAGATAGTTCTCACTGACACATCTGTTAATAGTGATGTTCGCATACTTATCAGGCGCTGCGATGATGGATTACGTCAAGCCATTATTGATACAATGTAAGAAGTCTGTTACTATCTAATTGGTCATAGTAAAAATATTATCTATTGTCATATTGAGTATCTCTCTTATTGTGGTCAGTAATAATAAGAAAAGCTAAATAAACAATGAATCAGAGTTCATTATTATGAAAAGTCGTTATAAACAAGTTAATAAGATAGAGCTGACTGTGGTATCACAAAAGACAGCTGGTCTGGTGGTTACTACGCCTGTTCTTGGCACTTACACCGTCTTATGCTATAAATTAGAACTGATTTGCAAAATGTTGTAATCAGCGTAAATAGTTCAAGGTTTACAATATTTGACATGGTTGTGGTTTAGATATTTCCCGTGTAATCTCGGTTTCTGAATCATAGTGACCCAGATATTTATTAGCTTTTAACAAAACAAATGAAGACGAGTGGTAAACGCACGAACTTGTCAAACAAAAGAGAAGTCGTGTTTCATTAGAGTTCGTCGGTTCAGCAGAAAAATATTAATTAATTAATTTCAATGAGAGTTTTTGCTCACCCACGCAGTACAACATGCAGCCTTTGTTACAGGCTGGGAATTGCTCAGAGAGCTATGGAGCGTCCCATGCTTCGCATAAGACCGAGTTTCAATATGACAGAGTCGCGTTCAAGGACTTTAAGCCAAGATCTTGGTCGTCTGGCATGGAAACGTGGGGATTAGCACAAGAATAGAGAGGTCTATGCCCAGCAGTGGGTGGAGTCGAGCTTTGAATAAATACATATAGCGAAAGAACGTTATTTTGTAAAAGCTCCACAATATTTAAGCAGCATCTATTCTATAATACTTGGGATTACAAAGTTTCAAAAGAATTTGATGGTCGAATGATTCGTATTCTGGACACTTAAACTGTCACTCAAGCTAAGAGAGTTTGGTCCAGGCATCCAACAATAATACCAGGAATAGACTTATAAACTCAATTATTATTATATCATAAGGTTTAAAGTTGTAAAACAAATACAATATAGTGCATGATTTCGATATCAGTACATCTTAATTGCGTAAGAGACGGGACATCGCTCAGCGGCCGCCGACCGGAGTTTCATTTTCTTATTTTTATCACAAATATTTATTGCTTAATTAAATTACTGTTTCTTTTCTCTGTTTGGAAAGACAAAACAACATCACATATTTGCGATCCGTTCACAAATATCTGAAGTTGTTTTGTTTAATAAAAAACGTGCTTTGAGTAGGTACGCTTATCTAATAACATAAAATACGAGATTTATGTACTTATACATTATGTTCGAAACAAAACGTTTACAGTTGCTTCTGTTTGTGACAATGTACCTTCATAAATGTTGCGAATTGCGAAACAACTATTTGTAGAGGAGCTATGAAAGATGTCAGGATTAGGTGCGAATACATAAACGCTGCAACTGTCATTACTGTGTCGACAAATCCGTCGCGTGCACCCAGCTTTCACTGCCTTTGTTGTCAGTGCGCTGAAGACGACACTTTCGCCTGACAAATCCAACTGACAAACGCACTGTTTGGCTTCGCGACTTTTAAATATTTCGACATTTCGAAACACTTGCGAAATTCCCCTTGCCTCGCGTCACAATAGAAAAAATACTAGGCGCCTATACGCCTATGTTTATTTAAGTATTTCTCTCGCGAATTAGTTTCTTTTTGGTCGCGATGTGGGAACGGATACAACAGGAAGAATGTTAACAATCCGGTCGTACTGAGGATGCTAATTGAGTCTCGGCAAGCGTTACCAGTCTGGACGAGGCACCTACTATACATTTTCATAATTTCTGAAGTTTATTACGAACCCTTATCGAAATGAGTTTTACCGTGTTCCTTGTTAAATAAACACACCTCTTACCAGCGTTTGAATATCTCTATGCTGATAATCGTAGTAGAATACGAGTACCTATAGTAGTAGTTATTTGTATTTTTATCCCTATTTTCCCAAATACGTATCCCTATTGTTAATGACGAATGCGAGATGCTCCATTTGTTTGAGTATATAAGTTTATTGATTGCCTGGGTAGTGAATAGGGAGTGATTCTATCAGTAAATCAGTAAAGTAAACCAAATCCTAAATCTAAGAAGAAAATGGTCTTCTAATTATTTTTTATCGTTGACAAATGACATGATTGAGGAACGTAAGTTGCCTTTATTATCATTTTTAAATCTGTTTACAGTTTTGATTGTATTAGAGCACCGAATTATAAAAGCCTAATACTTCAAAATGACAAACACAAAACAATGACAACACGGTTGGTGCAGTGGCTGAGTGATCGACCGCTGCGCTGCGTGTCGCGGGTTTGATTCCCATATTGAACAAATACTTTTATGGTCTACAGGTATATGTTTGGATACAATAGTAATTACTAGTATTGGACAGAGAAATTTATTTGAAAGAAAAATGGAAATGTTTTAAAATTAAACTATCATCAAGTACCCCTAGTAGGGGCAACAGGCGACATTTAATAAGATGACGAGTCTGCCGGCTGCATAGGAACGCAGCTAAATCCCAACGGTGCACAGAATCGGGTGCATTTATTTACATTATTATGTCGCCCCGGCTATTTGTGGTCCACCAGAGATGAATCTAGAAGTGAACGGAAATGAGCGCACTGTGGAAAAAACGCTGCATATATGTATGTAGTCGTGGTGGCCTAGTGGTTAAAACACCAGCCTCTCAAGTATGAGTGCGCAGGTTCGATCCCACGTCAGGCAAGTACCAATGTGACTTTTCTAAAGTTATATGTACTTTCTAAGTATATCTTGGACACCGATGACTGAAGGTGAAGGAAAACATCTTGAGGAAACCTGGACTTTAAGTCTGAAATCGCCAACCCGCATTGAGCAAGCGTGGTGATTACGCTCAATCCTTCTCTGTATGAGAGGAGACCTGTGCCCAGCAGTGGGACAATAAAAAGGTTGATAATGATGATGTATGTAGTACGCCGCTTATTTTTGGCAATTACTTGTCCGAGATCGGTATAACAAACAGCAGGGTAATTGCGCAACACACTATCAGTAACAATGTGTTTGATTTTGACAGTTCAACAACATTCAATGCGTTATTTACGTTGTTGAGTAGACACGTTTTTACACATATGGAGCATTGGAGTAGCAATAACCTTCGAAATAATTCCAACTGAAAGTAATAGTAGGTATGTTACGTAATTAGGGTGCTGGTTTGGTATCGGTATAACAGCCTTAAATTTCCTAACATCTCATCATTTAAACAATGTTTTTTTTTTATTGTAAATGATTTCTTTTCTGTAATTATGTTTTATTTTTAATAATTATAAACTAGTGTTCGACCGCAATCCCGTCTGATGATAAGTAGTGATGCAATCGTTGATGGTAAAGCACGCTAGTTTATTAAGCCTATTCATATATTTAAAAAAAAACTTAGTAAATGGGAAGAAAGACGGCAGTTGAGCGAGATGATGCAATGTTAAGCCCAACAACACGACCAATGATGTTGCGCCAGAGGGAGTTTGATCTGGAGACCCTCCAGGACCAAACTCCCGACACAACAACATTCAGCGCATCGTACCCGGCACACATCACAACACAACTGCCAAATTTCCTTTTTAAATAGATAATTTGGCATTTCCTATATCTTGCTCTGAAAAGAAAGGAAACATGCCCATGCCCAAACATATCTCGAGATGGTCTTTTAAAGAAAGTACCACCCAGCACCGGGATTGCTATCAATTGGTTACGTTATTAGCCTGCTGATGTATCTTTATTTTCCCGTTTAATGTATTCCATTTTTTTTGCGCTTATACATAATTTTACTTTTCTTAGGACAAAGAGTACAACAAAATTATCAACACTAATTTATGTATACGAACTGATTAGTCCAACCATTACTAATTACAATTAGCGGAGCAATAAACGGATTATTTATGACAAAATAAACTTTACCATAAAATACCTAATTATGAATAATAAAATGTAAATAATTTAAGTTTACCAACAACTTAACAACTTTATCCTTGTTTATTTACTGGGACGATAAAATTCTACTATGTAGAGCATAACAATAAATCTAAATATGGTATAAAATATTATTTAAACATCTTCTAAACTGATAAATATATATTAATATTGCCACTACGGTAACAAATTATTAAATTTCTAATGATTAATATAACCGTACAAAATACGGTCCTGGTTTGTCGACCGACAAAGACAAGACAAGGTGGGTTACGATTTCAATAAGGTAATGATCTTGACATGGACATTTAAAAGACTGATAAAGTCTACAAAAATTTCTATTCACGAACTTCTAAATCTAAAGCATTATTTTATCGTGTGCAAACTTAATTACGATATTAGTGGCGTTTCGTGTCTATCAAAAATGAAATCGTGACTGCAAGCTGCCAAAAAAAAAGGTGAACAGCTCGAATCTCACCTTGATCTAACTAGCTAAGTTCTTTAATATGCTTATCTAAATTTCTGTTCACGAAATTGGCGACCTGATGTCGTCGTTATTTAGTAAACATGCCTGGAAATTAAATTTATGTCTAAATCGAGACAAACAGATAGCAAGACACGAAGTTGCCGGAGGAAACTGTTATCTCTCGATATAAGATTGCGGAGCTCGATAACTTGATCTATCGGAAAAGTTAACGAACCGTGCTTGCATTAAGATTCTTATAATTTTGTTACGAAAGGATTTACTATAATCTTTTGTCTTTTAAATTAATAAATAAATAATGATGCCAGTTATGGCTCGTTAGTCATTTTGCTATATCCATAAACAATATCCGAGTGTCGTGTTGTTTTTGATGATGTTATCTTCCCCTCTGTATTACTAACATACTTTCCTATTATTTATATCATTATATTGTATTGTTTGACCGCCACCGATGCTCGCGTAGTGCAAATATTTGTATGCATGAATATAAATATTTGCACTGGTCTGGTCGTGTCTCGGAAAGAACGATAAGCCGTTGGTTCTGGTTGCCATACGAACATCTAATGGCAGTCGTTACGGGTTGCTGAAGCCCTCAAAAGTCCAACAATTAGTCTAACTACAATGTTTCGATATCGCCTTCGGGTTGTGGAGGTCAGACGGCAGTCGCTTCACATATCGAAGTTTGGCCAAAATCAGCAGTTAGACTGGCAAAGCGGACCCCAGACTCCAAAGCTGAAAAACATACACAAGACAGAATACACATATGTATGTTTATATGACATAAGTAGTACTTTAGATTATTCATTTTTGACCCAGTTGAACCACAAGAGTAACGGAAATAATTATTTTGACTTCATTCATCATACTTATATATGCTTCCTAATATTTCTCTAGATAGCATCGCGGTGCCAACTACACTAATATTGTTGACATGGGAATCAAGAACCCTTGACAGCATTCCAAGTTTGTCATATATTTATTTTGAGTTAAGCAACTCATCCTCATAATATTTACGGATGTGTTTTCATTCAGAACTCTACAAAAGAAAGCTTCACTTTTACTGACTACACTAACTTCCTAAAACGAACTTCATTTACGATTTGCTGTTCTATATTTAAATTATTGTGAAATAACAAGATAGAACTACACCTTAATCGGTTCAATGATTTCCAAGATTGACATCCATAGAGAGACACACAAGTAATAATGAAAAGTTGTTTCATACAAGCGGGGACGATACAAAAATAGTACCACGCTTCTAGTTGTAAATAATTACGCACAGACATTGCTTTGAATGCCTTGTATGACCACTCATCAGTGTTAACAATTTGTTTGGTTTTGTTGTAGCTCGAGGAATGTAGTCTATGGCTTCACCTCGCCGTCATTAGTGCATACCGCCGATCTCAGAATACCCCGAATAAAACTAAAGAGACCAAACTGATGGGCGTAGCTAAACATTCGTCTGGCCCTGATGTTTCACGGCTCTATATTTCATTAATAAAACCTGATTCCATCTCATGAGTCATCTTCTACATCTCCATATTTTAAAAAAGAACTGTTTTCGTTGACAAAATCACGTTAATTATATACGCTTGACACGAAAACATCTGCCTACCCCAATATAGGTAGATGATATTAAATGCCATTTATCAAAATAATTTCAGATGATAAAATCAGATGTAAAATAATTACTATACCGTATTGATAGGGGCTACCGTATATTTAAAGTATTAATTATAATTAATAATACACTTGACAAAAATCTTGTGGAGACTTCTTTGGATATGTAAAACGGATAGAGCTATTTTGGGCGCCGGTAAAATAGTTGAATTCATTAATAATACTTGTGGGTACTGGACGTTTCCGTATTTGACCCGTCTTCGAGCTGTAATTAGTTAGATACAATCTTGATTACATTTAATATGTAAACCACGAAATATAACCCTCCATCCTGTGAAGATATACTTGCGACATCTTTCACTGTATTATAATTATCCCCATAAAAGGATAGACGATGACCATATGTATGGCCGTTTGTTTTGAAAAGTTAACTTTCAGTCTATATCATTCCAAAAATCAAAATTTTTCTTCAGAAATAAAAGATTTTCAAAATCTGTTATGGATTAATCAAAAAAAAAAAAAGAATCTATGATGGATTCGTGAAAACACAAGTCCAAGAATCCACCCTGTTTTTGGATGGAAAATCAATTGATTTCTCATTGATCAAATGGGGAAACAGAGGAGAAGAAACGAAAGGGTGTGTCAGAATTATACTGACTAAAACCCACCGTGTCCGGTAACGGACACGGTGGGTTTACGGTTAACGGACGGGACTTATCGCCACCATTGTAGTAGCGTATAGTTTTATTATGGATTCTTGGATATACATTTCCGTTTCTGTGTATTACCCGCTTGAAACGGTGAAGGAAAACATCATGAGTTCTAAAACCATAACCTAGAACTAAATATTCGAAGACTTGTGACTTATGTGTTCTTGAGACTTGTGTCTGGTGAAGCCGTACGGAGGCCTGGTCTGAGCAGTTGTGCTACGATGTGTGCCGGGTACGATGCGCCAAATGTTGTTGTGTCGGGAGTTTGGTCGTAGAGGGTCTCCAGATCAATCTCCCTTTGGAGCAGCATCGTTGGTCCTGTTGTTAGGTTTAGCATTGCATCACCTCGCTCAACTGCCGTCTTCCTTCCTTTTCGCTCAGTTTTTTCTGAGTGAATGGGCTCTTAATAAACTAGCGCGCTTTACCATCAACGATCGCATCACTGCTTACCATCATTGACCGCAATCCCGCCTTTATAATTATTTAAAAAAAAAACTATCATTCCGCACTGGGCCTACGTCGTGGATAATGGCAACTCTGGTCCCTCTTAGAGAGAGGAAGCTTGCGTCCAAGAAGTGAGAACATTAAAATCTGACTATATTACAAACTACGCTGGGAGCGAAGGACAATTACTAGAAGAAATTAAACTACAATACTAAAGGATTGCTTGGTCCCTCCAAAAATCGCCAAAGTCAATAATCTATTGGATGTTAAACTGAGCAACCATTACAAGACTACTACACTTTCACTGCCTGTCGGGGGTCAAGTTTATATGACTTCCGAAGTTCCGACACATGTGGGTCACATCACCTTGATCATTAGTTACATTTACAGCACATCGCCTTAATTAACCCGTCAACCGCCACTTTATTAATTGTATTTCGCACAGTCAACATCGCCACCCCTTCGCACGTAGTAGAATAAGCCCACTTCCTCTAAGTAAAGAGGCCTGTGTTTGAACGCTATAGGCTAAATAGCTATCACGGTAAACTTAACACATTGATAAGACTTCTGGACATGGGGTATGTTACAACGTTTTACACCTAAGTAAAAGTCGATCAAAAATGGTTGTTTGATTCTACTAATAAGTTTAACACGAATTTAAAAGTAATTCCAGCTTACCTTCTTACCTTACTGTTGGCTGTACTTGTTGGTTCTTGGTTATCATAACCCACAGCCTTGACATGATAAGACGTTTGCAATCTTCATTCATACCATCATTCAAATACATATCTATTGGGGAATACATAATATTGTAACGTTACTTTCTTTTGACCTAGTTGTTGAAATGCTCATCTGTTGTGAGTAACGTAAATATTGTTGTAATGTTTTCTTTCAATAGGCACTAGGTCGTTCTCAATTATTTTATGATTGATGTCCATAAAACTACAAAATGTTTTGTAACCCATTTTTGAAGGCAGGTGGTGTATTCTATTCGTAATACTGAATCGTTGTTTCCGTTTAACATTTTTCGGTAATTTTATAGCTACACGGAACGTCCAGCCATGTAACATAAAGATTTCCTCAACGCCGTTAAATTAATTCATAATGAACCTAAAATGTTTTCTTACAAAAGACATGAACTTACTAGTAAGAGAACATCGTAATTAAATACAACAGGTCCAATAAAAAGTAATACGAAACGTCCAAAAATAATTGCAGTAACATTTTTTCTCCTGTATTACGTCCTACGTATTACGCGGGAGTCGCGTGTGCATTCTACAGGTTACCCTCTATGGGCGCAAGTCGCGACTCGCGACGTTCTTGAAGTCTTGACGCGGAACCTGCATTCATTCGCCAATCACATCCGTCTGCTTAACCTATTAAATCGTCATTTTCTATAATAATGTAATCTTCATTCTCTCATTGCATAATGATGTTCGATCGTGTCATTTTGTGTTGTTTCATGCCCATAATAAACCTCAGTAGTGTTAAGTTTTTCAAAAATAATTGGGAAAGGTTATAATATATTTTTTTTCTCTCGAATAAAAACTTGAAGAGGATGTACAAGTAGAGAGTTTTAATTAGTCTTATCTTAAGGGGGACACTAAGATTGGAAATTTCATTAAATAAGTAAATTATAACCAACCTTATCCTTGATAAATGACATAGATTAAGCAAACGAAAAAGCAAAGATGGGAAGGCGACTGCAAAAACAATCATTTAAAAAAATAATAACCAATATAAAAATATTTAGTAATGAGACATCGGAGTTTTTTTAAGTCAGGGATAAACATCTTACGGCTTTCAACAAGTCATCCCTTCGACTGAATTGCTCCTCTCGTTTTTAATATTTTTTGTTGACAGAACTTTTCGCAGTGGACAAGATGGTTTGCTAAAACAACCGCTCATTCATCTTTATTTAAGTTTTGCAACAAATTCAATGTGTACAATAATACTATAAACAGACAGCCGTCGAAGTAAACACGGATGACGAGAAGTAAATATTTTAATGCCGTTTAAACATCTTTGGCTCTCGTTCTTTTTTACTTTCGACATAACAAAGATTACACTCACGAGCTTCCTGTATATCTTACATTACCACAAATTTTTGTTCTACTATGGCGTAAAAAACACTATATTACCAAAGGTTCTGGGAAAATAAGGAAAATATTTATGTTAACGCATTTTACTCGGAGTAAACGACTACAAATTGGTACTAAAAATGAGAGATATAACAAACGTATAGTTCAACGTAACTTTATCGTAATAATGTGAAAGGTGTGTGTCGGAAAATGCTTGGTAGTAAAAAGTTTTATTGCGAAAAAGCGTGCCAAAAGTATGTACAAATAGAGAGCCCTACAATAGAAATTTCTGCCGTATATGACCACAGGCGTGTCGTATTTATTTGTTTATCTTATTAGCAGTTAGAAACCTTGACAATGAATCAAGGATCTCACATCATACGTGGCCATCCTACGTGAAGTCTAACTGGTGGGACTATTGGAAACTAATTTATAAGCAAATATGCATATACGCGCCTGCCTGCCTTTCTTTATTTAAGAATAATTGAACAGCGTATAAGAATCACTTAGTCTTAGTCTGAATCTATCAAAAATACTTCCAATTTTCTCAAATCTTTGGCATTTTGTTGCTGACATGAGAATTCAGCTAGAGGTTGAACGTACTTAATTACGGCAGTTGGCACTCAGGTCTTGGCAGAATAGTAATTCTCGTAGAGCTGAAAAAGAAGTAAATACACAACCAGAAGTAGTGAAGCCAGTTATCTACCACTATAAAAGGGTCACGAAAATAAAGAGACTGATCCACATCTACGAAAAAAGGTGAAATTATATTATTCCTCGTTCGAACTCAATATCACACGACCACGTACACGTTCCCATGTTTATTATTATCATCCCGTACGTGCAAGACGGAGCCACGAGGTTACAGGTACATTGGGGCACTAACCTTGATCGTATGCAAGATCCCCGATAGTATAGATTCGGTCTGGGGGCCTATTAAACTATGCCGTCTTTGATCTGGCAAGTCGCAGATGTCAATCGATAGACGCAAGTCGGACGTATACTCCTAGTTTAGGCCTTGTCACTCGGCTTGACGGACGCACTAACGAACGCAGATGTTAGCCGGATGTTTTGAGAATAGGTATTACTGAATGACCAATTAAGATACGTGTGTTGTTTTTGGTATGTGGGTGTCGAAGATAGGTCT
Source organism: Sesamia inferens (assembly GCA_037179545.1). Taxonomy (NCBI): domain Eukaryota; kingdom Metazoa; phylum Arthropoda; class Insecta; order Lepidoptera; family Noctuidae; genus Sesamia; species Sesamia inferens. The sequence continues at coordinate 20,825,855 of CM073927.1, read as the reverse complement.
TTGCACGCTGCCATCAGCATACTTCTTTACCATTTACAGCTTTCTTTCACTTTACTTGCAGACTTATGGGACATAATTTAATATTCTGCCTCTTCATTTGCATACACACTTTTGTATAAAAGCAAGCAGCTTAAATGCGTAACATACTAATCTCAGTTTGAAGCAAATTGCTAATTCATTGCTTCATGTATTCGAAACATGTGTCTGCTCAACAACGTAAATAACGCAATGAAAGGTGTAGAACTGTACTGTCTAAAATCAAACCTCTTTCAACTGATAGTGTGTTACGCAGTAGTTTTTCTAAATAAACAGACAATTGTGCTGCTAGGAAGATAGTTGCAACACTTCTTCACAGCACTAGGAATTTATATAGAAAATGATATGCCTATGTAATTTTGACATTCGAAAACTACTGATTCTCATCCTAATTTGGATATATAACTTTAGATTTTTTTGTTTACGGCACGGTTGACGTAGTGGTTTAATGTTTGACTGCTGTGCTGCAAGTGGCGGGTTCGATTCCCGCACGGAACAAATATTTGTTCTAGATCAGGTTGTTTGTGTATGTGAGTTTGTGAGTTTATATGTTTGTAAACGTACTCACGATACAAAAAAATAATCCTACACATATGCTTAGATTAGGTTAAGTTAGACTTTTACTATGATGGCTAAAACTTTCTATCACTTGGCCCTTACCATTTCTTGCTTGCGTAGAAAGTATTGTTTCTACCTATTATTATATCAGTTTGTGGGGAAACATTGTTTTAGAGAATGTAAACATAGTCACGTCTATATCACTGCTTAGAGGTCATACTAAGGTATTTAATCAGTTATGCACAATATAGCACTAGTCACATTACGAACGGTGTAAAAGTATCCATTTTTGTGGAGGTATGAAGTCCTCCGACCAGATGGATGTTATCTCTGGCGGGCACTTGCCCAACGATTGATCATGGGAAGTTGTGTGTATGCTAATTGGCTTGTATCCTAAAAAATAATTTAATGTCCATCAGATAGATTTATAAAAAATATTGAACACGTATTTTTTATTTTTTCTTTCATTCAAATACTTAGGAAGATAGATTGATTTGAAATGTCGCATGACGTCACGCCGTGGTACAAAATATACCACGGCGTGACGTAGTTAGCCCCACTCCTTAACTTTAATAGGCTATATCTCTGTGGTTTTTGGTAATTTCAACAAAATAAAAAATACGTAATTTTCTTTATTATCTATAAGACAGACTAATTATTTTTTGATTTTCATACCTTGGAGACATCCCGATTGCAGGGTAAACTCTTCTTGCGAGATGTAGAATCCGTGTGACGTCAGTATGACGCGTTGTTCGCATATGGAGTTTGTAGATACTGCTACATTATCATTCTCCTATCGTCATCCATCCAATTTCTTTAGATCCAGCGCAACATGCATTATTCTTCCATACTTCTTCATTAGACATCATCCCAAAAGTCACTCACCCAAAAGTCAGTCACCCTTTCTATCTTCATTAAATAATCCATCCAACTTTTCTTTGATCTTCTTTCTTCTTCGTAAAGCCACCAACATTCATACTCACAGACATTTTTATACAGTATGTTAAGAAAACCCTGTCCGACCCGTGAAGGTATTGTTAGGTATCGATAACTGATTCTACTAATGCATACAAAACCGGGCTAAATTAAAAAAAATTCCCCTAAAAATTTTTTGTATTATTTCGCAAAAAGAGGTAACTTAATAAATGTGCGCTAAGCACCCTTCCGTGGCCGGCGGGCGGCAGTTCACGCGGCACGTGGTCGCATCGCTATTCGCTCATAATAATACCGGGGTTGTCATATTTTTAAAAATTACCAAATTTCGGGGAAGTTGAAATTAATTCGCGGGAAAAAAAGATTATTTCAAAATTCATTTGTATTGGTACTATGATGATTACGTAAAATTTTATATTATATTTGGTCATGTGTTTACCTAACCTTTATTATCCTTATGGGTCGCACAGGGTTTTCTTAACATACTGTATATACTAGGACAAACGATTTCCACTCAACCTTCCAATAGAGATGTTTCCTGGGTAAAAAAAAATTATTCTATTTAGTCCGTCATTCAGATTATAGAAAAATATTGGATACGTATATTTTGTTTTAGAAATCAATAAAAATTGATAAATATAAAAGGCATGAAAGATGATATATGAGATGAGTTGTGATGTTATATGAGATGAGTGGAGTAGTGGCTGGTGACGTCACTCCTCGCTAAAAATTGTAGCGTGCAGTGGCGTCACACGAGTTTTCAACGCACTGTGTCGTCTTCATTTTTTGTTTATATGAAAAAAGAAAAATACGTGTCTAGTATTTTTTGGATATCTGACTGACAGACTAATTAGTTTTTTTTAGTCAACTACCCTATTACCGGAGCCAATTTCAGACTTAAAGAGGCCCAATAAAAGGTACTATAAATTGGTTATGTTATCTGTAGCCGCTACGTATTGCTTAGAAATGCAAATAAACTACATATTATTTTGTCAAGTCGTATCTTATAACATCTGTAATAAACTATTTTAGTAGGTATAGGATTTTTTCCAACCATTGCGCAAGCTACGATATCTACATATACAATCTTATTTTTTCTATATACGAAATTTGAATAGACTTTGTTTAGAATAAGCAACTGAATCGATTCCAATCCTATTTACACCATGTTATATTTTTTCCCAAATACATTTAGAAATTGTTGCAGTGTGGTTATTGAGCGCACAACCGCACAGGTGCGTGAGACAGGCCCCCTCGCGCCGCGCCGCTGCTGGCGTGGCCGGGCAAACGGTGCCTTGACAATATTTTTTTGGGACAACCAGGTAAGATAACAAGCTCATAACTTTATTTTATACATAGATTCTTTACTTAAAAAACGGGACACGTGTTTCGAGTTTCACATATACAAAAATAACTTTGCGTATCTACACTAAGGTGTCTAGAATGATGTTGTGGATTATGGATATCGTCCACCTAAGTACTGGTTTAAACTTTTTGCATTATAAACAAACAAGAATAAAGCAACACGTATACGTATTAAATGATGTAAGTCTTTTTTTTAATTTTAAGGCTTTTAAATATTATAAACAAAATTATAATAACACCGTTAATATTTACATAGTTAAGTTCTAAAATACCGTTCCAGTATCCCGCTATTTTGGCAACATTACATATTTAATGTACTCGCAACAGTAAGTTTGGTGAAGCAGCCAAGTTCTGCGAAGTCTGGGTATAACGTGTAAGTGTACACCGGCTTATCATGTGGATCACTGGAAACGGTAGCGTGTAACCGTATCCGCCCAATATACTAGTCAAATGAACACTGCTTATATTTTGTGAACTATGGTGTTGGGTAGGGTACTAAGAACTGCGGAGCGGGCTCTTACAGAACTCGTTTTTGAGTGTGGGTGAAAATTTTACAACGGTTTCGAAGTCAAATACTTCGATCAAGAATGGAATGAAATTTAAGGAGTATTGTATCAAAACCCACTCATTAATTGGTAAATGGTTCCAAAAATGCGAGAGTTGAAACGTTAATTGAATATCATCAATATCAGACGAAGTTCTTCTTGTGAAAAACTACAGTAGGCCTAGTATGAGTTTTCAATACGAAACTCGTTCGATCGTATCGAGCGCGTTTGGCGCTCTCATTGGTTGAGAGTTCTTACGACCTTGAAGCGGGCCAATCGCTGAGTCAAACGCGCTCGATATCGGCTAACGAGTTTCGTAATGAAAACACATACTAGGCCTACAGTTTTAGCGCCGCATGTTAGCACAGTCGTCAATGTTGTAGAGATTCCAGATCCCTTTAAAAGCTGATGAACAGAAACGTTTCTCGTATTACGTGGTTTATACACGGTATCGTAAAAAATAACTGTGTCTTATACAAATGCCCTCAGTAACCTAAACTAAACAGCCAGCATGTTACTCGAAAAATCAGTTTTACGAGTAATATGCAACTGGATCAATAGCTTGCTTATTGAATATCCATCTCTTGTTACATTCAAAGTTGTATTCAAATAACTGTTGACCCCTTACGTTTATAGTTCCTAAACCGCTCCGCTCTTTACCGTACGACCGGCTGCCGGCCGGGTCGGCACGTTGCGTTCCCGGAACCCGCCACAGTCACCTGCTGCGACACCAACATGATAAATAAGACAGACAATTAATTGCTTCCTACCACACCCGATCCCACTAAATCACAACACATATTAAACTGTCGCCTTTTAATCGCTTTTATCATTCTCACTGACATTTTTTCCATCTTCATAGATATAGCAGTATCTAATAAAGCTGCCAGCTAGCATTGCGCGGCCTGTATCAAACTTATTTATGAAGTCTGGTGAACCAGATGAATGTTCCACAAGCTAGGTGTGAGTCATGCTTTAAAATTTAGAGTTTAAAGCTCCTTCTGTTATTGTATTGTGCTCGACCGTTTGCAATGTGTAATTAATGTACGACTGTTATTATAATTTACTCATACACTTTAGCTATATTATTAACTTAATAATGCATTAATTTCAGTTCGCCGTTCCTGCAAAATTTAATAGATATGACTAGTTCGACTCTATCTGATTACTTATCACTGTAACTGATTTAGCTTTTGCTTCCCGCTAGAGTTCACGAGTTGATATATTTTATCTACTAATCTGTGACCTGGATTTTCTATTCATAAAATCGAGGTTAACAAATATTTCCACGCCTGATATGGATATTTCCTACCTCTCCAAAACATATAGTGTTCTCGAAATAAAAATTATCACAATGGCGCCGACTCCATTGTTAACAAACTAAATAAAATTTAAGTTCAATGCATCTTTTTCTTTCAATTTCATTAAGAAAAGGACAGAAGATAAAATGACAGTTTAGACTTAGTGTTCTCGAAATAAAAATTATCACAATGGCGCCGATTCCCTTGTTAACAAACTAAATAAAATTTAAATTCAATGCATCTTTTTCTTTCAATTTCATTAAGAAAAGGACAGAAGATGAAATGACAGTTCAGACTTGTCAAATTTGTGCGCTCCTGACGTAAGCTGGCGTATTTTTAGGTCGCCATGTTTATAATCGCGTCTAAACTGTCTATGGAGTATCTTAATTTGACAGGATTAAACTAAAATCTTATCTTCTATCCTTTTCTTAACGAAATGCAAAGAAAAAGATGCACATAAATTAAAATTAGTTTAGTTTGTGAACAACAGAATCAACGCCATTGTCGTAAATAATAATATATAGTGATGTATACTGACCAAAATAAAAAGTTGTAAGTAGCCCAATTATAAAAAAATAACAGACATCTGAAAAGTACAAAATCAGAAAATATTTAAGACATGTACAGACAACATATTGAGCTACTACAATCTGTCAGATTTCTTGATTCAATTTTCATCACTTAATTATCTCTAAAGCAATAAGGCTCGAGGTTGATTGAGAATATCTGACAGTTAAGAGTAGCTTGAGCTGTTGTCGTTCATACAAAAATAGGCAAGTTAAAGCCGAGGTAAGCCATTATATACGTACGTATACATTTGTTGATTATGCTCCTGGCACTGTGGTACCACACCTTGACTATTTTCCCCTATCCTACCTTTTGGCTGGCTTTTGTGCGTAGTTGGGTAATAACAAGATGTGACTTATTAAAAGTATCTAAGCAAGTAATTTCATTTTAAACTAAGTTTTTACAATTTTTCTGAACAAGTATAAAACTTGTTCAGAAAAACTGGAGGCTTGACAAATATCTTACAGGAATGCGATGCCTGTTTTGTGACCATGTTTATAATGGATTTTTAATGGTAAACATTCTTGGGAGGTAATCGAAACGCAAAACGTACTAATAAAATCTTCAGAGGGATGTCAAGTCATAAATATGACAATTATGTTATTATTTAATTCAATACATAGTGGTATTTTTTATGTTTAAATGGTTGGAGTCTTCTTCATTCCGTGAAACAAGATATCCTAATGAACATGCTTAGTGCAAGTTTCTAAATTAAAAACTGAATAATAAAATATCTACATCCTGATTGCGTAATTGTACTATCAGTTACAACTGCTGGTTGTGACTGATAGTACACTATCGCGTCGGTAGTAATGGGTTTCATTTTAACACTTCAACAATATTCATTGCTTTCTTTTCGTTCAATAGAAGTAGGTATGCTTCAATATGCTTCAGGATGATTCCAATTGAGTGTACAGGATTCTAAATTAAAAACGGAATAATAAAATATTTTGGCAATATCGTAACTGCACTATCAGTTGATAGTGCAGTTACGATATTTGCCAATCCGTTGCTTCATTTGTCCAAGAACGTAAATAACGTAATGAATGTTGTTGACCTGTCTAAAGGAAAAGGAAAGGATGATTGGCATTGCTACTGATTATTACGCAATTACCTTGCTGTTAAAACAAATCCTGCGGCCATGACACAACTACATGTTAAACAAACTAATGTCATTAGTTACCTAAAACGCATCTGCCACACAAATGTTGCTTTCAAAGTTGCTCAAAGATACAGAAGGACAAGATGCTCGTAACTCACAGAGATGCAATAAAAGTGCACTACGATGCAGTGAAATAAATTGTAACATATTGTGATTGCTCGGTTCACCTTGTGTTAGTTACGGTACCTATTGCGTCCCATTTCCAACTGTGTGATTTATGTGTCCCACTCTCAAATACATAACATCACCAGGTGATTCGGAACAGACGGTTTACGACGTTTTACAAACAAAGACGGTTTGTGATTAGGTGGGATGAAACAATCGGTCGATTATTTACGAAACGTACCTACTACCTAGGTATAAACGTAATTTGAAATAATATTTATGAAAATAGTAACAGGTAGCGTTAAACTAGATGAAATAGAGGCATCAAAACAATTGTGTTACTTTATTAATTTTTCATCTTCTAGTATTGAGGATAAACAAATGTGAAACACGATTTTTGCGCAATTGTTTGATTGGGTGCGTTTGGAATTTTGTATGTAGTTATATTTTAGTGACACAATTCACTTGAGAAACGATGTCACGTTTGACATAGTGAACAGCGCTCTCGCTACACACGAGTAAAGATAATTAACTCAGCGACCACTCCGCTCAACCTCGCTAACTCTGCCAAATCGATTGTTACACGTCTGACATTGTGCCATAGTTGCTAAACAATCAGCTTCCTTAAAATAGTAATATTTGAATATTTAAACGGGAATGCCTTATGAGGACATCACTAGCATTCCGGTATTGCATTATGATAATGTGCCATTTTCAATGTGCGCATCGAAGTCGTGCGCGCCGCAGCACGCGCCCTCTCTGGCGCCGCTTGCGAGCTTCTAATACTAAAAGACACAAGAAGCACTGACCCTTTGTATACAAATTCCTACCTTACAATATGCCAATAAGATGTAATTTCGACAACCCAAATAATAAAGATAACACTACACGTAATCCTAATATTCCTGATGCCAATAGAGACAATAAACCTCAAGTTGGGTCCATTGACTTAATAGGGAAATATGTTGATTATCATGGAATCTTTACATTATGAGACGTAGGAATGGAACTTTTATTAATATAGCTACGCTTTATTGTACTATAGGTGTCGAAAGTGACAGTACCTACTATATAAACAGTAATCCATTACGTAGATGTTTATCAAAAATATTTGGAATTAAGTCACGCGTGTGGGATGTGAATTGGTGGTTTTATGGTAATGTTATGGCGGCAATAGAAACCTTCTCCCGACGAAGCGAAATCGACCAAACAATGTGTTGTTTCAAAACATACCATTGTAAATATCCCATCACTGATTTTATTTTTATTATCCAATATACATGTGCAGGTGGTATTATTATTCTACAACCCAATAAACAAGGAAGAACAAACGAAAGAAATTTTATGATAGCTGGCTTGTTTCACCGGAATAATAACAGCCCGGTATGATGATAGATCTAGGGAAAAACAAACATCCCAATGTTTTCCTATTTCACCTTATGGAATGTTTACTAAACCTAGTTCAGTATTACAAGGAACAGCTTTATATTACGGAGGTTACATAAATAAATAAATGCGAATATTGGCACAATGACCATCGGACCCAGTGCCCGAGTAAGTGTTGAAGACTTATGATGTAAACTAGATGTTTATTTCCTATTTGGTAAAGCAGGTAGAAGGAACTGGGACATTTTTTTTTGTTTTGGATGGGATATCATCAAATGACCTCTATCTCTCTCTGGGCGGAGCAAGAAGTGGTGTCTGACTTTTACTGACTAAAACCCACCCGTGTTTCATCACTTGCCTGTCCACCAGGGCCACGGTTTCTAAGGAACTAGGGCCTTAGTCTGCTATAAAAATAGTGTCAGAATGGTCGATCAGTGATCTTGTAACGATCGATCTTGACAACTTTCTTAATCTACTAACAAAAATGGCGTCATTATAACTTTCCAGTGGTTAATCACTGACACTCCACTCCATATTAATAAATGTTAAAATAGAGTAGTTTTTAGAAAATCATTTCTCCTAACGGGTTTTATAATACTGGCAATACTGCAATGTCATTCTATCACCATTCCATTACGAGACGACTGACCGATAATTGATCGATATTTATGATTTTAGCAGATTACAAACTTTTAGCACAATGACAATGGAATCATGTTGGGATGACAAATTTATAAAAAATAGCAGATGAGGGCCCAGATGAGTCAACTTTAGCCGAGGGGTTTCTGTATTTATACCGATATGAGAGTATATTCTGGATATTTGCACCTGGCATGTTGAGAATTTCTGAAAATATTTGCATAAAACTGATATCTCAGAACGTTCGCCCTCAGCCGTCATACAAGGCGCCATTTATCTAACAAGGTTGATACGCCATCCAGTTATCCCGGTGCCGTTATTGCTAGTAATCGTTGATGATATGCTGATGTACTAAGAATATTAGATGAAAAATCATTTTATAAAAAATAAATAAAATCAGGGGAGATCAACATTTTCAGAGTACCTACCACAAAAGAGAAGTACTAGTTCACACTAACTTCATCTTAGCTTGTCAATGGCCATTTAAATAAACTCGATCCAGAATTCCACAACCTGTTTGGCGCTATGACTAGCACCTATCAGCTGTCACTGGCGTACCTAACCATACTATCCATCTATTGCTTTATCGAGACCGGCATAGTTTACACTATAATTTTTGAAGACTTCCTCTTCCACAATAGTAACTTAGCACCTAGTTTTGGGTCGTTCGTAGTTTTGGGCTAGCCCGTGGGTGTCGTAAGAAGCAACTAAGGGAAATCTCACCAGGGAAGCGGACAGCAGCGCTTCTCCTGTGGAATATCAAATTCCTACGATCCCCAAGCTTTCCAAGCGTGAGGATTATGGCAAACCTCTCCAAAGCAATGAAAGCCTTCAGGGAGGGCTTTATCACCACTATAGGCTAAAGAAAAAGAATTATTGTTACAAGCTTCCACTAAAATCGAGGAGTCAATGTGAATCAAAGAGTATTCCCCCATAACGTGTAATTAAATTCCTGCGACATAGCACTTTACCGCTATCCCTAAGTGTCTTCTTGCATAATTTAAACATATCAGAAATAAGTTTTCTACCTATACATCCGCATTCACTGGTTCTATCTTTCACGTTGATTCCTGACAGGTACTGAAAAGCGGCGCATTTATCACCATGCTGAGCCTCCTATTGATGTATATACAAGACGGACGATGAATACCACGTAATTTAAATCCCTCTGTTGAAATCTTGTGGGTGGTTCGCCATCAATCCTATGGGAACCGCAACCGAGTGTTAATTATAAAACATTTATCCTGTCTTTTAGTTACCGTTTCTGCGATTGTTTGTGCACGACTCGTCTCGAGTGTGGGTGTCTGCTGTGCTTTAGTATTCCTGGACGCATTTGTTGGGACTCATCTGGTCGGAAGAAGCGTTTTGTATCTGGTTTTATGGCCGCGGTGTTATTGAGAGCATTAGGTAATTGAAACCAAATGTGGGTTGGGAAGTTTATGGGAGAAGAAATATTTTATTAATGTATACTTAGAGCATCTACCACAGCTATACATGAGCTGAGATATCAGAAAATACTTTAATGTTCGAACTGTTAGTAGAAGGCGATGCTGTAATACCCAGTAGCCGTGAACTTCGATGATCACAACTAAAAATATTTCATAACAGGATAAAACTACGAGTTAGTTCGTAGTAAAATAGACTGTTTTAGACACCACCAGAAAAGTTTCCACTGTTAATCTCCATAACGAACACAAACGATGTACAGCTGATGTAGTCATAATATAATTAGAACCGAACCCTAAACATATCATAAACGTTACAGAATAAAAAGACCATGCTACTGAGTATCTTGTAACGTATTAAGCCTGTTTTATCTCTACATCAATTTATTCGCTATAAAAATTATAATTAAGCGTAATTTTTCCATGTATACGACGTGGGTTTCGCTTCAATACGAGAATCATGTTTTATAGAAAAGTGGATCTTTATTGAGCGGTGAAAGGCGTCAGCGTACTGGTAACTTACCATTATAGCTGTCTCGGCGGCTGGTCGGGGACATTTGTTTAAATTTATGCTTGTTAAGGCAAGGTGACTGAAGGCACGGCTACACGACATGACTCCGTCGAAAAGCTAATCATTCGTTAGCATGCTTTTACACTTGTGTTTCCAAATAACTTGGCAGTTTTGATTTACTATACAGATGTTAGAGTGCGTGCTGAAAGTCGTTTAGTTTAACACATTAAAAAAGTGAATGCGTTTTTATTTTATAGCGTTCTTTCCTCGTTAAAATTAGTAAGCAGAAACTGATAATTTTGTTCAGAGTTTTGCAATTGACGTGTTTGTCACGGAACAAGTATTCCCGCATTTTTTTTTAAGATACTTTATCGTGTTATTTTAAGAACCAATAGGTAATATTTCATATTAGTGTTGAAGATTTTCCTCCAAAACATTATTCTATACAAAAAGGAAAATACGGAAAACTTTGTAAAAACTAATCTCGAGGATGATTGTAATAAGGTAGCAGGTAGGTACAATCGTTTGTATCTACATCCAACTGGCCTACTTAATTTTACAAATCTTTGAATATCATTTTCTTGTAAATCGTCTGTTTTTTTTTTTAACTATCACTTATAGTATCGTATGAACTTCAAGGTTATATTCTATTCAAATGATAAGATATTTTTGCATTACCTACATGTAGGTATTTTCATTTAATGTAATTTCATTTAAGTTTAAGACATCACAAATTTCCCACGCTATTGTCTACAGTTCTGTTTCATTTCTCCATTCGTAGTAAATACACACATCAAAAGTGTCTAGGGATCAACATATATTTTTGCAATAACTTTTCTCCTGATTGATATTAATTAAAATTTTCTTTAAGGATTCATCAAATAAAGTGTTTTCGTTTGTCACAGTAACGATAAACCAAGTCACCTTTGCATTAATAAAGAAATTTGCCATTTTCCTAATAAAGGGATATTTGACATTTGAACCACTAACACAAAAGTTCGAAAAAAAAACTGAAATAACAGTTTTCTCTAAAATTTTATTGGGTAACTTAAACAATTAATAATCCGTGTTTCTACCGCGAACACTAACAACACAAGAACATCGGTTTGGCATACTCAAAATGAGTTCATCCAAATCACGCTGTGGAATGGCCGCCCATGTTCGTTGCAACAACAAAAAAAGGTCTTCTTGCGACTGGATACCCTCCATATTCGGCAGAGCTCTTCTCTGTAGCATATCCCATGCATGCTCAATCGGGTTCAAGTCTGGCGACTGAGCAGGCCAGGGCAGGACATTGATGTTAGCTGCGGCGAGAGTCTGTCTTACAACTCTTGCGGTGTGCGGTCGTGCATTATCATGCATTAACTGAAATAAGGGACCGATTTGCACTTGTAGAGGAACGATGACGTCTGATACAATCGTCTTAGCATAAATTTGAGCGTTGAGGTTGCCTCTGATCCAAATCAACTCAGTTCTTCCACCGAGTCTTGAACACAGAAATTGGGCAGAACAACAATGGCGTTTCGTGTGCTTTTCTGATGAGTCTCGTTTTGGTATGAGACCGGATACAAGACGTATACGACACTGGAGAACCCCTGGACGCCAACAGCGATTAAAATCCTGCCAGGAAGTCCATCCTTATAGTGGTGGAACCATCATGGTATGGGCGGGTATTTGGATCGGCGGAAGAACTGAGTTGATTTGGATCAGAGGCAACCTCAACGCTCAAATTTATGCTGAGACGATTGTATCTTATTTCAGTTAATGCATGATAATGCACGACCGCACACCGCAAGAGTTGTAAGACAGACTCTCGCCGCAGCTAACATCAATGTCCTGCCCTAGCCTGCTCAGTCGCCAGACTTGAACCCGATTCAGCATGCATGGGATATGCTACAGAGAAGAGCTCTGCCGAATATGGAGGGTATCCAGTCGCAAGAAGACCTTTTTTTGTTGTTGCAACGAACATGGGCGGCCATTCCACAGCGTGATTTGATGAACTCATTTTGAGTATGCCAAACCGATGTTCTTGTGTTGTTAGTGTTCGCGGTAGAAACACGGATTATTAATTGTTTAAGTTACCCAATAAAATTTTAGAGAAAACTGTTATTTCAGTCTTTTTTTCGAACTTTTGTGTTAGTGGTTCAAGTGTCAAATATCCCTTTATTAGGAAAATGGCAAATTTCTTTATTAATGCAAAGGTGACTTGGTTTATCGTTACTGTGACAAACGAAAACACTTTATTTGATGAATCCTTAAAGAAAATTTTAATTAATATCAATCAGGAGAAAAGTTATTGCAAAAATATATGTTGATCCCTAGACACTTTTGATGTGTGTATATTTAATGAAATAAGCAGTACCTATATCCTCACTACTTACTAATGTCCTGTGTGAATAAGACCACGAGAATAACAACTTACTAATATGTCATATAAAAGAAAGAAAGAAAAAACGATATCTGTATCCAACATAAATATTAAAATAACTTTGAAAGAGTGGTATTTTACTACACGGGGAGAGAGAAAAGGTCGTTGTAGAAACAACACTGCATTGTTATAATAAGATTCTACAAACCTACTATGCAGCTGGTCCTCAAGATGAGGTGTCACATGTCATTGTTATTATAAACTATTTCATATACAGAGCAACTGAACGTAAACAAGGAAGCTTGTTTAATCACTTCTGTATACAGCATTACCTCTGTATACTGAATACTACCACCCAGTAGTGAAATCGACGATTGATCTGTTGTTGTCGTAGGTTATAAAAAAAGTCAGCTATTACAACTAATAGGTGTTGCACTTTTTTTAGCTGTTGCGAGAAAAGTGCAACAACAGCTGATCGTTTTTTTTTTAAATCTCAACATGAAATCTTAGGGAAAGTGAGCCTAAAGTGAGACAAACCGGCACCTCAGTTATCACGGTGACATTTTTACAAAATAATAGCGCTGTGCAGTAAAATATAAATCTAAACTTTCTTCCCGACATTTTCCTCATTCCTAGAAAAATTTTCCTTGTAAACCAGCCACTTCACCGGTGTAAATGTAACACTGTCCTAATCTGGTAATTATTATTATTTTTATATAACGAAGTTTTAAGAATCAGGTACTGACTCCATAGTAACAGGTTGTGCGCTGATGTTACTGCGACAGTGTACATATACTCATGCGCAGCTTTTCCCATGCAATAGATAGAAACATGGTGAGATATCTTTACTAACTTTTTTATTTATGTATCCATAGTTTCGTATCTAATCATTGACAAGTAATGAAATTAAAATGATATCCGTATAAACATAACACGGTCGTAATCTGGTAATTATTATTATTTTTATATAACGAAGTTTTAAGAATCAAGTGCTGACTTCATAGTAACAGGTTGTGCGCTGATGTTACTGCGACAGTGTACATATACTCATGCGCAGCTTTTCCCATGCAATAGATAGAAACATGGTGAGATATCTTTACTTACTTTTTTATTTATGTATCCATAGTTTCGTATCTAATCATTGACAAGTAATGAAATTAAAATATATGACTCGCTTATCATCTGGCATTTGTTGTAAAAGTCAACGAAGGTGAAAGGTTAGCGTTAAGATAACCGATGGGCGTGCAACCTATCCCTGCATAGTAATTTTTTATAGTTTTTTTTCTTTTTCTTAGTGTACTACCGGTAGAGTTATATTAAATTGGTTAACTAAACTCCACAAATGGGATAGAAGAGAGATGAAATCAATATCTTATGTTTTATGAACCTGATAAGACTAAAATAAATAAGGTTTAAAGGATTTCGCCAACCACACGTTATATAGTCATTTGAATTTTCAGTTTATTATAAAAAAAAATATCTAAACTGTACAGACTTAGAGGTTCCATATGTAAACACAATCAAACCGTTTTTATCAAATCTGACATCAAATAAAAAAACATCAAATATGTTTTTTTTTTTTATTTCATCGTATTTAGACATCGATCCTTTTCGCGTCTGCTCAGTTAAGCTAGCTAACATAAAACCACCTAGTATAAAGTGTCACTTTATCAAAATATGTTCCCAAAATCCCAAAACCTCACCCAGGAGGTACTCTTTTCTAATTAAACTTAGCTCATCATGTTTAAATTGCATTATGTTCATCCTCAATTATTGCACTCTTCACATACATACTTGCACAATTACTTTTTTTTAGCAAATCTTTAATACCTATTGTATAAGTTTGTAGATGAACTGAACTACACCAACAAGAACTGTTCCTTAGCAGCCTTGAACAAACAGAAGTGCTAAGAGAGTCGGGAGGCCTATGTCATAGTAAAATAATAAGTTTATAAACTTTAGTTTAGAAATAACAATGTATACAATATGTAAAGAAAACCCCGTCCGATCCGTAAAGGTATTGTTAGGTATCAATAACTGATTCTACTAATGGATACAAAACCAGGCTAAACTTAAAAAAAAAAACCCAAAAAAAATAAATATTATTTCGCAAAAAGAGGTAACTTAATACATGTGCGTTAAGCACCCTTCCGCGGGCAGCGGGCGGCAGGGCACGAGGCGCGTGGTCGCATCGCTATTCGCTTATAATAATAACGGTGTTGTCACTTTTTGAAAAATTACCAAATTTCGGGGAAGTTGGAATTAATTCGCGGGGAAAAAAGATTATTTCAAAATTCATTTGTATTGGTACTATGATGATTACGTAAAATTTTATTTTATATTTGGTCATGTGTTTACCTAACTTTTATTATCCTTATGGGTCGGACAGGGTTTTCTTAACATATTGTATTATGCATGGAGCAGTGAAAGTGTGAACTTTGACCAATATTGATTAGCAATCACTTCAAAGCCATTTTATACTTCAAGGACGACTAATTATTGTTACCAAACATTCATGACTTTTCCCGTAATCGTTATCGCTGATAGAATTGAGATTTATCCTCAACTCATCATAATTCAATTCTCCTACCGAATAAACAGCCTTGACAGCCTCCGTGGCGTAGCGGTAGCGAACGCGGCCGCTGCGCAAATAAGCCCGGGTTCGATCCCCACGCAGTGCAAATATTTGTATGCATGAATATAAATATTTGCACTGGTCTGGTCGTGCCTCGGAAAGCACGTTAAGCAGTCGTTAAGGGTTGTTGGAGCCCTCAAAAGTCCTACAATTGGTCTACCTGCAATGCTTCGATATCGCCTTCGGGTTGTGTAGGTCAGACGGCAGTCGCTTCACGGAAAATATCGAAGTTTAGCCAAAATCGCCAGTTAAACTGGTAAAGCGGACCCCAGACTCCAAAGCTGAAAAAAGCTTCGGATGCGACTGGGATTAACGCTGAGATCAAGAAGAAGAAGATTATGCATGGAGCAGTGAAAGTGTGAAGTTTGACCAAAATTGATTACCAATCGCTTGAAGGCCATTTTATACTTCAAGGAAGACTAATAGTGCGGAGCGCGTGAGGCAACGGGAATCCCAGCGCCCTCACGCCACTAGCTGCCGCAGTAGACGCCCTGGTCGGGAGACGACACCTAACTCCCAGCCACCGTAGGCGCTGGCCTGCGGGCGGTAAGCAGTGGGCAGCTCACCGCCTGGTAAGGACCAGGCTCGAGTCGACGGCGCGTCGTGTTTCACGCGCGCCTCAAAGAGATGTCAGCACATCGTGACGGGGTCCACGAAGACCGATGCCTCCTGGGTCAGGGTTACGGGTTGGTTAAACAAGAAACCGCGGCCCTGGCCGCCACACAGGCAAGTGAAGAAACACGGGTGGGTTTTAGTCAGTAAAAGTCTGACACACCCTTCCGCTCCGCCCAGAGCGGGAGAAGTCATTTGATGATTTCCCATCCCAAAAAAAAAAAGGAAGGCTAATTGTTGTTCCCAAACATTCATGACTTTTCCTCATTATTTAATTCTCCTACCGATTAAAAATCTGATTTTAAAACGATTCGAAACCGATTTAAAATCTATTTAGAACTGATTTAATTTTTTTGAAAAAAATTCAAAACTGATATAATTATATTCGTAAAGAGAACTCTTTAAGATTTTAACACACAAATTGCGCTTCCTGTGTTATTATAAACTTTCATAAAAACATGCTCAATCCAACTTCAAAACTATATGTGTATTCATTAGTTTATTTTTACTGTACCTACTAGTCCTCTACCCGTCTATCTATGTGCATATCTAACAGCATCCGTGTATTTCATTTATAATAATGAATGTGCTTACTTTATAGACAGTAATATAACGCTAACTGCCAGTACTTGTTACTCCAATAAAGGGTGTCTCTGACATCGACGCACAAACGAATACCATGGATCCAGTACATGTTTCTGAAACTCCCAGTGGTGGAATTTTTCGTCGGTTTTTTCCTAATTTAAAAAAACAATATGAAGTTTTTTTTTTACTTTAAACCGTTCATAATTGCTATACTTTTATAACCCAATAAGATTTTAAAGTAAAAATTAATTAATTCGTTAATTACACAAAAAATCGCAATGTGAACAATACTTGAAAATCTATCCTATCAGCTGATTTAAAAGAGTTCGCATCAGGGGTCAACGTCAGACCTATAAAGACGCACGGCGGCACGCTTGCAACGTTCAAAAGCTGAGTCGATTCATTTTTTAAACACTGTTATTTATGTAACCGCTCATTAACGACATAAATGACTATCATAATTTTGTTAGTGGCATGTGGTCTAGCCTTTTCGCGAAGTTTGCGTTACGATGTCAGTTAAACCCTGTATAGACTGCAGCATCACTTTTCTTTATTGAAATATCTTTGCAGGCGGCTTTATGGAAATCTCTTCCATGATTATTATGTCTAAAGTTACAAAGACTGCTTCATATGTACCAGCCCTTATTAAGGTGTGAATGCGTAATCTCAAGTATGTCTATCTAATACATGGGTAGGACAATTTGCAAGTAAATGTAGCGTTAGCAATTAAATTGCATATACGTTAGTTGCTGATTTCCTTTTCTGTAGGCTCGGTGCTGTCGACCGGATGTGTGTTTCATTACACCCAATAGAGTCACCTCATCAGGAAATATACCTCATGTGGAAGTGAAATGGACAATATTCTTACTGTAATAACTACTTCCTATAGTAAACGTCACTATTAATGTAGTATTAATAAAAGAAACAGATAAACATGAATATTTTTTTATTAATGTCGATAAATATAAGATCATTTGTAGGACAAATTGGCATTTTATACATTACAATATACAATAAAACTATAGTACATATAGTAACTATAGTGAAGGCATCAGATGGTGCAGAAATATACAAATTGTAAGGCAGTCTTATTTCTATTAGGTACAAATCGACTTTGCATTTCAATATGATTTGAAAAATTGTATCAACAATATTATTAATAATTTAAACACATCGCTTAAAATACATTGCGAGGACTATCTGTTATGTGCAAGGAATATTTCATTAAACATTGTGAAAAAGTAAAGGATAATTCAATATTTAACTTTAAGATTCAATCTGTTACATAAGTTAGTGCTTGTGTTTTAAGCAAGGCCTCTCAAAGTAGTAAGTGTATAATAATATGAAGTATATACATATTAACTTTTATAATTTTTATAAACGTCAAAACTTTTGAACAAATGTCTTTTAGATTTCCATACCCAAAGGGTGCCAATAGGACCCTAAGCCTCTGCTGTGCGTCAGTTTGTCCATCCATCCGTGTGCACGTCAGCGGGCAATTAACCATGGACCGTAATAGGTAAATAGTTGACTTTCTCGCAGTGTGTACTTCTATTACCGCTATGACAACATTTAATAAAAATAAAATAAAATTTAAAATTGAAAGTGTTCTCTATAAAAGAAAGGTTTTTTTTCCAGCGTCATTTGCTTCGTAGCCCGAAATCATTTGTGTGCGAGGGCCGACTCCCACTGGGCCTCTTTTTAAATTCGCCTAAATTTAATTTCAGTCTGATTAAATCTACAACCACTAAGTTAGTTTATTGCTTGTAATTGATTTATGTGCACCTATTTAATAATACTATGAGATTATTTGAACAAACATAGCTACTATCTATATATACTTATATCAACTACTGAACAAAGAAGGGCACTTAACATTCTATAAAGTACAAACACGACCTCACGTTTATTACTAAACATTACTTTCATGCAAACCATTACATAGCTTATCAAAGATATATCCTCAACTTACTACATTTACAGTAATTAAGAAGGTATAATAAAAGTTACACTGTAGGTACATTACGAGTAAACAGACCTCAGAAGGGCCATATTTCCTCGTATCAATATCAATCCTAGTATCCATCTTTATGTATTCTCATCTTTCTAGCCATCGTAAATCCACCTTTGCTGCGTCCCAGAGCTGGCAGACAAATCTCTTCGATCCGTATCGACAGAGATAACAAAAGCATTCTGTAGCACTACAGAAATAAAAACAAAACTCCTGTCACGGAGTGAACAAGATCCGGTAGTGTTGGGACATACAGATCATATGCTGAGTGATGGTCGTTTCTTCCTCACGCTTTTATTGCTCAAGCCGAGAATACTGCCGATTACCTGTGAGAAAAAATATTCTGTTTTATTTACGATATTTTTTGTGCTAGTCGTGAAGTCACGACCGTATGTTCTGGGACTACTGTGGAAGTCATCATATTTTCGTAAGAGGTAAAGTTGATCATAACTTTGTTTGCTTGTAAATGATTATTTCTGAAAATACTAATACGGTTACAAAAGTTATTTCCTTAGTAAGAAGCTACGTTACTACAAAATTAAGAGAACACTTTATGCCAGGAAAATGCACGGTTTCCTGTAGGCCGATGAAACTGCGGGGCACCGTACGAAGTACTAAATACTTTTTAAATCTTGTTTTAAACTGGTAGAACTATATATATTAAACTCACCTTAGAGACAGAGTAGGCAGCGAGCTTGCGCCTGGGCGCGGGCAACAAGAGCGCGAGCGCACGCGCCTCCCGCAGCAACGCGTGGAAGGCGAGAGCGGCGCCCGCGCATGACTCCGCCGCCGACACCTCATAGAACTGACAGCCAAACCTCAACGACAACTCCTGACCCTCTTCCGCCTTAACAACCCTGTTAAACAAATAAATATTGTGAGACGTCTTTATTCTGATGGTACTTATCTACAAAGGCTATCATTACAACCAATCAGAGAATGTCAAGTACTTATCAATTTACGTAACACGCAAGTATTTAAGATCAGGCACTTGTAATTTATGTGACCTCTACTTAAACTTTCCGGTAAATTGACCTACTCGAACAGAATTAAATAAGTAGCTTGATGGCCCGAATCTTTAAGCAAATAAGGTATGATCTGCAAACCTGGCATGTTCTAGGTCTCGTTTGTTTCCGAGCAAGGTGACAGCAGTGCAACCGGGCACCCGGGTCCTCTCCAGTAGCGCCAACAGCTCGGCAGCAGCCAGGAATGACCGTCTGTCGCACACTGAGTACACCACCGCGAAAGCATCGCCCCAGCGAAGGTGTTCCGCTAAACATCCACGTTTCTGTGCAAGGGTTTGAAGCTGGTTAGTATTTAGTCAATCCAAAAGGGTATAAATTATACAATATTTTAAACAAACTGTTTATTTATTGCTCATACAATTTCGTTATCGTTTGAGTCACGCACACGTTCTCAGAAATATAAGTATTTGCCAATAGGTGCGTTAGGTGTTTGCAAAACTATTAGTATCTAAGTATGAAATATAGAAAGTATTGATATAAAACGTAAATGTGTTCGAGGTGTATATTCTATTACTGCCGATGGTATCAAGTAAAGATAAAACACTTACTGCGCAACCACACGTATCTAAAACTTCCACTTCAGACGTGGCGCCATCGAACGCCACCCGATGTTGGTACAGGAAATCTGAAACAAAATCTTTATTTGATTTGCTACAATCAACACCCCAGTCACTCGACTCGTTCTCAATATCGACCTCGTAATGTATTGACTTTCTGAAAGATGCTATCAGTCACTCAGATCTAGGTTACAACCAATAACGCACTCGCTCGATACGCCAAATGAATTATTAAGTGTCACTGATATAGACACAAAAAAATATGCAATAAATTTTATTGATTGGGATTTTGAGAACACAGATTTAGGTGTTGATAACTGATAATGTTTCAGGGACACGCAGTAATATATACATGACTAGAATTCAATAAAAGGGTTTTCCCCTGAAGTTAGCACTTCAGTGCTTACAATATCATTTGTTATTCTTTGAAATTTTTATTTCTCATCGACATAGCGTAATATACTCCAAAGGTCGACGGCCTGTGTAGACCGGCGCCGGCGTCGTTCAGCCTTGGCACTCCGGCGCTGCATCTTGCCAATATCGCAAATAAACCGACCATTGGCACTCAATGCGTGGCATTTGTGAGTGCCCTCTATAAGGGCTCATGTTCATTGGTATTTCTGTCCTCTGTTCAACACTGAAACTCTTTACATATCAACTAGGTGATCACAACTGGGAGGAGTGACATTGAAAATAACTATTATTACTGTTATAATGACCTTAATACACAATAGTGGTGTTTATCAGATAGAAACTTTGTTTAATAACGGGTCTGTTTGATATCACAATAAATCTGCATCTGTGATTGTTACCATAATGAGATTCGGTAAAACATGTTCGTCCCCAACAACAACGTAATCCTATTCATGAATTAGGAGAATCCCGAAGCAAATTGCCATAAATATTTCATATGTTTTTCCACTGGTTTCACTTAAACAAACTCCATTCATATAGTACCAAGTGTTGCTAAATATACTCACCGCCTGTGGAGCTGTATTCTCCAATGTACCGCTTCGTTAAATACCGAACCACCACAGCTGAAACAAAACAAAAAATTGCACAACATTTCACACGTTATCGGGTAACTAAAGAACGTGTATTTCACTCTATACACTTTTAGTTCAAACTTAGTCTAACAAGATAAAACACATAGATTAATTGAAATACAAGTTGATAACAGAGAAAGCAGCAATTAGCAACCACTCGGTAAGGTGTTACAAAATTTGTGCCCCTCAATGAATTTATAACTACGAGGTACAATTAGAGGGAAAGTAGACAAAGAGCTAAAGGTGTATTAAAGTTATTGGTCAACAACCACACCAATTAACACTAAAGACGAGATACAGAGCTGGGTTGTATTCACAATCAGTATTTTATAGATATTCTTATTTATATGAATATAATCACGGGTTTATTACGCAATGAATGCTAACATAGAAGCCCTTGATTGCCTCGATTATTATTTAGAAACGTCCAATTTAATAAGAATCAAAGAATAGGACAATCACAAAAAAATATGAATGTTAATTTGTGTGGATAGTAAATAGTAAGTTTAATGAAAATCACGATATTTACGAAGATTTTTTTATCATCATCAACTTTTTTATTATCGTCCCACTGCTGGGCACAGGTCTCCTCTCATACAGAGAAGGATTGAGCGTAATCAGCACGCTTGTTCAATGCGGGTTGGCGATTTCAGACTTAAAAGTCCAGGTTTCCTCAAGATGTTTTTCCTTCACCTTCAGTTATTGATGTCCAAGATATACTTAGAAAGTACATACAACTTTAGAAAAGTTACATTGGTACTCGCCTGACCTGAAATCCAACCCGCGCACTCATACTTGAGAGGCTGGTGTTTTAACCATTAGGCCACCACGACTTCTCCAACGAAGAACGAAGATTTTTTTCATATGGACCGAAAATTTCAAAAATATGTTCCAGGTTACCCATGCTAAAAATCAGCTTTTTTTGTTCTACATTGTCAAACGTAAGGTTATAACGTATAGACCATAAGGTGATATTGAGATCAGTGGTGGCCTAGTGATCGGCCGCGACTTACAAGTTGTAAGGTCGTTGGTTCGAACCCCATCAGGCCCTTTAATGTCATCACTACTACTCTCTAAACGGTGAAGAAAAACATCGTGAGGAAACCTATCCTAGAGCTAAACCTTCGAAGACTTGTGACATCTGACATAGGGGCCCGCGTAGTAGCCCACTCCTTTTTACTGAGACGACACCTGTTTCCCAGGAGTGGACACTTTATAGGCTGATCATGTTGTGCTAGTATTGTATGTATTAATTTTATGAGCTGGCCAAGTCTCCCTCGTCAGACATAGTATTATAAGTTGTGTAGAAACGTGTATCAAAGTCGTTGGCACAGTGAAACATGATAAACTGGCGAGTAACTCTAAACTCATAAATATAACACGTACTAATATACATTGTTACGTAAGTATTACGCTTTATTGTTTAGCCTACAATTAATTTCTGACACAATCAGGCCTATACACATTTTATTCCTATGTTGCCGTTTTTCTTTGAACAGTCTCAAAGAAAAACGGCAAAATAGGAAAAATATTAAAGTATGGTGTGCTGATATAAATAAGGAAAGCTGGTCATTCTAGTAAAACTGCTTGATTTTATGGTCGAAGCGAATCGTGCACTTTTTTCTGGATATGCACGCGGTGGCCTCGTTTCAGCAAAAGGCTAGGAAATTAAATGATATAAAACTCCCGTTTGCATGAAAGAACGTGCAAAATTGATATTCAGATTTACTATTTACTTTTTCCATGTAATTATTTGTTTGAGAAACACTACTATATACAGTATGTTACAAAAACCCTGTCCGACCCGTGAAGGTGTTGTTAGGTATCGTTAGCTGATTCTACTAATGCATACATAACCTGGCTAAACTAAAAAAAAAAATACCCCCTAAAAAAATTAATATTATTTCGCAAAAAGAGGTAACATAATAAACATGCGTTGAGCACCCTTCCGCGACGGAGGCGGCGGGGGCGCGGGCGGCGGGCGGCAGGGCATGTGGCACGTGGTCGCATCGCTATTCGTTCATAATAATACCGGTGTTGTCACTTTTTTAAAAATTACCAAATTTCGGGGAAGTTGGAATTAATTCGCTGGAAAAAACGATTATTTCAAAATTCATTTGTATTGGTATAAAATTTTACGTAATCATCATAGTACCAATACAAATGAATTTTGAAATAATCTTTTTTTCCCGCGAATTAATTCCAACTTCCCCGAAATTTGGTAATTTTTAAAAAGTGACAACACCGTTATTATTATGAGCGAATAGCGATGCGACCACGTGCTGCGTGCCCTGCCGCCCGGCCCCCGCGGTAGTGTGCATAACGCACGTTTATTAAGTTACCTCTTTTTGCGAAATAATATTTATTTTTTTAGGGGGATTTTTTTTTTAGGTTTAGCCCGGTTTTGTATGCATTAATAGAATCAGTTATCGATAACTGACAACACCTTCACGGGTCGGACAGGGTTTTCTTAACATACTGTATATTCTACTATTGTGACTAAAGTGCTGGTAGAAGACTGTTCTTCAAGATTTAGCTCTAATATGTTTTTAAATTACCAGTGACCAAATCATTGCATAAATAAAGCATAAGTTAATGTAACAAACCAAACAACACCAACACACAAACAAGTTACTTCAATATAGCATGAGGAAGTATGCTCTATTGACGCGGGAGGAACGCGGAGCTATATCCAGACTAGGCTAACCAACCCACTGTGTACTGTTTAGTATCAAAATAACACATCTTGTCACACCTATAAATCCTAATTGACCATAACAACTACCAAACTGCTATACCACCCACAAAAACTACAACCAACCCATTTATTTCCTTAGTTGACTCACACTCTACCTACGTTATACAAATCTTATCGAATACCAGCAGTAGGTCGAACAAATATTTATAACCTGGAATAATAGATACTTCAATATTAAGATACTCAATAAGAAATACTAGCCGATATAAACTGTTGAGATACAAATAATAAATAGCCCGTTTAAATCTGAATTTATCTACCAATAACACACCGACATCAAAGAGCAGATCGATCATGTATCTGTGATTAGAATCAGTTCCGAGACATCGTCCCAATACAGATCATAAACTGTGAAATGAATTATGAAGTGTCACATCTCATCAACCTCGGGGTTTATTGAGATTTGCTTCTCCGTCAAATGTTAGAAGTTAGCGGAAAATCTATAAACATGTCATTTGAACGGATTTATGATTGGACTTCTGCTGTGCATGTGGTTTTAATGTCAATAAATATGTAGGTACTTATTTTACGTTTGTGTTCTGTCAAGCCTGTCGGGTCAGGAGCGCGGGTGTAGTGATGTGAGCTCAGATTCAATGAACCTGCTCGAAACAATCGATGTATGTTAATTGCGATTTCACGGCTATCTATCGAGGTTACCAAACTTTCCTTTTATGTACATTCTCCTGGTTGAGCATCCTTTATTGATTCAGTATAAATATTCTGCTTGTTTTATTTGTTGTTAATCATCACTACTCATGTACTTTTAACATCACAATATTCTATTATTTACAATTAGAGCGAATACAAATGAACGGCAAATGTGTACATAGAACAATTTGTTGAAACGTCTATGAAGGAACGCAACGTGCCAATGAACGATTAAAGCTTTTATTACCTACAGATTGCCGATAAAGACTACTCCATAACTTCATTAACAAAACTGGCCCTCTTACTGTAAAGCGCACTCGACAAGTATTGCAGAATCTTAAAACCCTTATCAATTCGTGCAAAATAAACATGCAGCTTGAGTCTTACCAATTATACTAACGAGTACCTACTTTCACTTGAACACTGATAGCTAGGCAGTTCAAGGTGATCCGCAGCCACATTAGTCTGCACAGATAGCGCCTCATACCATAAATCTAGGTTAAATTTGTAACCAGACAGAATGGTCTTCAATTCGCAATGCACGAATGTGTCCGATATTGATATTCCAATCCTAACTACAATACGTTGAGTGGTGCTCCAACTACTGGTTTAAGATCGAAACTACGCAAAGATGTCGAAGCTTAATAAGATGTTGACCACGGAGCCGCACGTTTATAACTTTTATATTCATTTTCAGAATAAACTGGAGTGTGGTAACGAGACCCATAACGGGACTCGGGGAAAAGGAGGATTTAAGCGACATCTGTTGAGCGAATACGGTAGTGCTAAATGTTAATTAAGAACATCGGCGAGGTGATCACCGCGCGATCCCGGCCTGTTCACCACGCTACAGTAATTGGACGGCACAGGGTTTCATTTACATTTTTATGTTCAGTTTATTTCCTTAAACGCCACTTAATTTATGTGCACGTCTTTCTTTCTCGTCCCATATACACCATAACTTTATTAAAGTCTATAAAATAAAAATATATCAATTAATTTTTAATTGTGCTAAGTTCTGAAGATAGTGCAAAGCTTTCTCTTGTCATATTAATTTGTTGTATCGACATGCTAATTAGAATTTCACCAAAGTTTTGACAGGTGACAATGATGAGTTTGACCTGGAAGTCTAGAAAAGATTGACCTCATAATTCAGTTCAAACAAAGGTCTAAGGTGGCATGCTGTAGCAAATTATCAACAACCAGATATTGACAGTTAAACAAATTGAGAAGTTCGAGACATGTGTGCAAACATCGATCATGATTCAATAAACAAATACAAATACGAGAAATCATATAGCGAAAGTAAAGCCAATAATGTTTATTGAAACAGTGTAGGTAAGTAATTTACAGATACATAATTTGAAAAGTATACCTTACATCAAGTAGCTCCTAGACTGAAAAGACAGGTAAACAGAGGTTTTTTTTTATGCGAGTACTGTATTTATACCATATATAACTATGTATTTTTCTGTAAACTCATAAATTTATCTATCATCCATCTATCTATCTATACAACCAAAATATAACAGGACTGATGAACAATCAGATACACTATCAATCAAATCAGAAGAGTTTCACAATGCAGGAATTAATATTAACATAATTTGTATAATAAACCATTTTATTGAGACAGGTTATGAAGATTTGTTGCATGAAACAAAATTTTACCAGCAGCTTTTCCTTCTACACAGGCTAGGGGTGGAGGTACGTTCATTATTATTAAATGACTTCAAAAAAGGAGGTCATCAATTCGACCCATATGTATGTAAGTGAAATTTCAAGTGTATGTATGTATGTTTTATGTTTGCGCACGCATATTTCCGGAACTACACGTCCGATTTAAGTGATTTTTATGGTTGTACTATGTATTGTTCAACTTAGGAAATACTATAAGTTTCATCAAAATCGGTTCTGTAGTTTTTGAGATAGGGATTTTTTTATATTGATGAGAACTTATTATAACATGGGCGATGGCTACCACTATTGTTATGAGGTGAAAAAGTACCTAATTTTCGAATTTCGACTAAGACACTGAAAAGCTTGAAATAAAAACTTTGTACAAAAAAAATAAAAATCAAAGGAAAAATAATTTTACTTTTGTCATGGCTCTAGAAGTCGGTGGCGAGCTAAACAACAGTAACCTCGAGCCATGACAAAAGTAAAATTATTTTTTCCTTTTAAGTGTTTTTTTTTTAAGTCGGTTTATATATTTTTGTATAACGTTTTTTAAAACCGGACTTCAATTTAGAGAAATATGTGATGTAGCAAAACGGCGTCAGTGTCGAGTCTGTTTGAATCTTGTGCTATAGAACTAACACATCAAAAATTTACTATTATTTGTATTTGTATATCGCATACAATTACAATATGTATTAAAATTAGAGAACATCTGTGTTGTAAAAGTGGCAATAAACATTTGATGTAATTTTTAACATATGTAGTTTCAAAAAATCTGTTTCTCGTTTTAATCTGGCTATCTTTAATTGCAGACCTTTAATTCAATTTAAAAAAGTGTTTTGTATCTTATGGTTTTTTTTTTGTTTACTATTATTATTTGCTTTTATTTTATTCAATGTTTGTAAACCTTCATGGCAAAACATGGCGCATATAATAATTAAATTTAAAAAATTATGTAATTACCTATGTTACACAAATTAATTCTAAAACAGCTAAAAACTAAAATACGTCATAACAATTACACGCATCAGATCACGAAATATTTCTTTCTTCGTTATAAATACATCCTCTAACTGTGCGAATTCTATTTCCAACGCTGACTGAACGATCGAATATTCGGTCGGCAGTGTATAGTTATGTCGCTTTGTGAGTGGGACACGAATCGATGAAACAGAAGGGTTACTTTATAATACGTCTCGTTAGAAACTAAATACCGTTGGTAAACCGAAGCGGACGAGAAAAATGCGCATCGTTGACTAGCGTTTAATTAACGTTCTCATTCTGACATCCTATTTTTAATGTGAACAGTCATCCAAGGCTGTCTCTAGTCGAAGAAAGATATATAAACCTCAAACAGGGTGAAGGACACGGGTCAATGAAGTTTGAGATGTGTGACTCAGTTGTTTGAAACTGATCTATTTCGTAGAGGCGAGGGTCAACTAATTTCACGTAGATTTTTAGTGTCCGTCGTTTGTGGATTTACTGTGTTTATTTATGTAGTATTGGAGTGAGTGTGCATGGTGCGTGAGGCGGGTGTCCCGGCAGACGTCTAACCGGGTGACTCACTGCGCGGCGCGGCATGCGGTGGAGCTGCGCGCGCGCCGCTATTAATACAACTGCAGTTGACATTTACTCGCTCTCGATCTATGATCCCGAAACTCAATACGAGTTTTATGTCATCCGTAGTGTTGCATATGATGTGTAACTCACTATAACTAATATTGCCGTTAATCTTTAAGATAAGAGGTTGTATAAATGACTACTTCATTTCATCAGCTATCTACCAGTCATAGTGCTGTCTCTCTAACGAGCCTTTTTCAATTAAAAAACAATGAATGCTGGCAGAAGAGAAAACTTGAACGTTAAAGTTGTGAATTTTTGAATATTTTGGAATGGTTAGGAATAAATTCAGCCAAAATTGCTTTATTTATCTGTATAGTAATATGCAAGTATCATTTATATGATAAGATATAATATTAATTTATAGCGTAATCGTACACAAACATGTAAATTACATTTTCGCCGCGCGATTCTACTTCACCGCGCCAGCGGTCTCCTCACCCACCGCCATACAAATTTACGATTAGGTTACGTGTCCTGAAGCAAGTTTATCATTTTTACCCATCCCAAAATGTGAACAACGTCGCATAAGAAATTATCACTCTAAAAATAAATATCCAATGATTACGCTCTAGAGATTAGGGATTTCAGAAGACAATTATAGGCTCTGTTTCGTCATACATCGTGCATACTTTCATTTTAATGATAATTTATTATAGGTATTCTACCTGAAGCGAGTTACATCAATGTCAAGTTTAGTTCCAAAAGGGCTTCGCTGTTCTTTGAACCTATTTGACCGAGTAATGCAGATATTTTACTCACAATATGATTTCATGCGTCCTTGTATCAGGGTCACAATCTCAAGACACTTTATCGTTCAGCTATTCGCTGACTTAATATACCTATATTCTCCTACACAAGCCAGATAGGTAGGTACTTAACAGAGGTAATGGTGAATTCTTGGCACTCAACGCCTTTATGCCGATAGTTATAACTAACAGTTATATAGATGATATACATGGCAAGGCATATACATAACAGCTATTAGAGCTGATTCGATCACGTGTCATAATATTTCCATTGTAGTTGTGATTTCTTTCTTCTTTATCTACTTTGTGGGTATTCAGGATTGACTTTATTATGATAACTGCTACGTCATTTGTGAAAGTAATCTGTGAGTGTTTTAGTCACGCGTCCCATGAAAAGCTTAAAAAACTTTGAAGGCTGAAGTTATACATACATTGAGTCCGTGTCTGTGTTCATCGCGGCAAATAAGGATCAGATCGCATCTTTTTCTTTCTATTTCATTAAGAAAAGGACAGAAGATAAAATGTCAGTTTAGACCTGTCAAATTATTCCGCTCCTGACGTAAACTGGCGTATTTTTAGACGCTATGTTTATAATCGCGTCTAAACTGTCTATGGCGTATCTTAATTTGACAGGATTAAACTTAAATGTTATCTTATATCATTTTCTTAATGAAATAGAAAGAAAAAGGTGCAATTATTTGAATATTAGTTTAGTTTGTGCACAAGAGAATCGGCGCCAATGATTTCCGGAGATAACTCTATATAAACTATTTTTTTCCAAAAAGCCTCCAAAGTAACTCATGATGCAAACTAAAAACAGCCCATCCGTCTTCAAACCTTCTAATAAAGTGACAACACAAAATGAGTTCCCATCGCTACTTAAAGTCCGTAAACATCAATTATAATTACAAAAGTACTCATAATTACAACGTAGTCTCCGGTAAGCCACTTGGTAAGCACGTGTGCCGAGATTCGAGAGCCAAGTTAAGAGTTAACTTAATCACATAATCAAGATGTGGCCACTCAAGATTGATTGTCCGCTGCGTTTCGTTGCGTAATGTAGGCTTCACTAATGCTTGCTCAAGCGTTACCCATGGGAGAATATTTTCGGAGTTTGGATACTTGGGATTCCGAACAATTGCTGTGAAATTGGTAATAAGTACTCTTTACCTAAGCTGTTTTCCGGCAGTTCTTAGAAGCGTCTCGTTAAGCCTTTATGTTTATAATTGCAGGCTTGAGAAAATATAATTAAGTAATTGTATAAAGGCTTCAACATGTTCTGTAGGTATTTAAAAACATTTTCCTGGCTCCCGCTTGTAAATCTTTAAAAATCTTGTACGTGCCGAAGTATTCATAATCAGTCTGCAACAATCCGACTGTTGGGACAGGCCTTTCTGTTTGAGGGAATGAGCTTATGATAAATGTTACACGTTTTTAGTTCGACAACATCAATCCTTATCTCTTACTGTTTCTTGCTGATGTTTGGTGTGATACGTGATTGTGCCCATGGACCATATCTGGACGGGGCACGCTGTCTTGAATTGGTTTGTGTGATTTTTAGGGTTTAGTTTTAGTTTTATCATTCGCTACTTTCTCACTGTCCCCTTCGGTATACGTCCGTTTCCTTATGTCTTGTACAATCAATATGATTCCGTGGACATTGGTGTGGGTTATATGTTTGTTTACTGTGTATAATACCTTAGCTAGACTGTGAGTATTGTAACATGTAACTGTTTTTTGTCCCAAATAAATAAAAAAAAAAACATGCCGCTAGTTCTCACTATGTTTTTGTTCACTGTTTTAAGAGAAGTATTTACAAAATGAATTTGTTCAATCGTTATCACTATTTGTTATGAAAGCATCTTGTTCAAATTAAGAATATACGGAAATATCTGCAAAATGTTGAGTTGCACTTCTTGAAACACTTCACCTATTAAATCTCAAAGAGCATGGATAACCATGAGCACTAACTTCAGAATCAGGCTATAAACAAACATTACATATTATGGCACGTTTATTCAATCGCGATAATAGAATCTACCCGAATAACCTAGACTAACCCGAACACAGACATAAAAATATTTATCTCACTTGGTTTCCACCATAACAAACAGTATCAGAATAATTAATTTATTATCACATCAGATACAGTTCTGATTGAGTTACAAAATAAAAGAAACGTGATTACCGTCGCACGAGTATGACTACATAATTATGTCAGTAGATGTTTCAGGTATTACGATTAGTGGTTTCAATTTGCATATGTGATGACAGGACATCAAGCTACTACAGTCTGTCAAATTTCTTGATTAGACTTTCAAATTTATCGCTGCAGCTTTAAGGCTGAAGGTTGAATGGGAACATTTTACAATTTTGGGTAGCTTGTTCTACTGTCGTCCGTACCTACGCAAGTATATATGTAGTCCAGACGTGTAAAGTACATATTGCAACAAAGAGAAGTCTTAAAAATAATAAAAATGTAATTAAATTAAGTGTCTGAAATAAAGATTGATAAAGAGAAGGTCACATTGTTATGAATCTCCATATCTAAGTATTAATATGTGATAAAACGATAAAGAAGGTAATTAAAACGAAATCAAATAAATTGTTTATCAAACAAAGAATAGAAATGTCTAAATTGATTCAAATAAAGCTAACGAAAGAAACCTGTTGATCTATTTTCTTAAAATCAAAACAAAACACAACATCCGGGTAATAATGTCAGAATTTACTCTGGCTATTCAAACATCTCACCTATTTCTGTTCTAAAAAAATAGACTTGTAAACATCTTTATTGAATTTATCATAAATCTTTGAATATTGATCATCAGCATCTGTTCTCGTTATAAAACTATGTAACAATATTCTACCATTAAGATTCAAGTATTCGTAACATTGCTCAATGGGTGGCATCCGTTAGCAGTTCTTACCTAATCTTTCTATAATTGTTATGTTAATATATTGGAGTGTTTCCTAAAAACGACACCCGCCGTCTGCGCTATAAATCAATTTCACCCGTGTTAGCTTTCGCCAAGTTATTGTTTATACTTTCTATTGCACAGCTGACACGTCTACATAATACTCTATCAAATGGTAGCATTTGATAGTTTCCTAACCGTTATTAATTGGCGATTAGTGACGTTTGAATGTTGAATGACTCATTAATAGCCGGCGCATGATTTATTTGTCGCTGCGCGGGAGACTGTGCGGCAGTCAATTTGTGTGAAGTATCTTATACCGTCTCTTGTATACACGAGCTAGTATTGAATTCCTCGATATGATCTTAAATCAAAACTGAATATTTGTTGCGTAATTGATAAACTTTTATTACACAAGTATTGCTTATTATATTACAATAATTAATAGAATATGATACAATACTCTTAATAATGTGCTTACACCATATTACAAATGTAAATTTCACGTTTTTGTAATGATAGTCTTCTACGTGGAATCTAGAACAATTTGTTTCAAACAATTCAGCCTACAACGCCACTGCTGGAAATAGGCCTCTCCCATTCTACGCCACAACTCCATTTTTTCCACGAAAGATGTATTATAAAGTGTATATCGCTATCAGCATCCAACCTGTTCCAGTCACCATTTCACTATCGATTCAGAGTTCATTAATTAAAATATCCTAATGTAAACTCTTACATTAGGATAAGCAAGAATAAACGAGCAATAGGTACTCATCTACTGCGCTCATAATTCATATGCCATATTTCTTCGTACTGCACAGGTAGTGAGTTCACTTGACATTTGTAAAAGCTTAGCACTTAAAGCTCCTTGTCATATGCATGTTCTGTTCCACTTGCGCCTTAAATATATCAGCACATTATGACTGGGTCTACTAGAACCGTTGTCTGCATTTTTACTGGTTGTTTGAAAGAACTAGCATGGTTCCAGGGTCCCACACACAGGCAAATGAACCAACACGGGTGACTGCATAAAGTTTTTGATTATTTATGTACTATGTAGTGTAATAGTTAGATAGACTCTACTGGTGTATAACCACTACCATTATATTCTTAAATATTATATTATTCATAAAATGTATTCAAGTTTATGTTCAGTAAAATCTTCATCAATTGAAACGAATGTTCAATGAAATCCAGAAACAAGTATTTAGTGGGTGAATATTTAGGTTATCATGAAGTGGTATAGAAACAAATCCAGTTACCATTTGGACAATTAAATTCTTGAAAATAACAAATAAGAGGTTATAAAACAAACTCGATTATATCAGGGTTACTCCAGAAACACACAAAACTGTGCTGAATTTAGTCAAGTGTTTATTTGAAAAAGCTTTTTAAAGCTAAAGTCGTTCGATTAATTTATTGCAGATAATTTGAATAATTTATTTGACAAATTTTTATCGACATTTCATTTTAATGTTACTAAGTGTGCTTTCAAGGTGCATTTTGCTGTCTCTCCTAAAAATGTGGGAGTTTTAGTATTTAATGGACAATGAATTTAATTACAAATCTGATGACTGCCAAAAACAACCGTAAGTAAATGGATTCATAAAAAATACAGTTGGTGCAATATTATTCACGAAATTTTACCTATAGATATCTGCTATTATCGAAAGAGCGTTCTATTTATTGTGTATGCCTTCACTCAAAACTATAGTAAGTACAAATTAATAGTTGTTTCGGCCCATCTACATCGGGTATTTATGAGTGCGTCTCCTCTCACAGTTCCGTCTCGATGCGAACAAAGATATCTGTATATAACACATCGTATATTAAAATAAATAAAATGATCTAATAATACTGAATATCAAGATCGATGTAGTTTTTAGCTTCTATTTTGAATATTAATCTAATATAACAAAAACATACAACATTTTATTTTCATTTAAAGTCAAGAGGAAAAACCATTTTCAACATTTGTCATGAGAAAAAGCGAAAAAAGAGCTTCAAAGATAAAGCTATATATTAGAGTCTAAATCCAGCCAATAACAAACTACTACGAAATCTTAAAGCAATCAAATGAGTACTACATCTTACGAGCCGTCTTAAGAATACGGAAATAACGAAATGCTGATATTAGGAACTATTTTGGGAATCATAACCTGAGCGAAAACTTACACAACATCTTACAACCTAAAATTTTGAATACTCTAGTGCACGTTGACGTGCTTCGTAGTCCACGTACTACGCTCCGTAGTTTATGTACTACGCTTAATAGCTACGAGTCGTTCCTTGTATGCATGGCCAAATTTTTTTTTGCATTAAAATTCCTGATCTTTGGCGACATTACCAAAGTGGTTCTATTTGCGTCCCGAATATTCACAGATACCATTTTGATGACGAAATATTACGTAGGTACCTACCCGTTCTGATTTCCGCTGAACAGTTAGTCGCAGTATAGTCTTGTTACTCTGACTAATGTGTTTTGTAAACTAAGCCTCTACTACATCGATCCCACGCTCCAGCCGTTATAAAGCTAATAGTCATCTCTGACAAAATCGTGACGTCACACATACCTAACTACCTACTACCATTTTAATAGTGAGTCAATGTACTATCTTCACACTACTCGAGAGTCTGTACAAAAATAGTATTATTATAAATAGAATTCAAAACAAAAATGAGACAGCCGTAACGAATCATTTTTAGTTCTGTCTCGTCTTGATTTTTGGAAGTCAGACAGCCAATTATCTTCATCAGTAGGCCTAGTATGAGTTTTCATTACGAAATTCGTTCGATCGTATCGAGCGCGTCTGCCTCATCGATTGGCCCGCTTCAAGGTCGTAAGAACTCTCAACCAATGAGAGCGCCAAACGCACTCGATACGATCGAACGAGTTTCGTATTGAAAACTCATACTAGGCCTACAGAACAAGCCAATAACGTCATCGTAAAAGGACTGCCTAATATCAGTCGTAAATGTCGACTCAAATTACATTTATATCCTGCAGGCGCCTCCGTATTTTAGTGTTTATATTTCTACATTGTATAATATACCAGAAGAGCATTAATTTTTGGTCTTTTTTATTTATATTCTTTGTCGCTCAGCTATGTAAATATATTTATTATTATTTGATCATAACTATACATGGTCGTGGTAGCCTAGTGGTTAAAAATCCAGACTCTCAAGAATGAGTGTGTGGGTTCGATTCCATGTCAGGCAAGTACCAATGTAACTTTTCCAAAGTTATATGTACTTTCTAAATATATCTTTGACACCAATGACTGATTAAAAGGTGAAGGAAAGCAGCTTGAGGAAACCTGGACTTTAACTGGTCTTTAAATCGCCAACCCGCATTGAGCAAGCGTGGTGATTGCGCTCAATCCTTCTCTGTATGAGAGGAGTACGAGAGACCCAGTAGTGGGACGATAAAAAGGTTGACGATGATACATCATAATAAATGTCAGCATCATCATGTTCTATTTTCTAAATATTTTTCTTCACAAAAAAATGAGGAAATTCAATTGAATGGAAATATTTATTTTTACAAACTCGTGTACTTACTACACGTGTTGAACATGCTTCAAAGATTCGCTTTATTTACATTAAACTATTTACCGTATATCAAATGGTAACCTTAGGTTTTGTTTGCAGTTTGAATTAACATAATTTACCGTAGAAATAGTATTACAAAACCTACCTATACTCAATTTTAATTTTGGAATTGTCTTTGGTTTCGCATTGCTTGTGTATTAAGCAAAATATTTTTAACCATTTTTCGTTTTTTAGTTTTTCCTTCCTCATCATCATCAGCCTGTAATAGTCTACTGCTGGACACAGTCCTCTCAAATTTCACACCATTCAACTCGATTCTCGGCAACTCTCATTCAGACGATCTTCGCAGGATGGTTGTTAGTAACTGGATGAGAGTTGCCAGGATTTGAGGTCCCTAACTGCCTAACACATATTCATATAACACTAACACACTGTTTGCTATGTAATTATCAATGAAATGAAGTCATTACAAGTTCCCTAACATAAACTAAGCGAAAATATTTCGTATTATTAAAGTTAACTTAAAAAACTAAATAAAACATATGTGGAACCAAACCAAAGGCATGCCTTATATATTAACAAAAATGCAATCGTCCCGTAAAAAACGAAGTTCCGAGGTACCAAACATAAAAAAGAAACTAATTGATAAAACTTTGTTTTTTGGAGTTGGTTAAAAACAGTGCCATAAACTTTTGTAAAAGTGTTATTTAGGCTATAGCCTAAATTGGTTTGCCCTTCTTATAGAATGGCTATTAAACAGTTCTTAATATTATCTAGAGGGCGCGAAATAGTTTGGCTAGTTTACTTTCAAGTACCTACCTAAAGTCGTGGGAAAATTTGACTGACATTTGTTTTAACAGTAAGTAAAATCCATATATAACAATAATTTCCACACTCAAAAACGTCACACGAAAACCAAATAAACACCACCAGCAACAAAAATTCAATTGAGCACGATTAAAAAGCCGCAATAAGCAATCCAATTTGACTTTAGCTTCAAACATCTGCACCCTAATTGCGTAACACACTATTACTATTGAAATCATTTGAAGCATATTACTATTGAAATCATTTGAAGCATATTGCTAATCCATTGCTCCATATATTCGAAAAACGTGTCTGCTCAAAAACGTAAATAAAGCTAAAAAAAATACGAGTGTGCTTATGACCACACGACTGAAGTAAAACTTCTTTCGCTCCATCTATATGTATATATATAGATATATACAGTATATTAAGAAAACCCTGTCCGACCCGTGAATGTGTTGTTAGGTATCGATAACTGATTCTACTAATGCATACAAAACCGGCCTAAACTTAAAAAAAAAATCCACCTAAAAAAGTAAATATTCTTTCGCAAAAAGAGGTAACTTAATCAATGTGCGATATGCACCCTTCCGCGGGGAGCGGGCGGCAGGGCACGCGGCACGTGGTCGCATCGCTATTCGCTCATAATAATACCGGTGTTGTCACTTTTTTAATAATTACCAAATTTCGGGGAAGTTGGAATTAATTCGCGAGAAAAAATTATTATTTCAAAATTCATTTGTGTTGGTACTATGATGATTACGTAAAATTTTATATTATATTTGGTCATGTGTATACCTAACCTTTATTATCCTTATGGGTCGGACAGGGTTTTCTTAACATACTGTATATGTGTGTACAATATATACATGTATACACATACAGTATGTTAAGAAAACCCTGTCCGACCCGTGAAGGTGTTGTTAGGTATCGATAACTGATTCTACTAATGGATACAAAACCGGGCTACACTTAAAAAAAAAATCCCCTAAAAAAATAAATATTATTTCGCAAAAAGTGGTAAATGTGCGTTCACCCTTCCGCGGGCGACGGGCGGCAGGTCACGCGGCACGTGGTCGCATCGCTATTCGCTCATAATAATACCGGTGTTGTCACTTTTTTTAAAATTACCAAATATCGGGGAAGTTGGAATTAATTCGCGGGAAAAAAAGATTATTTCAAAATTTATTTGTATTGGTACTATGATGATTACGTAAAAATTTATATTATATTTGGTCATGTGTTTACCTAACCTTTATTATCCTTATGGGTCGGACAGGGTTTTCTTAACATACTGTATACATATACCTATTATTTTTCTATAAATATTTAAATTTATTTCATGGTTTCATTGGTAAATTAATATTTTTGCATAGATCTTCTATTTTTATTGTCAAAAAAAAAAAAAACTCGTTGTAGACCTTGTAGTACCAAGCTCGCGCCACGGGCGCCTCTGTGCTTATATCCCCCACTTAACTTCCGTTCGCCTTGCCCGATCACTTTTCGTAACGCTTACGTCACGCGTTCGCCAACTTACTCCCCAAGTCAAGCGTGCGTAAAGAAGTTTCACTTCAAAAAGATGTCCAGCTGTCAAAAGAAAACCCATAGCTACTGATAGTGGATTACGCAATTACCTTGCTGTTTGTCCTTTCAATAGGTCGAGCCATCCATACACTTATGTGAAGAAACGGAAGTCATTTCCTCCTCCTCATACCTCTGTATATACGTTTGAAGAAGAAATTTCATCCTCACTGATAACGACAAATGCGATAGAGTTAAAAATACACAAAGACACAGATGTTACAGTACACTGCCTCAACAGCAAACTTTTGGTCGACAGACAGACATAAATAATTAGCCTAAACTGAAATCACCATAAATTGTCTGGCGCTTCTCAATATAAGCCTATAGCTACTACAATCTTTGTATAGAGGAACATGTCTGAGGAGTACTTCTAAAATTATCCTCACAAATTTTCAAAGTAAATATTGAGCTATTTGAAACTGTCTGGGCGGTAAGACTGCAGCCAGGTGCCTGCTGTGATTAATAGTTTCAATTAATTAACTAAACCTATTGCAGTTTGTTGCTGGAATTAGGTCTCTCCCATATTGCACCACCGAACTATAACTACACAATTTTACTTTTAGCATTTTAATTATTCGGGCTTTTATATGCATGCTGGGTTACTTCGGGAAATTTTACGTTATGATTTTCAAAATCCCAATTAAGTCATTAGTAAATACCTAGGATAATACCTATATTGTGTAGTATATATCACCATCATCATCATCATCATTATCATCAACATATTTATCATCCCACTGCTGGGTACAGGTCTCGTCTCACATAGAGAAGGATTGAGCGTAATCACCACGCTTGCTCAACGCGGGTTGGCGATTTCAGACTTAAAGTCCAGGTTTCCTCAAGATGTTTTCCTTCACCTTATAATCTGTCATTGGTATCCAAGATATACTTAGAAAGTACATATAACTTAGAAAAGTAACATTGGTACCTGGAATCAAACCCGCACACTCATACTTGAGAGGCTGTTGTTTTAACCACTTCTTTACTAGGTCACCACGACTTTATGTATCAACGTTTAATAATCTTTACCAGTATCCAGAATGCATGCAATATATTTACTAACAACCAAGAATGCAAAGGAGAGGAAATACAGTTTTATTTAGGTACGTTACCCAGGAAACAGTGGACCCGCTTAATAAGTATGTACAAACTGGTGCCATTTCCCTTGTAGACAAACTTAACTAATTTTAAGTTCAGTGATGAACTGAACTTAAAATTAGTTAAGTTTGTTATTCTCTCTACCTCATTAACAAAAGGACAGAATATAAATATGAATATAGTCCAGTCAGATTACACTGTCGTATTTCACACATGCTTTGTATTTTTTTTTTTTTTGTGTTTTGGATAGGAAATCAACAAATGACCTCTCCCACTCTGGGCGGATAGGAAGGGCGTGTCAGACTTTTACTGACAAAAACCCACCCGTGTTCCTTCACTTGCCTGTGTGCTAGGGTCACGGATTCTTTTTTAAGCAACCCGCAACTCTGGCCCTAATGTTTTGTATCACGTCTAAACTTTCTATGGAATATCTTGATTTGACAGGACTAAACTAAAATTTATCTTTTGTTCTTTTCCTAATAGGGATGTTTCCTGGGTTAAAAAAAAATTGATTCTATTTAGTCCGTCATTCAGATTATAGAAAAATATTGGATACGTATATTTTGTTTTATCAAATCAATAAAAATTGACAAATATAAAAGGCATCAAAGATCAGGAGTGGTGGCTGGTGACGTCACTGCGCGCTAAAAAGTGTAGCGTGCAGTGACGTCACACGAGTTTTCAACGAACTGTCTCGTCTTCATTTTTTGTTTATATGAAAAAAGAAAAAATACGTGTATAGTATTTTTTGGAAATCTGACTAACGGACTAATTAGTTTTTTTTTTAGTCAAATACCCTGTTATATATAGAAAGAAAAGGATGCATGGAACTTAAAATTAGTATAGTTTGTCAATAAGGGAATCGGGTCAATATGCATCAACCAAATAATGAGTGCACAAAGTCTAATGAAGTTCAGAAGTCGAATTATTTTGATAAATAATTAAATACTTAAGCTTTTCTCTTCATGCCCTTATTAATCGCTCATATATGACTCACGTTGAAAACAAGTAAATCACTTACAACATTGAAATGGAAACAAAAACATCACAATAAACTCGGCTATCAATCATCACAAGAAATAGAGTTAAACAAGGTTAATGGGCGTAGTAGTAAAGACCAATCACAGCTATATGCATCCTTACGATTTCATAACCCCAGGCATAAACATCCGGTGCTGAACACGTTCAAGGGATTCAGTACATTATGAACTTTTAATCGAGAGCTTGAAAATATGTGGGAAAATCTTTATGTATTACACTCCTCGTGCCCCCTCCTCCAAGTCGACTGTCATTTCAGTATTGAACCCTTTCCTATTCACAAAGCAATGGTATTTTGATTTTTTTTTATTTTAAAGCCTACTAAATGAGAGAGAATGCTCTCTCATTTTACACTCACACATTCATCCTACATGTAGAAATCACAGTTTGATAAGATAACCGACTTTCACAACACTTCACGTTCTAAAATCTCTAACACATCCATACACAAACCGCGCTTAAAACTCCCTCTGGAATGTACTACTGCAACGAAATTACAAAAGCACTACAGTTGAAAATTTCTAGAAACATCTGCACCCTGACTGCGTAACACACTATCTATTATTATCAATTGAAATAATTATGAAGCACATTGCTGATACTCTATATGTTCAAAAAGCGAGTGCTCAAAAACGTAAATAACTCAATTAATGTTTTTGAACTGTCAAAATGAAATCCACGCTACTGATAATGTTTTAGTCAATTACCCCGCTATTCTAATAGCAAACATCTTAAATAAACAGTTGTTTTGCATAAAAAGTCTGGGTGATGCCATTGACATTAAAATATTCAACAAACTTAGAGAGATCAGCCACCTCCGTATGTAACACCACTTTATATAACACTCGTCACCTTTATGACTTAAGTAAAGCCCTGATCGATATCAAGGTTGGACTACACGTCCAAGAAGCCATATGTATAGTTTCGTCTAGTTGTTAGATTATATTATAAGTACTCTACGCAACAAAGGCCTTACGCATTGATTACTATCTTCTGTCATTGAACGTGATTGACTGTGCACAAGCAATAGTAGAATATTACCAGCAAAGTATTGCATGTATTATATTTATGTCACCATAATATTGTCAGTAAGGAGCTACTGATCAACTTGGGATTCCAAATTAATACTAAAACTAAGCACGATTTTGCCCGACTCATTCCGATAGCAGACAAGTTAGTATAATCAACTGTGTTATAATAATCCCTATATTATAACGGGCATATTAATGACAATTTTTTTTTTTCTACAAAACATGCGGTGCTTTTCGGTATGACTTAGTAAAAACGTTATCGATATTACTCATATAATTTACGTACAATAACAATGCTGCCACTTTCTTTGTTACCAACATTTCAGGTGCAACACCCAGTAAATGTCAGTTATCACTCCTCTCGTATCACGGCGTTGATAACCGGTGCGCATACTATGTCAACAGCCTAGTGAACGATTCCATGGAACTGATCCAAGTACAAACAACGATAACATTATAGTGACAAGGATGCTCTCACATAACCAGTAAATTGTATTGCTGTTTTATTATTGCGTACTGCTTAATGTACTTCCCTAATGCGGGAATAGCATGACACTTCTGCGAAATATTCGCTGATAAGACAAGTAAGTACCTGTAAATATTCATAGATCACATTCCTAACAGGTTTGTTCATACAGGTCTTCACGATAAACGTCACATACGTCTCTTATCGTTTACGACCTACTGACTAAGCAACTTATATCCCTACAGTGCCTATTTCGTAGGTCTTTAACTCACAGAATAGTAAAATATAACCATTTGTGAGCAGAGCTACCTGCAGCTTTACATCGGCAACAACAAGTATCTATTGTTCAGAGAATTACATATACTAAAACAACAGCATACAATAAATTCATCAAAAGTATAGATTTTTTTAAAAGTAAGGAGTATTAATTTGAACCCAGTTATACCTCTATTCCAGAGGAGCCAAGCCTAGCTAAGCGCTAGTTTTAACATACAAAGCTGAAACTGTTAAGGGACTTGTGAAAGTTGCACCTATACGTCAATTCATGCATGTATTTTATGTTACTTAGACTAAAAGTAGAAAGTTATATAAAGACACTAGAAATTCCCTGATGTATTCAAAAATACAAATTGATCATAAAACCATCAATGATCAAAGTATAATCTCTCTTAGTAAAAAATTACATAATATCAATTTCACTTATTCTGATTGGTGCCGTAATATAATATAATCCTAAAGCAATTAAAGAAGATCACTAGTAAACCAGTCGGCGAAATAGAAGGCAAATGAGTAACATCTGTTTATAACTAATATATAGCTATAATTAATAGAATTATCCTAATAACTACCTCAGGGCATTCAAAATAAAATAAAAACGTTTCTCGGGCTATCAGACATAATTGATTTCGGCGCTCTATTCCAAAAGTCAAAAGACCATAATTATCGCCAAGCCGTTAAAGACAAATTCAACTAAAGCTCCAAATATGGTTGGGAAAATAAGCATCCCAGGCGCATAAATCACCTGCTAATAACAATTTTAATGTTTTCCTGGGGTTATTCTTACCGGATTTACCGCAGCGCGCGCTCCCCAGCACCACAACTCTTATTCGATTAACTGTCATCTTCATTAGTCCGTTTAATAAGTCACTGCACTTAATTTAAATGTTTGTGCATCTAAAATCAGCTAGCTGCAAATCGTATTCGGTTGTAAAAAATGTTCGAAACAAGATCGCGTTGGCGGCAATATCAGCTGTGATTCAAAGATGGCGGACGCACGCGCGCACAACGCACCTGCTTGCGAGCGACTGCCGTCAAATGAAATTGGCGCAAGGCGCATTCAGGCAGGTCTATTACTACAGTGAGGAGTGAGAGATATTTGAATACAAACTCATTTGACTTTGGCCGTTTTTTTTTTTTTCGTTGAAGTTCAATCGGTGCAATGATTGGTAAAATGTTGACAAAAACTAATCCTTGGTCCAGTCATCAATAATACTTCTATGTAGACTGTGGTGTTCCCAAAACGTCAATTTAAAGTCACAAGACAAAACACTAAATCATCTTTAATAATCTATTCATGATACTGCATATTTATTGTATTGTTAAGACTGGTCACAATTAAATTATAGATTGAGTTATTATGGACGTAACAATACTGTTTAATATTGTAGCCAGAATTTACCAATATTGTATTATAGATTTAGTGTGCTAAATTCACGAATGTAGCGTGCTTTTCATGCGAGATCGTAAGTTACCACTCGTTTGTAACTATTAAAGTAATTGGGCTAATGATGATTGTCCGATGTCCGTCCAACATTTTTTGCGTTCTATTTCTATCTAGATCCAATAATAACGTTGAAGTTTGCATAAAAAAACATTGACAAGCGTTTAATGGCCTTAAGTGAAATGTTTGACAGAAACAGACAGTAATCTAAGAGTCGCCAATTTGTTGAGCATAAAGAAACGCAGGGTGTTGTCGCGGTACTATCAGTAAATATTACGGTTAGGAGAGCAGACTGTGCGCTTAATCCGCGGAATGTATGCCAACAGCCAATACGCGCCGACATGTGATATGATATAATGTACACTCCACTACTAAAGTGATACATAAAACCAGTACTCCAGTAGCTGCTCAGTAAATTGTTTTACATTAACCTTGAAGGCAGCTCTATTTTCTAAATTGAGAATTAAACTCTGAAAAAGCAATCAACAATACTCACTTTGGATGTACAAAGCCGGTAAATGATTGTCAACAATTGCTTAATGAGCAAGTAGCAACGAACAACGAAATCATTTATATCAGCAATGTTTGAATGTCCGTCTTATGAAAATGCTCATCAATATTATTTATCAGAATAATATTCTTAGATATTTTTTAGTCTTAGGTATACAGACCATATCACTGGCTCAGTGAAACCCATGTGCAGGTGAAGACTAAAAAGTTTATAAACATTGGGATGTTTATGAACTTTTTAGTCTAAAAATTCATAAGAAGAAATGCAATAAGATTAAACTTCTAGCATCCACAGTACAACTGCATTAAATTAAATATTACTTAATATAGTAAGTGTCTGAACATTAGACAGATTTTACGAAGAGATACCAAACACTTCTCATGCAAAGTGTACGCATTGACACAATTTTTTTTTTTTTTTTTTAATGTAGTGACAATAACGCAAATCGAAGATTGACTAACAGCCAATTTTGTTAGCAACTCCACCTTCATATTATTTGAGAATATTTATGCCAATTTTTAAATAAAATTCGATCCGTTTTTGTTACAAAATAGTTTAGATGGGGAGATTTTACTGTTCCTTGCATTCTACAGTTTTGTTTTGTTTTAATAGGGCGCCCTAACGGTTTTCATATAGAAGAATTTTAACAAGCTCTTTGTTAGCGAGCTCCTAATGTCGTGTGTTGGTAGTTAGAGAAATAGACTGGCTGTCGCCGCTTGACTGAATAGCTATGAAAACATAAAAAGATAGATGAGAACGGAACGATACGGTGCATGTGAGGTAGGCAAAGACGGATATTGCTTTGTAGTTATTGACTGAGACTCCAAAAACGACTAAAACAAACACTAGACTAGCCTTTATAATAAAATCGTTGACAGAGATAAAGCTTTTAAAAATGTCGTACAATTTCT
The DNA here is from genome assembly GCA_037179545.1 of Sesamia inferens. Classification (NCBI taxonomy): domain Eukaryota; kingdom Metazoa; phylum Arthropoda; class Insecta; order Lepidoptera; family Noctuidae; genus Sesamia; species Sesamia inferens. Next base: position 20,781,369 of record CM073927.1, on the reverse strand, counting down.
GTTGATTTTTCTGAAATAAAGTCGCAGTTGGTGTACGACTGTTTTGTAAGCGAGCTTTACAAAAACATGAAGAAATCCTCTATGCTTGTACATGAATGATTTTGTTTCACATTTGGATTTACAATCCTTTGTGTTGGCAAGTCACGAGTAGAGAAACATCAAGGGAACGCTAGAAAAATCGCAATGGAATTTAAAACGAAACTTGAATACTGGCTGGCATACAACATTGTAGACGCGCAATAAGTTTAGAGGCGTCAAAATAAGAACGTAAACTGAGATGCGAGGCAGACGATGCATGTGGAGATTGTAAGACTTCTTTGCGGTTAGAGCCTTTGAGCCATATGATGTTCCTGACGAATAGTGGCATGTGAAATGAATTTATGCCTGAAGTGCCTTCTGAAATAACTGCTCAATCGTTAATGAATGGAACAATCATTAATGCAGTCAAGAAGTAGGCAATATTAGGAACCCCCACAATTTCGTAACACACTAATTGTGCTCTCAATTTGTATAATTTTGGATCTTTTTTTTTTAATAATTATAAACTAGCACTTGACCGCAATCCCGCCTGATGGTAAGCAGTGATGCGATCGTTGATGGTAAAGCGCGCTAGTTTATTAAGAGTCAATTCACTCAGAAAAACTGAGCGAATAGGAAGGAAGATTGCAGTTGAGCGAGGTGATGCAATGTTAAACCCAACAACACCAAACTGCGCCAAAGGGAGATCGATCTGAAGTCCCTCCACGACCAAACTCCCAACACAACAACATTTGGCGCATCGTACCCGGCACACATCTCAACACAACTGCTCAGAGCCGTCCTCCGTACGGCTTCACCAGACATCATGCCGGAACACGACAAACCGCTTGGCGGCAAGACTTTGTCTGGTGGGTGGTAACTTCTGCCGGCGGCCGATGTTATGGCCTACCACCTAGATAGTATATTGCTAATCCATTCCTCAAAATGTATACAATAGAAATAAAGCTTTGAATGTCGCAGAATTGTAAAAAATGAAACCCATTGCTACTGACAATTACCCTGCAGCACCCAAATTGCATAATACTATAAATCACAGTCTTAAATAAATCTCAAATCCATTCAATTTTGTTCTAATTATGTAAAACAAATTTTTCGATATTGTTCGAAAAATTTGTCGGCTCAACAAACTAAATAACACCATCAATTATGTGGTTAGGTCTAAATGAAAGCCATTTCTACTGCAAGTGAATCATGAACCATTTACCCCATGGCTAATTTGAGGTTTCTTTTTTTTTTTTTTTTTGTAGAACTAAAATAATTGACGCAGGAACAGAAACCACTATGTAGTGAATAAAATATTTCTTGTTATCAAGAAGCAGGGTGGAGAGAGCTGCGTTGGCCTAGTGGTACCGGCCGTGACTAACAAGTAATAGGTCGTAGGTTCGAACCGCTTCAGGTGCATTACTTTGTGTAAATTATTTCATTAACACCGCTCTTAAAACGGTGAAGGAAAACATCGTGAGGAAACCGGAATGCCTAGAGTCAAAAACTTCGAAGACATGTGACATCTGCCAATCCGTACTGGACCCATGTGGTAGATTAAAGCCCACTCTCCCTCAACGAGAGGAGGCCTGTGTCCCAGCAGTGGGAACATTATAGGCTGATATGTACCAGGAAGCCAATTTTTAGCTAAGTTTAAGTTAGCTTTGGATCCGTTAGAAGCATCTGTAGGCCTAGTATGAGTTTTCATTACGAAACTCGTTCGAACGTATCGAGCGCGTTTGACTCAGCGATTGGCCCGCTTCAAGGTCGTAAGAACTCTCAACCAATGAGAGCGCCAAACGCGCTCGATACGATCGAACGAGTTTCGTATTGAAAACTCATACTAGGCCTACTGCAAGTAAAATTTAAAAGTTCGATGTTTTCACATTACAACTTTATAGATCATCTCATAATTTTAAAAGATGCATGAGTATGTACTACTGTCAAACTGTAATAATTATACTAACTACTGACAGATATATCTGGAATCTGTAATAATAGTCGATGTAGAACTTGATACCCGGGAAAATTACATTAATACTACCAGTAAAAATGTCAGTTTGACAGTTCCTCAATGATGCGTTAGTTCTTTGTTGAGAGACACTTTTTTTAACCTATGCAGCAATAGATTAGCAATAACCCTCAAACTTATTCAAATTTCGAATGAAAGTATGTTATGCGATAAGAATGCTGTACTGACGTAGCAATCATACGTCACAGTGTTTATTTCCATTCGCAATATTATTATTAATAAGCAGGTTATCAGTTTGACCCACAAAATTTTAGTAAACCTTATCAAAACTGTATTAGATATGTGACGAGACACGCCCACCTCTTTATCGCAATGAGAGTTCTGTTAAATTTACTTTTATTTATTATAAAATGATAAAATTGAATTATTGATGGCACCGTTTTATTTATTGACTTTTATTACTCCGATGATAGGATCGAAGTTAGATACAATAAAACTACCTACACAATAATCCTAATAATAAAAGAAAATATAGTTATTATTCTCAATCACATAATTATGGTTACAGTTATGTATTAATTAATATGGAGCACGAAAACTGGCACAGAGATGCGGTTTCAAGTATCGCACATTGAAATGTTGCCAATTAAAAAAATTGTACACCCCAGAATCGTAATAATAGTGTAACTTTACTAGCAGTAGTACTCTATCTACCTAATTTGCCAGCGTCAGTGTTTCTTTTTTCTTTTTTTGTTTCTTCTGACTACAATTTAAGTGTCTTCAAGGCTAGAGTGAATAGGCTCTTATTAAATTAGCGCACTTTACCATCAACGATTGCATTAATGTTTACCATCAAGCGGGATTGCGGTCATGCACTAGTTTTTCATTCTGGGAATGGATAGCTACTGAGAACCCCAGACTTGAGAGCTTTTTAATTGGAAGGATCATATTTGTCCTTTCCCTAAAACGATGGATATCAAGTTACAAAAGCAAACAGATTTCATAGAAGAACTCAAAGCGGATCTATAAAGTAAATGTTTTTCAAAGGAAATTATGTAATTCTAGGAACCGTTATGTATGTTAAGTAATCAAAACAAAACAATTACCTGAATTGCCACAGTTATTTAAGTATCTAGAAGTATTACAACTGATACATAATAATTTAGTCACAGCACGTTTCTGGGTCAAAAACGTGATATAGCCATTTTAGATTCGTTTGTTGCTAAAAATAGCTAATACATTACAAAATTAATTATATTAATTAATCTTTTTCTTGTAATTATGTAGTTGATTTCGTAGAACAGCCATCTTTGTTTCGAAAATAATAAATTGGATAAAATATAGTACATCATCATAATTAATTCTGCCGTTATTCCAGTTTATTTGGTGTCTGCACAACATGTATTTTTCTACCATATTTGTCTACTAGATGTCATGTATTGAATATAACCGACCTTAACGAATTGTCATTTTCTGGAATTAACTAGATGTTTAAAACGAGGCCTAAATCTAACAATGGACTGTGGTAATTGTTATTACTATAAAAATTCAAGTACATTGCACTCTATACAGAATAAATTACTCTAATTAGAGTAATTTATTCTGTACAGAATCACTCTATACAGAATAAATTACTCTAATTAGAGTAATTTATTCTGTATAGAGTGCAATGTCCCCGTGTGTCCTCGTTTTAAACATCTAGTTAATTAATAATTTTTTTTGCTTGGGATGGGAAATCATCAAATGACCTCTCCCGCTCTGGTTGGAGCGGAAGGGCATGTCAGACTTTTACTGACTAATACCCAACCGTTCTTCTTCACTTACCAATACGCCAGGCTTTCTTTTTTAACCAACCCGCAACCCGAATAAATTACACTTAATTTAGCATTAGCTTAGGTACGTATGTAGAAAAGATATAACTCTGCCCCTTACCTACCTTAGGGGATAAGTGAGTTGATTGATCGAATATTATAAAGAGAAACTTCTTATAAGCACGTTTACACGTGTTTCTAAGACAAATAAACCTATCTTTTTTTTAATAAAAAAAAAAAAAAACAATATGACAGTTTGATATGTATTTATTTAAATAAAAAAATAGCGGTCGTGAGACTGACCGACAGAAGTGAAAACTTAAATTATTAAAATAAAAAAACAAAAAACGATCTCCGTGTCGGGTCGGCCACGCTCACGTACATTCAATGGTTTTCCCCATCCAACAAAAGTTGCTGAAAAGTTTTCACTTCAAAAATATACCTAAGATAGATTCCATAAAAATTATACAACATTAGTTTTTGTTTATGCGAAATCCGCAATACGTATCCAGTATTTTTAATTAAAGAATCTATGTACAAAATTTCAAAAAGATATCATGAAAAACCATCAAGTGACCTCTGGCGTCAGCTGTTGCGCGGGCGTGCGCAGTAGGTACTATGATCTATCGTAAGCTCCGTAGTGCGCATGAGAACCACACTGCAACAATTTGTAAATATCTTTGGGAAAAAATATAACATGGTGTAAAAATGATTGGAATCAATTCAGTTGCTTATTCTCAACAAACTACATTCAGATGTCACATAAACAAAAAATAATATACAACTCCTGTCAATATACGTTGTACCTACTATAGTAACAATACGATTGTGTTCATCCATCCCGACGGGTGCCTGAAGAGTCCCCGCGGTGGATCCTGTTACCCGACCAGCGGGGATTTTATTCGGTAGCCACCCGATCTTAATCGCGCCGCAAAATAAAAAAGGACGAACAAAACTCGATACTAATTTCCGTTGGACACGAACGAGTTTTTATCGAGTCCGTGTCTTCATTTAATTTTTAATTTATTTTCGGTAAAGCGGCGAAGACTCGTGCAGCCGTACAGTACCTATACGAAATTAGGTCAGGTTACCTCGCACTTATGGATGTAATGATTACGCTGCATGAGTTACTGTCTTTGCTCAGTTTGTTTCTCGAACAACATTTCTTTTGCGAATTGCACCTCGCTGTTCAACCTAAGAGGTGGTCTTGCCTGTTGTAAAGTACTTATTGTGCATCAGAATAAGTACTTTATTTCTTATCGGAAATAAACCTAATTTATATGAAAAAATATAAAATATATTTACCAAAAATAAAATAGGATTCTTTATTATAAAGTATGGCTGGCAACCCTACCTAAACAACCCACGCGAAAATAAATTTAAAAAACTAAGCAACTACAGGCTAAGTGACCATTTCATCTAAAATACAACGATCTTAAAGCATTTCGGTTAAACATTTTGCCACAGGCGCAATTAGTATCATGGGTGATACTAATTATATAAATATGAATAAAGTTTTGAAACTACATAAATACATAACATTATGGCGAAACGAGTATTTTAAATTATCACCTTACCTTAACACAGGATTGTCAAAATATCAATAATTTAGCGATCGGTGAAATATAAGAACACGTTACGTTTATGTTAAATAGAAAAAATCTATAATGCATTCAGTGTATCACTAACTTTAGTAACTTATGTAACACAAAGTTTCACATTTAAGGAATATTAATACTTATGCCTGTAGAAATTAGTAACATAATAATGTCTACGATAATTAAGTCTCATGAATATATTAATGACGGATAGTAATCAGTTTTGCATTTTATTGCATTTTGATCAAACTTGCTGTTATGGTATAATAAAGTCAATTAACATGCTTGTGTTAATTTGCTCGAAGTTTTGTTCTAGTAAAAGTATAAAGTAAAAAACGTTACTCGTATTAGCTCAATTGGGTACATACTTACTTTTACAATTGGGTTATTTCCTAAAAAATAATTTAATGTCCATCAGATTTATGAAAAATATTGAACACGTATTTTTTATTTTTTCTTTCATTCAAATACTTAGGAAGATATATTGATTTGAAAAGTCGCATGACGTCACGCCGTGGTATATTTTGTGCCACGGCGTGACGTCATGCGACATTTCAAATCAATATATCTTCCTAAGTATTTGTAATTAGCCCCTACTCCGTAATTTTAATACGCTATTTCTCAGTAGTTTTTGGTAATTTTCACAAAATAAAAAATACGGGTCTTATTTTTTTTTTATTATCTATAAGACTGACTAATTATTTTTTCGATTATCATACCTTGGATACATTCCTATTATAGATATGATACCACCCACACTCTAATTGCGTAACAGTCTTTTACCAGGTATCAATTTGACCCATACCTATTACTTACTGCCAATCCAACTCCATGTGTTTGAAAAATGTGTCAGCTCAACAACGTAAATAACGCAATAAACGTTGTTGAATTGTCAAATTGAAACCCATTCCTACTAATAGTGAGTTATGCAATAGGGTATTTGACTAAAAAAGACTAATTAGTCCATCAGTGAGATTTCCAAAAAATACTACACACGTATTTTTTGAAAAAATGAAGACGACACAGTGCGTTGAAAACTCGTGTGACGTCACTGCTCGCTACACTTTTTAGCGAGAAGTGACGTCACCAGCCACCACCTTTGGTGCCTTTTATATTTGTCAGTTTTTATTGATTTGATAAAACAAAATATACGTATCCAATATGATTTTTTTTTTTTTATGATTTTTAATTTTATTATATTATTTTATTTATTTCTATTTGATTGTTAATTTTTATTTTATTCAAATTTCTCTCTTTGTTAAAGTGTATGGATCTAAGATATCTGAAATAAATGAATTTTAATTTTAATTTTATTTAATTAATATTTTTCTATTATCTGAATGACGGACTAAATAGAATCATATTTTTTTTTACCCAGGAAACATCCATATTGCCTTTTCGGTCTCGGAATACGGTATCGGAACCTCAAGGAGTAATTTACAGATTGTGTGTACAGTGACCTCCAAAAGGTAGGATTTTTTTTTCCACTTCAGCTGTGAGATTATTCAATTTTTTTTTTAAGTGAATAGGCTTAATAAACTAGCGCGCTTTACCATCAACGATTACATCTCTGCTTACCATCAGGCGGGATTGCGATCAAGCACTAATTTATAACTATTTTTAGAAAAAGACACCAGTTACGATTAATATAAATACAATCTAGTGATCCAAATATTTGAATTGTTATAATGTTTTATTGACTTATCCAACTAGTTTTGATATTACATAAACAAACGAGTAATCCCTTAGGAGTACCCGATCATTTTTATTACTAGCTGCGTCTCGTGGTTTCACAAAAAGTCTAAGTATATCTAAATTGAATCAATAAAAAAATAACTTGTAACCATAAATTCTAGTTGCGTGTCAGACATTTACTGACCTAGTACCAGTTTCTAGACTCCTAGCATAGAAAAGTTACAGGGGACAGCATCATGTACTGAATTCATAGTTTTAGTTTGTCCACCATTTCTTTTTCTGTATCTATATGCATTTTAATCTTAGTAAAGAATTACCTAAACACGGGTAAGACCCGGCCATAGTGCTTTAAAACTGTAACTTGGAATGGAATTCTATGATATAGAGCCAAATAAAATACTCGTAAAACCAAAACATTCCAATGAAACTACCATAATTATAAAAAAGAGAACAACTTTTGAAGCTAACCTTTTATATTTACATTAATTATATTCCAATTACGGCTTCGGCTTCGAAAAAGTGGGTAGTTTTTTTGTGACAGGCTTGGCCTAATTTCTACTGTCGAGTTTTTGGACGGGTATTGCATTTATCTCCATCAGACCATCAGCTACATGGACTACATTATGCAAATTACCCGTTAAGACAAATATTCAGGATAATTAATGGTTCCAGAGAACTTTTCCCTTCATATTTTCGAACTGAATTACCTTTTATGCTAATCTATTCAGACACGTAAGTCAATGAAATTCATAAGTAGGTAAATGATTATAAAGCGTAAGTGTTATATTTATCAAAGTTATGGGAGCAGAGTTTTGATACTTTTAAGGAACTCCAATCCAAAAAAAAAAAATTACCGATTTCGCAGTTTAACCGTGTGATTAAAGACAAAATTTAATGACAATTATTATTTTTATGTGCTCAAATTATTTAATGCGTATTTGCGAGAATTTACTTAAGATGTCAAAGGATGTGTAACAATTGACGGGACCTCAACACAAAAGGATATTGCTTAACTTAAAGGTGTTTTTTGGCAAAAATGCAAGTTTTAGGTAAAATAAACATTTTCTTATTTTACGTAATAACTATGCAAATATTTAAATACTTCGGTGAATAGTGCAAATAAACCAGTTTTGTTTGACTGATTTCTTTGTTATTGTAATCTTTGTAACGAATTGCACAAGGCTAAGGTTGAACAAAAAACGATGGTGGTACCTATTTAAATGGTTTTTAAATATTAGCAACGAGTATTACAGACCAGTCATGCTAAGAACTTGAGGTTAAAATATTAACAGCTGGGTCTAATAATACCAACAGTCTGCTATTACAATAGTGTCAGAATGGTCGATCAGTGATCTCAAAATCATCAATTTTGACAAGTTTCGTAATCTACTAACATTTTGGCATCATTATGACTTTCCAATGGTCAATCACTGACCCTCCACTCAAAATTAATAAATGTTCAAATTGAGTAGGTATTAGTTTTAAGAAAATCGTTTCTGTTAACAGGTTTTATAATAATGGCAATACGGGAATATCACTCTATCGCCATTCCATTACGGAACGACTGAGATAATAGGGTATTTGACTAAAAAAACTAATTAGTCCGTTAGTTAGATTTCCAAAAAATACTAGACACGTAATCTTTCTTTTTTCATCTAAACAAAAATGAAGACGTGACGTCACTGCACGCTACACTTTTTAGCGCGCAGTGACGTAACCAGACACCACTCCTGATCTTTGATGCCTTTTATTTGTCAATTTTTATTAATTTGAAAAAACAATATATATGTATCCAATATTTTTCTATAATCTGAATGACGGACTAAACAGAATCATTTTTTTTACCCGGGAAACATTCCAATTGATCGTTCATTATGAATTTAGCAATTTACGAACTTTGCCAATGAAATGATAATGGAATCGTGTTGGAATGACAAATTTATAAAAATAGCAGACTGGGGCCCCTTTTATTATGTTTATCAACCATCTTCTTGGTTTCTTTCTAATCATTACTTAGGTAAGAGGAATATGACACAAGCGATGTAATAATCAGCAAAAAAAAAAAAAATATCTCAAAAAAAAAGAACACATGGTTACACGGACTATAAAACAATGGAGCCGATTCCCTTGTTCGGAATTTAAATAATATTTAAATTCAGTGCATCATATTCTGTCTATTTTGTTAAGAATAGGACAGAATATAAATATTAGTTTAGGCAAATTAGTCCGCGCCTGACATAAATCGACGTATTTTTAGTTCATCATCATCATGATCATCAGCCTGTAGCAGTCTACTGCTGGACTTAGGCCTCTCCAATTTCACGCCATTCAACTCGAATCTCGGCAACTCTCATCCAATTACTACCAGTCATCCTGCGAAGACGCTCGACCTAGCCTGATGGCGTTCCACCTTACGTTTACCACTTAGAACACGTCTACTCCAGCGGTCATCGTTTCCACGGCTAATATAGCCTGCCCATAGTAACTTCAGTTTCCTTATTCTGTGAGCTACGTCGACAACTTTGGTTCTCTGCCGGATCACCTCGTTGAGAATTCGATCCCTCAGGGAGACTCCAAGCATAACCCGTTCCATAGCTCCCTAAGCGACCTTGAATTTGTGCACCAGCCGTACCGTGAGTGTCCACTGATTGAAGACCTTTGTCTTTATACTATACTCTGTGGAATATGCGACGAGAAGACCCGACGAAGCTTTACGAGCACTGCCGAGCCTCGCTGAATTTTTAGCTGCCATGTTTTTAATCGCATCTAAACTGTCTATGGAGTTTTTTTTTTTTTTTAATAATTATAAACTAGCGCTTGACCGCAATCCCGCCTGATGGTAAGCAGTGATGCGATCGTTGATGGTAAAGCGTGCTAGTTTATTAAGAGCCTATTCACTCAGAAAAACCGAGCGAATACGAAGGAAGACGGCAGTTGAGCGAGGTGATGCAATTTTAAACCCAACAACACGACCAACGATGCTGCGCCAAAGGGAGATTGATGTGAAGACCCTCCACGACCAAACTCCCAACACAACAACATTAGGCCGCATCGTACTCGGCACACATCGCAACACAACTGCTCAGACCCGTCCTCCGTACGGCTTCACCAGACATCATGCCGGAACACGACAAATCGCTTGGCGGCAAGACTTTGTCTGGTGGGTGGTAACTTCTGCCGGCGGCTGATGTTATGGCCTACCACCGGAGTATCTTAATTTGACAGCACTAAGTCTATCCTTTACTTCATGAAAGAGATAGAAAAAAATGTACTGAACTTAAAATTTGTTTAGTTTGTGAATAAATCGACACCAATAGCTAATAAAGAAACAATATCTATAACTTACAACCCACTTACTTCACTCTGCTGTTACAACTTCACTAAACATCGAGATTTTTTTATTATGTATAAGGTTAATATTCATGTATAAAACACCAGCCTCTCAAGTACGAGTGCGCAGGTTCGATTCCAGGTCAGGCAAGTACCAATGTAACTTTTCTAAAGTTATATGTACTTTCTAAGTAGATCTTGGACACCAATGACTGAAGGTGAAGGAAAACATCTTGAGGAAACCTGGACTTTAAGTCTGAAATCGCCAACCCGCATTGAGCAAGCGTGGTGATTACGCTCAATCCTTCTCTGTATGAGTGGAGACCTGTGCCCAGCAGTGGGACGATAAAAAGGTTGATGATGATGATGATGACACATACATTGCTCGTAAAACCGATGGCGGATGGGGCAGTAAAGTTCTGGAATGGCGGCCACGTACCGGAAGACGCAGCTTAGGGAGGCTCCCAACAAGGTGGACCGATGACCTGGTGAAGGTCGCGGGAAGCCGATGGATGCGGTCAGCACAAGACCGGTCATCGTGAAAAGCCTTGGGGGAGGCCTTTGTCTAGCAGTGGCAGCCTCTATAGGCTGAAAAATAAGAAGATACACATAAACCATGCACAATAATTTATCTAAATGCTGACGAAAGAAAGATGAAAATTGCATCAAAATTTGTTGCGTAATTCAGAAGAACAACGCAGTCACACAGATACACGCAAGCACGAAAAGCGACTCTATTATCGTATATTTTGTATGATTTCCTTTTTTATCCCTAAGTAGCTTAAACTCATTAAGATACCTACACATCTATGTACTTTATCTTAAATCACAAAACCTATGTTCACATTTTTTTCTTTTTAGTTTTCCCCACACTTTGAATTACTCCTGTAGCGTGAGGGCGAAATAGCGCAAATATTTAAACTCACATACAGAAACAGCCAGACCTTTCCAGGTCTGGCTGTTTCTGTGAGTTTAAATATTGTAGTTTAAATATAGTTGTTCCCAACTACATATAGGCCATACAAATATTAATGTTCCGTGCGGAAATCGAACTTACGATACTCAGCGCAGCAGTCGATCGCTCAGCCACTGCACCAACCGTGTCGACAAATGGCCAAATGTTCTGTATTTTATATGGTGTACATAGTAATGAGTTATTCTATTCTATTCTAAAACCAACGAAATAATGAATCAAAATGTATGAATAAAGTATAGTGAGACATCTATCAGTTCCACTTATTGAAACTAGTATTTTCTTTGAAATTGGCGAAGATTGATTGATTAATAGCTTCCTATCTTGATCATAAACGTCATTGGGTAATTTTAAATAATCTTTTTCAGACATCTCCCTCATTCAGGCATTGAAAAGAAGCACACAAGCTATCATCCAATGTATCCAAATGCGTCATTGACTTATTGTATTTTACACCTAAAGCTCTAATAACGGGAAAAACGTACCAATAACGCATTTTTTAAAGAAATATTTTCTTTAGCTCAGCGTTTACAGAATTTAATAAGATGTGAGGAACTGTGCGGAGTACTTGCCGCTCTTGTCGTTGAGATAGGCAATAATTGTTCAAACATACAGTCAGATGCTACTAAATATTGTGTTTTCCTTGACATACAAAGGATTTTCCATGACTTTGCGGGAAATACCGGTCAATTATTTGTAGTAACATCCTTAAAAAATTTACTTACCGCGTGACGTTTTGCAAAAATATTTGCAACTTAGGAATAAGGACATACTTGTTAGCTTTAGGTAATTATTTAACAGTTTATACACATACATATAGGTATATAAACAAACAAAACCATGTACGACTAAAAGTGATACAGCAAACCTGCAGTAGAAAAGTTCGTACAAATTAAAAGAATAAAAGCACACAAGTAATGTAATTCAGACGTTACGCAAATTCAGATGTTCGTACTAAGGGTCGTTCTTATTCAAATTTATAAATGTTTTATATACATTGTATCCCTATAAATACTCACACATGGCATCCCGGCATTCCAGCACACACACACCACTAACAAGAAGACCTACAACTGTGGTGAGATTCGCGAAATAATGCGAAGATGTCACGCGAAGTGCCGGATGTCCCAACCGGCGTACCCAGACACCTTACATGTCCAAACAAACGATACACTCGACGCACGCACTCGCTCTGATGAACCCGTGAGATAACGTCACTCTACACGTGGTAAGGGATTTATACACGTAATTTATTTTAGCACTGGTATTTTTTTCTTATTGATTTTTTTATTGTCTCGAACACCGATACAAGTTTGTATATAGAACTATATCTTAATTAGCAGTTAGAATTTGAATTGATAATTAGGAATCATGGACCCTAAAATCACTAAAGAGGTTTTATCGTGCACCCTAGTATAAAATCCGATCTGAGATGTAGATATTTAGGCACGTTGTAGATATTTAGGCACGTCCAATGCACTGTGAATAAGTATGTCATATAAGGAGATAGATTTTGTTTGATCATTGTCTTCCGATACGTATTGGATATGGTCTGGTCCACAGTGCCTATTAATAAAGAATCCGATAGATATAATATTTTATTTACTTAAGAACCTAGTAGTCTAATCGTACACAGGAAAATAATTTGTAGTACATAACTGCTCTCAATATTTATAAGCTACATTAATACCCCCATACTTTAAATTCTATCTCCATTATTACCGCACCTTTATAATATGAACAAAACGAAAAGTATCGATTGCTTATTGTTTTATGTCCTTGTGCCATTATATGTCGATAATTTTTTATTGTCAATGTTTCAGAATTGCAATATAATTCTTGCTTTTATTTGCTAAGAGAAAGTTGATTTCTCCTCTTACCTTTAACCCTATAAATAAACATAGCAATGCATATTATGCCTTAAAGCATGTCTTCGACACCAATCTACTATTATTCTGTTATACTAACATTATATAGCGAAAGTATAAATGCTGCTTTAGTTAAATATTTACAAGCTGATTATAAATAAGGCCCTTTACATTTTCCATTTATGTATTTGAAAGCATTATGAAAATTCAGGCACCTGTTTCTCTTTTTACTTTTAGATAACCTTTATCAGCAACATAACATGGTGCGTTTGAGCAAGGCAACGCCATAAATACTGCGGCGCCGGCGCAGCGCCCTATCGACGAACACGCCCTCTACGGAGCTTCGCACTACTGCGTCATATCGCGTTAGCCGATGTTACCTCATATGGAAGTACACTCGTAAGACTTGGAGACAAATTCTTAGAGAAAGCTACACCGTCTAATAGTTTTATTGTAATTTTATTTTCTCTTACAGGTACGAAGAACCAATATTTGCAGGGACACATAACTCTGCCATCACCGTATAAGCTCTGGCAGTGATAAAATGGTTTATATATGTACATTTAAATACTAAAATTTATTTTATTTTCAGAAAGCGTTTCAGGTAGAATTTTCTCGATATTATGGGACTGCTCCGTTTTGGTACGCACTAGTACATACATACGACCAGTACACGTGTATGAATGAATGTAGACAATAAAGACTTTAGACTTTACGTCACCTGAAGATAAGCAACATACGCAGCTGGAGTTCCAAGAATAAAGGGCGATAGCCTTCCAATTAAGAGCTGCGATCAATCAGTAACACGTAAAGTAAATACAAATCCAAACTGTCTTCCCAGTGTAATCTGTTTGCATTCATGAAGTATTCACAAGTACAAACAGCATTACAAATCAAATAAACATGACAAATATGAACCAATTCGTTTTGCACACTGATTTATATTAAGAGGTTGGGGCAAATCCATATTTTTATCATAATCCGTGTTCGTGCAAGCTTATGAAAAAAAAACCGCGAGGATAACATGACGAATTACTGTGTATCGTTTCAATTAGTCATGCGATTATTTCTCGTTACTCAATACGCGAGTGTACGGGGAGGAACACAAAGAGATAAACAAAGCTACACGTTAGTAGCTGACGCCTCAGTAACTCATGCTACGATATCGAACGAGCTCAGAGCACTTCTTAGAATGCAATTCGAATTACTGAAATATTTATTTACTGTATCAGGTTCTGGGGGCATAAATACAACACAGCTTCAGACTTCAGAGCATCTCTGATTTCGCTGTAAAGTGCAAGCTTTTTAATTATTGCTTTCGCAATTGAAATTATTCGTGGTCATGAAACGCGTGCGCATTGATGGGATAGGATGAAGTGCTAATCTTTGAGACGAAGATAAAGTATTTAGATCACTTTTTTGTTCCAATGTCATCGTACTTAAATTATTAAACATCTTTTAAAGTGGCACCTAACTGTTTAATGATTAACAAATTTATGAGAAGTTGTAAAAAAGACGTTTAATGACTGCCCACGAAGTTTTTGATTGACAGATGGCAAAATGGCCAATTACTAACTAACGGTAAATTATTGACTGCCAGTGTTGTTGATTGAGTTAGTAAAAAGTTAAATTTAGATTAGGATCAAAATCAATTAGTTCTAAAATTAAAATATTAAAAGTTAGATTTAAATTAGCGGAGCCACATTCAAAATTATTATTGTGCATTATCATGGTCTTTCTTTGGGATCAGTTGAAAGTCAAGAATTCAAGATAAACCCGTAGGTAGGTAGGTACCCAGATCACCCACCACTTAATACAGAGATACTCCACGTACGAGTACTAACAAGGCTCAAGAAAATAGGTGGCTCTTTTAGATGTCAATGTATACATTTTTACAATAGACTTCCAGAGGTGGTTCAAGATCTGAGCCTGAATAAATTCAAATCCTTCATTAAACGTAAGTTGTGTTAGAAAGCATTCTATAGTGTTAAGGATTATATTGATGACAAAAGGCTTGGGCTTGAGCTGCGTCCGATTTCTATACTTACACTGATTGTTCTTTGATTTTTTCCTCTTGTAGTTTTAATTTGTAATTGTTTGTTTTTTTTTTTTTTTACTCAAAGCCAGTACACACTATGTAGCCAAGCATATTGTATGTTACGGAATTGCATCGCTGACAGGGGCATTCGGCACTGGTGTAGCTACACAGGAGCTAAACTTATTCGGGAACACTATTGGAGCTGCTGAACCTTGTACAAAACTATCTTTGCATTGTGTAGATTCAATTTCTTAGTATTTTATAATTGCATGGCACACGTATGAGCACAATGTACTTACTATAAAGCATCTATTTGTTGGGTTAGTCTTTTGTTGTTGTTGTTTTTTTTTGTGTGTGTTTTTCATAATGGACGCTCTTAGCGTACAATATGTTTCTGCATCGTTCTCACACGATTGATTTCAAAATGAATGATGTAATCAAATATTTCTATGAATAGCTTGATAATTTAAAAGAGTGTCCATGAAGTTTCTTGCCCGTTCTTCTCCATAGGTACCTACTCTTTGGAATGGGCGACTAGCTTCACCTTACTGACTAACCGACCTTCTGACAATTCAATTGACCTAACATGTGCCAAATTCAATTACATTTTTGATTATTTGTTAAACAGCCAATAAAACAAGGCAACATATGACTCCTTAACCCCAATCAGCAGGCTCTGTCTTAATGACATTTGCGAATCTACTAACTACAACAAACTAATAAAACCAATTAATCTTGACCTCTTATAGTGAGATAAGAACGAAGACAACTTCAAATTCAGTAATTACTTCCTATTTTGAGAGGGGTTCATGATATATTGGTCTATTTTATTATTAAGCTGCGAGCCTGAGACAGTTAAAATCCATTAGTGCTATTAGGCAAAATACACTAACTTCGAATCTTATTTAAGTATAACGGTAGGTCTTAACATTTGATTTTGATAATTAGGTAGTTGCTATGCTTTATGTGTTTGGTCAACTTCCAGGGCAAAAAACGTGTTTGTAACTAGAATTTTATAATTAAATATATTATAGTAGGAATTTAATACTTAAAAGTACCCATATTTATATACTTAAACCACTTAACGGTTCAATAGAGCCACATTGCGATACTTTTAATAGTTATGGTTTTCATAAATTTATTCTAAGGTACCAACAATAGATAACTTCTGACATCGGCATCGCCATCACACTATAAAACAGTATTTATTTTCTGACTAAAGCTTCTTTGCTTTGACTCCACTGAACTGAAAATACAAACACACACACAGACACACTGACCAACGCTTCTTGTGTCTCAACACATTTTTGAGATTCGAAGTCATAGATCACTTTTTATTAACTCATTTATTTCGTAAACAGTGTGCAATACACGTTGTGGTCGGCAACTGAGCGAGGGGTGTGTAATCACGAGCTCTATCGACACGCCGGGAAATACAACCGAGAAATTATCTGATCCCTCTCATAACTTACGCTAAAATACTAAAATTGCTTTCGAGAAATCTTTTGGTCAGATCTTCACGCTCTCAGCGCTTATTATATTCCATTATGATACCAATAATAGATGAATACTATTACAATTCTCTTTAAACACTAGTTATCTACACATCTTAATTAAGAATGCCAATATACATAATTGAAATGCGTTCAATATCAATACACTGCAGCTGTTCTTTGTGCTTATCCCGTTAGTTTCCTGTGTCAAAAAGGGCTGTAAAAAGCTAACACACTTTGTGAATACAAGAACGTAATTTGGGTTCTATTAAACAGAGGGGACCAAATCGCGAAACGCTGGGTACAGGCCGCGTTCAACCAGTCTTTTTGGGAATTCTTGGAGGAGGCCTATGTGCAGCAGTGGACTTTCTCTGCCTGACTTGATGATGATGATAAAACAATTCTAGTAATTTTAAGACGATTCAGTCTTTTCAGTCTCAGTCTACCATGAGACTGCAACTAAAGGTTGTACATATTTAATAACGAGAATTGGCCTTAATAGATGATACGCCTGCCGTGGGTTGTTAGAAAGACATATCATGGCCCTGACGCATATGGTCCTGCACAAATGCAGGAACACAGGTGGGTTTTAGTTCGTAAAAATCCAACACGACCTTTCCGCTCCGCCCAGAGCGGGAGATGTCATAAGATGATATCCCGTCTAAAAAAAGAAGTGAAACACCTCTACTACACAACATCAGTAAAAAGAAAGAAATGATAATGTAGAACGCTGGTTGAACTATCACTCTTTCACCAAGAGTAAAACTCACCTAGACCCCGTACGGAACCTCCAACATACATTACTGCTACATAATCTCACTCGGTCGCATTTTATTTTCCTATGACCGTGACTATCTGAAGGCAAGATCGGCCGTCACGGGAAATAAAGTTAGCGCTGGTAATATGACACTTGAAACCTCGGATAAGACAAGTCATCATCCATTATAGCTTATTCGCAACGATCTCGCCTTGATAATGTATCTGCTTAGATTTTGCTACGTCATTTAGAAAGAATTTTATGCATTTGATTTTGCTTTCGACGTTCAGATTTGCCTTAGGGTTTGATTTGCATAGAACTTGAATTATTTCGTGCAAAATACATTTTCGTTCGGCCTACCTTTTCGCCATTTTGTCTGTCTTTGCAGACAACACTTAATATTACGTGCATATTTGACACAGTCAGTGCTATCTACCGAAAGGACGAATCACACATAATCCAATTTCATCATTGTAATGAGAAAATCAATTTTTAGTCGTTACTTTTCCTTGCTAAGTAGCATCCCTGATTCTCATTACTCCTATGTATGTAGCAAAGGGCAACAAATGGCTTATATGTAGGAAAGTCGCTTGTTCGCTAATGAGTTCATAATGGGAAAACCACGTTTATTTAAAAGCAATCTTGCGGGAAACAGAAGGTCAGGTCACATGAGTAAAAAATGAGCCATGAATGTACAAAATTATAAGGAGTACGTAACATTTTGGAAAAAGAAACTATGGAAACAATTTCTCATTGTTCAAGTAATTTAATCACAGTGGAAACATAGTCTGTTACAATCATGACCCTGGCCCCCCAGTCGGGTAGAACAACCATAAACCAAGTACTACTCACCGAACACATTTATATATACTGCAGAATTTCCTTCAGCAACTCTAAAGTGGCATGATCCAATAAATATCCTCGTATTTAGGTTCGATTTCCGATCGGTTTATTTCAACATTTAAGTCGGATCACGAGTGCTTTCGATACGGTACACGAGAACTGTTTTACTTGAACGATCGTTTGCAATGTTAGCCCCAGTAGACCGACCGACACTTTCGGATGCTTTGTGGAGATAGGAAGGGAAGATGGAGTAAAGGTGACGTTGGCATGTGTTATTCGAATCTTAGCACCATTTATCTTAACACATCTCTTTCATTGTGCGTTTGTACCAATGGTTTTTTGTTAAAAAAAAAAAGCTTAGAAGTAAAACTCTCTAGTAAGCAATTTTAACAAGGCTTCAGCTGAAAACTGCTTTGAGGTTAGGGTAAAACTAATAAAGGAGAATATTACTTAGAAGCTCCAAAGCGAGAAGATTGACACGTAAAAAGAGAGGCCTCTCCTCAGCATTCGGTGAAGTCGGGTAGTGAATAATGATAATGTAAGTTCCTGAATTCTCTATATTTACGACAACCGATTATGTCTCCCGCGATGTAGAAAGAAAAAAACGTTTATTTGCAGTCAACTTGAGACAAAAATTATAAAAACAAAAAATAAGAAATATTTGACGGGAACATGCATCACATTGATGCAAAACAGCAGTTGCTCAGAACTATTGTATTTTTTTATCTCTGAGAGACCAGATAAGTAACCCGTAATCTTACATTTAACTTTAATGTTAACAGCTTATATTCCCCATCAATTCCGACTAGCTATTGAAAAGTAAATGCCCTACGATACTGAACCGTAAAATCGATTTAGCATTGAATACCAATTTCCATTACTCAGTTATTGGCTAACAGATCATAATCGTGAGTATTTGTGAGCTATAGGGAGCGTATCCATGCGTTTGTTGTTCCGAGTACATTCGTATTTTAGCTGAGAACAGGCCCGTTACCTGGTGAAGAGTGGCAAGCTGGCCATGTTAGCGGTGTGCTACAAAGACTTCGTGCTCCATAAATCGGGGAGACTATGACCTTCCGAGGTGAGGACCGGCGCGGCGCCTCCGCGTCATTGCGAACCTAAATGACGATAGATATCGTTATTGGCGATTGGATTCTGTCGCTTGTTTACAGTTTCTATTCTATTTCTCTTGGTGATTTTTGCACCTCTTTTAAAATGGGTTGGTTCACGTCATGTTGACAGACCAATTTTTTTTTTGAACACATCATTTTGTTAATAAATTCAAACTTATTTCATTTTCATCTATTAATAAGTTAAGATAAGTTTAATTAAGTTCATAGAAAAAGATGTTCGGTTCAGTTGAATAGAAAGGTTCTTAAATATTCCTGACATTACCTGCTTCAGAGTTTCCTAAATCCAAGTTGGAAATTCGTAATTCTACACAGAGCTTTAGAGGAGACACTGAAAGTGTATCGAGGCTTTATTAACAATTGAAACAGATAACGTTTTCCCAATTTATTATGATATTGAGTCGTTACAGCTCTCTCCTCATAAGGTCACTTACACACGATACATTTCTAAATACCCTCTTAAAAGTTGCTTAGTAAGATGACTTATGTTTATTTAAGTTTTGGTAAACGGTAATGTACATTTTTTTTTTGCTTTAACACCTTTTAACAGATGCTTTGGAGAAAAATGTTTGCTAAACCGATGATTGAGTTACTAAATAAACATTGGCCCGAACACAAGTAGCACATAACTTAAGAAAATCGCAAACATTTGAAATACGAAACTGGTTTTATATACTTTGGTCTTTATAGAAACCATATTTCAGCTTTTTAAATTAACGATATTGAATGAAAAGAGAACGTCTACCTATACATATACATCATAAATATCATGCTGACCATGTCATCAGACGATGGGTCAGCAATTCTTTGATAGGTATATATTTCTAAGTTATCAACTTAAATAAGTTCTATTTAATTTATGTTTTGATAAACAGAGTTTCTTGTTCATATGTAAAAATCACATCAGTATTGCACCGATATCGGGAACAGGGTCCAAGCTACCGGTAGCCAGGGCTGTAGAGAGAGGCACATTCTCAATCAACATGCCTAACGAGAGCCTCTTAAGCTGTTGATTGAGGCTCTTGGCTATTAAGCTTTTGGATATCACGACTATCGGTACAATGATTGCATAGTCCACATCTGTGCCACGAAGGTCTTCAAGATAGAAATATTTTTTTTTCCAAGCTCAATTATAACAATCGTCAGAGAGTAAATGGTGTAACTCACACAAAAGCGTGAGTTTTAAAGAATCGTTTAATTATAAGGAAAAGCCGTACGGAGGACGAGTCTGAGCAGTTGTGTTGCGATGTGTGCCGGGTACGATGCGCCTAATGTTGTTGTATTGGGAGTTTGGTCGTGGAGGGTCTTCAGATCAATCTCCCTTTGGCGCAGCATCGTTGGTCGTGTTGTTGGGTTTAACATTGCATCACCTCGCTCAACTGCCGTCTTCCTTCCTATTCGCTCAGTTTTTCTGAGTGAATAGGCTCTTAATAAACTAGTGCGCTTTACCATCAACGATCGCCTCACTGCTTACCATAAAAAAAGCAATAAGTATTTTTATTTTTTTGTGTTATTTTACTACTAAAATGATAGATGCACTGTGCGAATGAGGAGATGATTATAAAAGAACGGCCGAGAATAGAGTATGGTAGAAACATACATAGATTCCAAATAAATCCGGATAGGTGCAAGAGAATGATTATACATAATAAGTCTGTTAACCTCATCGAAACATTGTAATCCAAAATCCATGCAAAGGAATTCGTCTTGAGAAAAATACATCTTAATAAGACCCTTATTAAGTTGACAGCGAACATCATTGACAATGAATCTGATAAATGGCCGGTGAGACGAAATTATAAACCGATGACAAGATAAGAACAACAAGAGATCATTATCTTATAACCTTTTATAATGAATTCTTTACATTTTATTTCGTCTCGTAAGAAAATAATGCAAGGCAAATAATTAGTAATTAAGGGAGTAGTGACATATAATTACTAGTTATTTTCTTCTTCTAAGGATATGATCCTTCGTGCCTCCGCGGCCGCGTTCGCTACCGCTGTGAGGATAGAACCCGCACCTCCTTGGTGCGGGTTCTATCCTCGTGCAGTGTAAATATTTGTATGCATGAATATGAATATTTGGACTGGTCTAGTCGTGCCTCGGAAAGCAAAAGCCATTGGTTCCGATTGCCATACGAACATCTAATGGCAGTCTTTATGGGTTGTTGGAGCCCTCAAAAGTCCAACAATTGGTCTAACTGCAACGCTTCGATATCTCCTTCGGGTTGTGGAGGTCGGACAGCAGTCGCTTCGCGGAAAATATCGAAGTTAGCCAAAATCAGCAGTTAGACTGGTAAAGCGAACCCCAGACTCCAAAGCTGAAAAAGCTTCACGTGCGACCGGGATTAACGCTAAAATGATGATGATATGTGGCATGATGTCTGGTGAAGCCGTACGGAGGACGGGTCTGAGCAGTTGTTTTGCGATGTTTGCCGGGTACGATGCGCCAAGTGTTGTTGTGTCGGGAGTTTGATCGTGGAGGGTCTCCACATCAATCTCCGTCTGGCGCAGCATCGTTGGTCGTGTTGTTGGGTTTAATATTGCACCACCTCGCTCAACTGCCGTCTTCCTTCCTATTCACTAAGTTTTTTAAGTGAATGGGTTTAATAAACTAGCGCGCTTTACCATTAACGATTGCATCACTGCTTACCCTCAGGCGGGATTGCAGTCAAGCGCTTGTTTATAATTATTAAAAAAAAAAAGATGCCTAGCCTTTTCCAAGCTTTATTGGGGTCAGCATCCAGTCTAACCAGGTGCTGATAAATACTACTATTTTACATTTGAGCAGCAGTGGCCTAGTGGTACCAACCGCGAATTACAAGTTGTAGTTCATAAGTTCAAACCCCATCAGGTACTTTCATCATTATCATCATCATTTGCATTGCTGGACCTAGGCCTCCCCCAAGTATCTCTACGATGACCGGTCCTGCGCCTCCCGCATCCAGCGATTTCCCATGTTTCAGACGCTTTCTTTGTGTAAATTATTTCTTCACCGCTGCTCTGAAAACTGTGAAGGAAAATATCGGCATGTCCTAGAGCCATAACTTCGAAGACATATATGTGACATCTACCAACGCGTTCTGGGCCAATGTCTTCTCACCGAGACGAAGCCTGAGTCCCAACTCTGGAAACATATGTAGGCTACTGACTTATGAAATGGGGTGACTGTCTAGCTGACTAACTGACTTCCACAACCCAATTAGGTACTCTGTATGTATTACGATACCCCTCGGTAAGACTAGTTGTTAGACTTTCAGTTTTCTTTCTACCCATAAGGACTGTCAAAGTTCCACGAATGTCAGCCGAGACCAACAATTTAACATGCTTTCCGAGGCACCGAGGAGTCTCGGTATGTTATGGCCACCCATCCACAGACCAACTGCAACAAGCGTTGCTTAATCTGATCGTTCGACCTGTGCGGCTGTTATTATTTAGCCAGGGATACCTTCGTTAACCTCATCAGCATCATACAAAGACGTCCACTGCTGGACATAGGCCTCCCCCATCCGTCCTGCGCCTCCCGTATCCAACGGTTCACCAGGTCGTCGGTCCACATACCTCGCGTGCCTACCCACGCTACGTCTTCCGGTGTGTGGTCGCCACTCGAGAACCCGTCGGCCCCATCGGGCATCGGTCCTACGGACAATGTGCCCATCAGCCCACTGCCACTTAAGTGTTGCAATTCTTCGGCCTATATACTCTCGTTCTTCTGCGGATCTTCTCATTTCTGATTTGATCACGCAGTGAAATCCCAAGCCTAGCCCTCCCCATTACCCTTTGAGTGACCTTGAGCTTTCTTATAAGGCCCATTGTTAACGACCACGTCTCAGTTCCAAACGTCATGACTGGCAACACACACTGGTCGAAGACTTTTGTCTTCCCCACTTAGTTCTATAAAAACGAATAATAGCTGAAATATTTATTTGGTGCTTTGTTTGTATGAACGCGATAATATTCTTACATTTAATAGCCCCATTTATGCGAACGGCTATAGGCTAACATCACACTAAGTCTTTTAGGATTATATTTAGTGTTCGCCAAATGACCGAGCAAAATCAACCCCACACATTTTACTCAAAAATAAGTTGTTACAAACATCCAGTGTAGAAAATAACACAAATAGAAATAATACTAATAATGTGGTCACGTTTAGCAGTAAATGCCAGACTAAAATAACAACAGCTTTGCGTAATCGAGTAGCCAAATCGTAATCTTATGGAGATTACGGTAACCTTTTATCTTTGTTGACACCTCCGACTTATGCGGCATCAAACGAAGACAACGTTTTGCCTCGCTACTGAACATGCAAGAAAAACTAAACCAAATATCAAAGGAGAAGAAATACCATAGAAACGCTATCATGCGGGCAGATATTGGTTAGATTTATGACTCTTGTAACATTACCAATAATGAAGCAAAGACCTCATATAGTGGACCTCCCCATTACGAATGTATACAACATAATTTTTACTTTATACGAAACCGGAATATAGTTTGTTCAGAAAAAACAACTGAATCGAATGCAAACGTTTTACACCATGTTATATTTTCCTAGTTTAGCAATAAATGAGAGTTGAGCGTATGTCATGCTCACTCTGATGTCTCGGTGATGGTGGCGTGTGTTTTGGATCATTAATTTCTCTTCAAAATGGTTGAGCTAAAAGTGCTGCTCCATGCGTCATGTTCGTGAATGGCCGCCGTCAGTGGAGACTGGTTATCTCTTAGCTGCTATGGCTTTATTTTCGAATTGCTGTTGTGTTTTCTCTAACAGACGTTTTAACGTGAGTGTCTTTCTCGGGTGGATAAATTCAACATAAATGATATAATCAAATAATTTGTAACAAATTTATGAATTTGAAACAGTTTCCGTGGAGTTTCTTACACGCTCATCTCCATGGAAACCTATATTTTGGAATGGGCGACCGGCCCTTGGACAATACAAAAGTATCTGTGATTGGTTTATTTCTAATAAATGGTTTGATTTTGAATAAAAATACTACTAATATTAACCAAAACTGTTCATTTTTATTTATAAGGACGATCAACTATTCGTCTACTAAAACATTGAAGTTGTTTCACTAGGGCTTAAAGACTTAACTAGATATTTATAAACGTTGCATCTTCTTTAAACATCTTTATTTTTATTCGAATCGCGAATTAACATGGCATGCGACACAGTATGGTAGGTGGGACATTGTCTGTGGGGACATGATGCATGCACACCCAAGACCTGAGGAGATTGTCTGTGATCGTTGACAAGAGTTAATAAATTAGCCGCCGCTTAAGTTTTTAATAACATTGTTGACTTTTAAAAGTCTCTAAACTTTAAGCGCCTTTTTACAGTTGCTCTCAAAAGTATTGGAGATTCATACAATATTAACAAGCTTCAAGCTTCAAAGAAGAATGAATCGAATTCATACCGGAACATATTATTCAAATATAGAGGGGCTCAAATAGAAATAATACTAATTAATTGAGAGGAACTCACGTTATTAATAGCTCGTGCCTTGCCATGTGCGTCTATCAAGTGCAAGCAATTGTTTCCTACAATTAACTATTACAATTGAACAATTACACTTTGAACGTCAACAGTCCACCTTATGAACTATTCTCTATGAGACAAGTTCACGGTTACTCCGCACAGAATTGATGAGATCTGGATCTAGTTGGATCTCTATTAAATAAAACTCACAATTATTGAATTATCATGTTATAATATTATTGTATTATGTTGGCAGGGTACATTGCTTTTAGAACAGCAGCGTAATTCACTATCAAACAATGAACATACATAAACATACTATCAATAGCAATGGATTTCATTATGACAGTTCAACAGCATTTATTGCTTTATTCACATAGTTGAGGAGACACGGTTTTCAAACATATGGAGCATTAGATTAGCAATATCCTTTAAAATGATGATAATTTATAGTAGAAAGGTGTTATGCAATTCGAGTTCTGATGGTCGCTGGAACCGAAAAGTTCTGAAAACAGTGTCGGAGAACATCAGAAATCCGCTCGATGTGAAAAGCGTAGAACCGGTCGAAGCTGTAGAATTATTTTGGCTGAAATGAGGATGTTGACTGAACTGATGTATTACACAACACCCATCTTCATATACTTCGTAATCAAGATCGTAATTGTACTTCACTAGGAAAAACACAAACTCTCTATTGAATGTTATTGTTATGGCCTATTAAGACCCTAGACTGGACAAAAGCCATTCAAGCGTCAAACAATAGCAATAAATTCATATCAGTTTCCCGCATGTAACCTTTAATTACGTAAAGAATATTCGAAGCATGACATTGCATGCGCGTGCCGATAATGACTTCGAATCTCTGACGTCACACCATTTAAATTATATTTAAATGCAAAATAATGCGAAAATATTGACCAATTATGCGAACTCAGCCCTACAGTGTCTTGACCTTTCTGAGCTCCATGTCAATGGCCTGGTCTGGTCCTGGAATGTATTATGTCACAAGACGACACAAAAAACTAATTATGATTTTGCACGCTTAAGGAGATTGGAGTCTCCTTAATGTCAGTATGATATTAATAACGAAACAGCTGCATATTCTCTGCTTAACATTGGGGTATAAAAAGGTTTTCCTGCAATAAATATATCATTGTCAAAAGTATAGGTACATTTTCTGGTTCTTTTTTTGTATAAAATCTGCTACATTTTGTGTTAATCTTACAATTTTATACAGTATGTTAAGAAAACCCTGTCCGACCCGTGAAGGTGTTGTTAGGTATCGATAACCGATTCTACTAATGCATACAAAACCGGGCTAAACATAAAAAAAATCCCCCTAAAAAAATAAATATTATTTCGCAAAAAGAGGTAACTTAATAAATGTGCGTTAACCACCCTTCTGCGGGCGGCGGGCGGCAGGGCACGCGGCACGTGGTCGCATCGCTATTCGCTCATAATAATACCGGTGTTGTCACTTTTTTAAAAATTACCAAATATCGGGGAAGTTGGAATTAATTCGCGGGAAAAAAAGATTATTTCAAAATTCATTTGTATTGGTACTATGATGATGACGTAAAATTTTATATTATATTTGGTCATGTGTTTACCTAACCTTTATTATCCTTATGGGTCGGACAGGGTTTTCTTAACATACTGTATATCCTTGTATCTCATTTCCCGAACAAACATTAATATTTCCGATTCATTGAAATTACACAATTTCTTATCAGGTATATCAGCATACTAGATCAGTTGGCCACACAGACTCATTCGTACTCGTCCAAAGATGGCTGTTTCCCGTGACAGGTCGCTATTATTATAATACTATGATTACACATCGCTTGGAGCCGAGTTATTAATAAATGTTAATACATAGGTACCTCCCCACTGTCCACAAAGCGACCACGGGCCTTAAATCATAAAGTAATTATCGTTCTAAGATAGGCTTTCTTCTTGAGATTGAGAAATAAGTCGTTTAAAGATGGGCAAAGATATAAATAAATCATAGCTGTTAGTACAACTATTGGATTTACTTGACTTTAGCTTAAAGGAATTATTGCATGTTTTATTATTACACTTATTTTTGTCGGTGTACCCTCAGATTTAAATTCTTTTTTCGTCAAGGCCAAGCTTTGTTATCCAGCTTCTTCAGTTAAATGATATCGAAGATCGAGTCTCGTAATAAAAACTCATGGTAGCCACACTGTGGATGGGTAAACATCTTGACATACTATCTTGATCTTGTATTATCCAGTAACTTTGTTGTGGAGGTCAAATAGGCAGTTTTCTTCTTCTTCAGCTGCTACTCCACTGCTGGATAAAGGGGAGGCCTTCACCAGGTCATCGGTCCACCATGTTGCGTCTTCCGGTACGTGGCCGCCACTCCAGAAGCATACTGCCCCATCGGCCATCGGTTCTATGAGCAATATGCCCCTCCCACTGCCACTTAATATTAGCATCTCGGAGAGCTATGTCGGTGACTTTGTTTCTTCTGAGGATCTCCACATTTTTGATTCGATCGCGCGGAGTAACTTCGAGCATAGCTCTTAATATCGCCCTTTGTGTGACTCTGAACCTTCGTTTGAGACCCATTCTGTATACACAACGTATGTTGATACTTGATAGGCAGTCAATCTATCTAAAATTCTGATATTCAGATGCATCCCGTTAGACTGGAATCTTCCCCAACATAGTTGGCAAAAGGCTAGACAGATGAGATTAAACAATTATTTATGGTCAAAGCATTGAATCAAACGAGATCATATAGCCCAAGCGAAGTAGCCAGAATAAGCAACTATGCTCATTCATTACTTAGCGAAAGTTAAAGAACCCAACAGGACATCATAACATCTCTAGCAAAGCCGCGACACGATAAGCTACATAGATTATAATTAAACCAGTAGTCGATAAATTGTGAGCAACAAGGTAGGCGATGATTTTCATTTTACTTTCTAAGTAAATACATCTATAAACATTCACTGTAATTTCAGTAGTGCAGGGTTATTTATTGCACGAATTTTCTCACGAAGTCCTTTTGGTGTGTGGTATAATATATAATGTTCCCACAGCTGGGACACAACCGGGCTGTGATCCACCACGCTAACCCAATGCGAGTTGTTCGATGTCATGTCATATTTCTTCGATTATTTTGTTGCTAGACCGTGCCTCACGATGCCTTCCTTCGCCATTTTAAGAGCAGTAGTGATGAGCTAATTTACACAAAGAAAAAGCGCCTTCAGGGTAATTACGTAACACACTATCAATAGCAATGGGTGTCATTTTGACAGTTCTACAATATTCATTGTGTTATTTACGTTGTTGAGCAGACACGTTTTCGAACATATGGAGCAATGGATTAGCAATATGCTTCGAAATGATTCCAACTGATAGTAAAAGTGTGTTACACAATTAGGGTGCGCGTTGGATTTGAAACAACAACCTATAACTTGGACGTGGTAGTCACGGTATGTCGCGAGACTAAAATAGGAAATTAGACCTCCATCTTAGTCATCAATTTAGTTCCTACAATTTCTGTGACAATAGGGTATTTGACTAATAAAAACTAATTAGTCCGTCAGTCAGATTTCCAAAAAATACTAGACACGTATTTTGTTTTATCAAAACAATAAAAATTTACAAATATAAAAGGCATCAAAGATCAGGAGTGGTGGCTGGTGACGTCACTGGTCGCTAAAAAGTGTACAGTGCAGTGACGTCACACGAGTTTTCAACGCGCAGTGTGTCGTCTTCATTTTTTGTTTATATGAAAAAAGAAAAAATACGTGTCTAATATTTTTTGGAAATCTGACTGACGAACTAATTAGCTTTTTTTTAGTCAAATACCCTATTCCCACAAATATTTACCCCCCAAGAAACCCCACCACCCTCCCTGCCGGTCATTTAGACATCAAAATGTCTCTCTTTAATGGGTTCTGTCTTTACACAATATAATCTAATAGGAAATATTATATTTATGTTTATCTTGAATGGTACTTCCGTGAGATCGCATAATGAATATACCTACAGGGAAATGGGAAATGGACAATTTTCCTTTTACCTTTGATGCCTGTTAGCATAGCAATTCATACTAAAGTACTTAGAGTGACGAAACAATCTCTTACTATACAGAAATTCATATATAAAAATGGTTGATAGCTGATAGCTTCAAAAATATCTAGAAACAGGCTGTAACTAAACTGTATATAGATAGGTACCTACACCAGGTCAATATCCTTTCAAATAAACCAGCTCCGTACAACAATACCATTATTTTTATGTTTCATTAACTTTTACAATGATTACTTAATTGGCATAAATATTTGGCAATATATCTGTCTCCCTAAAATGGGAGATGAAGACATTTACACTCTTTATTTATTGCTTACAATTGGAAACAACTTTTAAATTTTAATTAACATTTTAACATACGCTTGTAGTTTAACCAAATTAAGCTAAAGCGTACTTTAAGTTGGCCAGTAAATTATTGTTGTAGGAAAATACCGTACATTTTTAAGGGGGCAGCTAAAAAGTTTCGCGTCACAGTGACATTTACAAAAGCTTCATCGAGAAACAATGGGTACAATGTGAACTCGTAAAGTGAATTCTTCAAAGTTACAGGAGTGGGTCTATAATTGCGACATAAAATGGACGATTATGGACAAATATAGGGTGAAGATGACCTGTAATACTTTTACGCAATGTATAAAATTACTCATACATTGTATCTGACATCGTAACGCAAACTTCGCGAAAAAGCTAGACCGCATGCTACTAAAAAAATTATGATAGTTATTTATGTCGTTAATGAACGGTCACAGAAATCAAAGTGTTTTAAAAAAAGCGTCGGCTCGGCCTTTGAACGCTGCAAGCGTGCCGCCGTGCGGGTTTGTAGGTATGACGTTGATCCCTGATGTGAACTCTATTAAATCATCTGATATAGATAGTTTTTCGAGTTTTGTTTTCATTGCGCTTTTTTAACGAATTAACTAATTTTTACTTTAAAATATTATTGGATTATAATAGTATAGCAATTATGAACGGTCCAAAGTGAAAAAAACTACTTTTTTTTTAATCATGAAAAGGCCGTCGAAAAATTCCACCACTGAGGGGTTCAAAATATCATGTCTTGGATCGTTTGTGCGTCGATGTCAAATACACCCTTTATATTATACTAATATACACAACCTAAAAATATATAATATGTTAAGAAAACCCTGTCCGACTCATAAGGATAATAAAGTTTAGGTAAACACATGACCAAATATAATATAAAATTTTACGTAATCATCATAGTACCAATATAAATGAATTTTGAAATAATCTTCCAACTTTCAACTTCCCCGAAATTTGGTAATTTTTAAAAAGTGACAACACCGGTATTATTATGAGCGAATTGCGATGCGACCACGTGCCGCGTGCCCTGCCGCCCGCCCCCGCGGAAGGGTGTTAACGCACATTTATTGAGTTACCTCTTTTTGCGAAATAATATTTTTTTTAAGGGGATTTTTTTTAAAGTTTAGCCCGGTTTTGTATCTATTAGTGGAATCAATTATTGATAGATACCTAACAATACCTTTACGGATCGGACTGGGTTTTCTTTACTTATTCTATAAGCATAAATCTAAAATGCATAATTATAAACTCGATTAATACAGACGACAGCGTATCAAGCTACTTTAATCTATCAAATTTCTTTACCTATTAGATTTTCAACTTTAGATCAATCTTGAGCCTTAATTCTTTAGAATTTAATTGCGTATATTATCTGACAGTTTCGGGTAGCTTGTTCTGCTGTTGTCCGTACAATATTTAATGATTTGTATTGTCACTTAGCTCTCTTCCTCTCTCCTATTTTTTGCCGTGCCTGACATTGTCCATATTAATCTTTTATCTTGTAATACTTTCTATGAAAGACATGCAATGCAATAATGATTTGAGTAAGAAGTTTAGATGATGTTGTGATCTGAAGGAGTTGTATTGGGAAACAATGAGATATCATATTTAACACTCGCGATTATAGATAGACCCCGTATTTACTTATAGTTATTCGTTTGAAGGCATATGTGAGATCTTACAGACATACAAATTCAATCATCTTAAAAAGGCTTCATGTTAATGCCTAGAACAGCATCCCAATTGCATAACACTGCTATTAATCTCAATCTGGTCATTTTGAAAGATATTCTAAATCCATTACTTCATATGTACGAAAAATGTGTCTGCTCAACAACGTAAATAATTCAATGTACGTTGTTGTACTGTCCAAATGAAACCGATTGCTATTTATAGTATTTTATGCAATAGAGATTTTTCCTGGGTAAAAACTCTGTGACTCTATTTAGTCCGTCATTCAGATAATAGAGAAATATTGGATACGTATATTTTGTTTTATCAAATCAATAAAAATTGACAAATATGAAATGCAACAAAGATCAGGAGAGGTGGCTGGTGACGTCACTCCTCGCTAAAAAGTGTAGCGTGCAGTGACGTCACACGAGTTTTCAACGCACTGTGTCGCCTTCATTTATTTTTTTTAGTATTTTCATTTGTGTCTAGTATTTTTTAGAAATCTGACTGACGGACTAATTATAATTAGTTTTTTAGTCAATTACCCTATTACCCAACAGGATGTGAACGCTTACTTGGTGCGGTTTTTACAAGCTTTTAAAAAAGCTATGGAGTTTTATCATGGACACATTGATACTGCAATGCCAATTGAACCTCAACCTATGCCAACTATCCTTGAACTCAACACATATACATCACTGTCAATGCAGCGTCAAGCATAAGAAATGAATAACCCTTAACTTTTAGCGGACAAAGGAAAACGCGAGAGTAAATGCAGACAATATACCTAATGCAAGAAAAAGAATATTGCGAACTATGGACATCTATATCCCATTAATAACACTTGTGCGAGAATCTGCCCGGACTAGGGTTATCATCCGTCCTTATTTATCCTGACACGTCCGGGTTATTGCGGCCTCTCATCCAGGCCTTGTCTGAACTTTTTAACTAAAGCATATTTTTTTAGAAAATAAAGATAATTAAGTGGTTTCTATAAAATGTCGTAAAGCCGGACTTTTTTTGTAAATAACCTGCTTTTTATTACCTACATGTTTTCAAATTTCGTAATGGTAACCCTATTTCATGAAAGCCACGACAAAGGCATCGCAAGTGCAAGTTAAAAGCTATTCATCGAGTTGAAAGCGCCGTCAGTGCGGACACGAATGGACAATCAGATCGAACGCATATCCTTGTTCTGTGCAGACACAATGTTTTTCTTTGAGTTTCACATATACCTATTTCGTTTGACTTTTAGACTTTAGAATGTATCGTACAACTATATCCTTAAATCCAAAGTGTGCTATAGCCAAGGTTACAGCAGAGCATTTATGCGATATCTTCTTTAAAATTTGAGAACGATTTCAAACATACAAAAGGAATCAAAATCTTCTTTCAATTAAAAGCTAATAATGGGCTGGTCGCATATGCCGCAGGGCCGACAACCGTTGGAGTAACCGAGTCCTCGAGTGGAGACCGTGTCTCGGCAAACGTAGCGTAGGACGCCCTTGGGCGAGATGGAGCGACGCAATCAAAAAGGTGGCTGGTATTGGCTGGCGGAGAACTGCTCAGGATCGAGCTCGTTGGCGTGCCATGGAGGAGGCCTATATCCGGCAGTGGACGAGTAGAGGTTGATGATGATGAAACCAATTATGATCAAAGTTACAAACGTAGAATGTATAGTATTGTGTGTATAATATTGTATTAAAGTCGCCGATTTGCAATAGAACTGATCTCACACAGATTTTGAGATTTCTCAGACAGACAGGGATTGGCTAAATGTCCATAACATCGGCAAGAAGTTGAAGTATTCCGCAGATAGGCCTGACGCGACTATAGTAGAACATTTTCTATGAAGCCTTGAAGGAAATTGCTTTACGCCTATCTGCCTTCAGTCACCAGAAAGATATTTCATTGTCTATCTCCAAAGCTAGATATAATTCGTTTAGGTACTATCACATGTAGAAGTCCCCTTCCACCTTAAAGACTACTGTCGCCTGCGCTAAACCGGCCATGCACACTAACGCATTATTTTATATCCGTGTGTGTTATATTTCAACCAATCAACCGCATGCTATGTAGTATCTCTACGAAGAATTAAAGATGTAGTCTATGCTAGACAAGGAAAACAATATTAGCAAAACGTTTTTTTTATTGCAGTGTTCGTCTTTGTTTAAAGTAATGCAAAATTTCGTTACTTTAGTTGAAGTTAAGTTAGCGGCCGCACTTAACAATGGTGCTATCAAATACGTGCGATTCTGGATTCGAATCCTAATTAAGACAAAACCTTTTTGTTGTTTCATATAATTTAAAACTATGATAATTGATTTGTATTTTAAAGTAAAAATGTTTCCAAATAATATTTAAACGATTAAGTTAATTTATTAAATATTTTATATGTTTTGGTTTACCATAGATGTAATATAATAACAAACAATAAACATGTTATAATGCAATATATTATACAGTTACATATTATTATGTGTAGATATACTTATACTAATAAATGAAACAAACGTTGATAAGGCAGCATTTTAATATTTTATATAAAAGTAATCCCATAACTTATGATATTGCTATGGTAAAAAATATAAAAAGTCATTTTTGGTTTTTAGATATGAAAATGATAATATTATATGTTATCATTAAAGAGATTATAGCTTAATTATTCATTTTCTTAAAGAAAAGAGGATTGAAGCTTAACCTGAATATTATTCCAATCATAAAATAATCTATAGAACACAAAACAGTACTTTTTACATTTACAATTTTGCAGTGACTTTTTTCGGAGTTGGATGGCATGAGATTATAACGTTCAAGCGCTTTCTTAGTTCAATAGTTAACAAACTTATTTCTTATCGAATTCCGAAATTATTGTTTTTATAATTTACCAAAAGTAATTTGTTGTTACTGGGGTTTAACCTCACATCACTTATATATTTAAAACACTCTGTAAGACACTTCTGCGCTGTGATTGTTATAAATTGTTTTTTTTTTTTTTTTGTTTAGTTCGATAAGTCTCCACCAGTCTCGCCAGTTTATTTTTAAACTACAAATGCAACCTCCCTTCTTCGCACGATTTAAAGGTTTATTCAAAGGTAAATATTGTAGTTACGTTGCACTTCTCTCGACACTTTAAGCTACCTTCGTCCTCCAACCTCTTGACGGATACAGTATTTCTCTAAAACAATAACAATTTTATTACACACTTTCAACAAGCGATTGGTTTGCACCTGACCCAAATAATAATAAAAACAACTTACACAAAAGCCGGTTTCATATGATATTTGAAGTATATTTAGTCCATTTGTAATATATTAGCCTGCCTATTGATTAAAAAAGTAAAACTAATAACACAAAGTCGTATCATCGTTAAGTATTCATAACTCACCAATAACAATATAAAAAAAATTTGTAAGATATTAGATTTGATCTTGAACCACCTTGAATGCTAATCACGGCGATGACCGCTTAACCATGCGGACACTTGCTGTGAACGTTGAAATTAGTAAGTAGTACCTAACAATCATAAGCGGGCAGCAAGTTGTCAAAGTGTATGAGTGTGTATCAACTTTATAATAGAAGAAGGTCGTAACTACGACTAGTATTTCTTGGCCATAGCTTTATGAGATTGTAACTGACTTTTGGTCATGATAGTACATTCAACACAGACCCTCACTAGAGATAAAATATAGGTAAGTAACTCAAGTAAAATTATTAACATATTATTTATTGTGGTTATCCAAAAGTAGAAAGCGTAGAAGAGGAATGCCTAATTTTTCATTAATTAGCTTAACTCACTAAGCTTTTCAATAATTAGCTTAGCTTATGTCACGAACATATCGATGCATTCAGCTGCATCTACATATATTTTACGCCAGCATATCGACACAGTTGATAAAAGTCTATGCTGATGATTGCGAAGTAACTTGGCAACTTTATGACCATAAATTGAGACAGTGATAAAGTTCCTGATCGCTAAACACATAAAGTCGTAAGTCGTAACCAGCTGACGAGATGATGACATTGACAAAGCGTTAGCAACTCACAAGTTCATGATCAATGTCTGCGCTTTGATATCACATAGCACACTGAGCTATTTATCTCGTTACCAATCTTGCAGACTGACTCAACTTTTTAGCTTGATATAAGTCTCTTATAAGTCATACGCCAGACGCGAAAGATCTTTGATATAACAGAAAGAAAGAAAAATTCGAAGTATTTTTACTAGGGCGGAGTGGTGGCCCAGTGGGATGTTTCCTTTTTTTTTAATGGCATCTTGTCCGGTCATCATTAAATAAATAATAATAAATGAACTTTATTCAATATTAAGAGACAACCATACAATTAATAACAAAAAGTAAAAATTAAACATATTTGAACTTAAAAAAGAAAAAAAAAGAAAATAAAATGTGAAGTCATACACTGTGAAATTGCTATACATTGTGAAATTGTTCTGGTTGTTTTCCAACTGAGTCGCCCTATCCCCTCGTACTAGTATATAACTGTATCACGAGCGGATAGTATTCCCCAAACCAAAAAACAACAGATACCCACAAGTTACACAGTTACATATTCATATATTACAGAGTATAACATAATATTACGATATCAGATATATTAATTCTAGTAAACCATTGGTCAATCATTGGTCCGGAGATAAATATTGTGGTCGTCAGTTCGAACTCCGATAGACACTTAATGTATTTTATTTCCTTAAGCCACACCTTTGAACCAAACATTCGAAGATATGTGACTTCCACCAAGTTTCTGACCCGTGTGGTGGATTACGGCCCAACATCTCTCACCGAGAAGAGAACTGTGTCCCAACAGAGGCAACGTTATAAGTTGATTATGTACCCACAGAGGATTTCATATTTCATAGCATCCTACCAAGCAAAACAGTGATAATCAAAACGCACTGTGCACTTTATGGGTGTTTCTCTGAAACATTGTTACGGAGTTGCAATAAAACTAACTCTCTATATCGTTCAATATCCACCCGCATTGCTTTATTGCGGTTTTTGTAATATCCAGTTTAGAAGTCGAATCATTCTTGTTACTATGTATTTCCTATAAGTTTACTGCAGCTGAATATAGCCTCCCGGTGAAATAGTCACGAATGCATCGGATTGAATAACCTTTTATTTTACAAACGGCTTCCTATTTGCATTTTGCTCATTGAAGCAATAATTCACGGGTAATGATGCAATAGGAGACATTGTCGGTAATTATGCGTTGTTATAAGTCAATTCAAATATCGTAACTCAATTACTCTAAACATTCAGGAAACGTCAACGCACGGTAGCGAGCACTGCGTACTCGCAGGTACTCGTAGGTACAGTGAAGGGCTTGCATAATGGCTGCGCGCGCGCTGATAGCAGCAGCGGCCTATCTACAAGCACGCTGACAGAAGCAGTTAGGCCGTGTTCACACATCGCTTGTTAGACACCGCACAACTGCCAATTACCGCGACATACAACCCCCATACAAATACACTTTCGCCACTGAACCCTGCAATAAGCGTATGTTCATGGGATTTTAAATTGCAAACGAGATGGTAATTAGCGAAAACAACCGTTTAAAGTCGTGGCATTTAGCCACCAAGGGTCCTGTATGGAAATTAGGGACAAATTACGTCTCCACTGTTACGTTCGTTTATACAAGAACAGTTACATAAAACCAGTATATGATTATTTCTTAATCCGCTTTGTTATTCTGTTTAAAGGGTTTGTGCAATTATTGCGAATCGAACAAAAATAATTTCGATTTATCAATCGGATTGTATCAATTTTTGCGATCGATCATGACACGAATAGATCAAAACAGTCGGTCAAACGTATTCCATATCTGGAGCCGATAATCGTATGCGTGCCCGGGCCGAGCTTGCCACTTATGCAACTTATAAAATATTGCGAACTCATAAGCGCAGTTCGCCCGCGCCGCGGCAGCACTAAGATGAAACTGGAGATAGAGTTAATCTAATAAGTCAGATCTGATGCCAGACGTCGACCGAAGTAATAACTTACAGTTGAGGAGCCAGAGGTTAATTAAAAATAGCAACTTCAATCTTACGTGTCAGAGATGGAGGTAGATTAGGAATCGTCCAATTTATCCTATATCAAACACTAAAGCGTACTTCTTTACCAAAGAAGCGTAATAAATTACGAAATAATACTATATTATAAGCGAACACCGATCGAGTTTTCCCTAGTGTAAAATATTTGTCCTAAGGTATTTAAATTCTAATTCTATTTGTTTATAGTTGAGCAAACAAACGGCAATACTTTTGTAACACCCATTTACGCTTTACAAGTGTTTATTTCTTAACGTTCTTGTACTAATTACGCAGCGTATAAATCAACTGTTGGTTTTAGTGCCAAATCTCGCGAACGTATCGCGTTGCGCTGGAGTTCGGACAATCCTAAATAATGTGACGCAATTTTGCACTTGAGAAATTCAAGCTATCATTTCGCTGTGTTCTTAATCGCAGTCGACGGCCAGTCATCACAAATAATTTGGTATATGTTCACTGCATGTTACACAAACAACTCGGGAGCTAGGGTGGTTACAAATCATTCTACGTTAGAGCAATTGGACGCACTTAAACAGAAAAGACTGAAACCACAATAAGTCACATTGTGGTTTGAATCCTTTCTGTTTAACTGCTTCCAATTACATATAGGCTGCGGTGCGTTCACGTAAATACCACATAATGTGTATAATTGTAATACCTACTTTTGTTTGAAATCATTTTATGTAAAGTATTAAATTCTATCCAATTTCCAACACATTAAAGTCAGAAAGACCTCACAAAACCTCTGATTGAAACAATTTTCTAACAGATCACAAAGAGAATCGAATATT
Source organism: Sesamia inferens (assembly GCA_037179545.1). Classification (NCBI taxonomy): domain Eukaryota; kingdom Metazoa; phylum Arthropoda; class Insecta; order Lepidoptera; family Noctuidae; genus Sesamia; species Sesamia inferens. Next base: position 20,743,420 of record CM073927.1, on the reverse strand, counting down.
GTACAGACGACAGCACATCAAAGTACTACAATCTGTCAAATTTCTTTATTAGATTTTCAACTTTATCCTTAAAGTATTACAGCTTAAGTTTGTTTGGGAATAAGGCATATTGCATATATCCCAATATATGCAATATGCCTTATTCCCACCAAATCTACCCACATATTTATTCGTGTACGAACGACAACAATTCAAGCTACCCGAAACTGCCCACAGTTTCGGGTAGCTTGAATTGTTGTCGTTCGTACACGAATAAATATGTGGGTAGATTTATAAAATGAATCATTTTATGATACGACAATTTAAACTGCCAGTAAAAAGGATATTATTTTAAATCAGTAATCGCAACAAAGTACCGATCATGTAACAAAACTGTTTTATGACAAAGTTAAACGTAACTGCTATTGATAACAACTAGTTTGAGAACATAATCCTTAATTGTGTTGTTGGACACAAAGACTCTAGTTGATATTACCGCTAAACGGGACATTATATGGCGACGAACGTATTTTATGTCTGAGCAACATAATTACAATTCCGAATTCATTTCATTGTTGTTTGCATGAGTTACAAAGATATGCATGTAAACAAGTTAATAATTTTTAATGAAGACACGTTTACTAATGATGCAACACTATCATCATCATCATTATCATCATCTCAGCGTGTATCCCGGTTGCATCCGCGGCTTTCGCGTTGGAGCCCGGGGTCCGCTTTCCTGCTTAATTTCCTCCATATCGCACGATCTTTAGCATCCTGTGGTGTTAGATTGTTGGCACGCATGTCATCTCTTACAACGTCAAGCCAGCACCTCTTTGATCTACCCCGCTTGTTCCGGCCCGGCGGAGGCGCCATGGCAAGACATTTGTGACCTACGTAACATGCCGGTTTTCGTAAGACGTGACCGTACCAACGAAGGCGACCCTCCTGCAGTTTTTCCGCTATGTCACGGACATGAAGGCTGCCACGGATGCGGGAGTTCCTGATGCGGTCCTTCCGCGTAACTCCACACATCCACCGCAGCATGTTCATCTCCGTGACACGCAGCTCCTGCTTGTGTCGCTCAAGCACAGGCCACGCCTCGCTGCCATACAGGAGAACAGGTCTAATGATGGACTATATTCGCCTTTAATCATAACCAACCCAATCTGGGTCCACGTGTCCAACCCACACAGAGCCCACGTGGTAGATTACGGCCCACTCTCATCGAGAGGTGGCCTGTGTCCATTCCTGGGGGAATGGGAACATTATAGGCTGATATTGGCCCCGATTCCCTGATTCACAAACTAAATTAAATTTAAGTTCAGTACATCTTTTTCTAACTATTTCATTAAGAAAAGGACAGAAGATAAAATGTCAGTTTAGACCTGTCAAATTAGTGCGCTCCTGACGTAAAGTAGCGTATTTTTAGTCGCCATGTTTATAATCGCGTCTAAACTGTCTATGGAGTATTTTAATTTGACAGGATTAAACTAAAATGTTATCTTCTATCGTTTATTTTTTATAAATTATAAACTAGCGCTTGACCGCAATCCCGCCTAATAGTAAGCAGTGACGCAATCGTTGATGGTAAAGCGCACTAGTTTATTAAGAGCCTATTCACTCTAGCCTTGAAGACACTCAAATTATAGTCCGACGGGAACACCGCCGCTTAACGCAATGGAAAGGAAAAGATGCACTTAATTTAAAATTAGTTTAATTTGTGAACAACAGAATCGCCAATGTCTATTCGCCTTTACTCTGAATAAAAATTCAGTCTGGGCTGCAAGATAAGAAGAATCGATTGTCCGTCCCAGTATTCCGCATCTAACTTACTTTAGCCGCGTCACGTATGAGTACTAGAAATCTTGGCCCACAGATAAAGCACTGATTCACTGGACACATTCAAAGATAACCGTAAGTAGTGATTTCAACTATTTATCCTGTCAATCACCGCTAGTTCCTAACAAACACCGGTCAAAGGTGCGGGAAGGCCTCAATCAAATCAATGATACGGGGAAATGTAACAGATACCTTGTAACACATTCGAGTGTATTGAAACACCACTGACCCGCTTGTTTCCGTCAATCATAACTACGGATAGGCACCTACGGTAAGGTATTGTTAAATCCGTTAGTTAACTTTTATAAAGTACTGCGGCACGTTTCGCACATTAAATTGAGTTGGTTCCCTAGCTCCTGATGACTGTCTAGTCGTTACGGACGTTTGTTAGCTCAGGCCGGTCTGGCCAGTTATCACGCCACTCCTCCGGGGTATTGTCTATAGGAAATGCTCCGAAATTATTATTATTATTTTTAGTAATGATAAACTAGCGCTTGACCGCAATCCCGCCTGATGGTAAGCAGTGATGCGATCGTTGATGGTAAAGCGCGCTAGTTTTTTAAGAGCCTATTCACTCAGAAAAACTGAACGAATAGGAAGGAAGACGGCAGTTGAGCGAGGTGACGCAATGTTAAACCCAACAACACGACCAACGATGCTGCGCCAAAGGGAGATTGATCTGAAGACCCTTCACGACCAAACTCCCAACACAACAACAGTATTTGGCGCATCGTACCCGGCACACATCGCAACACAACTGCTCAGACCCGTCCTCCGTACGGCAAAATAATATTTTCTTCCAATCGTCTATTAAATTGTTGTACTCAAAAATAATCAAGGCTAAACATATTCACCTCAACTAAAATAAATCAGCTTTGATTAATGTAAGCTTTCACACATTCGCAAGTTAATGGCTAATTAGGCATGAGGTATATATTCCACCAAGTGCGAAGAAGCGTTTAATAACGCATACTTATCGCTAATAACATAACGGATCTAGCAGAGTTAACTTTAATGCCTAGACACTACTTGGAAGCCATGTTTGGAATAAATGCTGATTATAATGTATCACAATGAACTATACCGACGGATAGCAACAAAATAGCTTATAAAGTTGTAGTTCATTACAACTCGCTTCCAGCAATTTATCTATATATAAAATAACAAAATGTACTAAAATAAACAGTAATTTTTACTGAATTCTTTGAAAACTGTGTAAACTGCATTTCATGTCTGTTCAATTTAATATCATATTCACGCTAGCGTGCGTGAAGGTTTTGCTAGTAAAAACTTTAAAACCAGCTGTGATCAATAATCTTCAAAAAAAAAAACATATTTCGCAAAACATCCTGCTGTGGTCTCGTTGCACTCGAAAAAAATAAAAGCGAACAAGTTTCTAGTAATTAAACCAAAATACCGTAAAGAAAGTAGGTCGTAGTTGCCTCTGAAATAGTTTCACCACTCATCGACTCTGTACATATATTACATTTTTTGGAGGTGAAGGACCGAGTTGCGTGTACTGTTTGCGTGTATGATCAATACGAGATTCGTTCATTCGATTCCGGCACTTACCGACATGCCCATCAATTTTGGGATACCTTCGGACTTCGCAGAACTTTCGCCAGAAGCACGAACCGAATCTGATATGTATCCGCAATGTAGTCATTAATACATCGGTGTGTAACACTAGGTTGGACATTGCAACATGTTACGTAGCAACAGAGTCAAGAAATTTTTATCTCGTTCAATTAGGCAGAGTTCGGTCATTGTCAACTGCACTGAAACTGATACCGGTCAGCTGTTCATACTTATCTGTCATTGAGTACTATGAATTAAATCCACAATTGTTGCAACACATGCTCTTACTGCTCTATACAAGATGGAAATGCTGATAGAGTATTCGTTCAGCAGAACGTGCCATGAAGCCACGGCTATTATCCCTGACAGGGTAACTAGAGTTAAAATTAGCTAGCAGGCATTACCTGAAAGGAATCGAGTTTGCAATATACAATTACAATGGGTTAAAAGCGAAGAAGGTTGTGACAGTGACAGGTTCGACCATCGCCATACGGCTACAGATAAAGATTACTTATGGACAAAAAGAGAAAAGTTTTTTTTTGAGAAAGCCTTTCTTAGGCCTCCCCTTTCTATACAACTATACTACATTTAAGGAAAGCGAGACCGTCAATCAGTCAAAAATAAATAAACCAGTTTTGGAAACAAATTTAAAACAAAATATTACTTTCACACCAATTTTTGTTGACAGGTTGTGTGATTAACACCAAATCTCGATTGACGATGACGGATTCCTTCTGGATCAACATGATTAGATTTTGATGAAAACTAGTAACTCACAGAACTGTTAACTAACTTCTGTTCAATTAAAGAAGACTATATTGTGCTACTTTAGTATGAAACTAAAGATATATATTGCCATATTGAGTAAAGGGGAACTAGAATGTAACTGTATTTATAACTAATAAGATATTCATACACCTCAGTGAATATAAATAAACGAAAAACATAAATAGATAGTTAGAGGCTTTTATATTAAATTATGTTAAACAAAACTGCTCCACTGAGTGTTTGAGCGAATATTCGTTACGATTGGTCTCGGCGCGCGCAGGCGCCCTGCTGCGCCGATCCCGAGTATATCGCCATCATTGCGCCATTACTGTCTTCCTTCAGCTACTGTAGATCAAACTCGTGCGCAACCCGTCACATTCATACTTGTAACGGTCCCCTGCAACTCTATACAATAATATAAATAATGAGAGAACTAGCCGCCGTTACGTGTGTAAATTAAGTTTTGCTCTTATAGCCAAATAGCCTGTCAGCCTATGCGTTCGTGACATATATGTCATACATACGCCGCCTGTTAATAGTTTCACACTTTTTTTTCTGACAGCTGCCCCACTTGTCACCGAGGTGATCTCCAAATTGCACATGTCGTTCTGCATTTTCCTTAAAGATAATGCCACAGCCTGATGAGTGATTACTTTTCTCGAATATATCAAGAAATACAGTTACCAAGTCTTCAAAAGTTTACAGCACTGTAATTTCGATACCGGCTTAAATCTCTTCTAGTAATTTATCCTCAATTTATTTATGTTCAACAGGGTCAGCAGAAGAAGATTTAGCAACTATGTTGGGAGTACATACAACAAAAAATGTTGAACAAAGTTTTTAGGCGTATAAAAAGTTAGAGGTTAACTCTTCATAATATGAATGAAAGGGTGAAATTTTAACAAGCATTGTTACAAGTAGTTTGATCGTATAGCTTTTGTGTTTTACTAGGCCATTGGCCATTATCATATGTCCGTTTAGAGTAATAAAACCCGTGATTGACAGTTAGAGGCCGTCCATCAACTAAGTAAAAGTTCAAGAATCAGGTTAAACGTTTTGGAAAAAAATGGCGTGTCACTTGTATGGTAGCCATTGCATTTCTAAAGCTATTAAAATTTTGCAATTACACAAAATTAATTAAAGTTTTATTTACTTGTCACTTAAATATTCACACATTGAAGTTTTGTACATACCTACATGCAATAGGTATGTACTAACTGTGAGGTCTCATATTATAAATCTTTTTATGCAAATCCAGTATAATAAACTTTTTGAATCTTTTGTCAAGCAAGAACATTAAGGAGACATGAAAAGAAGCCTTATCTGTAGTACATATTGTTAGCGCGTTCCTCAATCCTTTTTTTGGGCAATATAGGAGTCAGTGACTCTACACAATGCAAAATAAAAACCGCCTCCACAAACTTTTTCATGCTAAAGGCGCCAAAATCATAATTTTTAACGTCCCCATATGTGTAAATATTTTACTTTATTTTTAAAAACGTCTACGTTATTCAACACGACCGTTTACAGCCACCATTTAGTTATGTAGGTAACAGACATTAATTGTTAAAAGTGTGATATTGGCGCGGAATCTTAACGTTCGTCATGCTGCAAGTGATTTGGGAGAATACTCATACACGAAACACAGATTTGTTCATAAATTGTTAAACCGTTAACTTAATACATCGTGTTCGGTTAAAAGGCGAGAAATTTGTATTTTTTTTTTGTCGTAAGTTACATGCATCCATCATCTGATGTTTGGGAGACCGTTAACGGCCCGTCAGAACTTTAACCTGGGGGGAAAGTTCGACAGAATTAATAGATTTCATGCTTCACCATAACTTCGTCCTCTTTATACTTTTACATAAGTGATTTAGTATGCATTAAGCGGTGAATAGAGCACGGTGATCGTTTACAAGTAAGTCGGAATACGAAGAAAATGCAATATTATGTTAAACTTTGTTAAACTAAGCCAATTATAGTTTGATTTTAAACACTAATGTCGCGTATTAAGAACGGAAATAATCAACCATGGAAAATAATTGCCTCATCAAAATACAAAGGCATTACTTAAGAGTTTATATAATACTGTTTATTTTGTTTTGAGTGGACTTTTACTAAGTTTTGTGCCTAATTTTACATACATACGTATCTAAGCATACGCATGTATGTAGGTACCAGAACGTTGAACTGATGTGATGTGACACTGCTCGCCGTCCGCAAGCCCTCGCCTACAGAGGCCGGGAGTTCGATGTTGTCTCCTGCAACGGCTATGGGCGTGGGGGCGCTAAGATTCCCGCTACCTCACGCGGTCCGCCTCCTCCTTTGCCAGCATCATTACTTCGCAGAAGGAGGTAACGGCCTGCCATACACTTTCGCTCCTTGCCATGGCTTGGACCAGGGCCGGACGCGAGTGGTCGCCGATCGCCGCTACGAGGACACGGTGGTGCTCTACTCAAGCCGAGCAAACCTCTACCGTATGCTCCACCGTGTCCTCAGGCCGATCCCCATAGTGGTGACACCCTGGCGTTTCCTCCCGCCTTATACGGAACAGGAACCTCCCAAGCCCGACAATCTAACAACCAGTCTTATCAAGAGGTGTAGTATTATCCACTACTAGATATACTGTACTAGTATACAGATGTGTCCATTCCAGTGAGAAGGGGAAAGTTGAGTAGAATGATAAAACATAATTTAACTAGGAAAATTTTCTCGGTGGTAGGCCATAACATCGGCCGCCGGCAGAAGTTACCACCCACCAGACAAAGCCTTGCCGCCAAGCGATTTGTTGTGTTCCGGCATGATCTCTGGTGAAGCCGTACGGAGGACGGGTCTGAGCAGTTGTGTTGCGATATGTGCCGGGTACGATGCGCCTAATGTTGTTGTGTTGGGAGTTTTATCGTGGAGGGTCTTCAGATCAATCTCCCTTTGGCGCAGCATCGTTGGTCGTGTTGTTGGGTTTAACATTGCATCACCTCGCTCAACTGCCGTCTTCCTTCCTATTGGCTCAGTTTTTCTGAGTGAATAGGCTCTTAATAAACTAGCGCGCTTTACCATCAACGATCGCATCACTGCTTACCATCAGGCGGGATTGCGGTCAAGCGTTAATTTATAATTATTAAAAAAAAAAAAAGGAAAATTGTATTACGAAAAAAGACAACACAGATGAATGGAAACCGACGCTATCACCTTCTAAATAAACTTCAACTTCTTCATTGTTCCCTTCAGTAACATTTTTACTATTCACCTGAATAGCGATCTATTTACACACAGTAAAACTGTAGCATAAGCCCTGTTGGAACTAAGAATGGAACATAAAATAGTTGTTGCTCGTATTATGCACGCCCCTACGATGATTCGCGTGGCAATAAATTTAATGCAGTGGACAGCAAAATTGTTGTTTTGACCGCACGACTTTGCAATGCTTTTATAAAAACTTTACGATTCCTTTAATTTAATGGCCTATTGACAGAAAACGTTTTGTTGGTTGTCGTCATTAAAGTTATGACTCGTTTTATGTGGCACTAATTACTAATTGCAGTTTTTAACTGTGTTTTGACTAACGTTTCGCTCCACTAGCAAAGTTTTAAGGTCACTGACAGTGTGATACCCAATCGGTTGTGACGCAATAAATATCGTAATATGGAGCGACAATCCCACACTCGCGTCTTCTTTCCTAATACAGGCATCGCTGGGAGCAAAATAAAGCGGACCCTGACGTTCGATGGGATGTCGTTTTACCAAAACAGGAAGCCATGCTACATAAGGAGCTCGCTCTTATATTTTTTAGCTTAGTTACTACTTTCTTAAGGTTTGTACGCTGTAAAATCGATTCGGAGAAAAACGTGCATAGAAATAAACTTGCGCTTAGTAACAGTAGTTCTTACAATGCAGCACTTTCTCAGTTTCTGATACTGATACTTAATCATGAATAAAACAATTGTATCTACTCTAACTGCGATAACAAGATACACCTACAATATAATAAAAAAATAGAACCGAGAATAATACTTACATTTCATGTTCACTCTTCAGGAAAATTCCTAAAATACAACCTTATCTTTTCGGCATTCCACAGCTCCTTTACGGTATGAACATTTGTCAGGTAGGGTCGCGTCGAGACGCCATAAAAGACAACCGGTAGAATGTTCGCGAGTCTCTGAACCCGCACCGCCGCACCGCACCGCTGCAGCACAGCCGCAAGCCACCATGGACACCATGTACCACCGTTGTACACAACAAACGCATTTATTATTCGCAGATAGACATGATATTCGCTATCTCTACACATGAAGAAAACAGAAACAAGTTTTGCCACTTATTTTTACTTACTACTTTTATACTTCATTCTCTGTGTGCACCTATGCATCCGTGCATCTTTAAATTACCCAACAGCCTTCAAAATAGAAAGGAACGTCTTTAACATTTACATATGATATGACCTCATACTATGGTTATTAAAACCTAGTTTTGTTTAACCCACTCCGGATACCCGAAATCTTAATAATTGTGCGTTTATACAAATAGTTAAATGTTTAAAATAAACATTTAAACAGTAATCGTTAAGCTTAATGAGAATTCTAATGTGTGGATTTTAGAAAATAAAGCCAAGTGTAAATATAAAAATGATACAACAATAAACATAACACATCCCCATCTATTGATGTAATATCAGCAGATGTAGAGGTGTTATGCTTAAATATGATCGTAAGAAACAGTGAATTCAGAGATATAAAACATAAAATTAAAAATCGTGCTATGTAGCTTATAACACATAAAGAAGAAGCATTGTGTTTACCTACCTTTTACTGCGCTATTACGGAGTTATAGCCAATTAATTCGAGCCAGATTTAGATGCAACGCCCACTAATCTATGACATCACATGTCACGAGCTCACAGAGATAAATAGGTGATTATAGTTTACGGGAAAACTTGTTTTTTTTTAACGATCTTGTGAATGCCAGCAGTACTTCGACCTGAAAAGGAAAAAGGAAATAATAATAACGAGGAATCAAGCCAATAGTGGCTCTCATAAAATCGATTTCATAATCAAATATTAAAATAAACTCCATTTTCCAGACAGGTGGAACGATGACCTGAAGAAAACAGTTGGCGCAGACAGGATGTGGGAGGCGAAGAAGTGGGTGTTGTGAAGCAATACGGCTTGCGGGAGGCCTACTGTGACAGCCTATTGATGTAATGTTAACTTTTATTTTATTTTTGTTCTAGCTCTAACAAACAATATGTCCGAACATTAATCAAAATACAAAGATATTGGTGACACTTTTATCAAAACAAGCGATTTGTATTCCATTAAAAAATCAGGTCGCAGCCGCACAAATATTTACACATCTGTTTCCTTTCAAAATTTCGTAACGTATGACGTAATAGGGAATTCCTTGAGTGGGGTGACGTATGCGAGGCGACGAACCGTCGAAGTCCGGCAACACTCCTGCGCAGCGCCCTGCAAATGTCAAGAACTCTGAGAGTGGTTACGTAAACGGCCCAGTTACCGCTACGTACGACCTTTGCTGACACCTTTGAAAATTGACTCGTGTTTTTAGGAAATCTTGACACCCGTTATAGTTTTGCTCTTATTGGATGGCAAAGTTCACTATTGTTCTTGGAATCGATTATCGGATCCATTTTGTTTTGATTGTATTGCAGATCAGCTTTCGACGTAATCCGTAAGCGAATTTATGCAAGCAGAAATGTTCATAAATAACTTCGATTAAATAACAAGAATGCTGGTTAAAGGTTATGATCTCGGAGGTATGCATCTACCTACCCTAACTACTTATATAAAACGTTAAGGAGGACCTCTATGGCTATGGTATAACACTCTATTGCATACTCGCGTTCAGTAATTCTTAGGTCCGTATTCCAGAAGGAAACTCAAGCATTGATCTCTGTTTAAGCATTACTTAAAACTAGTTTCAACCAATCAAATGGCTTGAGTTTTGGGTGACGTTCTGTAATACGCACCTTAGTGTCTACGTTCACACAGACATTGTGCCACCGGCATGGAAATGTCAAACACCTGCTAGACGAACTCCATTCTCTCACTTTAAACGAATTACTATTCAAAAACCACACTGAAACAAATTAAACATGACGTTTCAATAAAACAAATCTGGTGATAGTAAACATACGTCTCGGGGCGTGTCTAATGTTTACATAAAATAAATTAGAAAAAACCGGTTTCTTATTAATTGGGGCGTAAGAACATTACCGTGTGCGAGTCTAATTTGTGCACTGTTACCTAATGTTTGAGGTAGATATGAATGTGTAACTTCAGACCGGCTGTCTCCTAGCGTTAGCCGTGCCGACTTATCAATACACGTGTACATGTTCACACTTTTGCAACGTGTGTTATGACCTTTTTAATTGACAGGCTGAAAAAAAGACGGAGCGACTCGTGTGCCGAGTGGGAAAGATTGTGCGTTGTGAAGGCGGAAGTAATAAGGAAATGGAAAAGAGCGATTGTAAAGAGCGGGCCTTGGAACAATAGGAAAGTAAGAGGATTATAGGCACTAAATAAGCTCATACTGTTTATCAACAAACATCATGTTCGTTAATAATACATATCACAAAACTTATAAACTCCAACTTTGGTACATCAAAGCATTGTACGCGTCACTACGATCCTTAGTCATACAGGAAATACAGCAGGATACAGTTACTCATAAAATTCTGATCACCTTAAAGATAGCACCTTAGCATAGGATGTACCATAAACCAGTGCTGTAAATCAACACTTACAACTCATAAAAGACACGTAAACTAAAATTTTATCAGAGACATTAGTAGAAATAAAGACATTACATGAATCTAATGAGTTCAGACAGTTAAGAACTTGAGTGTCTAAAGTGAAATTTATTGACAATTAGCTATAACGTGGTAATTCCTACATAAGACTACTGTTAGTTGATTAACAATCGTGTTAATCATCTAACGGTAATCTTTATATCTTGTCTTGCAATTGATGAAACTATGCCATTCGACGATCAATCGGGAATGCTTTTGTCCTCATATATGGCCTAGAGCACAGGCGTAGAGTAGCCAGCCTTTCGGTGTTCTATAGGATACATTCTGGGGAGTGTGCGAGGGAATTGCACGATTTAATTCCCCCATCTCCGTTCCACCATCGGACGACCCGTCGTACGGCGAGTTTCCACCCTTATGTTGTTAACACCTCTACGATCCGGACGAAGCGTTTCGCCTCCTCCTTTATACCGCGTACATCGAGGGACTGGAACAATCTGCCGGCGGCGGTGTTTCCGTCGGACTACAATTTGAGTGTCTTCAAGGCTAGAGTGAATAGGCTCTTAATAAACTAGTGCGCTTTACCATCAACGATTGCGTCACTGCTTACCATCAGGCAGGATTGCGGTCAAGCGCTGGTTTATACTTTAATAAAAAAAAAAAAAAAAAAAATATATGTGTATTGTATTCATGCAATGGCATTGTGGGTTGACTGTTAAAATCAGACATTTTAATTAATATATTTCTTCTTCTTTTTCTTCAGTCTATAGACGTCTACTGCTGTACAAAGGACTACTTGTCGTTATGATCTTGTTAAATAAACACTTTATGGCTATTTATACTATTAAAGTATCTATGTATTTATGTATGCATTTGTGTATCTACTTTACTAAATTGGCTTGTATCCTAAAAAATAATTTAATGTCCGTCAGATAGCTTTATAGAAGATATTGAACACGTATTTTTTATTTTTTCTTTTATTCAAATACTTAGGAAGATATATATTTATTTGAAATGTCGCATGACGTCACGCCATGGTGCAAAATATAGAACGGCGTGACGTAATTAGCCCCCACTCTGTAACTTTAATACGCTATATCTCAGGAATTTTTGGTAATTCCGACAAAATAAAAAATACGGGTCTTAATTTTTTTATTATCTGTAAGTCGGACTAATTATTTTATTGATTTTCATACCTTGGATACATCCCTATTGTAACCATGATATTTGGCACCAACGACAGTCCCATTTATGGTTCAGGAGAATCTGTCCATTCTTTGGTTGCCTGGAAGAAATCGCATTAGCGATAAGGCCACCCATTGTATGTTTTATGTTCCATGTATTTTGTTGGATGTTTGATTGGTGTACAATAAAGAATAAATAAATAAAGGCCTCCCCAAGGCTTTCATTACATTGGGGGGTTTGCCATAATCCCCACGCTTGGCAGGCGGGTTGTGGATCGCCGTAATTTGATATTCCACAGGAGAAGCGTTGTTGCCCGCTTCCCTGGTGAGAGTTCCCTTGGTCGCCTCTTACGACACCCACGGAAGGATATGGGGTCGTACTATTTTAAGCCCGGTAGGTACCATACGGGTCCTAATTAAGTATTAATTCTTTTAATTTAAAACGTTTAAAATCTAGTCGCAATCTCACCTCGGCGACAAAGAAATATTAAAAACTAGTCAAAATGTAGGGAAATTAGAAGTATTTTTTGACAGATTAAGACTGAGATCAGACTGTGAACATTCTTAAAATCAGTAGAATTAGCCCTCTGGAATCTCTCGTCAATATTCTTCCTGAAATTGTCCTGGAAATAAAAGATTGAGATTTTAGTTATACTTATTAGAGAAGAAGAAATTATATTAGAGAATTGGTAGCAGAATTGCCAGTCGATAATAATCTATGAGAATATTAAAATTTAGCAAAACAGTGAACATGAGGCGAAAGCGTCAGGTAGTAAAAATATATTTCAGAAATTATCTTACCTCTTTTGCAATTAATCAATAAACTATCTTTTACCTGTATGTTGGTCAAAATATGTTTCACATGGCTGAAACAAATATTTTTTCATAGACTTTTAATCACAAAAATCATCAGTACAATACTCTAAGATTTTATTACCCTATTGAATAACAAAAAGGTACATGAAATCATGCCACTTTAAGAATTCTCTAAACTTAAAGTCTTGTTATTGTAGCGAATCCTGCAAGTTGCAAAAAGAAAAATTAAAGAAATGTTAAATTCGCTGGTTACCTATTTGCATACCCCTTAAAACTTAAGTTATAATCTTACTATTCAATAGAGGCAGAGCCACAAAGACAAAATAGTTTACAGGTTAGTTTTGCGCTCCTGTTGTCATGTTCATATTATCAATTGGGCATTTTCAAGTCATTTATGATAATACCGAAAAGGGTACTAAGGGAATTGCTAGAAAGTAACAACTTATTAACAGACTGATACAATCGTCACAGTTTTTATAATTAGACCTAGAAAATAGAGATTTCTACAAAACAAGCCAATGGCGCCAATATTCTATCAGTAAATAGGGGTGGTCGGCGGCGCGGGCGGAGCGCACTAAATCACGCACTAATAACTACCAACAGTGATAGGATCGCAGCTTTCAATAATAAACTTACCCAATTGTGCCCAGCGCCTTTCATAGAAAGCACTCCGTGAAGTTCTTTACCGGTTTCGTTCCACAATTACTAGCAACAATGATATTTCCATTAACTACTATTCTAAATTGAAATTATCTAGATCAAGATCTTATTGTAAGATAGAAATGGAATTACTAAGGCTTAAGTGTGGAAATTAATTCACTATTGCAGGACATTTCTGTTAGATTTATTGTCTTCTAATTTTTAATTTTTTGGTAATATAGTACGCAAAACCTTGTAGACGTTCCACTTGATGGTAAATGTTTGTTTAATACCTTTTTTGGGTGTAAAATTATAAAATGACGTCTCTGAGCGGAGCGGAAGAACGTGTTAGATGCGTATAATTTAATGACTTTATTCCGCCATCACCATTCCATCCACAGAGTACATTATACTATATTCCATCATCGAAGAAGCCGTATACGTATACGTATATACGTATCCTTACGTTGTTGACACCGCTACGATGCGGACGAAGCATTTCACCTGGTCTTTTATACCACGTTTTGTACTTCGAGGGACTAAAACAATTTGCCTGCGTCAATCTTTCCATCTAATTACAATAGGGATGTATCCAAGGTATGAAAATCAAAAAAATAATTAGTCCGTCTTATAGATAATAAAAATAATGAAGACCCGTATTTTTTATTTTGTTGAAATCACCAAATTACCAAAAACTACTGAAATATAGCATATTATAGTTACGGAGTGGGGGCTAATTAAGTCACGCCGTGGTATATTTTGTACCACGGCATGACGTCATGCGACATTTTAAATCAATATATCTTCGTAAGTATTTGAATGATAGAAAAAATAAAAATAAATTATAATATTTTTCATAAATCTATCTGATGGACATTAAATTATTTTTTAGGATACAACCCAATTTATGCGTCTTCAAGGCTAGACTGAATAGGCTCTTAATTAACTAGTGCGGTTTACCATCTACGATTGCATCACTGCTTACCTTCAGGCGGGATCGCGTTTGTAGCAGTACAAGTTACAAAAAAGATTGAGATTTTAGTTAGCATACATACAACTTCCCAATTTCAAGCATTGGGCAAGTGCCCGCCAGACATAACACCCGTCTGGTCGGAGGATCGAACTTACTTCCTGTTCCTCATGCCTCCACATTGGTGATCCTGAACATGAACGTCAGCGCAGCCTTCTTGCAATGACTTCAACGTGACGTCATCATCATCACACCCGCAAGCTTCAACGGCGCCCACGGCTTCAAGGGGTGTCCTGACCACGAGTAAGCAGCGACCGCGCATACCTGGTTATCGCCCTCAGCCTCATCAGCAACCTCGGCACAGGCACAGGCTAAGGCACAGGCTCAGTCTCAGGCTCAGGCACAGGCGCAGCACAGGCATGGGCACAGGCTCAGCACAGGCACAGGCGCAGCACAACCACAAGCATCGCAAGATACAAGACTCAGAACACTATCAACCTCCAATCTTCAGATGGGAGTGATGTAGCAGTACCTACAAACGCCACAAAATGAACGACGCGTCATACTGACGTCACACGAATTCTACATATCGCAATCAGAGTTTACCATGTAATTAACATACATACAAACTTGCCAATTTCAACCATTGGGCAAGTGCCCGCCAGACATAACACCCGTCTGGTCCGAGGATCCTCCCTTTTCAAAGGAGGATGAGTGAACTTTAGTCCCTGTTCCTCATGCCTCCACAAGTTCAAGCATGATATTAACAACTGCTTGCATTTGAATGGGGTCCCTCAAATCTGTCAAAAAACTATTTCAGATATCAAACTATATGTATAGGTAGATGGTCTTCACATGGACTGACCAAAATTACATACGTTTGGACTTTAAAACTTCTTAGTTTGTGTCGGCTATTCTTCTCAGAGTAGTCAAATAGAAAACCCCATCCTCATCCAAATAATTTTCTTATGTGAAAGTGCAGTAAAACATATCATTTAAAAAAAACACGACAATCTCCTTCTACACAATCAATAAAAACAATCGACATCTGCGTATCCACATTACCCAGACATCAACCTTCTTCATATTATTTTCAATATTAGGTACAATATTTCATCACACTTTTAATACGAAATTCTTGGCAGTGGTAATTTTATTATATTATGAAAGTCTAACCTCCCACTAATTATCCATAAACACCTAATTATCCTTTGGTTTCGATTAGTAAATAATAACTGAACAGAGTTATTAGAACTATTTTATGAATGGCAAAGTTTGACAACAACGATACTATTTATCAATCAACAAGTTATATCTGCAGTTGTTTCTTCAATTGATTTGTGTTACGACATATATGCTAGTTAAAAATAACCTTTCAACCGTGTCATTACAGCTTTACGCTTAAGTCGAATTTCACCGATGACAATAAACGCGATCACATTTAAGCCACGTTAAGAGCTGTCATTGTGAATATTCTTTCACAATTATGACACTGATAGCTCCTAAACACGGTTCGGTCGAAATACGCCCTGAGGAAAGTATTATTAATCGCCCTCTATTTGTAAGTAAAGAAACATAAAAAACCAATGGAATAATTAGCATTCAGTACACAGACTACCTACATTATTGTCTATCGTTCTCCTTTTTTAATCAGTCCTTAGGATGTCTTGAAAAGATTAGATTAGAGATTAGAGAATTATTAGCTATAAGGTCACATTGTGTCACCCTTTGTAAAAATTCTACATTTACATTTGTAATTTATTTGGGATTCACAATAACCAGCATTCTGTTCTAAATAATTATTCTAATGTAAGTACAATAAGCCTTTTATTAAGAGAGCTTTAGTGACCTTCTGGGTAATTCAAATTGGCGATTTAACGATACTAAACAAATTTTACTGTGTCAATGTCGCAATTTAAAGTATGATTTGTTTGAAAACGTTGCATGTAATTTAATTTAGTTGATAATGATGAGGCGCAGTAAATGTGTTACACAAAATAATGGGATCCCAAAATAAATGACCTAAGCACTGTTCATTTAAGTGCGTTTTGCTTTGGCATAATGAACATCAAGAATCAACCTTAAATCTAAGATTGAATTGTCCTTTGAATTTCACCAAACTTGTATTCTGACAGTAAATTTTGAATTTTTGACAGTGTTTCTATTCTAGAATTATCAGATGTCAGTTTTATTCTAACAACAAAAATGAAGAAAGAATCTTTCGTAAAATCAGCCCACTTAGAAATAGAATGCCAACCTCATCCAGTTTTTAAAATAAAGTATTTATATAAAAATACTTAAGAAAAATATGTTTTATCGTTTAACAGACATCAAACATCATATAAATGTTTTATTGCCAGCGTACATCATATTAATTGATCCTTGAATAAAATATTTTTTTTTCTTTCCGACTAATTATAATTTATTTACATAGAATCGCGGTGTCAATCGTGTTAACCCCTTAGTATGAGTTCGAATGACAGCTCACTCCACGCTCGCTTTACCTAAGTTTTCATGGTGAGGTGGTTTCAGAATCGACTGCTGTTCACCTTCAGAAAAAAGCTTCAGTCAAAAGATATGTATATCATCGTTTTGTTCTTTTACAATGACAATAAAGCTCACTCCACACTCGCTTTACCTAAATTGTCACGGTGAGATGGTTTCAGAATGGCACTGCTGTTCACCTTCAGAAAAAAACTTCAGTCAAAAGATACAATGAAGAGGTGTTAATACTTAATCAGTACAGATGAATTTTAAAGGTTGATGATCCCATACGCATTGCATAGGTAGATGCATTTAAGAGCACTTTCCAAATCGTTTATTAAAACGTACATTTAATAAATGACGGAGGAACGAGCGGCTTGCTCAGGCGCATCACACGTCATGGGCCACACGATAAATCTTCTTTTGTTTAGTTTATGTAATATGTTATAAACAAACACGCAGGTGGCGATGAGACAAGCTTGGGGTGTGACTAGTATTTCGCCGCGGTTATGGTTGGACCATAACATATTATTCACAATATAAACCAGTGACCAAATATTATAATAGAACTGGATGAAATCCTCTGCTTAGTACCTATTATAATAGCGTGATAATTGAAACCTTTTGTTTCGTTAAAGAAGATGATGCCAACCAATCAGGAATGTTTAAAATCCGCTGCGGTAAGAAGAAAGTTGTTGTGAACAGTGTCACCAACAGTAGATTAGCAGTGCGATTCTATATCCAATACACCCTGAAAATTTATTTGAACTGAACTTCACATGACCTTTCAATTGCGTCAGTCCATAGGTTTAGTTGGAATGGCAGCTCACTACCCGCTCATTTCACCTATGTTTCCACGGTGACATGGTTACAGAATCGGCAGAAGTTCTATTCTGTAAAATTCTTATTGTTAAAACTTAAGTGAAATTCACTTCAGTGAAGCGTTCTAAGATTTAACAGTGTCAATCTCTTAATATCAATAGATCAATGGTGTGATCAGTTTTCTAAAAATCTTACCCGTGAATCAATGATCAATAAAGTAGATATTCATTAAAAATCTTATTAATTCTCTGAAAACCTTGACCTAATGAGTTATTATTCCACCTTATTCGAAGGATTAAAACCGTTGACTACTCATTTCAAGCTTACGATCGAGCAGTAGATCAGCAAATGGTTTTTCCAGATATTTTATAAACCCGCTGTAATGTTGGCCTTTGAATAAAAACATAAACCAAAAACGTATGAATATGAAACCATGGGTAATTTTTTTAATTTTTAATAAATACTATGAACTAGTGCTTGACTGCGATCCCGCTTTATGATAAGCAGTGATGCAATCATGCATCTTAATTGCTTTTAAACATCAATACATATCACCTATCGTCAATAATAATCCAATTTATAAAAGCGCTTGTACCTACATACTTATACATACGAGTTAAAATTCTGGACAAACGATAATTGTCGATGTAGAGACAAAGTTCTGTCTATTTCTATTTGTGTGCAGTGAAAAGGAGGCGCCTAACATTATGATCATTAAGACGAACAATGTACGCACACGCCTATGTGTTTAATTATAATTTGTAATAAGCTATGGTTCGTAGTTGTAGACTGATCGCTTTATAATTTTTATTTATGGATAATGGCGCCGAAGCTCTTGTTCATAAACTAAACGAAATTTAATTTCAGTCCATCTTTTTCTTTCTTAAGAAAAGAATAGAAGATATAAAATATTAGTTAAGTTCTGCCAAATTAAGATAGCAGTTGTTCAATACGCCATACACAGTTTAGACGTGATTTAAAACACGGCTACTAAAAATACTTCAATCTACGTCAGGCGAGAAGTACTATCGAGTAGTTATTAAAATTTCTATGAAAAAGCATTTTTTGTTTTTCAAGTTTATGAAAAATTTTCATTCATAGATCATGTGCTAAATTCACGGTTACAGTTTGTTAGAAGTTACTTTCGAATTGTGTGACTAAGATACTTAGTTAATTTAGTTTGGCGAGTAAATTGTTATTTACAAAACTACGATAAAATTCAAACCTTTGTTTACCAATATATTTCACACCGTGTTTGCCACTTCAAATCTAGTTCGTCCAAGTACCAAACCATACCACTGGCATCATAAACTTTACTGAATACTGGATGTGGGAATAAGCAAACAACATAGACTTTGCATAATATTCTATGTTTTAAATTGCTATACTAGCAATAGAGAGATTATTACAGTAATTAAATTTCCTAGTCAATACCACTTGTATAAATGACGTTATTAGTACAATTAATATGACCGAACCGTGCTAACTACTATTAATTTACTTAGTACTGACTACATTAAGTAGTTACTTAGACACTACATTGCAAAGCATTAGTAGTAGAATAGTTTAATTAAGTAACTAAACACTTAACCGTTTTGGCATAGATGTTATCGGCTTGATTGATTACAATGCTGTGAAATAACTGACCAAATTACTGCCATGGTTCATGGCCTCTATCAATCAAATGGGACTGTCGCAGCTATTTGTGGTCCACTGCTGGACAAAAACCAGGTTGCGCCACAACCAAATCTGAGACATTTAAATCCGTGAGGCAAAATTCAAATCACATAGCCATTTAAACTGTAGAGGTGTGTAAAATTTTTTGCGCATGCAGCTAATCGAATGATTAGAATCGATTACTAACCAATTTGGACGTATCGAATAGATAATCATTCTATGTTTGATGATCCACATAAACAGCAAATTAATTTATAAGAACACCCCTTTTAGTAAAATAAAATTAAGGAAAGAATACTTTTTCTGGCGACGCAAAGGACGACAGAAAGGGTAAGCTGGTGATAGTACTTAATCGAATCTAAAAGATGTAAGTATCTAATCACAGATACACAAAAACAGAATACAATTAAAAAGAGACCATTTATTAAAACAAAAGATCCATCAAATTACACAACGGAAAAATTGATAAGACCGCTCACGCAAACAATGGACAGTCTTAATCATCGTTTACTTGCCGTCACGATTTGCGACTGAAGCCGAGTCCGCCCATTTCACAACACAATGATTAAATAATTAATAATTGCTGCCATTAGGAAGTAAAGGCCACATTAACCGGATTCACCGGTGGCTTACAGCGTTACATAAAGCCTCTCAAGGAGCGATGGAGTATATTTTAGACGTGCGAGCGTTAAAGGACTGTCACGACCATTCGTCAAATTTAACGAGTGATTTGTCGGCGGTGCATTTCGCTGTTAAGTAATACTGTTTTATATTTACACTGGTCGTAATTCATAACGGATTTATTGAACCGAATGTATTATTATTTCAAGACTCAAATTTCATACTTGAAGTTTTGGAGCCAAATCCGGGATTGAGAAAGTAATAATGTGGTTGGTACTTTACCATATGACTTATTCAATTTATATTATGAGTAGCTTTCCGCCCGCGGCTTCGCCCGCGTGCGATTTCCCTCGGGAATATCAAATTTTTCCGGGATAAAAAGTACCCTATAATTGAATCCGAACTTCTGACTGTACGTCTGCAAAATTGCAAAGCAATCGATTCAGTAGTTATTGCGTGAAAGCGGAACAGACAAACAAACAAACAAACGCACTATTCGATTTTATAATATTACTAGCTTTCCGCCCGCGGCTTCGCCCGCGTGGAATTCGGTTATATCGCGCTTTTTAGATTTCCCTCGGGAATATCAAATTTTTCAGTAAAAGGTAGCCTATGTCCTTTCTCAGGGTCTAAAGATTGTCTCTGCCAAATTTCATCAAAATCGGTTGAGAGGTTTAAGCGGGACAGCGTAACAGACAGACAGAGATTTACTTTCGCAAGATAGTAAGGATAACATCGGTGAAGGAACACATATTGAGGAGACTTGAGCAAGGGTCGAGATCCACGCCTTTCCCATAGGTATGAGAATAAACCTGCTATTTAAAATTTAAAAACAATAGTATCCGCAAAGGTATTTGTGAAACACACAATCAGTAGCAATGGGTTTTATTTTGACAGTTCAACAACATTCATTGCGTTATTAACGTTGTTGAACCAACACATAATTACGAATACATATATGGAGCTACGGATAGCAATATGCTTCAAAATATTTATAATTTATAGTATTACTGTATTACGCAATTAGAGTGCAGTACATCTATGAATACATATATATGTTTTGAGGTTTTGAATCTAACTAACTAAAACTAAGTTCTGCTGCAAACGCAGTTAGAACCATTCGTAATTAGACTGATATTGAGATGGCCCGTTTAGTGTACTTTGGCCATTTCCATAGCGTAATGTCGTACGGCATTCTGTTGTGGGGAAATGCCACTGATATTCAAACAATATTCGTTTAGCAGAAACGAGCTGCTCGTGCAATTTATAAGTTAAGTCCGAGACACTCTCTCAGAGAAAAATTTAAAGAGAATAATGTACTGACCGTGCCGTCTCAATATATTTCTGAAAATCTGTTGTATGCTCATAAAAATATAAAATTGTTTAAAAATACAGTGATGTCCATAATATAAATACGAGTACTAGGAACAGGCACAAATTTATTGTACCTACAACAAGGCTCAAGAAAATAGGTGACTCTTTTAGATGTATGCATTTTTACAATAGACTTCCAGAGGTGGTTCAAGATCTGAGCCTGAATAAATTCAAATCCTTCATTAAACATAAGTTGTGTCAGAAAGCATTTTATAGTGTTAAGGATTATATTGACGACAAAAAGGCTTGGGCTTGAGCTGTTTGTTTGTTGTTTGTTTTTTTTTTACTCAAAGCACACACTATGTAGCCAAACATATTGTACGTTACGGAATTGCATCGCTGACAGGGGTATTCGGTACTGGTGCAGCTACACAGGAGTTAAACTTAGCATTCGGGAACACTGTTGGAGCTGCTGAACCTTGTATAATTGCATGGCACACGTGTGAGCACAATGTACTTGCTGTTAAGGTTCTATTTGTTGGGTTAGTCTTTTTTATTGTTGTTTTTTTGTGTGTTTTTCCATAATGGACGCTCTTAGCGTACAATATATTTCTGCATCGTTCTCACACGATTGATTTCAAAATGAATGATATAATGAAATATTTGTATTAATAGCTTGATAATTTAAAAGAGTGTCCATGGAGTTTCTTGCCCGTTCTTCTCCATAGGTACCTACTCTTTGGAATGGGCGACTAGCTTCACCTTACTGACTGACCGACCTTCTGACAATTCAAAAGTGCCTGTAACTGGTTAGTTTGAGATAAATGCTTTGATTTGATTTAACGTAATTGATGAATAAGGTCTTATTTAAGCTTGAATGTTAGGTGTATTGTTTTTTATAACTAGTACTCTTTTTGGTGGCTGTGTTGTGTATTCGCAATATTTCTTTTTCAATCCGTTTTTTAGAAGTGATGTCTTTTAATTGGCTGTCAGTCTCATATACTATTTTTGTTCCGTTTATTTTAGTTATAATCGTCAATAGTTGATAAACAAATAAACGGTTTTTACTCGGTGGTAGGCCATAACCTCGGCCGCCGGCGGAAGTTGTTACCACCCACCAGACAAAGCCTTGCCGCCAAGCGATTTGTCGTGTTCCGGCATGATGTCTGGTGAAGCCGTACGGAGGACGGGTCTGAGCAGTTGTGCTGCGATGTGTGCCGGGTACGATGCGCCAAATGTTGTTGTGTTGGGAGTTTGGTCGTGGAGGATCTCCAGATCAATCTCCCTTTGGCGCAGCATCGTTGATCGTGTTGTTGGGTTTAACATTGCATCACCTCGCTCAACTGCCATCTTCCTTCCTATTCGCTCAGTTTTTCTGAGTGAACAGGCTCTTAATAAACTAGCGCGCTTTACCATCAACGATCGCATCACAGCTTACCATCAGGCAGGATTGTGGTCAAGCGCTAGTTTATAATTATTAAAAAAAAAAAAAAAAAAAAAAAAAAAAAAAAAAAAAAAACACAATCAGGCATAGTTAAAAGCGCTGTCCTGCAGTGGAATTACACATCTATGCTATCAACAAAAACAACAAGTAGTATAAAGGGTGTATCTGACATCGAGGCACAAACGAGTACCATGAATCCAGTATATGATTCTGAACCCCTCAGTGGTGGAATTTTTCGTCGGCTTTTTCATGATTAAAAAAAATATATGTCTTTTTTTTTCATTTTAGACCGTTCATAATTACTATACTTTTATAACCCAATAAGATTTTAAAGTAAAAATTAATTAATTCGTTAATTACACAAAAAAGCGAAATGAAAACAAAACTCGAAAAACTATCTTCTCAGCTGATTTAATTAAGTTCACAACAGGGATCAACGTCATACCTACAAACCCGCACGGCAGCACGCTTGCAACGTTCAAAGGCCGAGCCGACACTTATTTTAAACACTGTTATTTCTGTAACCCCTCATTAACGACATAAATGACTATCATAATTTTGTTAGTGGCATGCGGTCTAGCCTTTTCGCGAAGTTTGCGTAACGATGTCAGATACACCCTGTATATCGCATTTCGTACTAAATTCATAAAACATTTTAACTCCTGAAACCCCCAACCAATCACAGAAAGCGCCGTCATTCGTGAATAACGACGACAAGATAAAATCAGGAGACAATGCTGGCTAACAGTTCGCGATAAAAGTACATCATGCACTTAGTGAGCAATATATTTAGTATAACGGATAAATGTCATCGCGGCAAAGTAATGGTTCGTAAGCAGGTCTCACACGAAAGTTCGACAGTAGAATTGAGAGCTGGATTCCGGATTTTAGGCGGAAGACAAATTCATAAATAGTAAAATAGTTGAAGCTGACATGACAGCCTCCGTGGCGTAGCGGTAGCGAACGCGGCCGCTGCGCAAGGAGCCGCTGGTTCGATACCCGCGCAGTGCAAATATTTATATGCATGAATATGAATATTTGCACTGGTCTGGACGTGCCTCGAAAAGCACGTTAAACCGTTGGTCCCGGTTGCCATACGAACATCTAGTGGCAGTCGTTATGGGTTGTTGGAGCCCTCAAAAGTCCAACAATTGATCTACCTACAATGCTTCGATATCACCTTCGGGTCGTGGAGGTCAGAAGATAGTCGCTTCACGAAAAATATCGAAGTTCAGCCAAAATCCGCAGTTAGACTGGTAAAGGGACCCCAGGCTCCAAAGCTGACGAAGCTTCGGATACGACTGGGATTAACGCTGAGATGATGATGTTTACATAAGAAACAAAATACTAGCTGCACTGTGCCGTTTCGATCCCGTGGGAACATCGAGATAAAAAGCATCCTGTATGTTGATCCAGGTTGAAAACCATCGAATCCAAGATCCAATAGGTTCTGATTTTGTAAACACATTGACTTCACATCTTCACACAAACTCTAATAATTTTCCATTAAAAAGTGCTATTTTTATTTTTAATCCACGAAAGTTTCATGATGTTCATACATCTCAAATTAGCATAATCCTAATAATTGCGAACTTTTGTAAAGATGTAAGTATTACTATGTGTGTGGATGGTATAGGAATTTCAGCACACAGTTTATAACCAGAAAATGGCACATAAAATACTTTTTATCGCGATATTCTCACTGAATCAACACCATCATCATCGTTAATCCCTTTTTCAGCTTTGCAGTCTAGGGGTCCGCTTTTACCTGTCTATCTGCTGATTTTGGCCAAACTTCGGTATTTTTCGTGAAGCGACTGCCATGTGATCTGCACAACCCAAAGGCGATATCGAAGCATTGCAATTAGATCAATTGTTGGACTTTTGAGGGCTCCAACAACCCGTAACGACTGTCATTAGATTTTCGTATACGAACCGGGACCGACGGCTTGATGGTCGGTAATAGCTTGGTCGTGGAGGGTCTCCAGATCAAACTCTCTCTGGCGCAGCATCGTTGGCCGTATTGTTGCATTTAACATTGCATCACCTCGCTCAACTGCCGTCTTCCTTCCTATCACACAGTTTTATTTTTTTTGTGAATAGGCTTAATAAACTAGCGCGCTTTACCATCAACGATTGCAACACTGCTTACCATCAGGCGGGATAAAAAAGACACACATTCTGAGCAATTGGAGCAATGGATTAGCAATTGGCTTCAAAATGATTACAATTGATAGTAATGGTGTTACGCAATCTCCCTAGTGGGCCCGTAATCCACCCTCGGGCCCAGTGCGGATTGCTAGATGTCTTGTTGTAGATTGAACTCTACAAATACCGCTTGTGGTAGCTCTCCTGGCTCCAACTGCCCTCTGTGTAGTCTGGTCAATCTATCCATCGGATAATACCCATGGCACCGTTAACCAGCCCCTGGTTAAAATTGATGTTCCGTCTTAGCATGGCTCGAGAGGCTACACCTAATTTGAGTTGGTTTGGTATACTACCTAATTTATTGGGATCTTCAGGTATGTATTCCTCTCACCATATATTTTAGGATCAAATGAGATGTTTATAGCACTAACATTGTATACTTTTGTGAGTTTCCCTAACTTTTCTGTCATGGTCGCGTATTTGCATATTAATATAGCAGTTTTTTTAACATTCCATTTATAATTGAAACTGAAAGTTATAGTAGTTCTTTACTTATGAAATTGCCATTATGCAGTACTGACCATTTCAAATTTTAAAAAAATATCCTGTTTGGCTAATAATTTTAATTTCAAATAAATTTTATCTTAAAAACGTGGAGCTCTTTTTTTCCAAAAGTAGTCTTTTGTTTATTGATTAGTAGTACATTTCCATCACATTTCAATCATTTTTGTCATCATGGATACGTAAAAAATTCGAGTAATTATGGAAGATGAATACCGTCGTGGTAACAACGCGACACAAGAGGCACGCAACATCAACGACGTTTACGGAGCTAACACTACAAGCCAACGCACCAACTGTTATTGGTTTGCTCGCTGCCATTCTGGGACTTTCGACTTAAAAAATGAACCTCGCGGTCGTCCGAAGACTTTTCCTCGACAATGACGAATTGAAGGCGATTATGGAAGCTGATGATACACAATCTACGGCTGAATTAGCTATAGCTTTCGACAAAACAAACAAAAAATACAAACAATATTCGACCATATCCGTCAAATTTCAAAGTAAAATAGCTTGATATATGGGTGCCCCACGAACTCAATCATTGCCAGCGCTAAGTACGCGAGGCATGCCTGGCACTGCTCAACAGACACAAATGAAGGAATTTTGAACCACATTATTATTATTTAAAAAAAGCGTTCAGCAATATGACTAGATCCTGGCTCAGCACCTAAACAATGCCCTAAATGAAATCTTACCCCTAGAAAAGCGATGGTCCCTGTTTGGTGGTCTAACGCCGGTGTGATTCATCACAGCTTCTTACCAAACGGGATGAGCATTACTGCAGATGTGTACTGTGAAGAACTGAACACAATGATGGAGAAACTGGCACATCTCCAACATTGGTCAATCTCTCCGCTACTCCTGCACGACAACACGCGACCTTATACCGGCCAACAGACGGTCTCCAAGTTGCAGGAAATGGGATTGGAGGCATTCCTCATCCGTCCTACTCACGAGACCTTGCGCCTACAAACTGCTACTTTTTCCAGAATTTGAATAACTTGTCGGGAAAAAGGCAGTATAAAATGCCTTTGAAGAATTTGTTGCCTCTCGTCCAGCTGATTTCTTAAAGAATCAATAATCTACCACTGCGTTGGCGAAATACATTGATTGCATGGGTAATTACGTGTATTAATACAAATAAAAGAGACATGAAAATAATTCCTTTACATTTTTTCATATTAAATAGCAATTTTATAGGTATATCTATTTATTAGAATCAGTGATTAAAATCCTTCATTTTGATACCCAACTCCATATGCTTGGTAGAAAAAAAAATATGATTCTTTTTTTCGTTCCATTTAATATTAAGTTATAGATATACATATTTAGAATCAGTGTTTAAAATCCTTAATTTTGATATCACACTCGATATGCTCGGTAGAAATTTATTCCTTTATATCTCACAATATGGCGTCATACATCCGCCATTTTTGTTTTCTTTTTATGTCACCTATCTAGTAGCACTTGGACTATTATGACAATTCTAACGATACCTCAAATGTGAATATCCGTTTAGCGATTCTGGAGATACAAGGTAATAAAGAATATTACATACAAGATACGCGCTAAAAACATAACCCTTCCTGGCAGTCGAGTAATAAACTAATTACCGATCTACCATCTTTATCTTATCATTGTTATAAATTATTCGTGTCTAAACTCTTGATGACATTTCGATAGTGTCCTCATTACAAATACAAAAGTTTTTTTAGTTGGCCTTAATTGCCATGAAACAAAATAATTATGCGTGAAGTTTCTTAGTGGAATTTAAATGGTTACTTGTTAATTAACAATGTATTCACACTATCAGGACCAATAAAAGCTTTATCTCCGAACAAACTTATCATTTTGGCGCCATGTTTACAAGGCTGAATGTCGGAACTTTTTTAAAATAAAAATATAAGTAGGGTTCCGTAGTCATAATTTTTTTTTAATTAAAGTAATAATTAATATAAATAATGAACAATAATAACACTAGCCTATTATTTATTTATACATTGCTTGATGCACTTATAGTACGCAGCAAGCTAATAACATAACATAAAGGTATATATAAATTTCATTTAAACGTTTAACATAGATTTGCTGTTATACATAAATATGTCAACTTCGGACTCCTGGGCAATTAAACCGTTCAGCAGATTGATCGTTGATTGATTTTATTGTCCCGCTGCGGGCACTGGATCACCACACTTGCTCGATCAGGGTTGGCGACTTCAAGCTTTATCTTCAATCAATCATCATCAGCCTCTACTCGTCCACTGCTGTACATAGGCCTCTTCCTTGACACACCAAAAAGCTTGATCCTGAGCAGTTCTCCGCCAGCCACCACTAGCCACCTTTTTGATGTCGTTGCTCCATCTCGCCCAAGGGCGGCCTACGCTACGTTTGCCGAGACGCGGTCTCTACACGAGGACTTTGTCTTATAAGCTTTCTTTATCTTAATAAACTTTTATTGCATAACACACTTGCATCTACAATCCGAATTATTTTAAATGATATTGCTAATCCATTCCTACATTCGTTTGAAAAGTTTGTCTGCTGAACAACATAATAACTTAATGAATGCAGTTGAACTGTCAAAATTAAAGCTTTTGGTTTTATCGTGTTACACAATTACTTACTCAACTGTTTTCCCCACTACGTTTTTCTTACCATTGTCGATAAAGTATGATATGAACTCAAAGCAACGTAAATAGATTTACAATCACAACAATAAGAATGATGTATTAACAACATATTTCTAAGACACCATCTATTAAAAATGGTTGGCAAAAGGTAGGGTTTTCGTATCTTTACCCCATAATATTTCTACAAAATTAATATTATTACTTTCCTCATTTACGCCATACTAACCTCTTAACACATAAGTTGCACCACTAAAAGAGCTGAGAAATAGAATTACGGGTAGCAATAGCGCTAATAATATTAGTTTTGAGAATTGCGTGTAATGTAATGGGGGCAACCCTAATAGGCTGTAATACTCACGATCGCTGTAACAACCGATTTAGTGGGTCTGTTAACTCTTGTAACACACCGTTGCCTATGGCTTACATGGAAAATTTCTACGTCTTGTAAAAAGAGGCGAAAACATAACATAGCATCACGATTGTAATTTTCCGAAGGAATTGACATAATTTTGTTTAAATCCCATGTATTTAGATGCAAGCGTATTGTCATAAACGGAGTTTAAATTCGAACTGTTATAGAGAAATTCCTGAAACAAAACACTTTCCGGATGATTATAATGCTCAGCGCTTATACCACGAAGTAGTGATTATTTTTGTAATCTCTTGTCTGCGGTACCCTAAAATTAAATATTTGTATCTTGGTACAAAGAAAAAGCCAGTGATGGGAATCATTTATCTCTATGACAAAAAACTAATCACAGATATGCACCGCATACGGTCACACAATATTTAACATTAATGTAAATTCGAAAAGGTACATAATTTATCTATACATTTTCTAAAACCAACTCAGTTTCTCCATACTGATAACACCACATAGTACCATCATATTGACCTACCCGTTCCATATTTATTATATTGCATAATTACGTAGAAAGTTTATAGCGGCACTAGTACATCTCTCAGTAATTAGCCAGGGATGATGAGTAACTCTCAACTTACGTGCATCACTTATATAAATAATCATTAGAGAAAGTTGTAACCGGCTTGTGCAATACCGCCCTTAGATCGCCACGAATCCTGCGCCCCATCATTAACAAACTTTCACCAAGGAAATGTAATTTTCTAGAAAACGGTAGCGCGAAGACCATTGCAGTTTCTGTTTTTACCCGTCCGTGAGTCGCCGCGGGCTCTGTTACAGCATAATGTGGCTTAACTAGGCTTTGAGAAACGACCCACTTCGGTGGGAATGTAAATAGCTGTCTTTACTCTCATACAGAACTGGACCTTCAAAAATGTGCAGTTCTTACATTCCTTCATCTGTATTAGCATAATATCGCATCGACTAATCTGCATGCATACCGTGCCATACATATCAATTTGCATAATAAACAGCTCCATAGAAGATGCACAGATATCCCACATTCCGCACCCGGGGCGTCCTTCACCTTTCACCAAAGGAAAGGAACACGAAGCCTGGCATCTCAAACAATGCTCCAAGTTGACTGTACTTGCAAAACTTTCCGCCATACTGCGCTCACGTTGTGACACTGCTTTTTGTGATATCTTATCTGGAATCCTCATGAAATATTGTTCACGGACTAGTTCCACGTCAGTTTCGTCACTGGCTCCTCGACAAAGGTTATCATGGACGTAAATGGAATGGCCTGTTTTAACATGGCGTGCTATATCATTGGCATGCGTTTATCTGCTACTTCATTCTTAAACAAACAAACAAACCGATATTATTATAAGAAAATGTATAATAAGTTAGCTACGTTATTGAAGGCACACAATGGGCCCGAGCCGAGGAAAGCTGCAACATATTTAGTCTCGGCGTGAATCAGTCGTGATACGTTTATAATGCCTCCAGTCAACGCCTCATGTGTGTGTAATTATATAAAAATCTCGAGGGATTAAATTCCGAGAGGCATAGGCCGGCCACGCGCTCTTGCGTAGGTAAGCCTCCATACACACTGTCTGCATAACACTCTAAGGTAATGAGCTTCCATTGAAAGTATCATACAGATCAAGAACCTACAGTACAATTTCGTATGCAGCTAGTTGATCATGATCATCATCATCAACCTTTATATCGTCCCACTGCTGGGCACAGGTCTCCTCTCATACAGAGAAGGATTGAGCGTAATCAATACGCTTGCTCAATGCGGGTTGGCAATTTTAGACTTATAAAGTCCAGGTTTCCTCAAGATGTTTTCCGTCACCTTCAGTCACTGGTGTCCAAGATATACTTAGAAAGTACATATAACTTTAGAAAATTACATTGGTACTTGCCTGACCTGGAATCGAACCCGCGCACTCATACTTGAGAGGCCGGTGTTTTAACCACTAGGCCACCACGAGATAATTTACTAATCAAATTCAATCAAATTAATCAAAAGATTACAATTTGATACAACAATATTTAATCAAATATTCTTTTTAAGCCCTTACCTAATGATACACGCCTTAATAGTCATGAAAATTCTCATTTCCATAGTAAAGTACAGTCAATGTGAAGGACTCTTAACATACACAGATATTAACACATGGTCATAATGTATGCTAATCCTAATCTACCTTTTGTAAGACATTAATAATATTTTTAATCTAATATTGCAACAACAGCTTTCTTTTCGCAACTTTCATTCGCACTATTTAGTTTCTGAGAATGATTTACTTATAAGAGAGCAGTGGGCCGTTCCTATTGAGTAATCTATTATATCTGTGCCCATAAATAATAAAATTGCAAATGGCAATATTTGTTTGTTATAAGAGTTATAAGATTAAGCGAAATCTTTAATTGCTTTTCGATCAGTTTGTTTATATAACCGATACAGATGCGATAAATTATTTTCGGCATTCACCGGTTATTTTATTTTTTTATCCACATTAATAACGAAAAGGTTTCTACCGCCATGTATCAATTTTATTGCTCGAGTGTTACAAATACCGGTTTTCTACTTCAGAAAATAGTGTTCCGATAATTTCTATTCGCGTGGATAGAACTCGCTTATTACTTTCAAAGCCTAGATATAATTAGGATGAGATCATTTAATTTATTAACTTAGTAAACTAAATTTCTGCAGTATGTTATTTATAATTTTAGTTAATGCTTAAAGTTAGTGCTTAAAGTTAACTAGTGAATAGCGAATATTAACATAAAAAACCATTGTTAAACATTCGCTAATCACAAGTTAACTTTGAGCAAAGTTTATGAATTAAGGGGAATGTGTATAAGCCTAATGCGAAAGTTTTGAGGATATATTAAGTATAAACCTGGAGCACAGGCGAAAAGTAGCCAGCCTGTCGGAGTTCTATTGAATGCAATTTGGAGAGTGTGAGAGGGAATTGCATAATTTAATTTCCCCATCTCCGTTCCACCATCGGACGACCCGTCGTGTGGCGAGTTTCCACTCTTATGTTGTTAACACCACAGGGATCCGAAAGAAGCGTATTGCCTCGTCTTTTATACCGCGTACATCGAGGGACTTTTCGAGGGGAACAATTTGCCAGCGGTGTAAGTGTCTTCAAGTAGAGTGAATAGACTCCATCGACCACTTATACACTAGATTCACAATCAAAAAATGATTGAACTGAACAAGCACACAACGCAGCACCTGGGTCATGGGTGCTTCTTTCATTTAGTACTAACTTTATAATTTTGTCTTTAATGCATACGTGAAAGGTTGAATTTGATTTTAAAAATAATGGCTTTTTGTACTACTTTGTGATATGAACTTTATACGCTGCACTTACGGCTGATTTTAAATTAATGTATATTTATTTTGACTACTTTAGACTGCCTAATACTTGTAGCCATTTTTGTTCGAGACTGTGTATCTAGTGTTAAGTGATCGATGATAGGCTCTTAATAAACTAGTGCGCTTTACTATCAACGATTGCATCACTGCTTATCATCAGGCGGGATTGAAATTTATAGGAAAAAAATGTATGTATATATGGATGTTGCGGGTTGGCGATTTCAGACTTAAAGTCCAGGTTTCCTCAACATGAATTCCTTCACCTTCAGTCATTGATGTCCAAGATATACTTAGAAATTATATATAACTTTAGAACAGTTACATTGTTACCAGCCTGACCTGGAATCGAACCCGCGCACTCATACTTGAGAGGCTGGTGTTTTAACCACTACGCCACCACGACTTGCAAGCTTGGTGATTACGCTCAATCCTTCTCTGTATGAGAGGAGACCTGTGCCCAGCAGTGGGACGATAAAAAAAAGGTTGATGATGATGATATATGGACGTTTGTTACTCTTTCACTCTGAAACTGAACGGACCTGAATCATATCAACATTCAGTTTATAACTTGGAATACGGGTCTTAGTGTTAAGGCCCGTATTCCAGAAGCTCACTCAAACTCACTCAAGCACAGGCGTAGAGTAGCCAGCCTTTCGGTTTTCTATAGGATGCATTTTGGGGAGTTCACGAAGGAATTGCATGATTTAATTCCCCCATCTCCGTTCCACCATCGGACGACCCGTCGTACGGCAAGTTTCCACCCTTACGTTGTTAACACCATTACGATCCGGACGAAGCGTTTCGCCTCCTCCTTTATACCGCGTACATCGAGGGACTGGAACAGTTTGCCAGCGGCAATTTTTCCGTCGAACTACAATTTGAGTGTCTTCAAGGCTAGAGTAAATAGGCTCTTAATAAACTAGTGCGCTTTACCATCAACGACTGCGTCACTGCTTACCATCAGGCGGGATTGCTGTCAAGCGCTAGTTTATAATTTTAATAAAAAAAATAAATAAAAAAAAACTCGAGCATTACTTTTAAACTTCTTTCAAGCCATTTGATTGGTTGAAACTAGTTAGTAGTAATGTTTAAACATAGATTAATGCTTGAGTTTCCTTCTGGAATACGGACCTTAAAATACTTTTTATCCCGATATTCCCACGGCATCCAAACCTACAATGGTGAAACCGCCAGGACCAGTGTTAGTCACATAATAAGCATATAATGTCCCCATTGCTGGGGATACAGGCCGTCTCTATAATAGGGAGTAGGTCATAATCACCACGGCGGCCCAGTGCGGGTTGGCTGATGTCATGTGTATTCGAATTTTAGGGTTAGACATAGCGGTTTCTTCACAATATTTACCTTAACGATATAAGGAGCAATGGTAATGCCATAATTTACACACAGTTAAAGGTCTGCTTGAGATCGAACCCATGTACTTAGTATGTGAATAACATGTTAGCGAGTATATAAAAATATACAAAAACTATACTTATAATAACTGCGTCCCGCATTTTCACACTCAAAAGTTACGATTCCGTGGGAACCTCTCATCATCATCATCAACCTTTTTATCGTCCCACTGCTGGGGGCACAGGTCTCCTCTCATACAGAGAAGGATTGAGCGTAATCACCACGCTTGCTCAATGCTTATCGGCGATTTCAGACTTAAAGTCCAGGTTTCCTCAAGATGTTTTCCTTCACCTTCAGTCATTGGTGTCCAAGATATACTTAGAAAGTACATTTAACTTTAGAAAAGTTGCATTGGTACTTGCCTTACCTGGAATCGAACCCGCGCACTCATACTTGAGAGGCTGGCGTTTAACCACTAGGCCACTACGACTTGGGAACCTATAGGTAGGTACTAATATATAAAGCTGAAGAGTTTGTTTGTTTGAAAGCGCTAATCTCAGGAACTGCTGGTCAGATTTAAAAATATCTTTTTGCGTGTGATAGCCCATTAATCCAGGAAGGCTTTAGGCTATATAATATCACGCTATAACCAATAGGATCGTAGCATATATTTTAAAAAAACATATCGAAACTGCGCGGGTGAAACCGCTGGACGCAGCTAGTATCGGTATAAAAAGTATCCTGTGTGTTATTCCTAGTTATAAGTCATCTGTATGCCAAATTTCATCCAAATCCGTCCAGTAGTTTTTGCGTAACAGACTAACAAATATCAATCCTTACATTCTCACAAACTTTCGCATTTATAATATTAATAGGATCATTAAAATAAAGATGAAAGGTTTGGCTTTTGGCATTTTTAAAGTATCTACAGCTTTAAAAAAAACAACATCGGAAGGTAAACATTTGATTCGAACTATTTGCTATGTTTATCTCCAATCACGCCTGGAATTCAGATCAGTCCGCATTCATTAAGGTCGTGGTCTCATTCTATCGAAACGCCAAAAACACCCAAACAAACATTTTTGCATCACCACAGCATGACTGAGATGCTATCTAAGAATTTTCTATTTACTTAAATACTAGAATAGGATGAAGGTTAAGGAATACACTGGATTGAAACAGTGCATGTTTCATGCAGGCCATGACCTGAATTTCAGTCAAACGCCAAATACCGAAACTCCTTTTTCATTGGCTGTAAGGTATAGGTGTTTGCACCATTTGGAGTGAAAACACTATATGTTGTGTTTTTGATATTGATGGGTTTATCCTGATATTGCTGCACTTCAAGTATGTTTGCTGATGCCGCGAGCGCTGGGCAGCTCGCCGCCCGGTAAGGACCAGGCCCGGATCGACGACGCCTTGTGTTTCACGTGCGCCTCAAAGAGATCCACGAGGTCCGATGCCTCCTGGGTCAGGGTGCTGGTTAGTTAAAAAAGCAACCGTGGCCCTGGCGCACAGGCAAGTGAAGAAAGACGGGTGGGTTTTAGACAGTAGACGTTTTTGGGGGACTGTCTTATGTAATATTGACGTTCAAAAACTGCTGATTCTCAGCCTAATTTGAATAAATGACTTTTGATTTTGATTTAATAAGAAGAAAAAGTCTGACAGGTCCTTCCGCTCCGCCCAGAGCGGTTGTGGTCTTTTGATGATTTCTCATCCAAAACAAAAAAAAAGGAATGTTTGCTGAAGCTCATGTGGACTTTTTCTATATGTTTATACTCAAACGGTATTCATCCATGGTCCGTAGGCCGCGAGACAGCGTCAACAGTATCCTAGATATAACCGCTAGCTGGCGCGACTGAGCCACTACTACTCGTATAAAAAAAACAAAAGGTCATAAAGTCCGAGTACTTTTTCACTACATTTTTGCCAGCCTTTTGAGCTTGTGCATTTTTCCTGTTGGCAGTAGATAATGAAATGATTTTTTTGTAACCTATGATTTCTTAGATGTCTGAAAGAAATAATAATCTGTACTAATATATAAATCTGAAGAGTTTGTTTGTTTGAACGCGCTAATCTCAGGAACTACTGGTCCGATTTGAAAAATTATTTTTGCTTTGGATAGCCCATTAATTCAGGGAGGCTTTAAGCTCTAACATCGCGCTACAACTAATAGGAACGGAGCATGTAAAAAAGTCGTGGTGGCCTAGTGGTTAAAACACCAGCCTCTCAAGTATGAGTGGGCGGGTTCGATTCCAGGTCAGACAAGTACCAATGTAACTTTTCTAAAGTTATATGTACTTTCTAAGTATATCTTGGACACCAATGACTGAAGGTGAAGGAAAACATCTTGAGGAAACCTGGACTTTATAAGTCTGAAATCGCCAACCCGCATTGAGCAAGCGTGGTGATTACGCTAAATCCTTCTCTGTATGAGAGGAGACCTGTGCCCAGCAGTGGGACGATAAAAAGGTTGTTGATGATGATGATGATGATGATGTAAAAAAACATCCCGAAACCTACGCGGGTGAAACCCCAGGACGCAGCTAGTAAAAGATATAGTAAAATAAAATGAAACCAGCGCTTTTTATAACGGTACATATTATTATTAATGTTTTAAGACAATCAGCTTATAAATTATATACTAAATGAAAACTAAGACTGGAGGCAAAGATTCTAACACCAGACTTAAATAATCGAATATTTTTCCCGTACATAGTGAACGGGCTGGTGTCGAGGACCACCTCTCTACCGCAGCGGGGAGTCATCAACAAAAACTCAGTGAAATCAATAACGTAATGAGTTAATTGCGCAACAAAACGGCGCTATTCATCGATAAACCGGCTAATCTTCAAGATCCACGAAAATAATACCGCAGTCAATGAATGGAAGTGCTACAGGATCAATTTTTTTTTTTTTTGTTTGTTATTATATGTAATAATTGGTAGTATTACACAATTAGATTCAGCGTATAGTGTTTTTAATTCTACATATTGTGTTTGGTGATGGTATACTGATATTTCTTCGATAGCTGGACTGCGTTTTTAGGCGCGTCTTCTGGGAAACTCGTTGGAATCCCCACGGACCCCAAGCACAAACAAATGAGACAAGGGTGGACTTACGGGATTCCCAGCACTGCACTCTCTGGGTTGTGATGGAGATGTTCACTTGGTCACTTTGTTGGTGGTTTCAAGGGGTAATTATCGATTTATAGAATTTTTATGATAAGCCGGCCGGCGCGCATGGTGAACTTTTGTCGATGTTGTTGAAGAGAGAGTGAGTGAAGTTATTCGTGAGCGCTGAATGTGAATGAATGGGAAGGAACCGGGAAATTTTAATGTGCTTTATATAAGAATGGTTGCATGCTTTAACATATTGTGTATAATATATATATATATATATATATATATATATATATATATATATATATATATATATATATATATATATATATATATGCGAAACTCGTAACACGTATCCAGTATTTTTAAGTAAAGAATCTATTTACAAAATTTAAAAGAAGAGATGATGAAAAACCACAAAGTTATGAGCTTGATATCTTACATGGTTGTCCCAGCAAAAATATGGTCAACGCACCGCTCACAACTCGGGCTTGAAGCGGCGCAGGAGGACCCTATCTCACTGTGCTTTTAGTACTATGATCTACCGTCAGCTGTGTGCGCTCGGTAACCACACTGCAACAATTTCTAAATGTATTTGGGTTAAGATATAACATGGTGTAAAAATTAATTGAATTTATTTAGTTGCTTATTCTGAACAAAACTATATTCAGGTTTCGTATAGAGTCAAAATTACGTTCTCTCTGCTATTGGAGGAACTTGACATAACACAGCATCACGCTTTGTTCCCGCGAAGGAACGCGCAAAAGTGTACCGATAGCAGGTTAGTCTACAAGCGCAATGAAACAAAAGAAAACAAATAACTTTAGAGATATAGAAAAAAAACGGTTTAATTCTATTCGTTTCGACCACAGAATCTCATAAAGTACCTAATTAATATATAAAACTTTCGCTCGTATTTCTTTTCTTTTATTTTTCATATCCTGTAACTTCACGCTTACCTGATTAATATATAAAATTTTCGCTTTATTTATTCAAACCATTACCCACCTTTCCCTAAACCCGGAAAAACTTGTGAGTAAGTCGGGAACTTGTAACTTCCAAGGAAGTAAGCTTATCTGCAGGGAATAATTAAATAAAGCCATTATAAAGTCACTTTTAATTGCAGATTCATATTAATAAACGAGCCGATAGAGACTCGTTAACATTGTTTATAGTTGATAAGATCGACGGAAATTAAACGACTATGGAAAAAGCAGTATTCAAAAGCTGCTGAATGGCTTGCCTTGCTTTAACCAACCCATTCAAGGAGTACAGCAATCATGTGTTTGAAAAAGAACCTTGCTAATATACATAATTATTTATCTTTTCTTCCGTTTATTTTGCTCGAACAGAAAAAGGGAATTACATTTATCTGCGGCAAACATGATACGTAATCTTCTTATTCTTCTTCAGCCTATAGAGAAGTCCACTGCTGGACAAAAGCCTCGCCCAAGGCTTTCCACGATGACCGGTCTTGTGCTCCCTGCATCCATCGGCCGCCCTACGCTGCGTCTTCCGATAGGTAGCCACCACTCCAGAACCTTGCTACTGAATCGGCCATCGGTTCTACGAGCCAATTAATTTGCCAATTAATTTTAGCGACTCGAAAAGCTATGTTGGTAACTTCGGTTGTTCTGCGGATCTCCTCATTTGTGATTCGATAGCGAAGAAAAACTCTGAACACAGCTCTTTCCATTGCCCTTAGGCCTTCGTATGAAGCCCATTGTGAGCGACCACGTTTCAGTTTCGTATATCATCACTGGCAACACACACTGGTCAAAGACTTCAGTCTTGATAGACACTGTGGTATCTTGGACGACGAGAAGATGTAGCGTAGCTTTCCGAACGCTGCCCAGCCGAGCTGGATTAGACGAGACACCTCTTTCTCGAAGTTGGACCTACCTAGTTAGACTATTTGTCCCAGGTATATAAACAACACACACAACACGTCAACAACTTCGATCGCAGAGCAATCAACTAGAACTGGAGTTGGACATGATCTTCGTCTTGTCCATGTTCATTGTTAAACCCATTGGAAAGCTCTACTGAGGTCATTGAGCATTTTTCATGATATGTATAAAAATAACAAATTGGAGGAAAATATGCGTCACAACAACGCAAAATGGCCATCGCTCAGCATAATGATACGTCTCTGCAAACAGAGCCCCACCGTTATTTTTAGAAAAAGTTTTCGAACTAATAGTAAACTTTTAATGATCATTGAAAATCTTGAAATATTCTACGCTGTTGCAAATCATTTACTAGCACACTGATTTTATCGGAAAGATAACTAACTCTTAAAGGGCGAGCATTCTATTTACCGGATAAGAATAAAAGGCGGAACATATTCCGTTATCTAATAGAATCTATAAACGAGTATTTCTTTTCCTATTAGAATGACGCCCATAAATTGTAACTTAAACCATTTACTCACACTGTTGGTTAACAATAGGACTAGGTTGGTACTAGATCATATCTGACGAAATTTACTAGTACGCCTACATAGTATAAAATTTTACATTCATACAACTGCCACATCCAGCGATATACCATAAAACATCATTGATATCAATCGCTGCAGACGTTCGAGACAATAAACATAATAAACTCAAGGTTGAAACAAGAAGACATGGGTAATATTAATAGCAAAACAAATTGCAAAGAACCGTCATACTATACGTTGTCGCAACACTTATGAGCTAAAGACACATACAGGTGTAATTTAACCATAATGTCTTATAAGATATAAGTGCCCAAAATAACTTGGCACGCGGCAATATAACTGACTAACTGCAAAAACGTACGTATTTTGACAAATTGCCTTGATAACCAGCGCTACCGCGAAGGTTCAAGATAACCTGGCCCCGGTATACATCACACGCACTCACCTTGACTCGTAAGTCAGTAGGTACCTTCTATTGCACATGAGTACCTTCAATATTGACTTAATGTTTGCAATACATTGAAGTTTACTTTGACTATGTAACATTTAGATTTAACGTCTATTAGTGCCATTATATACGTTTTAATAACGTAATCAATACTAACGAAATAATTTCGGTTGATTGACTTTTATGGATGGACATCATTGATAAAAGCTT
Organism: Sesamia inferens; assembly: GCA_037179545.1. Classification (NCBI taxonomy): domain Eukaryota; kingdom Metazoa; phylum Arthropoda; class Insecta; order Lepidoptera; family Noctuidae; genus Sesamia; species Sesamia inferens. The sequence goes on along the minus strand of CM073927.1, from coordinate 20,703,828 downwards.
TCGCATTTAAGCAATGGGCAAGTACCAGACCAACCTACTCGGTAATGAGGCAAAAGGTACGGCTCATTAGATAGAATTTCCAACTCTAGTGACAGTAATTTGGTCGTAAGTAGAACTAAATTACGATGACAGGAGGGCAAGAGCATCCTCGCTTGCTCAACAACATGGGTATTCTAGTGATGATAAATAAACAAAGACGTAAAAAGATACAGTCCGGCAGACAGCGTCATGATACTATGCGTTCCTGACACCGCAATTTGATCTTTATTAGCTACTGCAATTGTGCAAGTGCGACAATTGCAGTACCTAATAAAGATCAAATTTGCAGAACACGCAACGCACTCAAATAAAGAAGCTGTTGGGTTTAAATTTAATGCTAGCTGGTTTTGTGTGTTACTTTTAAAAACGCATTTTCTAATCGGCCGCATTGTAAAAGCGTTTCTTACATGCCCACATATTTTCATAATTAATAATAATAATAATAGTTATTCAAAATTCCTCAAATAGCAAATTAATACAGTTAGTTAGCCTTAAATGTAATTCATAAATCTAAGTCTTACTTGCCTGAACTAGGTAATCCTGTGTTTCAAGTGATAAGAGCTGTGATAACAATCTAAAGTAATTAATAAATAAACATTATTAACAAACAAATTATATGAGGTATTAAATACAGTCACTTCAGCACAATTAGTAAATTCTCTGTATCTTCATAGGACAATTTCTGAAGAGTGCCCCTAAGGATTTTTTTTACAGTAGAGGTCTTTGCAGGGAGGCATAGGGTGCATGTTCAATAGCAGATATTAATGAATCCGTACGAAAGATCAATAAATACATTCCTTTTGTGTGTGTTTTGACTCATCATCTGAAAATTTTCATGAAGAAAGAATTCTGATCGGTTCGAATTCGGGAATCGTATGTAGTCGTTTTCACAGAAAACTATAACGTATTTTTTCCGACCGACGATTCCAATAATGTTTACACCATGTTACGACCGTCCAAAACCTGCAAGTGTGATGGAAAATGTTATCACTAGTTAATTACAAACAAACAGAAAAATCAATAAACGCAAGACGACGCCGCGCCGGCGGCAAGTGGTGCGTTGACCAAATTTTTGTTGAGGCAACCAGGTAAGATATCAAGCTCATAACTTTGTGGTTTTTCAAGACATCTTTTCTAATTTTTTTACATTGATTCTTTACTTAAAAATATAATACACGTGTTAAGGGTTTCGTTACATATACAAAAAATAACGTTATATATCATGAGACCTCGACAAAGGGCAGTACGCCGAACCAATACAACCGACACAACCCTAAATTGGTAGAATAATATATTTGTAAACAGGAAGATTTTTAGTCACCGTCCAAATTTTTCCAGGCATTAGGTATCATTCACTAATTTCATTTTTGACAATACATAAAATTTCAAATCATTACATAAAATTTTCATATTAAAACATTTTCTCGAAAGTATTATCCGCTCTGCGTGGTCACTGATGTAAAACGATTGTGTTCTATGAACTTTGGCGGAGCGTGGGGCGGGCTGGCCTGGCTTTATATTTTTTATCAAATTTTGATAACATTGTGATGTGTTATCTCAATCTTTTTGTATTGAGTGATGCTAAAAGAAAAAACACGTATTCAATCATTTTCGCCAAAGATTAGGTAATATATCGAAATTTGTACGGTTCTTAAAAACTCACCTGTATATTAGTTTATTATAGTATAAAATTATTTGTGTATTTATCTATGGGCCTTAGTTGTCTAAAATAACTTGATCATTATTGAATTTCATATCAAAATCAATTTAACAGCCGAATAATAAATAGCATTATAAAGAGTTTTCAATGATCATCTTTCCACTATAACGCAACGTGCTCTATAAATCCGTTTAAAATACGATGCAGGATGTTAATAAAGAACATTCTTAATAACGGAAGTTAAACAGAATTTCAAATAAAAAAACTATGTAGTGTTTTTTCTTAACACTAACGTCAAACCGTTTACACGGCAGGAAGCACGGGTCTATACGTATCGTATGACAAAAGTATCGAACTATCCAGAATAGTTATCGCAGGATCTCATCCCGGAGTTACGAGCCATCCCGCGCCTAGAGCTATCGAGCATCAGGAACAAGCTGGGCACGACAGGTGTCCGAACACGAATTTACTTTGTTTTTTAATGACGCCGCTTGAAACGAAATCTGTGCTTATAAAAACTTTGTTGCCGTCGATGTAAATTGATATTCTGATAATAAGGTGTTAGTTTTCTAATAGATGTAAGAAAAGAGCCAATTATGAGGAGTCGAGCGTCTTTTATATCGTCTCGTAATATGGCGATGGTGTTCATTAATTCCAACCCATAATATTGTTAAGGGCATCCTTCTTTTATCCTTCTACAGCCTTATAACCCTAAACAGAGTGTCAAATACATGCATTACTTGATTCTGGACACCAAATAGTCCGTTATTATAAATTTGCTGTTCTATTCATTTTAATCGCATAGATTTTCTATGAAACAGCATATAGGTACATATTTTATTATGTTTAGAATCATACACTTTTGGATTCATTTTTAACAGTTTGCGTGTTGATGGGGATACCACCCCGTATCATTAAATCCTCTGCCCGTGAACACATACAAAGGTCTCGAGACTTGTATGAGATAAATTAGCATGTAATAAAGATCTAGATTGTAGGCAGCCCTAACTTCATACAAACTTTAAAATGACGGAAAATAATCTGCTAGTGTATAGCTGCATAATACAATTAGTTACATACTGTTGTGAAAGGATTACCGACAGTATTAACCATTCTATTCATGTAATGACAATAGCGGGTAATTGTAATTTCACTTATTCAGATGCGGTTTAAAACCGTACATTAAAATGTTTGCAATAATGACCAGTCATAATAAAGAACCTCCAACCTTCATTTATTTTGCTTATCATTAGACCGACTATGTTAAAAAGTATAATTATGTTTATTTTTATCAACAAACACAAACAAGGTATTTTTTTTACACAGTATTTTTTCGTAATTATAGATTTCTTATGTATCTCATTTAATAAAAAGCTCGAGACTAAATTACTGTACTTGTGCATTATCCCAAAGAAATACATATGTTGCAGCATGCTGCAGTATGTCGCAGCCAACAGACTAAATTAGCCGCTTAGTCAACAACCGCAAAATTAATAGAAATACAATAAGCATATTATCGTATTCTTAATAACTCGTTCCGAACTCTGTTCCTAATTATTATTACTCTTATGTGTTACTATTACCAGTTTTCAATTTTATTGTTGTTGTCGTCACCTTATATACGATTTTAGAATATCCATATTTTTAATTAATGAAAGCCACTTGCATTTTATTTGCAATCTGTCCTTCTAGACTCGATTATTTTATCAACGTCTTAATTACACTGAGCTGTTTACACAGTACCTAATCTAATAAATCATGTTCTAATAACACAGCCATCAAGTTTGATATCTTTATTAGATCTACATCGAACTAATATCTATCATAAAATCTATCATACTGGAATATTTTAGGTGCAGAATCGATTTGCGGAATTTTAATCGATTGCTCTTTAATTTGGGTATAAAGTCGATGTGATGTGGGTGGTTCGATTCGAGCTTTATTAAATCACGTAATAGTGATTAAGTTGTAACTACAGTAACATGATCTGATTGGATAATAACGGTCTGGGTTGCCAATTTATGTCTGCGCTGATCTAGAATGGATAAAAAATCCTTTGTAGTGTAGCTTCAACTTTTTTTACCTTCACGACTGCTATCTCTCAGTGTTTCTGTAATAATCTGAGAACAATTATGTGCTTGGTTATGGCTATTTTTTAATTGATGTTATTTATTTTTTGGTGTTTTTCAAACTCTTTGTATACCACAAAGTGTTTGTCTAAATAATATCACCACAAGGTTAAATCCTTAGCTTTCTACCCACAGGCTACAGAAAAGTTTTTGTCTTCTTGGTGCACGAAGTAGCTATGATCAATCTCAGTAAAATCACTCAGACTCAGGCCAGAACAGTATGAAATTACTGTTATTTTCACTCGCCCATATAGTAACCGTCAATTCTTATTATAAAATGTGTTGAACAACATTCCAGCACCTTGTAATGAGCGGATGTCGGGAATCGATAGCAAAACTGTGGGCATACTTTATAATTTAATCACTATCATAACACAACTTTTTACTCTATCCGTTAAATGTCAAGGTTCAATTTCTGTTGATGTCGAAAATACTTTATTGTACATAGAAGAAACTGTAAGGTATAAAGTTGCTTTGAAAGTGGCCTTTATAAACTTCAGAATAGATGCTGCATTTACATCTTGTGCAAGGGAGAATTGCAATAAATATAGGTAATAGAAGCTGGCGCCAGCCGTTTTGAGCGTGTGTTGATAACATCACAGCTTTAGGCGTCAACATCACACTGCTATTTAAGAAATCACTAATTTTGTTGACTTCAACCATATTGATACGCGAAACATTTCTGTTAAGATCAAAAACCATTTGTCTACTACAAAACGTCAAGCTGATCAAAGTAGTAAACTCTGTAATGTATCTAGTACATTATAAAATTGGGATAAATAGAAATAAATCTTCAATATTATGTAAGAATTTAGGACGTTAAGATACATTTCCGTTGACCAAAATATTTTATTATCAAGATTCCAAAAAGACACGAGCGACCCAAATCAACAAGATAAATCTATCGTCAAATCACCACCATGAATAGGTCTTATATGTCAACTTCATAGGGATTTTTTTCCGAATTGATGAGGCGTTGAGGACTAAAATAGAGAGATGCAATAATCCCTACGTTAAAAGAATCTGTGTTCCCCGTCCATGTGTGTTCAAGTCTCAAGGAGAAACAAGAGTGGCGTTCCGTGTAGTGCAAGTGAGTAATCAGCCCTTTGTTTGTTCGCAGACAACACAAGGATGCGCCAACAAAATTAAAACATATCCAGTGTGGACACAACGGGTAGTTTGTCCTGTACAAACTGTGTGAAGCACTGACCTCAATTTTACCCTGAAGCCGCTTTTGATTAATAACTGATAAACTTCCTTATTGCATGATAATTATAGATTTTAGTGACAGAAAACACTGAATAATGCGCTTTAAAATCTGAAGAGAATAATAATATTTTGATATTGGTCATGTTGTTGACCAGTATCAAAATCGATTTATTAAAAGTTTGATCGATCTATACAGTAAAATGTTTAACATTGCAATAAAATTTTTTTAGTAAAAGTCTCTGAAAATATTCTTATACTCTCTTTTAAAGGAAAAATTACTTTCTTGTTAAAGCAAGTATTTCTTCAACATATGCAACATTTCCCACAACTATATTATTTGTAATCAATAGTACGTGAATACGAATGTTGTTAGCACAAGTACAACATTGTCCTCGAGGCTTTGCTTGGACTCATTATTACTCCCCATAATTCTTCGCGTCTCGTCTGGATCCGGTTTATATTGTTTCATACTTTTCACTGTTTATAGGCGATTTATAGTTTCCTATACATAATGAACGGTCGAAGGCACTACGTACATACTTTGCTGCAATTTGCACGATGTTAGCGCCATTAAAGCTCGCCATTTCAATATCAATCTGGTTCACTTAGAAGTCTTCCTATCTATATTCTTGGAATCGCATCAATTGAATATTCACAGTCAATAACTTGGTGAAATAACTTCAGAGAGCCATTTTACTTTGTAGTCCTGTCTAGCCGCACTATTGTCCACTATTATTTTCTCTATATAATCTATCCTTTTCCGGTACTTATTGAAATTGGCTTCGCCCACTTTAACTATTATTTCCATGTAGGTTGTCCCCAGCATGTTTACCACTTTCCACACGCCCAGAACTCTAATTATTATCACCAGATAGCTGTTACGTCTTAAAATTAATTACTAACAACATATGTATCCAGATCGGAGATCTGTATAACGAAGCCGATATATTGAGTCACGGTGCTGGTCGAGTCATGATTCGAGATGTAACGTGTTACATGGCTTGAGTGACACTATCGAGCGGCCCGTCTGCCGTTGTACATGTTTGTAATAGCCGATCCTCTGGTACAAGCATAATCAATACTTTAGAGTGATGTACTACTTGTAGAGGTGTCGCCGTGACAGTTGTTTTCAGGAAGTTATTAATGATCGTATGAATAGTACACTTGTTAGTGGTTTGCAGAGTCAAGCGTATAATATGTTAGACGGGGTAAAATAAATGGGTATGAGGCAGAAGGATTGCGGAGATAAAATTTTTCAATAAAGTTCTTTAAGTCTGAAATCGCCAATCTGCATTGAGCAAGCTTGGTGATTACGCTCAAACCTTCTCTGTATGAGAGGAGGCCTGTGCCCATCAGTGGGACGATAAAAAAAAAGGTTGAAGATGAAGATGATGATGATAAAATGTCATGCTGAAATAAGTAAAAACAAACCTATTTACCAAGTGGAAGTAACATTATCGCATCTCTTTCAACTAACATCTATCTGCAACACTATCGAACTGCCTCCCAGTGAAAATGCAAACATTTATCGTATCTAGCGGCTCTATCAATACATTACACGCACGAAAATAACATGTTTGTATTATGAATCTCACTTTCATATCACTCACAGTCATAACTGTGCTGTCAGATGTACGGTAGCGGATCAGCGTCATTAGCCACGACCACGAAGCTTGATTTACGCAATATGTGCTTTACAAATTAGCCGTTTAGTGTTATCTGCAAACCCGCTTCAAGCGGTGGTCGTGCCGTATTTATTTGTACTCATAAAACTTGCCTAGAAGCGATACGAGAGTTACAACTGTGATAATTAATAATAAGATCATCATAAAAATAAATTATGAAAGTGAGAACAAATTGCTTCGAAAAGTTTTATGTTTATAAATACGTGACCAGAAATAATAATACGCAAAGGAATATAATTAATCCTTTTATTGCGTGTTTTATTTGAACTGGGCCCAATTCACGTACTTAATTTAAAATGGTCAAAATCTAGTCGCAGTCTCGTCTCGACGACAAACAAATGTCAAAAACTTGCCAAAATGTACGGAAATTGGAAGTAATTTTTGAGAGATTGAGACAGATCCGACTGTGAACGTTCTTAAAATTAAATTAGTAGAATTAATCCTCAGAGCGTTGACGTGCGGTCCTCATGCAAAGCTAAGGAACAAGTGCAGATTTCATATCCCGGAACGATAGGGCTATAAAGGCTATTTTCTAATCTCTTTATCAGATTACAATATGCGGACACGGTTCATATAAGTCAGGCTCTTAACATTTCCAGTCTCTATAACTCTTTGGAAATTATTTCACTTTCTCCGATGATTCTGATAGGTCCCAACGACGACTTCTCATTCGTCAACTATTGGACAGGTGCCTCATTGATTATCAGCATTAGACTCCATTAAGTGTTTAACTCGATACCATTCGCTTACCGGTTTATGTTGTACAATTATTCAATTTAATCTCACGACTTTTTTTCCGAGTTACGACACTTGTGCAATATTTATCAATGTTACGTTTGTTACCGGTTAAAATTTATGTGGGAACTCTTTTTATACCTGGAATTTTCAAGACTTTGATTTTCCGGTGATATGAACGTGGTACATCAGGTATTTGTAAATTAAGCGTGGCTAAAATGACCATGGGAACTTTGATCGGCACTATGAATTATATCTTTTCTTCAAATAGATATAAATCTAACATTTTTACAAAGGCACTGTAAAGTTATCATATATATATACCGAGATGCCGCGTGCGCGCGATAGTAGTGCTACAATCGTTGATGGTAAAGGGCACTAGCCTGTTCACTGTAACCTTGAAGACACTTAAATTGTAATATGAAGGGGAAACCGCAGCAAACTATCCTACGCTTGTGCTTCAGGCTTTAAAGAGTAGTCCTAATCAAATCTGCATCATCAATTAGCCTCTTGTCACGCCTCCCCACTGAGTCCAAAGCTGCTACTATCTAGCATTATGAATTATGACACATCACATACATATCACTACAATACTCCAAACGCGATCGAACCTGTGCTTCGTATAACATTAGAAGCTGTCCCAAAAGAATCTTTTGTTTTTATTCATTATACATGCATCTTACATTTTCCAGCTCTTTTTTACAATCTCGTTGCAAAGCCAACATCCTCAGCAAGAATATCGGTATTATCTAAGTATTCTGGAGAAATAACTCCATCCAATAATGATTTTACAAAATATCGTAACGCGATAACGCAACGAAGCTCTAATACAGGGTTTTTCATTAAGAGCGCTCGAACATTGAAATGAAATAAAACAATCTGTTTATGTGATATTACCACAATTTTTATCACATTTTAAATAATATTCAATGAGATTATGTGTGGAAAATAATATCAGCCAAATGGTCACCGCGACTCCGCTGTAGATGGTGTATTTTGGTGGACCAATTTTGAAGGACGTCTTCGCATAAATGGGGCTCAATTTCACGAAGAACGCGAGTTATGTTGGCCTTTAGGGCAGCAATTGACTATGGTTTATCTGCATACACCATTGAGTTATATTGTACTACGTAGTACATTATAACTCAATGGCATACACTAGAGATTTCACGTAGCCCCACAGAAAATAATCGAGCGGTGTTAAGTCACACGATCTCGGGGGCCAGTTGATGTCGCCACCACGCGAGATGACGAAGCCCTCGAACTTCTCTTTCAATAAATTTAATCCCGTGCTGTATGGCAAGTGGCGCCGTCCTATTGGAACCACATGTTTGTAAGATCCATACCACCTACCCTAGGCCACAAAAAAATTGTTATCGTCGTTCGATATCGGTCGCCATCGCAACGCACGGAACGTTAGGCGAATAGAGCACTGATTTTGATAATAAATTTTAATAATTTCTACGCGTTGTTAAAACGTGTAGCGTGCCATGGTGAAATGTCACGACATGCCAAATTCATGCCAAATTTGACAGCTATCACATTACGCCATTACCAAGATGACCGCTATGCGCTGTCAATGTTCGAGCGTCTCTATTGAAAAACCCTTTAGAACTATTGAACAACTTCTATCAAAACTTCAATATGCAAATTTTTCTACCAGAATCGAGTCGCACTGTCGCGCCTTTAAGGATCAATACGACCAGAACTGCGTTGTGGAAATAACCTTGAATGTATCGTAAGTGCTCATGAGCGTTAATTAAATACTACATGATAATAATCCGTTCTGGGTATTTTGCAGTAAATCAAGTGTATAACACGTCCAACGCGCAAACACTAACAATTTGCAAGGACGTGTCGCGGTTATTGCGGCCACATACACACTCAACTTTGTAAATCTACTCTCTTCAATCAAGGCTCTGACATTCGAAAAATAACTTCCTCAGAAAGAATTGTCGAGAAATAAAATATTTAATACCATGGGAAAGCATCAAACAATACTAAATGCGCTGAGATAATATTTTATTTGACAAGAACATTAGACTACACAAAAAACCTATGTCTTTCTAAATACACCGTCGTTGAGACCGTCATTCGTATCATTGTTTGATGTCCTATTGTCGATTGAGATTTCTATAACGTTTGATGTCCACGTTTTATGATCAACTGCTCTTCAGCCTTATTCAGTAAAGTAAATCAGAGATCATCTCGTTGGCAGGGCTATCTATCATTAGATCCGAATCACGTACCACTCCGATCCTCAGTCATGCATAAATCTCAATGACCGATTCCATCCGAGACAAACACGAGCAATTAGACGAAACTTGTAATCGTTTAATCTAAAGCGAGAGATGAAAGTGGCTGATAGTATATCTATTGGATCAAGCATCCCGATGCACGGACACTACGAGTTACCTACTACATGTCATATTCTTGTCACTGGGATGCCGCATCTTTGTACGTCGTGAATGATATCGTTTCTATACTTATTTTATTTCATCATTACGCTCAATTAAATACGCTTCAGTTTTGTAGATATAAAGGTCGACGGGGTTCGTGGCACCGTGGTAAATAAATATTTTAAAGGAAAGATGTTGTTCGGTGAAAAGTTTATATTGAAGTAAGTGCTAAGGTAAAACAAGGCTTTCAAATAAAATAAAAATAGAATAGAACACAATGAAAAATAATAAAACGTGCCAGTAGGCTCTAAGGCCTGGTTTACACAGCTGAGATTAGGCATAATCTACAACAGCCCCACATAATCGAAGCTGTGAAAACAAAAAAAATGCACAGAAAAATTAAATTAAACCTAAACCAGCTACACATCTCTTGTGTGCTATAGGCCCCAGTGTTTTAGTGAGAACATCTGCAGGCATATCACAACTCTGAAGATATTCTAACTTAACAACATTAGAAGAGACCTTTTCTCGAATAAAATGATGTTTCGTATCTATGTGCTTCGTCCTGTTGTGGTGTACAGGATTGTGAACGAGATTTATGGCACTCTGACTATCTGAATACAGCTTAACTGGCGTAAGTTTACCTGTTATTTCATGGATAAAACGGCGTAAATAACAAGCTTCTTTAGTAGCGGACGCAAGCGCCATATATTCGGCCTCTGCAGAGGAGAGCGCTACCGTGGGTTGTTTTTTCGACTCCCATGACACAGGTGCTCCACCTTGTACAAAAACATAACCTGTGTATGACCTTCTGTCGATCGTACAGTTTGCCCAATCAGCATCACAGAATCCTTTTAAGAGTTCTCCATTTTTTCTATAAACCAATGAGTAGTTGAGAGTGCCTTTCAAGTATTGTAAAACTCTTTTTGCAGCATTCCAATGCTCTTTAGTATAACACGTATTAAATTGACTGAGATAGCTCGTCGTATACGCGATATCTGGTCGTGTGTTTACAGACAAATACATAAGAGAACCAATAAGAGTTTGGTATGGAAAATTCTCACTAACCTGATCATCACAACGCTTTTCCATCGATTTCTTTACAAGTGGAGTATTTACCGTCTTACACTCTATCATATTAAATTTTTGTAGTAGTGAACTTATGTATGACGATTGATTAATTTCTATAACATTTTCCTGTATATTAAAATTCAGGCCTAAATACTTTTTCAAAAAAACCAAATCTTTTAGTGAAAAATTACTCGACAAATCCTTTTTGACAATGTCAAATGTCATTTCAGAGTCAAAAAATACTAAAAAGTCATCGACAAAGACACTAAGAATAACGAGTTCCTTATCAAAAAGTTTAGTGTATACGCAAGGTTCAGAAGGAGTTGGAACAAAACCTATTTTTAAAAGTGTTTCATTTAACTTTTTATTCCAGGCACGCGGTGCCTGTTTTAGGCCGTAAAGGGATTTCTTTAATAGGCAAACCTTACTTTCGCCACCCTTTTCTATGAAACCAAAAGGTTGTTCCATATAAACTTCCTCTTCCAAGTTTCCATTTAGGAACGCGGTATCTACGTCCAAATGTTTTATTTTTAAACCAATTTCTGCAGCCAACGCAAATAAGGCACGTAGGGAAGAATGATGAATTACTGGCGCAAACGTTTCGTCGTAATCCACTCCTTTAACTTGCTTAAAACCTTTTGCGACCAGTCTAGCCTTGTATTTCAGTATATTTCCACTAGCGTCCTTTTTCAGTTTATAAACCCACTTGCATGGTATTACTTTCTTGTTTGGTCTGTCAACAAGATCCCAGGTCTTGAGCTTCATAAGAGAATTGTGCTCATCTTGCATAGCATTTTGCCATTTTTCGGCATCGTCAGCATGAACTGCTTCATAGTATGTCGTCGGCTCATCCAAATCATCAGACAATACATTATAAGTAAGAAAATCTGGTGGTTTCCTGTTTCGTGAGGGGTACCGACGCTCCTGGATAAATGGCTGCTCTTCCAAACTAGCTGGTTCTTCATCAAAACGCTGTGTGTTCATTGGTGAAGACGTTTCAGCTATAGGGTCGATACTCTCAACACAATCGTGAAATTCAATTTCATTTTCATCTCTTTCAGCATTTTCTTCAAAAAGTAAAACTGAGTCCGACTGTACCTCAGGTTCCATCTTAACTGAATCTGACTGTACTTCAGGTTCATTCTGCTTTCGTTTCAAAAATGTAAAGCAGTTTTCAAAAAAGGTTACATCCCTAGATTTTAGGATTCGCCGTGGGTTAGAAGGATCTCTAAAAATATAACTATTTGGATCTTCAGAATAACCCACAAAAATAGCTTCTTCAGCTTTCATGTCCAACTTTTTTCTATTACATGAAGGTATATGGACAAGGGCTCTGCATCCAAAAATTCTTAGATGACTAAGATCACATCTTCTGCCACACCATTTATCATAGGGTATATCCCCACTTAAGGCTCGATGAGGGGACCTATTTTTTAGGTATACAGCTACGCGAAATGCGTCTTCCCAGTAAGCCTTAGGTAGTGAGCTTTCAGCCAGCAGCGATCTCGCCTTCTCGGTTATAGATCGGTGGGTTCGCTCTGCAACTCCGTTTTGTTGAGGGCTGTAAGGCGTCGTTGTTTGATGCGCGATACCTTTTGATGAAAGATAATCAGCAAAAACTTTATTAACAAACTCTGTGCCGCCATCAGTCCTAATCCTTTTTATTTTAAAACTTAATTGATTTTCAACTAAAGTTTGAAAATGACAAAATTTATCTTTTACTTCGGTCTTTGAACTTAAGAAATACGCAAAAACTTTTCGGGTATAATCATCAACTAAAGTTAACATATATTTATTACCTTGAAAAGAGGTTGTAGACATAGGTCCACACAGATCACAGTGGATCAACTCTAAAGGTGAAGTTGCTCTATTAAAAGCTATCCTTTTAAAAGGTTTTCTTGCTTGTTTGCCTTCTACACAAGCGATGCAACTTGATTTATCTATTACGGAAAATTCTACCCCTACCTGGTGATTCTTCAACCGATTCATGCCTATTCGACAAAGGTGTCCAAGTCTCTTATGCCAGATTTGATACCTATCCTGACAGTCAGAGTGCTCATCTTTTGTTAAATAATTATCAGCCACAGTGTTGGAAACATTTGTAGAGCCATTAAGTACATACAATCCACCACAGGGCGAAGCATGAAGAAGCGAATCACCTGTAACACAAAAGGTATCATTTTTATAAAAGTTACATCCATTTTTATTAAAAACACATATAAAACCCTTATCTACAGCTTTTTGTACAGATAGCAAATTAGCATTTAAGTCTGGTACATAAGCAACATCAGAAATTGTATTTATTTTATTTTTAGGTGTCGAGATCGAAATATCTCCTAATCCTAAACATTTGATCTTTTCACCATTTGCGACAGTTACGGTTCCTCTATCAGTCAACTTTATATGTTGAAACCAATCACGCCTTGAAGACATATGTTTAGTTGCACCTGAGTCTACATACCAAACATCCTTGTTTTCAGATCCAGAAGTATTCAAAGCAGTAAATGAGGAGTCATTTGTACTCGTAACATTACCCTTTTCCTTCTTCTTTTTCAATGGACAGTCTGGTCTTTTATGTCCGGGTACATTACAGTCATAACATACTACTTCCTTCTTCTTTTTGGATTTAGGTTTCACTTTTGCTTGAAATACCGAATCCGTCGTTAATGTGTCGCTTTTAGACATTTCATTAAGGAGTCTCGTTTTTACCAGGTCAGTAGTTACATCAACATTGCAATTTTCAAGCGCCATAATGAGGGGCTCATATTTTGGAGTGAGTCCACCTAAAAGTATAGCGGCAATCGACGTATCTTCTATCACCTTCCCAATATCTGCAAGATCCTGTGCAGTTGAAGTAACTGCATTTATGTACTGTTCAATGTCTGCATAATCTGCGAGACTTAAGCGGTACAACTTACGTTCAAGAGCTATTCTTCGTCCTATACCGTTATCCTCAAAAGCTTTCTGTAATGATTTCCACGCTTCCGATGCAGTCTTTGCACTTCTAACGTGAGTTATAGCTGCACCATCTACAGTTAGGCAAATCTTAGCAAGAGCTTTTGTATCGTACTTTACCCTTATAGCCTGAGGAGTTGTGTCACCTTCTGGGTATCCAGTAACGGCAAACCAGAGATCCTCGTGGAGTAGGTAGTTTCTCATTTTAAACTTCCACGTCGGATAACCCTCCTTGTTTCTTAAGCCAAAGGTTGGTAATGACGAAGAGCTTGACTTCGCCACAACATTACTATCACCAGTATCATGTGACATGTTTACGCACACCAAAAAAATACAAAAAACAATATTTTCCAAAAAAAATACACTTTTGTATATATTTCACACACGGATTTTATACTCCACAATTTCGTGCTGATAACGTTTTGTAGATATAAAGGTCGACGGGGTTCGTGGCACCGTGGTAAATAAATATTTTAAAGGAAAGATGTTGTTCGGTGAAAAGTTTATATTGAAGTAAGTGCTAAGGTAAAACAAGGCTTTCAAATAAAATAAAAATAGAATAGAACACAATGAAAAATAATAAAACGTGCCAGTAGGCTCTAAGGCCTGGTTTACACAGCTGAGATTAGGCATAATCTACAACATTCAGGTACTCCGATTACATTAGAATGATGAACATGTTCAGTAAATATTAATAGATCAGCATTATAGAACAGGTTATCTGCAGTGGTCCGTACGTCACTGGCTGTCCGCTCGGGGCGTGCTATCATAGCCTCGTGTGCATCATCGCAATTTTACACAGTATCCTGTCCGATTACATCGCAAGCTTTCACCCGCCTCGTCTATTGCTGATTCATTAAATTCTTTAATTGACGTTAAATATCACGATGATTGCGGAGGGTCATTCGTTCTTGACCTCGCTTCTATGAATTAGTGACAATGCTTTTATAGCTATTGTGGGTTTAATACTTTCTTTGTCGAGTGGTTATTAAATAAATTTTATTTGTGCGTTTTCTTTCATTTAATGGTTACTCGTCCATCATTATCAATTTTATGTTCTTCATTAATTATAGATACTAACCTCGCTTGAGTCAATATTGTTATAGCAAATGTAGATTTATACTGTTTTATAAATACCACACGAGATTTTCTTGTACTTATGGTATTAAACGTGGTTCCGCTACACCTGCACGGTACACGGCCGCACAGCGCTGCATAGGAATGAATCTACGACGGAGCAGATAATGATCGCAACCCTCGACTCGACTGCGGCTCCGCTGTGGCAAGCGGAACGTTGGCGCCACTAATGCGATCAAGGGATCCGATTTATTAGTCATATCTCTGCATCGACCGATACACCTGTACGTGCCCGATTTAATGCCGGAACAACTAAGGGAACATTTTATTGCCCTTTGCGTAACCACCATGCTTACCTATTGCTAATAACCTGTATAACCATTAGTATCTAAACTATCTTCTTCGTAAATTGTAACTTATTCATTTATTGACGTGCTCTTGAACTTGATCGGGTTATCAGCAGTTGTAGATCTGTCCGATTATTTTCAGCTCTGCCGGCTCAGTAGTGAACTGTCGGATATCGTTTGTATAACATCAGCAGTGAATTTCAATAAGTAATTTCTCCGAGACCTTGAAATTGTACTTGTTGCTTTCACATGTAGCGGACTTGTAACGTCACATTCGTCTTTAAGATAGGTTTTATCGATAGATCGGACGTGGTGCGGGAGTGCTCCGACAAGCAAGGTCGAGTCGTGGCGAAACTCTCTCCGGCCACTGACTATCCTGTCCGATCAATATAAGTTGGATGCCGGCGAGCCTTGTCCGACGCAGACCGATATGACACCCGGACACTTCGCCAGTGAAAATATAAACTCATTAGAGCTTTTAACGATATGTATACGAGGTGCAACATATTGCGATTGATTTGACGCTATCGCAGCATTATGATCTAAGAAAGCGTCCGATGTTTGTACTTATTCGCTTTCCAAAATTAAAGGATATATCAAGGCAATCGGGATCGTTTTCACAACACAGACGGGTATGGTGTTTCGGCAATAGAACACTCCACAAAAGTTGAGGAGACCGTGGAGAATCTGCGCGTCAAGACCAACTGGAATTTGAGGGTCGAGAGTTTGGAGCCGCGTCACTGCACGAATTTCAAGTCGTTCGTGGTGCGTATTACGACACATCATCTCTAGAAGCACCTCAAAGAAGAGTTCTGGCCGAAAGGTGTTGTCTAGCGCCGGTTTCGTGGCCAGCTACGTGACACCAGTCAGCAAAACACGATGTCGACACTTCGTGTATATCATTATATTCTGTAATCTGTGTTAATAATAAATAAATATATACGGACAAATTACACAGATTGAGCTAGCCCTAAAGTAAGCTCGAGACTTTTGTTATGGGATACTAACTCAACGATACTAAATTTATAATAGATACATATATAGATAAACACATCCAAGACCCAGGCCAACCAGGAAAAGATAGTTTTCCATCATGACCTGGCCGGGGATCGAACCCATAATAATGTTATAATGTTATATGTATTTATAGTATTTTAAGAATTTATGTTAATATAGTATTGTACCTGTATTATAATATTATATGGGTCTTGATGCCTGAAATAAATGGATAAATAAGTAAATTGCACCCACCATTACATTGGGTTTTAGAAGATGCACGAGCTGGGCTGAACGAAATATTAGCTTTCCAGGATATTTAATGTTCCTAGTTTCATATCAACAATATAGAAAAATGTTCATGCTCTAATCATTTTTTATAAGTGTATTATCAACCAATGTATCTTACAATAAGTTCGTACTACGTTGATGATGTTTTCGTATTTAGGTGTAGTATAATTGCCAAGTAAACGAGTTTGTTTTAATTGAGAAAATTAAACTCTCAATGATAACTTCTTTGGCTCTGGTTCTAAGGAATGATGATTATAGTAAAACAAATTAAATATCGTATAAAAATGTATTATAATGAGATAACTGTAGACCTTAACAGAGGTACACAAACTTTTATCCATAGTTCAATATTTACAATATTTATGTTTAAAGTCCATCGTAATTCTAATGCGAGGTGTCCAACCGTATCTTTTATTTACATAATTATAATATCATGTTTATATACATAAATCATTTTCAGTTTCATAAGTATATAGCTGACATTCATTCCGATATGCAACATCATATCTCATAACAGCATCCGTCTCCATAAATGGAGATGTTGTGTAGATATCCTACACAAACATAGAAATAACAGAATTGCCTTACAAGTACGGTAAAACTAAACTATATTTAATTATATACAAACCAGTCTGGGGGATTTATAAAGTAACTTTTAAAACTAATTTAATAATAATTTAAATGCTCAGCGATGGTCGTTTCTTTCTGACACTTTTGCTGTTTTTACCGAATATTGTGCCAATTACCTGAAAGGAAAAATGGATTTGTTAACATGAAGACATTAATATAAAAAATTAACTTTTGTTAAGTGGACATGTTATTTGAACTCGCCGTTATTGTATTTTTAACAGTCAACTATGTTTAACAAATACATTAATGTCGAGTTCAAATAAAATATATTTCCCTATAGATTAACCTGAATTACATCCTTTCTCTTTCCCCTAAGATATACGCAAAGTTCTTTGTCCAAAGATATATAAAACTTACAGAGAGATTCAGGGAACTCACTTTTGAAACAGAGTAGGCAGCGAGCTTGCGCCTGGGCGCGGGCAACAAAAGGGCGAGCGCACGCGCCTCCCGCAGCAACGCGTGGAAGGCGAGAGCGGCGCCCGCGCACGACTCCGCCGCCGACACCTCGTAGAACTGACAGCCGAATCTCAGCGACAATTCTTGACCCTCCTCTGCATGGACCTCCCTAATTGATAATAAAAAAAAATTCGTAAGCACAAGCTTAAGAAAAAAATTTGGACATTAAATCCGGCTTTCCCAAAAGCCAATCACATCAACCAGAAGTGGCAGTGATTAATTACTGATGATATGAAAATTGGCTTGTGATTCATATCAGTGTCACGTATTCAAATCGTTATTCATTTTATAGGCATAGACAAGTACTTAAACTACATGAACCGTAATAATCTATATAGACATTAATATTAAACTCAGTTTAATAAGAACACGATGATGAGAACAGTTAAATTCATACCTGGCGTGTTCGAGGTCACGTTTGTTCCCCAAGAGGGTGACGGCGGCACAGCCGGGCAGTCGGGTGCGTTCAAGCAAGGACAGAAGTTCAGCAGCAGCGAGGAACGACCTGCGCTCGCACACAGAGTAGACCACGGCGAACGCGTCGCCCCATCGTACGTGCTCTGCTAGACATCCACGGATCTACAAAGAAACATGGTTATTAGAAACTAGTGGAACCGTGAAAATCTTGCAGCGGGTGTTTTATCAAAGGGAATTAAACGTTCCAGAATGTGGTAATCTAGATCCCCGCGATTTCCGTCCCGCGGAAATATCGGAATAAAAAGTGTTTCTGTATCCTATATGTTATTCCTGGTTATATTATATACCTTCTGTGTGTCAGATTTCATCCAAATCCATTCAGTAATTTAGGCTTGAAAGCGGAACAAGCAAACTCACTTTCACTTTTATAATATTAGTAAGGATTAGTAGAATTTCGTGGATTCAAAAGGTCACGTGCGAAACGGTTAGTCGTTGTAGAATTCTAAAAGCGATGTTCAATAATTTCAAATACATTCACCTAATATAAATCCAAAAAATCTACAAATTCCTGATGGACCCTACTGCTTACTCCACTGAATATTTTAATATCTCTTGAACAGTCTTGCCCTTGGCTTGACTTTGCTTGACTTTCCTTTACTCAGGCAAGGAAAACGAGGATGATGACCTGGAATATGGTGTTGGCTTCCTTCTTTCGAGCGAAGCAAGGAAAGGCCTCTTGGACTGGAAACCGATCTCAGACCGAATCATTTGGGCCCGCTTTTACTCCAGAGCCCGCAAGATCTCCATTGTACAGTGCTACGCTCCCACAAACACGTCTGCTGAGGAGACCAAAGACGATTTCTACAATGCTCTCAACGGCACTTTGAAGAGTATAAAGAAACAAGACATCGTGATCGTCATGGGCGACCTGAATGCAAAAGTTGGGAGCGAGAATATAAACTGCGAACGACATATGGGTACACAGGGCCTTGGAACGCGTAACGAGAATGGAGAAAGATTCATAGAGTTTTGTCTCAACAATGACCTGACCATCGGCGGAACTTTATTTATACACAGAGACATACATAAGTACACATGGACATCACCCGATGGCACAACTAAAAACCAAATTGACCACCTTGCCATTAGTTCCAAATGGCGAACGTCTTTGCTCGATGTACGAAACCGAAGAGGAGCTGATATTGACAGCGATCATCACTTGGTTGTTGCCGAAATGCGACTCAAGGTTGCGGTAGCACGACCTGCTGGGGGACCTGGAAAGATTGGGAAAAGGTTCAACGTCACTAACCTTAGAGACCCTGACACCAACAACAAGTTCAGACTCGAACTCCGTAACCGCTTCTCCGGACTCAAAATCAACGACGCTTCAATAGACGAAGAGTGGAATCATATAAAAGTGGCATACACAGAAACCAGCTCTATTGTCTTAGGGCACACCACACATGAGCGTGAAGACTGGATGTCACAAACTACATGGGACCTTATCAACGACCGGAGGGAACTGCATTTAAAACTGCTAGGAACCAGCGATGACTCACTACAAGCCGAACTCAGACAGCAGTACCGTCAGATCCGCAAGAAGATCTATCGTAGTACGCGGAAAGATAGAAGGATGTGGGCTGATGGTATTGCTGACAACGCCCAACTCGCTGCTAACTCCGGCAATCTGAGAGAGCTATATAAAGCAACTAAAACCTTGGCAGGCAAGAGCAGTACACGCAAGAAGCCTCTTAAGTCGAAAGACGGACAGCTTATTGTGACATCGGAAGGGCAACTTCAACGCTGGCGTGAGCACTTTGAAGAGGTATTCCGCTCCACAGCATCGACCACGTCGGAGACACCGCAAGACACATCTATACCACCTAGGCTCTTAGATATCAATGTCGATCCACCTACACACGACGAGGTAGCGAAGGCAGTACTATCTTTAAAATCTGGCAAAGCTCCGGGCCTCGACCTGATAACTGCGGAAATGCTGAAGGCCGACCTCCCCTCCGCCGTCGAGGTTCTGACACCTTTAATTGAGAGAGTCTGGACGAAGGAGGAACTTCCAGATGACTGGAACAAAGGGCTTCTTATAACCGTGCCCAAGAAAGGTGACTTAAGCCAATGTAGCAACTGGAGAGGCATTACATTGCTCTCGATACCGTCTAAGGTCTTCTGTAAGATTTTACTAGACAGACTGTCGCGGGCCGTCGAACCTCTTCTACGCAAGGAACAGGCTGGCTTTCGCCCGAACCGCTCGTGTACCGACCAAATAAATACCCTGCGCATCATCCTTGAACAGGCATCAGAATGGCAAAGGGAAGTCTATCTTACCTTTGTAGACTTTGAAAAAGCCTTCGATACGCTGAGGTGGTCAAGCATATGGACTCGATTGCACGACATTGGCGTCCCACCGAAGATAGTAAACCTACTAAAAGCCATATACAGAAAATATTCTTGTAGAGTTACCCATGATGGCCTGATCTCGGAAGATATTAATGTACACGCGGGCGTTCGACAAGGCTGTTTGCTCTCGCCTCTCCTGTTCCTGGTTGTTCTCGACGGGATTATGCATCGCGCACAGCACAACAAGCGACGCGGGATAGAGTGGGGGATAACCAATGTTCTAGAGGACTTGGATTATGCTGACGATCTATGCCTGCTGAGTCATACGCACCGTGACATGCAGTCCAAGTTGGATGACCTGAGCAGGGAGGCTAGTACTACAGGTCTAAAAATCAACACTCGGAAGACCCAAGAGATGCAATCTGGAGTGGAGATTCGCACACCACTACGGATTGGTGCAGAGGAGGTGGAGCGCGTCCACAAATTCACTTACCTCGGTAGTGTCGTGTCAGAGACTGGAGGTACCGAAGAGGAGATCACTTCACGTGTTGCCAAGGCCAGAGCAACCTTCGCACAGCTGCGGCCTGTGTGGCAGTCACGGAAATTAACGCGTCGAATCAAAATCAAAATATTCGGGTCCAACGTTAAATCAGTACTGCTATATGGGTGTGAAACGTGGAAGGTTACCAAAGTCATCTCGCACCAGCTCCAAGTCTTCGTCAACCGCTGTCTCCGCCGAATCCTCGGCATTTACTGGCCCGATAAAATCTCCAATGAACAACTTATGGAGCGCTGCCGCGAAACCCCGATCGACCAGCAGATCAAACGACGCAAATGGAACTGGATTGGACACACCCTTCGAAGAGATTCCGATCATATCCCGAAGCAGGCGCTCGATTGGAATCCCCAAGGAAAACGCAAGCGTGGTCGGCCAAAACAGACCTGGCGTCGTACAGTTGCAGACGAGGCGAAGAAAATCGGAAAGACTTGGAGCGAGATAAAACGCGAAGCTCAGGACCGAACGGGATGGAGACTCACTGTGGACGCCCTCTGCCCCATCCAGGGGACATAGGATCTTAAGTCAAGTAAGTCAAGAACAGTCTTGCCCCAAAAATTTTGAAAATATGATAAAAGCTAACTAAATTGAGTAGTTTTGAGTTACGAAAACCTTATTCATATTGGTGTCTAATTATAGTTAACTGAATATAATGTACACTTAACTAGTTGTAAGTATAGTAAGTATTCGAAAGCATTCTAGTTCCTATTTGATTGTATAAACATTGTTTCAATAATAATGCATCATAGTATTTAAAAACCTAAATCTCAATTCAAATGTTCCGAGATTCTGGAATAGCTAAAATTCTAAATAAAGTCAGTGAACTTAACTTATAATTGTAAATAAAGTCGCAAGCCACAACTGGTACTCGGAATCTGGTATCGGGGCCAGTCGCATGCATCGAATAAAATCACCGCTTGCGCAATAATACGAAGCATCCAATCTATTCTGTTCTTTTAGTTCCGTTATCGATGCGTTTAATAAACATCATCGTTGTTTAGAATACTTTAGAAAACAAAACTGGTTTAAGAATCACAGCGCGCCCATACAACAACAATAAAAGCATAACAATTACGTAACATGAATTCCCCCGTGTATTCTATCGTAGCGTAGGTTCGAACGTAGGATTTCGCCCGCAGCCACACCAATGCAGCAACGGCAACGATCGCATCTGATAAGCCGATACAAGCCACATAAACTTTGTCTAATTAAATTGTACTGCGGCCATCAGCCGCTAGTCCGCTACCAGCACAACCCACAGCAGATTAACATCTCCATTGTTTAATGGTAAATTAAGTTTAACCGTCTATCTTCACGTTTGCTATTCGAGCTTCGAGTTTTAATCTTATCGGCGACGTCCAGCCTTTTGTTCGCAGTGACTGATATTTTAGTGTTAACGTTAAAAGCAACATCGTGGCAGGCTCGTTACTTACCGCGCAATTAGATGTATCTAGTATTTCAACTTCTGAAACGGCACCGTCGAAAGCCACTCTGTGCTGATAAAGGAAATCTGAAACAAGAGAGTACGCTATAGAAATGTGCGTAACGATCGCTTTTGTGCTGATATTTTTGTCACAATTCGATAAAGACAGCATTTACTATAGCATCGAGTACTGGAAGCGGTTTCCTTAACATTTCAATTCACGTCCTGAGAATGACGGCGCCGAGCTGACGCAAACACGTCATAATATTTTAAGGTCGGAAGGAAGCAGACATACTTAATACATTCTACATTTTTGTACATTAACCAAGAACTGACGTCATTAACAGTATGAAAGTTTATTGAATTTAACTTATCATATTAATATACACGTTGATCTACATTCATATTTTAAATACAACGATCAAAAAGAGATAAACACTATTTGCTGTGATATTAACGATTCATTGAATGAACTTTACTAACCTCCTGTCGAGCTATATTCTCCGATGTACCGCTTTGTTAGATAACGCACTACCACCGCTGCAACAAAAAGAGAATCAAATGAATAACATTGTAAGAAGCAGGCATTCATCGAAGACATATTGTAAATAAGCGAACAATTAAGAGGTCATCGCTCCCAACTTTCTAGAAGCGAGTGGATCAAACACTGATTAGTCCTTTCACTCCTGGAATTTCCATCAAAGGGTTGTACGCACTACAAACAGTTATCAACAACAATGACAAAGCAAGTTGTGTGAATAGAGGCGGTCGTAAGCTACCGATGAAATGAACTGTGGAGAATCCTGCAGCCCATCAAAAGGAACTTGTGGCGCTATTCAACAAGCTGATTGCTTGTCCAGCGCGACCGCCTCGGACGTGAGATTACGCTCGTACTTCATCAACCTTTGAAGAGTAATCGTTATAGCCGTTTGTATCGTTTGGATGGTGAAAACGAATAATTTGAATCCTGAACACGTAACTTAATGTGCCAAGCAGAAATGCACAAAACATGACATATTACCTACCTAGTCCTCATTGTGTAGGTCGTTAAATGTGTAGTTAAAGTTTATGCTAAGTTCTATTGTCGGGTGCTGATTAGGTACTAATGCACTCATGTCTTAATGCTAAATGCGAATGACTTTAATGATGCTCGTAGGAATACATAACAAACACTGAACATACCAGAATATCGAAAGTTCTAGGACCTAGAGCTTTCTTTTTTGTTCTATAAAAAATGCCCGCCCTTCACCACTCCCTAGAGTTTAGGAAGTGTTAAGGGCGGACATTTTTGGAGGAAATATCTTATGTAATTTTAACGTTAAAAACTGCTGATTCTCAGCGTAATTTGAATAAATGAATTTTGATTTTGTGGTTTTTTTTTATGAAATTACTTACAAAGTGAAAATCTAGTTAAATTATTTGTTGTAAACTAATACAAAGCAAATATAAATGCTAATATAAAATACGCAAATAATAAAAGGCTAAAGATATTTAGTTCTAGATAGACATCTGTTTTTGTAACAAAGCTAATTAACATTCCATTACAAGAATCGTTTACAACATCACCGAGTGGATAATACTCCCGAATGAGTTATCGCTGTTACTATTTGTGTCAGAATCTTGACCCACGGCAGTTACACAAGACTCCACAATGCTTTTATGCAACTGCAGCACGTTGTCGCATGACAATGGACTTGGAATGCATTCCGTACGCATTCTGGCGTAGACGGTTAAGGCTAGGATAGGAAATCTATTACCTTACAATACTGTGCCATTCCCGGCATGACGACGTAACTATAAGGAAACGATTGTGCTTTCTAACTTTAAAAGGAAAGCACAACGTATTCCTCTCTGAAATAATTAATTTTCGATTTTTTATGATATTCTTAAAAAATCTAATTCTTCGAATTTCTTTTAAAAGTACTAAACCAGAGGGGTAAACTTCTGCCCGGTAAAGAGGAAAGGATGTGTTTCACGTGCGCCTCAAAGAGTTGTCAGCACCTCGTGACGGGGTTCACGATCGAAGACCGATACCTCCTGGGCCAGGGTTTCAGGTTCATTAAAAAAGAAACCGTGGCCCTAGCACCCAGACAAGTCAAGGAACACGGGTGGGTTTTAGTCAGTAAAAGTCTGACACGCCCTTCCGCTCCGCCCAAAGCGGGAGGTCATTCGATCTTAATATTGTTAACAATCTGATCTCAGTCTCAATCTCTCAAAAAATACTTCTAATTTCCCCACATTTTGACAAGTTTTTGACATTTGTTTGTCGCCGAGATGAGACTGCAAATTATGGAAGTTTTAGATTACGAGAATTGGCCTTCAGTTGAAGAAAACAATCGATGTTTACTAAGAAAAAAACACGGGTTCATAATAAAGATACAGTAACACGGCGTGCTGTATGATGACACTAATAATTGAGAAATAAGATCGATATCTCCGATTTTTGATTGACGACCGGCAGCCGATAAAACATCGTCACGTCAATAAAGCAGCGTGCAATAAAACCTTTTCAAGCGTTGATAAAAATTACAACACACCACAATATATTGTAGTTTATGAAACACGATCGAAATTCCTCACTCTCATTTTTCCTTTCGATTTTTTCCCCGTGTGCATTGAGTATTAAATGCATTACTTTCTCTGCAATCCGATTACGTACATAATCGTTGAGTGATAAAGTTTCATCGGTCCACTTTTAACTGAGATATTCGGAATTCGGAATGAAATACGTAAAATGTATGCACAATTCTATATTATATTTATGTTAGATCATGAACCATGAACTCTTGGCATTTTACTCGAGTAATTCATGTACTTCTTTATTTTACAACATTCCTAATATACGCAGTTAAAAGAATTACTAACCATTTTTTGCTACCTAAAAATTTGCTAAAAGAACATATAGTTTAGTCTCCACATCTCTATTAAGGTACCTATATATTTGTTGTTTTAATTACGTAATATACTATTACTTGAATCATCTTGAAGCATATTCCTAATTCAGGAATATGCTCCATATTTTTTTTAAATTATAAACTGCATTGCAATTGTTAATGGTAAAGTGCGCTAGTTTATTAAGAGCCTATTCACTCAAAAAATATTGAGTTAATAG
Organism: Sesamia inferens; assembly: GCA_037179545.1. Classification (NCBI taxonomy): domain Eukaryota; kingdom Metazoa; phylum Arthropoda; class Insecta; order Lepidoptera; family Noctuidae; genus Sesamia; species Sesamia inferens. Next base: position 20,678,289 of record CM073927.1, on the reverse strand, counting down.
GAAGGAAGACGGCAGTGGAGCGAGGTGATGCAATGTTAAACCCCGACCAACGATGCTGCGCCAGAGGGAGATTGATCTGGAGACCCTCCACGAACAAACTGCCGTCACAAAAATATTTAGCGCATCGTACCTAGCAGACATCGCAACACCACTGCTCAGACCCGTCCTCCATACGTTCAAGGTTCGAAAAATGTGTTAGCTCAACACAACAATAAACAACTCAATGAATGTTCTGCTGTCAAAATGAAATCCATTGCTACAGATAGTGAATTACGCAATTACCCTGCTGACTTCAGTCCTAATGTAGGCTCAGTATATGAAATTATAGATGCTTTAATTCCTTATTACTGTCGAAGCATACTCATTTATACGAAGACTTTACATATGCTTTTCTTTTTACGGCCCAGATAAAATCAACATATTAAAATTCGCCATATGAATATCCATTATAATAATGACGGCATAAACAACACCAAAAAATAGTAACTCACAAAGAGAATATACATAATTATGAAAAGATTTGCCATCAATTTACTTGTAATAAATTTACCGCGCTTATTGTGGAGGATCAAAAAATGATTAACGAATCTTCTCTGACGAGGCTCCAATAAAAAATAACATCAAATTATGATCATCGAGGCATATAAGACAAATTACTGTGATCAAACAACACGGCACCACGTGGGTTGATAGATCGAACGTAATCTTCAAGAACAATGGATGTAGCTATCGACAGGAATCTTTAGGGTAATTAATAGATTACCGAACACATCCATCATGTGTCGAACTGACCATCATGGATTCCAATAGCAACCATTATTACTTTGACTTGGTTTCTTTTGATACCGGTCTAACATATTAGTGGGCAGTCATGACAACAATTGTGACATCAATGCTAGCTGATGTTGTGGCGCAACTTGGGAGAGGTTTATGTCTAGAAATGTGACTGATTGGGCAGCACTAAGCTGAATTGGCTAATTGATTGAGATCACCTGGAGCAGAAATGTTTTAAGGTCAGGCGGTCCTGATATAACAACAATTAATCTATTAAAAACTGAAGCTGCCTCAACCTGTACAAATAATTAATAGGTATGTTTATTTCTAAGAAATCTTGCTTGTCATTCTTTTCTTCTTCATCATTATCAATCTTTTCATCGTCCCACTGCTGGGCACAAGTCTCCTCTCATTCGGAGAAGGATTGAGCGTAATCACCACGCTTGCTCAATGCGGGTTGGCGATTTCAGTCTTAAAGTCCAGGTTTCCTCAAGATGTTTTCCGCCACCTTCAGTCATTGGTGTCCAAGATATACTTAGAAAGTACATATAACTTTAGAAAAGTTACATTGGTACTTGCCTGACCTGGAATCGAACCCGCGCACTCATACTTGAGAGGCTAGTGTTTTAACCTCTAGGCCACCACGACTTTTCTTCTTGCTCTTTATTAATGTTTTCTGCTAACTTCCAATTTCAATGTGTGAAGTGTCTTTTATCTATGTGTATTTTTCTTATCAACTTTCTATTAACAAAATTAATCCATATAACAATATTAAAAAAAAATCAGTCTTCAAATCTTTCCAGTTCTACTCCGGTAATCTTGTCACCTGGTGACAGGTATCCGTAGACCGTAAATATGCCTAGGTATTTCTGTATTATCTGAAATTCCTCACGCATTGAATAATTGGGTATTTTCCAATGTCCTTTCATTATTTTGGCATCGTCATGAGTCTAAACTTCACTAACTAAAAGCTTAGTTAAACAAGGCTTTTAAAATTATGTCTTCAAAGTCATGCCAAACAAATTATGTAGAAACTCAATCAAATTGATAACTTACAAGTGAATATGTCAGAATCCGCGAGGTAAGGATGTCGACGATGTTTCACTACCTCCTCGCTGCATTCATTCATCATGTCGTGAGAAGGTCGTCGTTCGGAACACTGAGTCCAAGCCGACACATTCGACGAAACCATTAAAGCGCATGCCACAATTAATGTGGTTTCCATCCCATTTTAGTACATTCGTGACACTCCCGGTAAAATCACATATGTATATGCAGACCTTTATAAAGGCAATCTTTCAAAACATCAAAAAATTGTGACTCCTTTCCAAATTAAAGTTCGTTGCTCTCCAAAAACAATTCATTTCACACAAAAAAATTAACGCACGTTGACATGTAGCACTCTACAGTGTACACGATTATTAAAATATTTTATTGACTCAAAATAATTAATATTTTTAGTGTTTCAATTTTAACAGCCGGATAACCACAGGGTGCAAAGATATAATATCATATTTTTATATCTTGACCCAGATAGTCTGGAACATATTAAGTGCAGGGCACCACCGCGACTTTGCGGTAACGAAATTCACTATAATGCGAAAATAAATGGCCTCATGAAGAATGAGTTTCGTGAATAATATCAGTACTACAAGGTTTAATGAGTAGATAATGCTCCCGAGGGCATTTAACGACGACGTGAACGGCGTATCCGTGACAGACAAGCGCCACTCCCACGAGGCCGCGCCGGCCGTGGACAGGATCTACATTGAAACAATTTCGCCTGTCGGGCCGACTCACTCCCGTCTGTAATGAATTGCAAACGCATGCGTCTCGGAGCGCTCGCAGCCGGTCCGTCAGCCGTCCGCCGGCGGACAATTAGGGCGGTGCAATTACAACCAGTCGCGGCGACTCGGCCGGTGGGTCAGCGGCGCGATTTCCCGACAACTGCGACGCCTGGCGCCACCAGACGACGTTGTGTAACTTTAAACGGCCGATCAACCATTAACGCTGCCGTCGAGGTCGTTGCTCTACACATGTATATCACACGCCAATACCCATGTTTGTAAAGCAAAATTAATTAGCCATGATCGTGAATCACCGACAAATTGAGTAAAGACACTTTACAGATAACGTAGTCGACAACCTTTATAAACGTACTGATCAAGTGGATACTCTATTTTTCCAGATTAATTTAAGAGCTTATTTTGATAAACCATCAATAAAATATTTATAGAAATGAAAACATCATTGTTGATGATATAGAGGACGAAAAACAATTAAATAGACTTGTAGGAAAATATTGTCTGTATTCATCCTACCAAAGAATCTATCACATATCTGACTGACATGGAAAAAGAAAATCAACCATACATTTTTATATGATTAGACAGGCCTTGTTAGTGAAAAAAAGAAACTAAGCATATGAAAAAAACTTGGGTACTTTTTTCCATATGGGATTCAATTACTTTAGCGTGTTTACGATCAATCCAGATGAGTTTGTGTCAGAGCGGACCAATTTAGTCAAAATGCTGTATTGCATTGCTACATTGAATTGAACGACTTATAAAATGGAGTCATTGACATACAAAAAATATTCTACTTTAGTCATGTGAAGGAACAAAAAGGTTGTTGGAAAATTAATCGGAAAAATAAACGTGCATCCATTAACATGAGGAAAAATTAACTGAAAAGTTAAAACTCATTGATAAGATAAGAATAGTATTTACTAGATAATCACTCCTCTAATCTTATCAGTTTCAACTTATTCTCGATAAAGTTCGATTTATTGGAAGTTTGCAAGACGCTTAAACATCGCCAGATATATTGTGGACTAGGTATCGAGCAAATAAGATCAAACGTATCTGTGCTCGAGATAAAACAATGTATTAGTCAAATATCATAACAAATCGTTATCATTACAAATATTCATATCACAAAGAAATGGCATTGAACAGTTTGTTGTGTATGATTAGCCCTCGTACCCACGGGCGATTTTATGTCAAAACCAAAATTATTAACGCAGTGTTTAGCGCCGAGAGTTGAAGATCTAACAGTATATTTTTGATGCGCTAAAATGCATTCCGTCAGATTCTCAATGTTTGGCTAATTACCAAGAGTTGGAAACTCAGCACACGTCAAAAAAGCAGTTTGATCCAAGATACGGGCAATTAAACATGTGTAACTCTATCATATTACTTACATTATATATACAAGTTGTAATGCAAACTAATAAGTAAGTGTACAATTATTATAAACGATATAGATACGTTGTTCTTCTTGTATAAAATGGTATGTCTAGAGATGTGTCTAGGACGTTTCCATTAATATAGATAAACATACGTCTTTATCGTTATAAAATCATATTATAACTAAGTGTAATTAGTGTTTTAGACACCCAGGAAATATGTCGATTAAATAAAAAACATCCTTATAAATATTTAAAATTACCTGTTAAAAGTTATAAAAATAAGTTTTAAAAACACCGTTTTAAAATAACGCTATGATTATGACCGTAATTTTCTTTCCCGTTATATGTTCCCCTGATGTAATAACCACACAAAAACATTTTTTGGAGGCTGAAATTACAGGGTCTGCGGCTCAAATCCGCACTCTGTTGACTTTAATAACACATCTTATTTTATTACTGATGATAATAACAAATATTACTTAACTGCATCGGAAAAGTTTTATAAAATGGTCCCCGAAAGTGTATGAATTGGCCATAAAAATATAAAAAGCACTCAAATAATAAAAAAAGGTTTTATCGTTTATAATTTTAAATGAACTCTCTGGTTTTTAAACGTTTCTTTCACACTTCTAGTCAATACAGTGACAATGATTAAAATTTATAAAAAACAGTGTTAAGTTTTAAAGTTCAAGATATGTATAAGTTTTATTTAAATTTTGCTATCGTAGTTTTAGAAAAATAATTAAAAACTGTATCAAAAATCTAGATGTCATAATAATAATAGACAACATGCTATTTGACTACATTGCTTTAAAATAGTTAAATTATTGCTAAAAACATAGTCATCTTAAGTAACGGATGTGCATGTTCTACTAACCAGACTTGCCGCTCCGCGGACTTCCTAACACCACCACCCTTATACGATTCACAGTCATCTTCATTTGGGTAGAGTTTATTTTTTCACTTTTGTTCCAAAAATTTATTTAACCGGACATAATGGTAGCAGTGTCCAGCAACCACATCAGTTTATGATCACAGTTTATGTTTGTAACACGGTACTCATCGATATCACACCGATCGATGTTGGTTATCGTAAATATGATCGAGAGATAGATTCCACAGAGTTGCTCACGGCCGTAAACTCGACCGAATGCCGCGAAGTTTCCCGCGCGACTGCCGGTGTCTCTAGCCGGTACTTGCATCAAAAGCGCGTGCGCAGCCTCCGTTCCAACCTCCGAACTAGCCGAGTATGCATATGTTGGAATTTGTAGTTCATCCATACATCCTATCTGATGATCAAAACGTTGGACGGACGCCAATATATCGGTGTTTCGGATATTGGTGTTGAAATACAATAAATATTTTCAGAATTTTTGGGATTTTAGCCAGGAAAAACTGAAATGAAATCTTTTCTATCCCTATTTCTGATTAAGGAAAATTAGCAGCAAATCAATCTGCTCTATCGAGAATACTCGCTTCTGCGACATGCCAAGGTGAGAGCGATGCAGACGTTCAGCGCAATAAATTCGTTCGTGCTGAGACATAATTGGATCCGCCCCGCCCACGTCCAGCTACCCTGCTTCCTTTATGCCACATAGCCGCTCTGCTTTGAAAGTTTGAAATATTATTAAAATAAAATGTATTAATCTTTAAATTCTCAAATATCTGGTCTAATGTGTAGAATATTGTCTTGTTTCTCATACTTCAATTACGACACATACTTAAAAGGCGCATTTATAACTAAACTTATGAGATTTAAGCAGACTGTCTACCAAAACAAGATTACACTACCACGGGAAGATGAAAACTATCCATTGAACTATTTTTATGATTTCTGTCTAAATCTGTGTCAAAAGGAAAACACGTAGCGACAACAAATGCCAAAAATGTATGGATAAAACTTAGAAGGTTTTTTTGACTCATTGAAACTCAGATCAGATTTATTTATTTATTTGGACTTCTAACAGAGAAAACACCTTAAATGCTAGAAAATATAAATAACAGGAAATGACCTTATGCTTCTCCACTTATAAGAAGTCACAGCATGCAAATAATAATATAACAGCATGAATACAAATTGTTAACGTTGTTTGATACAACGTTAACAATTAAATTTTAAAACAATGTTTATATTCAACAAAATTTTAAGACAATGATAACAAAATTATATTAAACAAAAAATTCCATCAAGACACAATAATAAAATTTGTTAAAAAAAAAAAGAAACAGTAACAAGCATTTTCTTAATTATGTCAAATAATGATAATGAAATAAGGTTAACATTAGATAAATTGAGAAGAAAGTAAAACAATGAAATAAAATACAATAGACAATGGAATTACAATAATACAAAATTATATTAAATTAAAATTAATTGTTTGACAATGAATTACATTAAATATTTATAGTTCATACAAATATTACTACGATTCTTGCGCATGTCCACATATTATGTCATTCAAGTTTTCAAAACTTAAAGATTTGTATTTTTTTTTTTTTTTTTTTTATTATAATATAAACCAGCGCTTCACCGCAATCCCGCCTGATGGTAAGCAGTGACGCAATCGTTGATGGTAAAGCGCACTAGTTTATTAAGAGCCTATTCACTCTAGCCTTGAAGACACTCAAATTGTAGTCCGACGGAAACACCGCCGCCGGCAGATTGTTCCAGTCCCTCGATGTACGCGGTATAAAGGAGGAGGCGAAACGCTTCGTCCGGATCGTAGAGGTGTTAACAACATAAGGGTGGAAACTCGCCGTACGACGGGTCGTCCGATGGTGGAACGGAGATGGGGGAATTAAATCGTGCAATTCCCTCGCACACTCCCCAAAATGTATCCTATAGAACACCGAAAGGCTGGCTACTCTACGCCTGTGCTCTAGGCTTTGGAGACCAACTCGAGTTAAATCAAGGTCACCAATCAACCTCTTCGCACGCCTCTCCACTGAATCCAAAGTGGCCAGGTGCCACTTAGCAGCACCAGCCCAAATGTGGCTGCAGTACTCCACACACGAACGGACCTGTGCTTTGTACAACATTAGAAGCTGCCCTGGTGTGAAGTACTGCCGGACCTTTGCGATTAAACCAAGTTTTCTGGCAGCCACCTTGGCCTTGGACTCAATGAACCGCCCAAAGTTTAGGTTCGAGGAAATCTCAACACCCAAAAGCTGAAGGCGGTCGGTACACTCCAAGGATACATTCCGAAAAGTAGGAGCCAAGGTGCACGGGCTCCTTTTGGCGGTGAAAAGTATGTACTGTATTTGTATGTAGATGTGAACATTCATAAAATGATGAGAACCAGGAAGTTGGTAAATAGGTAGGTAGGTAAGTAGTTTTTATTGCTTCGAGGTGATATTAACATTAATATCGATGATATCGATGAACGACGCATCGGATTCTACCGCCTAGAGCTGTTACTACCTATTAATAGTTCCTTACATTAATAAACTTCTTTATACATCCATACATAAAAGTAAAACCCAATGAATTACTTGTCAGTCTTCATTAGCGATCTCACAATATATAAGTATACTTTCGAAAATAGAAGAAAATGCATTTGCATAGAAGTTAGATCGCTCCGTGGATTTCTCTACTCATTAAGGAAGGTTGTGACATAGAAAAAAAAGCGCAGCGTGTCGACTTAACGCAAATTGATCGTTACCCGAGAACAACTTCCTCAAACATGCCACTTTACCGTATTTATGCAATCGGCGTAAAGCCGCTAATAGCTAACTCTTTAATTTAGATACTGAAATAGCATCATAAATATGCAGTTTAGCACCCAAGCAACACATTATTTATGGAAGTCCATACATAAAATAGCTAAGAAAGGATCATAAGATTAATGTGGGACGCATATATAAGGATCCAGATCATCGCAGAACATCGTAAATCGATTACTCTGGTATATCGAGATTACCACATTTGCATGAAAATTATTGCCTTTGTTCAACATACTAAATACGTTTTGTAATAACAACAAATTGGCCGATTGAACCGCAACAAAGAGGCGCGGACGCACAAGCGGATCATAATTTTGATTAATTTGTTACAACAGTATAGCCACGCTGCAACCCGCCACTCTCGTTTTTATTTCCAATATTCAATTAAGCGCGTTCTAATTAAATTACTTATCAACTGCTTGGGTAACGATGTAAATAAGCATTTATTTATTTAGTCGTGAGCTGGACATTTCGCAAGGCGACTCGCGTGTCAAAACTAGTTTGTTAATGGGGTCCAACAATGGCAACACTGTTCTGTTCACACTTGCCTATTAAACGATTCATATCTCTACATCTTTTAACCTCTTTAGAGCGGTGGACGAAGTTACAAAACCATTACAAGGGTTTCTTACAGGCGACGGTGAAAAATCTAATGCCATATTTCTCAGGATTGCTAAACCATTTCAGAAAGGGAGTTTAATTAACTTTAATGCGATATTATATAATACTACATATTGTGAATTGTTGTGAATAGGTGTACCATTCAGACAGGTTCATAGTTCGAGTTGGAATCATCAATCACTTCTAAGACCATTGTAACTGGAGTATTTCAATTTGTTGAACATTCATGAATGGTTAGTTAAAGTATAGAACCTCACAACACGTTTCTTATTGTTAGAATTGCGAATATGGACGAAACAATGCGAAAGAATATTCGTGAAATCAACCATCCCCAAATAAATTAACGCCATTTTAATTATAAGTATCACCATCAGAGGAACTTAACGAAAATCTGTTACAAAAATAATTCCCTTTTTATATACTAAAAGTAGGTTAATACCAAGAACAAAGAAATATTGATAAACGATACTTATTGATCACAATCTCAACAACCGAAAACGCGTCCGGACACCTTCGGGACCGTTACAAAGGTACTTTGGTATGTATCACAAAGTTGATAATACAAAGTTCACACGGCCAGACGGTGAGACGGCCCATCGGCCCAACACAGCCATTAAATAAAACCCAATATGTACCAAGAGCCTCAGATGGGGTCACCCGATTGGCACAGAACACTTTGTATTTTGGTCCTCCTGAATCACTAATTAAAAAAATATTGACTCTTCAAAATTGCCAAATCTCCTTTCATCTTTGCGAACATTTAACAGAATTGTTAGTGTTGTTATTGATAATAATAGAGCAAGTTGATAAATAAGGCAATCTAAAGCAAATATTGGTACAATAAAAACCCAGTGGCCATTCATTTTACAATCGTAACTCTTGCGTGAATCATTAAATTAAGAAAAGCAAGCAGTTATTTTTAAACTCGACCTTCGTCGCTCAAATTATATAAATTATATACTATAAATTTTTAAACTGGATGATCATGATATATCGGCAGGCTAACAACACTAAAATTACTGTCAACAATCCTGCAGACATGAATTATTCACAACAGAAGAACCAAAATCTTGAAATATATTCAATGGCTTTCGCTTTACAAAGATCCTCATAAAGCGTAATAATCAGGACTGCGTGGCTTGAATGAACGATCCAATTAATTTTATTAATAGTTTATATATGTCGCCGAATACTCGTTGTCATATCATGCCGAGGAGGAATAATAAAGACTTCGATAAATTCAACCATATCGCCCCCGTGTGTTTTGAAACCGTCAATTTCTCGAGGTAACGACTGCTATCGACCGAATTCGCCAAAATTCATTTAATTTCGTTATCGGCATAAGCAGTTATATAAACCATTAATGTATGTAATGTAATGATATGGATGATTTTATTGTTATGTTCGTTTGTTTCTTGATAAAGACATTTAAAAGACTTGGTCAAGTCGACACCTTGTACAGCCGCCACGTGTTCGCAGTCCTCGGTTCACACGTCAACATTTCGCGGATTTCACAGTCTCCGCTCGCTTGTTATGTAATATTGTCAATATAATAATAAATATTATAGTAACATCGGTTGCTTCACACATTATCGTACACAAAAATAAGTATGTCATTAATAAATAATCAGCTGTCTGACGTCTAAGATTAAATTCCTGCGCAATTCGCGAGAGTTACGAGAATAACGTTGTGTCGTTTAGAATACATAAAGTAATCAGTGTGGTATTTAACGCTGAGATTAAATTCTGCATTCCTGCTACCACAAAGGAATTTTTCACTAATGACATCAATTTTAACAAAGAACACTAGAGCATTGCTTAATCAGTCCCCATGACCTGTATTTTAAATACCATCAGCCTACTGTAGAAGCATAACAGTTAGTCAGCGAACGAATACAGAAGCTCAGAAGAGATCAATAAAATTAACAGTGTAGCTGTGCTATTTACGTCTAGTCGATCGTTTTATACGATGCAATGTTTCGTGAAGGTGTAACCGGGCGGTGATGTCCAGACCACGGAGAAAGCATGCATTGCCGTAATAAATGTTACTCGTTGCAATAAATAGCCGATCCAAATATATTCACCAATAAAAAGCGAGCAATCGTTCGGAAAGCATTTTAACAAAGATTTCGCTAATGAATAGCGCATTAAAAAAAATTAATGCGCTTTTCATTAATTTCGGCTATACTTCCCGCGGTAAATAAAAAATACGTATACTTATATTTACTTAATTCGCTTTTGCTCATAATTTGTTTCTTTAATTTTGCTACCGTCATCACGTCATTTGCGAATGTACTGTTTGTTTAAAAATAAGTTTATTAAAAGCAAAAATCCCAAAAGTGTATGTATCGTACCCTTAGTTAAATAGCCTACAGAGTTGAACGGACGACGAGCATTACAAGCCATAAAATGTAGTCATTTGACTAGATTGACGCCAACCCGTCTGATCTGATTAACTCCTCCCTACAAAAACAACGAAGTATGTTCGCCTATCATCAAAATGATTACAGTCTTCAATTCATAACCGCTTACATATAATTTAGACTGCAATTACTGTTGATTGAAATAGAGAACTGATATTAGTAAATTGTACGAGATTTTTACTATTTAAATATTCTTTTTATAGTCTTAGTGGTGAGCGCAGAAATTAATTTCCCTGCCTTATTTTACATTGCTATATCCAATAAAGAAAGGATACCTCAATCAGATGAACATTCGCAGATATTATTTATACCATATAATTATAACAGATACAAGATTAAATTCATATCTCTGTGGTTCAGACTCTGTTTTTTTTTTTTTTTTTTGTCAAATATTACAATTTTAATTTTGTAATTGTAGAGCCTGTTACGAATGCTCTTCCTTTTTTGGTTTTCTTAATTTTTGGTGTGAACTGAGCTATCTCATAAAATGCTTTTTTATAGCCTTACCTTGAACCGGTCAGTTGCGATAGAAGTGTACGTAACATGTAGAACCAAGTTCAAGCACAGGATAACGTATTCAGGAAAAAGTAGGTCAAAGGAGAGTTGTTACATGATTTGTGTGGAGTACGTACCAGTGAAACGGTAAGTAAATTAAATGCGAAATAACCTCGTCATCATTATTTGGAATACAAATAAAAAAAATAAACGGAGTCCGGACTTCAGTACCAGTTTTCTCCGCATTGCAGACGACGGCAATTCATAAAGATAACGTATTGAAATGCGATTAACAGTTAACGTAATGCCTTTTGACGATGTAAAAACTTACGAGTATTTTCAATGATAAAACATTATTTACGCTTCAATAAATCCAGACGTCTTCAAACTCAGATAAATGGATTACCTGGAGGTTAATGTGAAATGGTTCTTTATAGGTGATACATTCAGTTGGGGAAAAGGCTATCCGTGCCGTATCTTGTTAGGTAAATAAATACCTTTAACCCAAAACCGTCACTGTGGGCACGGAACAACCCGCAAACTGATGGCCCGTGGATATATTGTCATGCTCTTTAACAATTTTACTAGCCAATGAACCGTTTAAAGCTCTAGAAGTCTCAGCGTACACGACAACAGCATTGTAACTGTTTATCTTAAGATGGACAGAACGCGATTGCATCCTTCCTTACAAGTCTATTAAATGAGTGTTGCTTTTTACAAGACTGTACCGTAAGTGTGTGTTCATGATTAAATAAAGTTTGGGTGTTTTAAGCAGGGTATATGTTTTGATAAATTATTTTTGGAATAGTAACTTGTCTTATCTGTCAAACACGAACTCCAGGCACAAAACAAGATAGCAAAACCGTGTTTTGAAGGTCGTACTGTAATGCGTACCGCGGACAACTCGAAGCTAGGGTATGATTCAAGAAACTTACCACAGAATCACTATAGTCATCAACCAGTACACCTACCTACTACAGTGCGAATTTCATAGACGTTAGAATGTACTACCTGACTCTGATTTCAAAAATTGTTACCCAAACATGCAACTTGTTTTAAAGCAACGACGTTTCGCAATATGAACTCCGCATAGATCTAACATTTTGATTCTTAGGTATTGAAATTATTATTTTGATGGCAGCTTTCCTCAGAGTATGTCCGTAACAATTTGTTGTGGATAAACAATAAGTCGTGAGGAGTCACTCCCTCCGCCTCCCGATAGCGGGATCTGCGACGAGTAGGTTTCCAATTTATAATTCCTAACAGTGATCTTTACCACATTCGACATAGACAATACCCAATTCTGTGAGCAATAATTAAAAAAAAAACATTTTCCTTATACGACGACACTAATATAAAATAATTCGGCATCAGTTCTTTACCAGCACAGTACAAACAACGGTGTTGCAACCATTTTGAGACAGCATTTAATCGGAAGGTTTTAATTAATCAACGCCCTAATCCAATTACAACGATTGTGAGTCAAAGTCAAACATTAATAACCTTGGCACCACTAGTTACAACAACCATCCGTGAAACGAAACGAATACAGAAGCTGATCAACCTTTAATTGTAGTTGTAGGTAATAAAACGGCCACAAACGATGGTAGTTTAGAAAATTGCAAAGGTTTTTTTACTTTAAGCTGTCAAAAGCATTTTTTTTTTTAGAATACCGGAACTTGGCGCCTTTCTTAGAAAGAAAGAAATACCCTAATCTTGCCCAACGAATAGTAAAGAAATCAGTGATAACAACGTATATACCAAACTATATAAACCACCTTTAAAGCCTGAGGACGATCAGTACACGCTCACCTGCCGTGATTTATGTGCTAAGCCCGCCATTGTCCTGTCGTGGCAGGCTAGCGGAAACTTATGAACTATCTAACCTCAAATGTCTTATGAACGAAACACTACCACTCTACATGTGCACACAATTATTTATTTATTTATCTGGACCTTATATCTCTACTGGTAGCTACAACTGTATTTGCTTTTGTCGCTGGAAATATTGGTAAAGCTGATCGAAAATACGGGATTTCAAACATACCGACATACATACTTTTGCAATGGTGTGGACTAGGGATGTTATGGATATGAAATTTCGGATACGGATTGGATACGGATTTAGGAATGATTATTATACCGGATACGGTTACGGATACGGATAATAAATTATTTCGAATTATCCGTTAGTTTCGGTTACGGATATTAATTTTTTAAGGAATTTCAAAAGTAAAATACAAATAGGTAATAAAGTAGTTTTATTTAGTTTTTGGCAGGAATTTCAATCAGTCTGTGAGGTCGTCGTGAATCGGTAATTTCATCAAAAAATAACCAAACTGCACTCGACTTAGGACGCATTTTGTACAAGTTCAATCGATATCGTAACACAACACACTTGTAGAACTATTTGCTATTATAGAATTGGTCACAAGTCAGTTATTTACGAGAATTTTATGACGACAAAAGAAGAAAACAAAAAAAAAAAAAAAAAAAACAATGCGCGTAGCTTGTGTGTGAAAACAACTTGTCATAACGTGTCTCAATTAGGCTCCGCCCCTATCCGATACTATGCGAAACTTTTATTTCGGATTCGGTTACGGTTACTGATGATTTTTTATATCGGATATCCGATAGTTTCGGTTACGGTTACGGAGCTCCCTAACATCCCTAGTGTGGACTCATAAGACCTTTGGACACAAACGCTTTTTCTTGCTGTGAAAATCTACGTTTTATTCGCTGTGTGTAGACCCGGGATGTTATGGAGCTTCGACTCCGACTCCGTAAAGTCGGAACTTCCGATTTATTATCGTAACTTCGGTTCCGATACTTTTAAATCGGAGGTTTAAATCTCAGGTTATTAAAGCATACCAAAGCGGCGGCGGCCTGCCGACTTTTATGAAAAGCAGGGTAATTGCGTAAAGCACTATCAGTAGCAATGGGTTTAATTTTGACAGTTCAGCAACATTCATTGCGTTATTTACGTTGTTGAGCACACATTTATCGAACATATGGAGCAATGGACTAGCAATACGCTTCAAAATGATTCCAATTTTTTTTTTAATAATTATAAACTAACGCTTGACCGCAATCCCAAATGATGGTAAGCAGTGATGCGGTCGTTGATGGTAAAGCGCGCTAGTTTATTAAGAGCCTATTCACTCAGAAAAACTGAGCGAATAGGAAGGAAGACGGCAGCGAGCGAGGTGATGCAATGTTAAACCCAACAACACGACCAGCAATGCTGCGTCAAAGGGACATTGATCTGAAGACCCTCCATGACCAAACTCCCAACACAACAACATTAGGCGCATCGTACCCGGCACACATCGCAACACAACTGCTCAGACCCGTCCTCCGTACGGCTTCACCAGACATCATGCCGGAACACGACAAATCGCTTGGCGGCAAGGCTTTGTCTGGTGGGTGGTAACTTCTGCCGGCGGCCGATGTTATGGCCTACCACCGAGTAATTAATAGTAATAGTGCGTTACGCGGTTGGGATTCTTATATATCACGAGGGGAATTCCCTGACTCCTGCTATGTGTACTCTATCGTGCATTTTTCGCTAGTTTTGGAGTCAACACATTTGATTTCATTTATTTCAAAGCTTTTGTTCATATAATGTCATATTTGCTACTTTGCTTTGCTTTGCTACTTTGCTACTTTGGGTTTTAATTAACTTCATTTATTTTTTTGTTAATTTACAAATAAGCCAATTTTCATTTCACTGTTTGTGTTTAATTTTACAATAAAAAAATCAAATGAAAAAAATGACTGAATAATGTTTTTTGTGTTTAAATAAAAAATCTCTCTCCTCCCACCACTTCTGACCCTGCCTCCGCCTACGGTTCCGACTCCGATAAACCAAATTTAAAAACTCCGACTCCGGTTGCGGTGCCGATACAACTACCTCCGTTACGTCCCTAGTGTAGACACATTCGTCAATGTAGAATGAATCACTATGGAAGCTTTTAGACGAGTTTTTTCTACCGTGAGGTTTATACAATACCGTACCGTAAAAAACAGATCGTGTACAAAAGGACTTAAGAATCTATTGCTTCAGATTTTTTAGCAACGCTTAAAACAAATACATATAAACACATAGAATCCAAAAGAGCAATCCTCTTAATAAGTGATTCTAAGACCTTAATATCTTTCTACCTAATACTTCTAAGTGCCTACCTACTTACCTATACACGTCCGTTTTTATAGTGCAGTAAAAAGCCCGACCACTGTTGTGATCAAATAACGGTAACTTAAATATATAATTCTTGAGCTCACCTAATAACTGATCGGTTAATTTATTTACTCAAAGCTGGCTGTATGGCCAGGACTTATAGATACACGTCATCATGATTAAGAATTTGTATAAGATGACTTCAAAGTAAGCCTACTGCTATAGGTTAGATAAACTGTTCTTTCCTCTGAAAATGGTCGTCTAACCAAATAGGGTGGCGAAGCAATCTTTTGTAGCTATCCTTGTTTCTTCTCATTTATTTCGTTCTAAAGTTAAACTTGAGAATCACTATTCTTTACTGTATAGGCAACAAGAACATGTATTAACTCACTTTTATTAACTTTTAAGTACCTACTTATTTATGTATTGACTATTGAGAACACCTGGAGGAAAACCTAGCGCTTCTTCTCATCTATGTATTTCGAGACAAGCTTAGAAAAAGTAAGTGTCTGTAAGGTGTATCCCTAAGATATGTAATTTCAATGCAAATGTAAAATGTCAATATGTAGAGCAGATTCGTCCTCCGTGGCGTAGCGGCCAACACGCCTGCCTGCGACGCGGAGGCCCCGGGTTCGATCCCCGGTCAGGTCATGATGGAAAACGATTTTTTCCTGATTGGCCTGGGTCTTGGATGTTTATCTATATATGTATCTATTTTAAATATAGTATCGTTGAGTTAGTATCCTATAACACAAGTCTAGAGCTTACTTTGGGGCTAGCTCAATCTGTGTGATGTGTCCGATATATTTATTGATTTATTTATTAACAAATTAAACTTTTAAATACAGAAAATATCTGTAAATGCTCAACGAGATGAGTCTAAATAAAACTGCTTTAACCGGCAACTAATTCGCACAAAAATAATAACGTTGTACGCCTAAAGAGAAATGCAAATTATTTTTAATTGCCTTCCGGTAGAAAGTGGGTGAACCTGAACACGCAGCAGGCTGGCGATTCAGTTTGATTTTTGTCGAAATAATGACAAAGCGGCGACGACCGGTGTCAGATTCTCACCGGGCTCCTGACAACTGGGAGCTGGTAACTGACAGATTAACGTTAATTCATTTTGGCTCTTGCGGTCATTCACTTTTACCCGACTGCAGTAAAGCGCAAAAGGAGTTTTGTTTTAAATGAAAACTCCTCTTCAGCAATTAAGAAACAATTAGCTACATGTGCTATGGGCAAGCATTGTAGTCTTTCAAATAGGTGAAGTACCTAATGGAAATTAAACAAAGCTTGATTGTACAAATGATAAATACGGTTCTTTACGACGGTAGACTTTGTCTACTAAATCAAAGATAATTGAGTCTGTCGACTTGAAAGCGTTTAACACCTTCACACACTAAAGGAAATAGTGTAAATTTATTACAAAACATGATCTTAACGTACACATGTTACTTCATAGGGCCCGAAAATACTAAACAGAGTCATTCGTCTCTGTAATAATCCACAATCAATAACTAATAATCTGTTCCGCGTATGTGGGCGGTACCTGACATTAACCCATTTGTTTTACTTAAACGTTAATGCTCTTATGCATCGGTGGCGGCGCAAGCGCATCCACTCACGGTTCAATATTGTATGATTGTTTAACGGTGATCCTTTCCGGGATTTTTATCGCTGTTTAGTGTGTGGGTGGTTTATAAACAAAATTGACCTGGAGGTCGCCTGCTCGTAAGACTAAGTATTATGTTTTATAAGACCATCACAAGGATTAGGGTCAATGTGACTTACCTATTATAGCAAAGGATTTCTAGCTTTACAACAAATGACAGTGATACCCTATAAATAGCTATATATCTTTTATACCCGTCCTCGAAAAGCACGTAAAGTTGTTGATCCTGATCTCTCCCCGTTCGTGTCGGATTGCCGCCGTCGTATGAGCAAACACAGGTGCGATCGTGATTTCTTTAAAGTTGATTGATTTTTTTATGAGTGTAAAGAAATCACGATCGATCATCCACTTGTACAATTACATTAAAAGTATTCATTTATTTCAGGCGTTAAATGCCTTAGCCATTGATAACAATCACTTTTCGACCGATATCGGCCGCAAGGTCCTGTCGATACGTTTGTAGCAATATTTGGTAGTCCTGACTCTCTAAATTATCGATTCTCATCGGTATTCTATCGAAATTTGTCCACGGAAGCGATGGAACACCACATCCTGCCCCCAGTTGTTGTGCGACTCCAGTAGCTGTGCCCTAGGCGTATACCTCGTCTTCTGGCGTACGTACTCTTACGATGTCCTCCGCCTAAGTGGTGTAGTGTGAGGCAAGATGTGTATTATAGTGTTTTCTGTGTATTGTAATAGTCCTCTGCGTGTCCTAGTTTTGAAGAGCTTGCAGCATCTGTGACCAAGTAATAACAGCGGGTCGATCGATCAGCTACGTTTACCGCGATTGATCCGTGGTTGCGTGACTATCTTCCAAGACGGGCGGCAGAAAGCAGTCTCATAACCCAGCTTACCAATCAGAACTCTACTGAAATTAGGTGGTGTTACCCAGTAACTGAGTTATGGAAGACAAATAGGTAATCGCTCCACGTAAAATACTAGTATTTGGCTGCAACCGATTAGACTAGAAGCCGACTGACCCTGGGCATGATGGCTTGGCTATTGGCACTAATACGCTGTGACCGAAATTTGATCGGGAGATATTATACAATGAAACTGTAAAACCTGGTTAATTGTGTTCTCAAGAGACCAAGACATATGTACCATTTATTGAGGGTTTCCAATAATCCAGTTTTCTTATTAAGCAGGTTTAAAACTATTAACTATTATATACGTTTTTTTATTCGATAGGCAATAGGGATGTATCCAAGGTATGAAAATCAAAAAAATAATTAGTCCGTCTTATAGACAATAAAAAAAATTAAGACCCGTATTTTTTATTTTGTCGAAATTACCAAAAACTACTGAGATATACTTAGCGTATTAAAGTTAAGGAGTGGGAGCTAATTACGTCACGCTGTGATATATTTTGTACCACGGTGTGACATCGTGCGACATTTCAAATCAATATATCTTCCTAAGTATTTGAATGAAAGATAAATTAAAAAATACGTACTCAATATTTTTTATAAATCTATCTGATGGACATTAAATTATTTTTTAGGATACAACCCAATTGACATTCATACCCCATATTGAAAACGTAATAAAAAAAGCCTCGAATATGCTGGGATTTGTACTAAGATATGTCACTTGTTTTCATCCTAAAAAGACTAAGGTCATGCTTTACAATTGTCTTGTCCGCAGTATGCTGGAATATTGTAGTACGATGTGGAGACTACACTATGCAAATTGCAACACACACGTTAAGGCTAGACAGAGTACAAAAACGATTCCTGTGGCATTTAGCATATTCGTCCGGTCTAGTTAAAAAATACGATCGTATAATGACAGGCTTTCCCATTTTAAGATGGTATCTTTACAAAAAAGAAGAGATATACTCGAATCCGTTTTTGAAAAAAATATTGATTTACTCCTTTTATTATATTATTATTAAATTAAATTTCAATTTTAGCACAGCATTAATACACAAGTAGGTACTGTATTATGATGAATGTATTTAATATTTTATGGCGTAAACCATTGTTGATGAGCCAAATAAATAAAATGAAATAAAACTACAGTTATCTCATTAACAGAAACGTGAGGGAGCGCGAATCTCAGTGCACCACGAAGTTATCCGCGAACAAACATAAAAAAGCATATAGGTATACCTATACGGTCGAATTGAGTAACCTCCTCCTTTTTGATGTCGGTTAAAAAACGTTCAGTGCGACCTAGGTACCTACTTCATAAATCATATTGTCATCAATATACACTCTTATTACGTAACACATTATTACTTTTTTTTGTAATTACACTGACGGTCTGATAAACTGCATCAAAGTAATAGACTTTAAAATAAATATTTTAACCAAGTATGTAAACTTTATATACAGATTTAAATTGAAACCTCTAGATTGGTTGTGAACTTAAAACAGCGTAGGGTCATATCCTTAAGTTTAAGTTTTTGCACTGGAAAGGACCTAAGGGCTTTTTTGAAGAAAAAACAGAAATTTAAGGAAAAAGTGTTAATAAAAAATTGGTTTTAACAATAGACACAAACTTTATGCAAGGGTTTACTTGTTTTAATAAGGTGTATTACCTCCATGTGCCATTACTACGGATTCTAATCGATTCCGCATAGATTTTATTAGTATTATTAATAGATTTTGCGTAATATTATCCCATTCTTCTGAAAGTACTATTCTTAGTACTACCACTATCATGGACAAAGGATTTCTCGCATATACAGCTATTTTTAAATTGTCCCAAACATATGCTCAATGGGATTAAGATCCGGGCTGCATGCTGGCCAATTCATTGTACGTATCCCAACTTTTTCGCAATAATGTCGAACTTGTGCAGCAGTGGGGCCGGGTATTATCCTGCATTAAAGTAAAATTTTCACATATGAATCCCATGTAAGGCACCACGTGATCTTCTTAGATCTCTGTTATGTAGCGTTTTGCAGTTAAACCCCCTCTATTACTGTTTTGACGGACCATGTCTATGAACACAAGTTCTGTTCGCCCGTTCATCGATATGCCACCCCAGACCATACACGAACCGCCTCCAATAGGAACATGCTCCTCAATGCAACTTTGAGCATATCGCTCCCCGCGTCGACGATAGACTCTTCTGCGACCTTCTGCACCTTATAAACATGTCCTACACTCGTCTGTGAAATATACGGAGGCCCATTGCTTTTCTGTCCAAATTAGGTGATCACGCGCAAATCTTTAGCGAGCTTGTTTGTGAACTACAGACAATTTTGGACCATTTGCTGGTCTAAAACGGGTGATATGCGCTTCCTACCTTCTTCTTATTGTTCTTGCACTTACATTTACTCCACGCACTTCATTAAACTCTGTTTTGATGTTAACTGACGTGAGGAAACGATTTCGCAAGGAAGTTGTAACCATCCGTGTGCAGTTTCTGGCCTGCCATCGGACGCGTCCCCTGGTGGCGGATAGGGGAACGGCCCCCAGATATGGGGGTTACCGGTTTATCGGCTCGGACCAGAAGTGGGGACCGCTTCGGCGGTCACACGTGCGGCGAGTCGGCCACCACTCCAGGTAGCTGACGTGACCCGAACCCCGGGTCACCGTCGGGCAACCCAGTCTTCTCACTGAGAGGAGCTGGGGGCCCCGTGTGCCTCCGGACAAACGAGTGGGGCTAAGATGAAGGACACCTCGCTAAAAAACCCTTGGCTGCTGCGACTTCTCGCACAAGAAGACGTACCCAGCCCGGCCCCTCCGTATGGGGGACCATTATGGGCCCGCCTTTTAGGCGGGAATCGCCGGCGGAGGACCAGCTATTTCCCATGACCCCGCCACTCAGGCGATGTCGTTGGGCCGCTGTGGTTTTAGTGGGTATTCCCGGCTCCGGCTAAGTGAGTCCCACACACGCCCTTGGGGTATGGCGCGTAAAGGCATTTCCACAGCGTCAAAAAAAAAGAAAGGGAAGTTGTAACAATAAATCGGTCATCACGACCGGTGGTTGCTCGAGTCCTGCCTGTACCACGTCTCCTTCTGTAAGAACCTGTCTCCACAAACTTGTATATTCTAGAAACCGTAGACTGATTTAAATTTAAATTTCTGCCAATCGTTCGTTGTTTCAAGAGAGGTCTTGAATCAACGAACGATTGGTCAAATCAAATCAACAAGCGGCTCAAATTGCAGCACTGGTGCGGGAGGCCGCACCAGTGCTGCAATTTGAGGCTGACGGGGAAGACTGCTCAGCCCCGTCTTCCGTGTGGCTTCACCAGACATCATGACGAAACACGACGAATCTCTTGGCGGCAAGATTTTGTCTGGTGGGTAGTAACTTCCGATATTATAGCCTACCACCGAGATGACCTACTGTCAAATGTGCTAATTCACTGCTCCATATATTCGAAAAATGTGTGTGCTCATCAACATAAATAACGCGAAGAAGTTGTTTACTTAACTGTCAAAATCGTAACGTAATTACCTTACTTTTGGCTTGGCTTATGGCTCCTATTATCCTAATTATTTCAGACCGTTGCACTCGACTACCGCCACATTTTCACATTTGTGTTTAAATTTTCTAGTGTAATCCTACATTCACCAGACGGTACATTAGGATAAAGTGGATTAGCAGTGTTAGCACCTGAATTTCGTCACTCAATATATTTTAATACTTCACATCATCACTACATACATAGTACTTATAAAACAAAGTCGCTTTCTTTTTCACTATGTTCCTATATATGATTAAATGTTTAAAACTACGCGACGGATATTGATGCGGTTTTTTAATAGATACAGTGATTAAAGAGAACGTTTTATATCTATAGTAACATCCATTAAATAGTGGACAAACACTATTATTTTTGAGGTATCTAAGGTGATGTCGTAAATAATAATTTTTTTCCGCGTTTGCAATGAAACGTAGGCTGAACCCCACGAGATTTATCAAAATTATGTACTAAAGAAAAGGTGTACAGAAAAGTCCGCGATGGTATATGTCTGTCGTATGAATATTCCACAATATTTTTTTTTTTGTCATTTACATTTTACGACATATACTGGCTAATATTCGAAGCGTATTTAACCAATACAAAATTAATCTTGATCCAAGTTAATACCTTAAATACATTCTTCATTTAATATAGATCTATATCGCCCTTTACAGCATATGATTTAAATAAATATTTTCGAATATATTACAGATTTAAAAATTGCGGGGCGTCGCGTTTGCGTCGGTACCTGGCGGCCGAGTGGCGCGGCAGGATCGGCGTGCCTCGATGTTATTATACCTACAACTTTCACAGTTTTTCTATCGTGTTAATTTAGTATCAGCATTACACCCGTGCGAAGTCGGAACAGGTCCCCAGGGTTGTATTGTTATAAATACCTACATTCTCGAATAGTTATGGTTTTCAATATTGTTAGATACCACTTATAAAGTGGCACCTTAAACTCATCGCTAAAACTTCATCATATCTATAGGTAAGCATTACATCAATACAATACCTTATAATGTTTAATAGACAACAATATTTATGACCCAAAGAAATGGCGATCATTACCGTCAGTACCTAAAATGTTTTTTTTTTTTTTTAATATTTTTATTATGGTTTAGTAACAATTATTTTACTATTCGGTGCGGAGATAGGTCCAATAAATTATTTATTATTTATTTATCGTAAGCCTGTATTGTCCCTTTGTTGTTACTGTATTTTAGTCTGCGTCAAATAAATCTATCTTCATTGTTTCCCACTGCAGGGCAAAAGCCTTCCTTCCCTCTTAACACCTTTTCTGATCTACTGTCACTATGGGCCAAAGCTTAAAGAAGGAGTCCAGCTCATCACGCCATATCTTTCGTCAAATCAAAAACGTAGGAAATCGGTCCGACCGTATTTGAATTATAAAGGGTATAGAAAGAAAAATAGGTATAAAAAAGGGCATAAAAAACCGTTTATTTGCGGTAAACATGGCAAATAGTTGAGGGAACATGCATCACATCCACGCAAAACGGCTATCGCTCAGCATTATGCTGCGACCCTATGCAAAACAGAGTCCAGCGCTGGTGTTCAGGGACAGCCGGTGCCGACGTAAAGACGTCACCCGGCGCAGCAAACAATCACAACTGACACCGAACCGGTATAATAAAAATTTTATAATAATAACAAAAAAATAAAATAAAATCGTAAATCTAAATGGTGAGAGAACAGCTAACCAGACTTCATTTTGAATAAAATACAGATTTAGGTAATTTAATCAGTGCATAAACCGCTCATTTCGAAGCCACACAATCGACCGATCAGGATCGATAGCATTACGATTACGTGGAACGATAATCCTATAGTTGTCTCAAAGTCGATCTGTCAAAACGCTACCTACACGTAACGCAATACATATCTATATTACGTAGCAGTAGCTGTAATATGCATTATTTTGTAACGCTAAACTTATATCGAACTGTTCACATTAAGTCATGGATTATCATTAATTTACAAATGTTTAAACATCATTCAAATGTCGAATATTTTATGTAGGTACCAATAGGGTTTAATAGGTCTCTCTAGCGGTGCCAAGTAGACTATCGGTATATTGAAGCGCTGAAGTGTTTGTACGGACGACAGCAGGTCAAGCGACCCCAAACTGCCAAATAATCCCAATCAACCTTGAACCTTAATGCTTTTGGGATAAAGTTGAAAATCTAATAAAGAAATTGCCAGATTTTAGTAGCTTGACGTGCTGACGTTTGTACGAAAACGCCACCAAGTCAGACCGAATACAGCACCAGACCTCGAAACCAATATCTCTGCAGCGTGGTGTGAGACAGGGAGATGTTACCCCGAAACTGTTCACCGCTGCATTGGAGGGCGTCTTCAAGGTTCTGGACTGGAAAGTACTGGGCATCAACATCAATGGCGAGTACATTATACACCTTCGGTTTGCTGATGATATCGTAGTTATGGCTGAGACCGCGGAGGACCTGAGTACAATGCTCGAAGACCTCAGTAGAGCATCCGAGCGAGTCGGTCTTAAAATGAACATGGACAAGACAAAAATCATATCTAATGCCCATGTTGTACAGACTCCTATAAAGATTGGGAGCCTGTTCTCGAACTTGTTGACAAGCTATCCAGTTAGGTTAGGTTCCTTCACCTTCAGTCATTGGTAACCAAGATATACTTAGAAAGTCTGCCTGACCTGGAATCGAACCCGCACACTCATACTTGAGAGGCTAGGCCACCACGACTCCACTAGGCCACCACGACTAGTTAGACGATTAAATGCATCAAATCCGTACAATATCTGGTTTACCCGGTCTCACGGGATAAATAACAACGACTCAATTAAACTCTAGTCAAGTGATTTGATTGATTGGCCGTTTTTACCGAACCTCGCGTCCTAACTAAAAGCGTACATCGCTATCATTTGTGTGAATTCTGACTTAAGAGTACAGACGCGGCTTCATGACATGAGAACAGCGAGACGTTCGCTTGTTTCGCTATTAGTCAGTTGTTGTATTTTAACCCTAATTTCTGTGCAATTTTAATATCTTTAGGTATATTATTATACTAGTAGTTTTCTAGCGGTTTCACCCGCGTTTCGATCCCGTGGGAATGTGGGTAATAAAAGTATACTGTGTTATTTCTGGTTATAAACCACCTCTGTGCCAAATTGCATCCAAATCCGCTCGAAGTGAAAGAGTAATCAAACATCAATCGATACTCAAAAACTATCGCATTTATTAGTAGAATTTTTCAGTTTTCGAATGCTGTACAGTGTTCAGACACCAGCAAACTACCCTAAACTTTGAAATTGTCCCAATCAATTTTGGACCTTCAAAGCTTTAGCGATGAAATGAAATGAAATGAAATGAAATCGTTTATTAAGCAAGTAGGATCACCGATCACTTTTACACGTCATATGTTTTTTTTTTCTTCTTTTTTTTTTTTTTTTTTTTTTTTTAAACTAGATGAAGCCGGCATTTCCTAACTGACTACCTCTGAGAAGAAATAGCCGAAACAAACTCAGGGATCATCGTCTTTTTTAAAGTCCAGACATTAAAAATGAAAATGTTTACAATAATTTACGTTATAATTACGCATATTGCTTAATAACAATGCTTAACAGAGCGAGCAGCTCAGTCCCAAGCCTCTCTATCCTCTAAATAATCTGAGATTTTATAATACCCCTTTTTGCAAAGTTTGGCCTTTATATAGGTTTTATATCGTTTAATGGGTAAGTTTCGAATGATGAAGTTGAAAAATCCATTAAAGGAATTTGACATTATGTAGTAGCTCACAGTTACGTAAGAATTTTCATCGTGCTTAAGTAATTTGTACAGGCGCTATACCTATACTAGTCATACCGTCGCGTCGACGTCGCACATCAGCAATCAGAAAGTTCTCTTTATCATCAATTTGTGCATAAATTTGCCAACCTCCTTCTTTTTCGGTCGGTTAGTATCAGTCACTTAAGGACTGTTCTAGGACATAATAAGCCTGGAGCACAGGGGTAGAGTAGTCCGACTTTCAGCATTCTGTACGATATCAACTAAGTACAATATCATTTAGGAGAGTACGTGATTACATGACTTAACATGACTTAATTTCGCCTGTCGCCATCACCTACATCGGACGACCCGTCGTATAGCGAGTTTTATGCACGAGACTTACGTAGTTGATACTGCTCCGGACAATCGAAGGATTACACCAATTTTCCTGCATCGGTTTTCCCGTCTGATTAAAATTTAAATGTCTTCAAGGCTTGAGCATCACTGCTTACCATCAAGCGGGATCGCGGTCAAGCACTATAGCAGTAAAAAAAAACATGATTTAAAGTTGAGATTTGAATACATTTTATTTATAGGAGAGCTAAATACATCAAATTTGATTAAGTAATATTTACACAAAAGTCCCACATATCAGGTTTGATAGTCCAAGTCTTAAAAAATTTTTCCTTAACATCTAACCATTTCTCAAAGTATTTTACAGACTTATGCTTCATCTTATTATAAGGTATGGTCTCAATTTTGTCTTGACCACATATTTTTAGTTTTAGATCTTCATTATTGTTCAGTATATGTAAGAAGTTCTTATATAAATGATATTTACTGATACATAAACTACAGGCAGGGGATAATGCCTTCTTCACTGTGACTCCTAACTTTCTGCCTTGTACTGCAACTTCTAGGAGCCTGAAACATATTGATTAAATAAAAACATCAAAATTTTATTATAAATTACCAATCATTTGATTTACACTACCCTGTGGACTGCTAAGTGTGATGATGACACTGCCTTTCGACAGTATGTATAACTCGCACGAGTTAACTGTGCAACTCGATGGAATATGACCACTCTCCCACTTCTCCTCCGCGCAGCGCATTCCGCATTCGCCGTAAGCGATGAGTAGCGTTAGCATCTTTGTTACAATTGTCTAAATACAGTTTAAATTCCCTGTTGTTAATACTGTTTCTGTGGAGTTTTTGCTTTGATAAGTTTTTTTGTTTTATTAAGTTTGTTTTTTACATTTTTGGCGCAATACTGAAGCCTGATGGTTGCACCAACATTATATTTCAGTCCATATGTATCAATTGAATTGCAAATTGTCATGAGTAAAATGATCTAGTATTATGACGCTTTATCATCAAAACCGTCTGAATGACGTCACAGAGCGAGGTGCACAGTAACTCGCGCGAGTTTAATACAACGTTATTTTTTCTTTATTAGAAACCTGAATATAGTTTGTTCAGAACAAGCAATTGAATTGTTTCCAATCATTTTTACACCATGTTATATTTTTTCCCAAATATGTACATTTAGAAATCGTTGCAGTGTGGTTACCGAGCACGCCACGCAGCTTATGATAGATCGTAGTACTTGCCGCGTACGCACGCCCGCGCAACAGCTGACGCCAGTGGTCAACGCACCGCTCGCCCGCCCGAGCGGAACATTGAAAATTTTTTTGTTGGGACAACCAAGTAAGATAACAAGCTCATAACTTTCTGGTTTTTCATGATATCTTTTTGAAATTTTGCACATATAAAATACTGGACATGTGTTTCGGGTTTCGCATAAACAAAAAATAATGTTGTATATGATTTAAAATTGTAGAACTACATATAATTTTTTTATATAATATTAGCTGCTCCCTGCGGTATTAGCTTCGTATGTTTCAATCCCAAAGGAATATCGGGATAAAAAGTATCCTCTGTGTTCTTCCTGGTAATATTATGGTATGGTATATTATAATCTGTGTGGCAAATTCAACTAAATCCATGCAGAGTTTTTACATGAGTGAAAGAGTAACAAACATCCAGCCAAACTCAAAAACTTTCGCATTTATAATTTTAGTAAGAAGTAGGATAATGTTGGAACTACAATATTTTTATTGACTAATTCAATTTTCTATAAATGAACAGAAAACATTATAAGGAATACTACTTGAATTATTATTTTAAATTTTGAATCATAATGTGGTACACATCACAGTGATTAGGAAAAATGTGAACTAACTTTTCGAGGCCACTGTATTAAATTATATGAAACCCATATGATCACAAAAATTTTCAAAAAAATGTGGTTTAAATAAACCAAAAAATATATGATTACTCGGATACAGCTACTTGAGGAAATTTCATTTTTTCTTTGATTAAATGAAATATAAATACTCACGGACTAATTGATTTTATCCAAACTATGCTTCCAGGAGCTGGTTTTATATTCACATCTGATCTTATACTTGTGAACACTAAATTTGTTTGATAAAATTGCGGCACAATGTCTAATTTAAGTGATAAACAGTCCGATCGGTTTAAAAGAGCTCTTTGTAGAGATTCTTCAGAATAAGGCACTCCGCCACCAAATATAAAATGTTTTATGTATATTGGTTCACACAGTAAACTAAGAAGACTGCCTTGGATACCTAAATGTATCCACTTAGCAATCTTATCACTGCAAGAGACTGACAATGTTCTGTCCCCTCGACCTGGTTTCGTTCTTACTTGACAAAGGTGCAGCCGAATATTTGTTCCGAGTTCTTTTAAGTCTTGCTCACACTGAGGCAAACATTTAGCACCTGTTTTATTAACATAATCTTCAACTTTTTGCCTCTTTACTTCTGTCTCACAAACCTCATCTTCTGCCTTATGTTTCTTTAGCTCTAGTACATCACCATAATGCTCTTCTTCACCGTCTTGGGATATTATAGATGCATCCCCACATGGTAACTGAGATGAATAAAAAATATATTCAATATTTTCTTTAAGTCTAAAATGCCCATTTTTATAATTGAATATTGACTGTTTATGTTTTAAAGTTTTGTTAATGTTTTCGTATAGGTATAGTAAAAAACCACGCCTAGCGCACACTTCGGCATGACTATCGTTGAGCAAGCTCCCATTAGGCGTCATTTTTGGAGCCCCTATACATTTAGATCCGGTACCTAGCGACACTACTTCAATGCTCTCAATACTTCTGTCATATTCTATTATACATGATAGCACTGTCCATTCTTTTTCTATAGGCTTCCCATTTTTCGGTAGTTTATTATACAAGTTGAAACAGTTTTGCACTAATATTTCAATAACATTTTCGTTTAGGTTAGACATTCTTTTGCAGCTATAAAAGGTTTCTGAACACAGATATTCTGTTTATATGATAACTTTAATAAACCAAATGTTTATTTTAAAGATTTTGACTTTATAAATCGTAATGTTTTTAATAAAATTTTGTAGAAAAAAAAATATGAATTCATCACACTGAAAATGTAAACAAAGTCAACTGTCAAAGTGACAAAGTATTTTTTTTTTTGGTTCACTTCTTTCTGTACTTCTGAACGGAAAAGGCAAAGGCATGGTACGCCATACAGCCTGGACTTGAGTGACAAGTTTTGATTGACTTATTGTTCTGAGATATTGACACACAAATACGTTTGGGTTTACGTAACCCGATTCCATTTTTGCTATATGTGTGTTTATTATTGCAACAAAGTTGATCCGACACATATCTCCATTACTTCAATATTTTTGTTGCATGGCTATATAACTTTAATCAAGAAATGGTAAAGATCATAAAAATAAGTATTTATATTGGTAAAAGAAATTTCAGAAAAAAAATATTGCCTTAATATATCGGAACGGAACTTCGTTCCATAACCAATCTGTCTATCATTCTGAAATTTTTAAGGATGGTTTAGAAGATACTACAAATCATACAGTAGCCCTGATTTCCTTGTTTACAAACTAAATACAAGTTCAGTTCATTTTTTTGTTTCTATCTCATTAAGAAAAGGATATAAAATAAAACGTTGTTTCCGATCTGTCAAATAGTCCGGGCCTGGCCTGACATAAATCGACGTATTTTGGTCGCCGTGTTTGTTATAATCATTGACATATACTTATGGACGTGCCTTAGAGATGAGAATTGTGGTACTCCGAAAGAAAGAGAGGAAACGAGGTTTTGTCTATCTTTATCTCTCTAAAAACCATCAATCAACTATGAGGAAAGAGATTGTGCTAGACAGAAAGCATAGGCCATCTCTCTCACTCTTTTGAAACCAAAAAAATACTGCAAATTATATGCGTGCGGCATGTCCATTAGTAAGAGTTTTGGCGGGAAAGCTGAGTGCCACGCTCATTTTTCATTGGAATTTTAAATTATTTATAGTGTCGTTTACTAAATAAAAACGCGTGATTTATGTAGTAAAAAGTGTATTCAGTAAATAATTCATAAAGAACAGTGAACTATCGCAGCACAGTGGCCACATCATGACTTTGTCTCAAACCTCCATCGTAAGACGGGTTACGCGGCCGTCTTTTTCGACATGAACAATTCATTACGTGACATTGGCTAAATGCACAAATCGTGCAAAGCCATAAAAGAAAGAAAAAAAAAACTAAAAACCTGCATACGTTCAGACCCACGTCCTACAACTCCTAAGTTTGTGCCGACACTACTAGACCACCATTGCTCCATAATAGGTGAGTTCTCCATTGAATAGTAGGTATTTTAATATAAACGTACCCAGTCTACCAATCTAATGAAAATTTCATTAGGTCGGCAGATTGAGATTAAGTAGGCTGTCGACAATGTACTTATGCAGTCGTAAAATATTTTATCTATGCTCCTTGCTGGACATACCTATTGGTCAATCCTGGAATTTCTAGATAGCATCAACGGATGCATTTCTATATCGAACTAAAGATCAGAACGCCGACCCCATATCGTACTTTAAAAAAAAAACGTTCAACAATTAATGTTCCACCGCTTACAAATACGAATCACAATTTATTGTAATAAAAAAAAAAGTTACAGATCTATCTAGCTACCACAGGGGATGAAAGAGTAGCCTACAAACATTTTATTTTCTTTCTTCTTATGGCATTCTGGATTTAAAAAAAAAAGGGGTTAAAACCGCCGACGGGCGAGAAACGTCTCATAAGTTCACTGTTATACCAGGTAGGTAAATTTATATTTAAATGCCAAGAAATAAGTAAAATAAATTAATGTTTAGTGGCTGTAATCTCGCGGTATAATGTTCATTTAATATGTAATTTAAGGAGCAACAATAAAAGGCTCATCAATCATATTGCCTTTGATGTGGTCGAAGTTAACGGGATGAAGATTATGAAAACGGAGCAGTCGGCTTCGGGGTACTACCCACATACCTACTTAGGTAGGTACTTATATTTTATCAATTTATGTAGATATATCTACTTTTAATGCGGAAGGCTACGACTATCAACGTATATAGGGAAAAATCATCACTGCGCTTATTGTGGGTGACCATGAGTTCAACATATTCTGGACAACAGAGACCACTGTTAGTTGTTTCATAGACTTTGACGTCGCAAAAAAACATCGTTCTTTTTATAACCTACTTACGAATAATTTCTTAATCAAGGTCTAAAATCATATACTGAATTCATGGTTAGTTACAGTTAGTTTGCTAGACGTCTATGCCTTATGGTGCTGCCTTCGAGTTCCTTCAAAATGATTTTAGAATCAGTTTTATCATAACTAAGTTGCATTGTACGGACGACAGCAGGTCAAGCTACCCGAAACTGTCAGATATTCGCAATCAATCTTGAATCGTAATGCTTTTGAGATAAAGTTGAAAATCGAATAAAGAAATCTGACAGATTGTAGTAGCTTGATGTGCTGTCGTCTATACATTAATTCCACACTAAATATTCATTTTCCAATCGGCGACTCGTAATATACTCCTCGCGCGAGTTAACTGTGCACCTCACTCTGTGACGTCATTCGGGTACCTTTTGCAAAAATGAGAATCATGTTAATTTTTTTTTTTTTTTAATTTTAATTAAAGGACTTTTAATGATATAGCGTCATAATACTAGCTCATTTTACTCATGACGTTTTGGAATTCAATTGACAATATGGACTGAAATATAATGTTAGTGCAACCAACAAGCGAAAATGTAAAACAAAGACACCACAGAAACAGTAATAACACCAGGGGATTTAAACTGTATTTAAACAATCGCAACAAAGAGGCTATCACTACTCAGCGCTTAGAGCGAATGCGGGACGCCACGCGGGGAAGCGGAAGAGGGGTCGCATCCCAGCGAGGTGCACAATTAACTCGCGCGAGTTATAGTTACAGTTTGCTACACGTCTGTGTCTCATCTTCTCATCTTCGAGTTACTTCAAAATAATTTTAGAAGCAGTGTTATCATAGCTAACTTACATTGTACATTACTGACTCGTAATATACCTACCACTATTCTTGATACTTCGTAGTAGTCAAATTCTTACCGCTGATGAGAGATTGACTATACGTACATACAAAGCTTGAAGTAATAGTAGATACCTACTTGGTTAAAACACCTAAGTAGTTCAATTAGGTTCCAAAAATTTTTTGCTGATAAATATCGTATGGTCACGCTCACGAATTGGTTAGCTTAACTGTCTAAATCCTTCGATGGAATGATACAATAGTCATGCCAAAAGTTAAATCGTGAGAAATTTCAATCCTTGAACGCAAAAAAAAAATCTATTCGAAACAATATCTCGAAGTTTGCTGACATCGACATTTATTACAAGTTGCCGGATACGGATATTAACGTTCCCAGTGTTCATTATATTTACCCTTAGTGGGCGGTGATGAAAGAGGGTAGTTTGTCATTCCACGCCTCATTATCGCGCGAGATGATGCGCTCGATCTCAGGACTAATTTGAATATCAAAGCGCTCCCTTCATGCTTTAGATTAAACTGCTATCAAAACACTATAATATTATGATGACTTTCAATAAGAACTCCATTCTTTAGCGATCGATAAAATCGATATTGTTCTGACATAAAAAAAAATCGATTTGCATAATATTCATATAGGATGTTTACGTAAGGAAAGGAGGTCATAACTTTTATTGAAAAAAACATTATTTTTAGGCATTTGGAAAGTGACTTGCATTTTCATGTAAAAGTTGTATGTAATGATGAATACATTTTTTTATTTAACAAAGAAAGAAACGCGACATTAAAACAACCTGTATCTCAACAAACTGTTATTACATTCGGAACGTTTTAATTCTCGTGAAATGATACAGGAATAAATATTAACGACGACAACAAGCAAATGAAACGCATTACAACGAAGGTAAATGATAAAATTACAAGCAATTAACCCCGGTGTAAGAGCTGATACAGTGATAATTGATGCATCGACAGCGTTTAAAACAAGACATAAAAGTTCCAAGCATCATCTCCTGCATATCATAAAACCGAGTAGGTACCTAAATAAGTAATTATCCGAGATTTTACAAGCATTTGTATCGGTTCCTGTGCATATTCATACATTAGCGACACAACGACAGATGCAACTGCAAGCGACAACCGTCCGTATGTGGCTGCGACAGTCGTCGACTGCTTACTGCGTCGGATGCTATTGCTGACATTCTTCGACACACAGACACACACAATGATACACTACCTAAAATAAATTATGTTTACAGGTTGCAATTGGTGGGTTATCAAAAACTTTCATTTAACGGTTATAGTAGCCTCAATGACCTTGTGCATGTGGGCGGAGCTAAACGCCGTACTCCCGAATTCGTAAAATGCGCGCGGTGGCGCGCTAAACTAAAACGACAATCAAAGAATATCCAGAGATGCAGACAAGCCGCGTGTAGGTCGCGATTTGTGCCTACGATTTCAGACGGGGGTATGGATGCAAGACGATAAATGTATATTTTGCATTAATAAATGGTAATATCGTACTATAATATATTTTTAGTATTCTTGATCAATGTTTAAATAAAATCAAGGAGTGCTCGTTACACAGTTTAATGGCCGATCGCAGACTGACAGACATTTGGAAAACAAGTACCCACACATTATAATATATCATAACATTCACATAAAAAATAATGGTAGATGGTAATATCTACCGATTCAACATATTTGAATTTTTTTTTCACTACTTTTCAGTATATGAGTATCATGTCTTTGCAGTGTCCTTGAATTAATTACTAATGCGAATAACATAAACGAGTTTATCGCGTTAACGTAAACCAAACGCGCATTAGGCACTTTGTAATATTTTTATTAAAAAAAAAAAACGTTGAACCACACTAGAAATTACTTTTATCGTGGGTGCATTTTTAAACATATAAATTCACAGACACAAACAGCCAGACCCGGAACAACTACTTGTAGGACATGTTCTGAATATTTGTTCCGCGCGGGAATTGAACCCGCGACAAGCAGCGCAGCAGTCAATAGCTTAACCGCTGCGCTAACCGTGCTTTATATAGATGCCTTGAGATTACAAAGCGCGTAGTTTCGGCCGTTTTCCATAAAGAGATAGTACCCTATTTATACTGTGTCAGTGACGTCGGATTGAATGTACTTCGTCGTAATGAGGTTTCAAATAAAACACGAGTTATTTTAAAATCTGTAAATTTTAATTCTTCGATCCAATAAATAACATGCGAGATTATAGGCATATCTAAAGCTGCAGAAATTTCTTGCAGTTGAGAATGGCCACAGTCTATTTCTATTGTTCCTACAACTGCACAGCTGATATTGATTTCTGTAGGATGTGCAAAATGTTTCCATACACATACGGCATTTAAAAATAAATAGGGAATGTAGTCCCACTTGTCGTTCTCCAACAATATCTACAGATCCTAAACCACAGTCTATAATTCTCCGTGCTTGGCAATTTTCTTTAGTTCTGAATAAAAGTAAGCAATATTAATTATGCGTCGCCCTTCGATGAAACAAGCTTGAGATTTGTTGAGGTTTTGGTGATATTTTGAGCTAAAAAAAGATATAACATACATTTTAATTAACCCTTGCAACACTGTTAGAGATTTATGTCAAGGAATTAAGAATTTATCAAGAAAAATTAATTAAGAATTAACAAAAAAATAATTTTACAGGTATATGATATATGTATTTGTAAACTAAAAATATAGGTTGTAGGACATGCAGGCATAATTTTACCTGAATGATGATGATGGAACTTGCATCGTTTTTTTTGTGCACATAGAGATATATAATATTATCATTTTCTTGACGACATTCTGTATGGATGTCTGACCTAGAATCAACTGCGTTAGTGTTCGACCTAAAAAGCAAATTAAACTTTTAAGTTCTGCCGATTGGTTTCTTTCTCTTCTTTTCTGTAAGTCGAAAAATGTTATTACAATATTATTTGTGAAAAACAGAATATATATATATATATATATCCTACAGTATGTTAAGAAAACCCTGTCCGACCCGTGAAGGTGTTGTTAGGTATCGATAACTAGCGTCCGACCGAAATTTCGGTTTCGGTTTCGGTTTCGGCCGAGTTTCGGCCAAAAATCAAGTTTCGGTGGCAGTTTCGGTTTCGGCCAAAATAGGCCGAAACTTTTGCCGAAACCGAAACTTATTTCGAACGTTTCCGCACGATCGCGTTCGCCTAACTTCGTTTCCCGCGGCAAGATCTCAAAATTGTTTCTGGTCATCTATAACACAAGGGAAAACCTTAATTTGGGTTCCAGGACAATGTATGTGATGTTGTCTCAATTTATATTAAAAAAAATACCAATACATAGTATTTAATGAAACAGTAACTAATTAATAATGTGGTAACTAAAAAATATAATCTAGCTGCAATGCTTCGATATCGCCTTCGGGTTGTGGAGGTCAGACGGCAGTCGCTTCACGGAAAATGTCGAAATTTCGCCAAAATTAGCAGTTAAGCTGGTAAAGCGGACCTCAGACTCCAGAGCTGGAAAAAGGCTTTGGATGCGACTGGGATTAAAGCTGAGATGATGATGATTAAAATTTTGCTATGAAAACTTAATTTGTCAAAATAATAAAAATGATATTAATATATTTTTTTATAATATGTTAAATAAATGATTACAACAAACTTAATATACTGTGTTGCCATTAATGCAAAATAATAGGTACCTAAAATTCTCCAAATTTCAGTATTTTAAGAAATTTTATACTTAGACACGTGAGTTTCGGTTTCGGTTTCGGTTTCGGCCGAAACTGAAGCCCTGGCCGAAAATTCGGTTTCAGTTTCGGTTTCGGCAGAAAAACCAGTTTCGGTCGGACACTATCGATAACTGATTCTACTAATGCATACAAAACCAGGCTAACTTAAAAAAAAATCACCCTAAAAAAATAAATATTATTTCGCAAAAAGAGGTAACTTAATAAATATGCGTTAAGCACCCTTCCGCGGGCGGCGGTCGGCAGGGCACGCGGCACGTGGTCGCATCGCTGTCGCTATTCGCTCATAATAATACCGGTGTTGTCACTTTTTTAAAAATTTGCAAATTTCGGGGAAGTTATTTCAAAATTCATTTGTATTGGTACTATGATGATTACGTAAAATTTTATATCATATTTGGTCATGTGTTTACTTAACCTTTATTATCCTTACGGGTCGGACAGGGTTTTCTTAACATACTGTATATATGTATACGGACAAATCACACAGATTGAGCTAGCCCCAAAGTAAGTTCGAGACTTGTGTTATGGGATACTAACTCAACGATACTATATTTATAATAGATACATATATAGATAAACATCCAAGACCCAGGCCAATCAGGAAAAGATCGTTTTCCATCATGACCTGGCCGGGAATCGAACCCGCGGCCTCCACGTCGCAGGCAGGCGTGTTGACCGCTGCGCCACGGAGGACGTCAAAAAATTTACTGATAACTGTGACATTCCAAGCCCGCCAGCCCGCGTCCATCGGCTTCGGCTACTTTAAACAATTACATATAGAAATGAAATATTTACAGGAAGAATCATTTAAAATAATCCAAGTAAGAGTTTTTATTACACATTTTTGCTAATATCGCAAAAACTAAAAGTCCTATCAACTCAAAACTTTTTGTAAAACTGTTTTTACACCAAAACCTTTAATTGAGTCCTAATTTTTGGTTTATATCACCATAAACAAAAAATCACATTTTCAAGTTACGTAAATTTCTAATAAGATTTTTATTTTTAAATCTCCTTACAAACCTATAAATTATAATCTAAGTGCGAGTGTTTACTCACCTGAATAGAGTCTTCTATATTATCAGCGGATGTAGTTAGTCGGATTATTGCCTTTCAAGTCTAAAGATTTCTTTCTAGATTTCCTGGAACAATTCGTAATTGTTTAACTTCAATTGTAAAAGAAAAATGGTTACAAAAGCTAATAGTAATTATAAAGAAAAATACAGTAATATGTAGGTATAAATACAAGAGTATAGGTAGATAGATACTTACGCCACCAGACGCATCTTCAATTCTCATTTGCGAGCTAATCTATGAACGTACACTGACACGATTCGCTCGTAAATATTTGCACTCACACAGACAACCACGCGTAGTCGGCGATAGCCGGAGCAGAGCAGCAAGCGACACAACCCTCCCGTCTGAATGCTAACGCACGACTGCCGCCCGCGCCCGCGCAGAGCACCTCTAAACCTATGTTTCAAAATAAGGATATTTTCTTGGCAAATGTTGATGGATTTAAATACGCTCTTGCAAATTTGTAGCACTTCTAACCGCGAATTTTTCAGTGTAAAAATATTTCCACACATCAATGCCGTTTAGAAGTAATAACGAATATTAGCCAAAAATAGCGTTTTGGTAACTATTTTTTTAAGGCAAAAGGCAAAATCCTACGAAAAAATCATCTTTAGTAAATGTTGTACATGAATCAATAGACAAGATATATTTTTTTCAAATCTCAAAACCAAGCCGTTAATTAGAAATTAGCTTCCTTTTACGCTACTAAATGAGACTAAGGCCCTCGCCTCCATTCGTTGTTTAAAAAAATTACAGTCACTTTAAAATGGTTAGCGAAGTAAATGAGCCTCTGAATAGTCGTGAATTAAAAGTTCCCAATGGTTACGAGAACCACATCATGCCTCATTACGCGTTCTCAAAACACAGGTCTGGTCAAGTTATGCAAGACCAGCTTCCTGCAAGCTGCGGCTTTAGTACCCGGAACGCAGGATGTTTTCGTGAAATTATTGTTATAAGTTTTTGTTCCCAAGGTGGTAGGTAGGTAAAGATTCATGCGTGATATATATTTTCAAGGCACACTTTTAAAAGTCGTGGATATGGGAACTACAGTTTAATTACCTTTATCACTATAATTATAGACGTAACTAAACATTGTTAATTGCAAATTGCGATAGCAGAAGTCTACTAGAGCAACAATAGTAGGTAATCTCATATTATACTCTAACTCTTTGATAGTCATGGCGGCAAGCGGAGTAATATCTCCTTCATGCTGGAAACATTGAGTGTTGCCAACAGTAATATTAAAACTAGTGTTGTGATATTCTATTGTGGCGTATTGTACACAACAATAGAATAGAAAACTTGTAATTCAGTAACAATTTTACTTAACTTCTAGTGTTAGTACTGCGTTACAGACACAAATATAAGTCACAGATATACATACCTACATAAAATTAATACTTAGCGTGGAGCTGAATCCACCTCTGTAACATCCCACCGATCCGCGAACACACAATAAAATGTACATTACTGCAACATACCTATGTAGGCTGTTACAGATTTTCTTGTTGGTTTTATATCGCACCCCCCGATACCGAGCAATATTTCCATTAATGTATTTTAAACTCATTAACTCCGTCGCCCTTCAAGATTCCTTCCTTCTAGATTGAAATCTTTGTGTAAACTGGAACAATATTACGGCATTTTATTGCTCGAATACTCGAGTCAGGTGTTAAAATGAAAACGGCCGCGAGCTGAACAGTGAAAGGAAAGGAAACAAAGCCAGGCACTAAAGTGATCATTTCCTAGAGATTTCTATAAACGTTGCTGTTTGTTTGTTTTATTGCTTCATCTGATCTTTTATTTCCGTATGTATTACTAAAATACCTTTTTGGTTTTATAATATGCCAGTATACATAGTACTTTCCGTTTCATTTTTGTAGCCTTAAGAACCGCTGGCAAGGTTCAACAATCAGCTCGATACATTAAAATATGCCATAGAATGTGCAATTTGTTTCTAGAAAAAACAGCGTCTTCCTAAAATAGAAGGTCACCTCTGCACAATTGAGGTTGAAGTTCAGTTAAATTCCAATAAACTTAAAGAAGTCGTGCCATAACTTAAGGTCGTAGGTGATTCGTGAACGATAAAGCAGAGCATTCCCAACACCAAAACATTGATTGCAAACAGCAGTAGGTACAAGGTCGTTCAGACAAGTTGCGCAATATTTGGGTACTTTTATCTAACATCTCCGGTCGTCATTCAAATGTAACATGAAATATTTTGTTTCCTAAAAATTATGCAATGGAACAAATTGAAATCGTTTTGAATCAACACAGACCCCCGCTGGGCACCTCGCGGTTCTGCCCTGCAATAAAAACGTAGAAATATTTTATTGTGGATCGAATATTGGTTGATACATTTCGTAACACGAAGAGCATATATTATACATATAACACGCACGGAGTAAGTGAGTCGTAAAAGTATTTCAAAATATAAAATGTAAATGAAAAGTACATACAGAAATTCACGACAGGTACATCGGTCATAAATTACAGACCTTCTGTTATTTATTATGTACTTATGCAAAGAGTCGATAAACACATTTTGGAGGCAAATATAAATATCTAGAAGCCATGATGGATGGATGAGAATCCATTCATCATTAAAGGGTTAGTCGAAAGCAGTGACAAATCAGGATTACCCCTATTACCTACTTCCGAAATTTGAGGTAAATGGTACGTACCTAGGTACGGACGATAGCAGGTCAAGCTACCTAGAGCCTTAATGCTTCAAGGACAATGTTGAAAATCTAATAAAGAAATCTGACAGATTGTAGTAGTAGCTTGATGTGCTGTCATCTGTACAATAGGAGAGGCCTATGGTCAACAGTGGACCGCTATAGGGTGACGATGAGATAACTACTTAGATTATAGTCTTCTGGAAGACGAAATAGACAAAATGTCGGAATAAAAATAAATATGCATAGAGCCAACGAAATGAAGTCAACTCTTTTTTACAACGACTGATCCATAGAGAAAGGGGAGCCTTTAAGAATGAGGTCGGTTAGTGTGGGATTTTTACCTCACTAAAACCACCCCGGTAATCACCATCTGCACATAGGGACCACCCCTATGCGTGGTGATCACCGGTTCCTCTTAAAAGACCAATTCCACATCCCAGGGGAGACTCCTAAGAGGGTCTCCCCTAAACCTCCTATGCACGGTAGCACGTGACCACTATGCCGCCGTCTTAAGAGAAAGGGGAGCCTAAAAAAAATCATAGTTTGGTTCTTCGTAGTCAAAATTTTAAGAATATTTGCGTAAATATGATTATTGTGGTGAAGATTTTTTAATTTTTTTTGCATAAAATATAAGAATCGTCCAGTCTTAAGTTCGCTCGATTGGTGTCGATACAAAATGTTAGTATCGTCTTATAAAACTAGAATATTTTTTTTCTTATCAGAATGATTCGCATTTTGTGCAGACCAAAATAAAGTTTATAAAGTAGAGAAGCGATGTTTTCCTTCACCCTGGGGTTCGAACGTACGACCCACAACTTCTAAGTAGTAGCCGATACCACTAGGCTACTGCTGCTCTCCATAATGCTCATTATCATCTCTGCACCGTGTTTTCCATTTCGATTTCTTTCTTTTTACGACCAAGTCTTAAGATGTTTTAATTAACAATGCATCTTGAAAGAAGGATGCAACTGAGTTTTCGGCCATTTGAAACCCATACGAATACTCCATTCAATCACCCTTACACACACACGCGCGTTTACATTATTTTGATTAGCCAGTAGTTTGGTGTAGCTATAGATTCATGTAAAAGACATTCAGCTAAATATGAATTGATGCCGATGAGCGTAACTTCAGTTCACCCATAATCGATGCTGCATTGACAATGACATTGATACCAATGATGACAAAGAACTTCGTGATCCGGCTAATGCAAGGAAGCTCAAGTGGGGTCAAGTGGCTATAATGAAAGTACATTCCTAACGAAACCTGGGTTTGTCTCATTTCTGTGTAACAATCTTGTCATAGAAAGAGCATAGTTGAACTTTAACAAGTTTCAGCTTTATTAAGTAACATTCTATCAATAATAAGATTTTGAAAGAAACAAGGAAGAAAGCTCTTTCTTTGAAAGGATATTGCTACTTAATTACTTTATATGTTTGAAAAAAGTGTCGCGCAATATAACAACATTCAGAGGTAAATAACGCAATGAACTGGCAAAATCAAACCCTGATAATGCAATATACTGCTTCATGCATAGACAACTGTTGGACTACTCTGTAAAAAGTTCTTTGTGAAATTTTGATGAAGTGGACTTGAAGTGATCCGACTTTCCATCTGGTGCGTCTCGTTACGAATTCACTACAAGAAGTGTTTCACGATGTTTTACATTTAACAGAATAGCCCTTCTGCTTCCTTTGATTTTACGTTGCCAGTCGGACTGTCTTCAAATGACTGCGGAGAACAAAACTGCAAATGTAGTACCTACTTAATGGGGACGCTTTATAATAATGTGGCTGTTATTTTTGCATATTGTTGTGTCTTACGACTTCCACAAAAACAAAAAAACGCGGGCAGATGCCAGTGT
The DNA here is from genome assembly GCA_037179545.1 of Sesamia inferens. Classification (NCBI taxonomy): domain Eukaryota; kingdom Metazoa; phylum Arthropoda; class Insecta; order Lepidoptera; family Noctuidae; genus Sesamia; species Sesamia inferens. Next base: position 20,637,179 of record CM073927.1, on the reverse strand, counting down.
ACATATCTACATAAGAAAGTCGATTAACGTCGTAATGTTACATTTATGTAAAGTGTGTGATATCATTCCCGTAAAAGTAAAAGGAAGCCAAGTATTTCTTTTCAGGTAGGTACTTACGTTTTAATTAGGATACTTGATATTTGTTATTAGGTGTAGGTACCTACATGGAATGTGATTTTTTGAACTATGTACGCACGACAGCTACCCCAAACTGTCAGATATTCCCAATCAACCTTGAGCCTTAATACTTTAGCTATAAAGTTGAAAATATAATAAGGAAATCTGACAGATTGTAGTAGCTTGATGTGCTACGTTCTATAAAAACGATCAATGATGGTTGATGACTAAAAGGAGCACAAAAGCCACTGTTGGGATGTTAATTCTTAAGTATTTAAATACACCACTTACCAGTGCCAGCCATAGTAATCAAACAGTTAATCTCAGTACAAATTATATAAAATCACTTCTACCAGAGGAACATTTCGGTTTCAATACTGCAGATAACAAATCAGAATCGTGCCGGGTCCACATTAGCGCGCAGCACGTTCCGGACCGCACGGCATCTGATAGGTACCATACTAGCCGTAATACGCTCCCTGGTACACTATTTCAAATGTTATTACAGTTGCCATGTTGTTCCTGCCGCGTAGACAGCTCATATCGTGCAGAGTAATCGCGAACCTCGCCCTACACCATCCGATATGGACCGCCCGATTCCTTGAAACGAGTATTGCGTGAGACGGAAGCACTGATGCTAGTATAAACATTGTTTAAACCACGTTTGAGTAATCTTGAACGCCAATTCGCAACAAAACAGCACAGAATCAAGGAAATGAAATACAATCCTTCAAATGTTAAGCAAACATAATGTATAGCTCAATTTTATAGCCCATAATGTCTTAATGCAAAACCAACAGTTGTAAGCCGATTTGTACATAAATTAAGCGCCACTTAATATGACAATTTACGAGCGTACCTAACACGGCTTCGTGTCTCGTGTCTGCAAAGCCGGTGAACCTAGCCGACCAGGGATCAATTAATTTTATTCCTAGTAAGGACATCTTTATGTGTCCGCCGTGCAGTTTTAACGGTTCTTTGTAATAAGTGTAGGACTTCGTCAATATGGTATTAACGATTTCTAAATTTCGGTTGGCGCCGTGAATCGCAGTAATCGACTGCTGCGTTGCGTGTCGCGAATTTGATTCCCGCACGGAAAAAATATTTGTATGACCGTTATTGTTGTTTAATTGTGTATGTGAGTTGAAATGTTTGTAAATGCACGCACGATACAGGAGTAACTACTAGTCTGGGGCAAAGTTATAAAAATGTGTCCAGTATACTCGTAGATTACGTTGATTACATTAGTTTAATAACTAATTAGATACCAAATTAATTAAATATTGATTAAGGAGTTGATATAACTCACATCGACGACGTGTTAGGTGCCGTCTACATAATTTTTATAGAAATATATTATACAGGATTTTTTTTATCCAGCGTGCAAACTTAGTCATCTTATAGATAAATAAGTTTTATAGATAAAAATATTGGGTCCACCCTATAAAGCAGAACTTTTTACGTCATAATTTTATTTTGCATAGTAACGGATAGCATAAACCTCTTTTCGCAGAAAATCGTTTGGCATATACTCATTTACCATACACCGAAAGCCATAATTTTGTAAGTCAGAATCATCTTTAGGCATAACTTTCATATCCATAATAATCAATAAGTATAACTATCATATCGCAGAAAATTCTCAACCAGAAACATTTTTGGCATGCATTTCAGCACGCAAGCATGCAACATACAGCAGGCTTTTAGCAAGGATGCTGCAGCAGGCATGCAGCATGCAAGCATGAAACATGCAGCAGGCATGCAGCATGCAAGCATGAAACATGCAGCAGGCATGCAGCATACAAGCATGCAACATGCAGCAAGCATGCAACATGCAGCAGGCATGGCTTCTGTCACGGCTCCAGCGCTGCGGGGCTCCGGCGGTCCCACGCGAGCTAATCGTCGCAGATGGTTTTACGCCCACCTGCTCCTGCTCCTCAGCTCGCGGGCCGCCTCGCCCCTCCGCGCCTTCGCGGCTTTAGATTACACTCTAGGGGTAGGGCAGACAAGACTACGTAAAGTCGGTTTTGCAGCGATTCATTTCTGTCACTTACTTTTGTAGCACACCATAGTGATTTTTAGAACAATTTTTTTTTCAATATGACTAATAAAATTATTTCTATTGAAATTCTGTGATCTTCGTAGTACCTATACTAAGTCAAATTATGCGAAATAATCGGCGCTGTAAATAAACGTTATGCTAAACGAAATTATGCAAAATTGTAACTCTGACAAAGGTAATTATGCCCAATACAATTCTGCCATCTTAAAAGTATCCTATTTTAAATTCGGACATAAAAACATTAGGCCAAAAAACAATTATATTAAATATTTTTTATACCTTAACAATGTTCGTTTAAAAAAGTTTATGCCAAGTGAGTTATGCCAAATAGGTTTCAGAGCAACAAGTTTCTGCCAGATAGAGGGCATCCAAAAATATTATTACTTTGATATGTTTTAGTACAAAAAAAAAATAGTTATTGATAACGAAAGATGTTTTTTTTTTAATCGATGTTATGGTCACCGCGCGCGCTGCCATTCATGTTCGACGGAGTGCGGAGGGCGGGAATATCACAGGCACCCCCTGCGCGCCCGCGCCGCCCTCATGTTTACTATGCGGCCTGATACCATACCGGCACCCCACGCGATCCCCGCATGTTCAGTACGCGGCCTATTACCTTAGGTCAACGCCCTATATTTGTCATTCAAGAGATTGCTTTTTTTTCAGGTTCGAATTAGCTGTTATTTGCAGAGTAATTCCAATTTTTTCTTCATACTTTTGTGGGCTTAGGACCACCCAAATGCAGAAAATAAAGCTTCGATTAACATTAAACAAAACAGATAAAAAATGGGCAATTCAGAGCTCAATTTACAAAATTCTAATCAAATTTTTTTCCTTAAAGTGTAGCCCATGAGGCACAATTTTATGAATACCAAATTATAGACTACAATGTATTTTAAAACTATGTCTTATGAACAACGCGTTAAGGATTGGTGTTTATCGAAAAAATTACGTGATCGTCAACGCATCGCGGTCACCGCACATCAAGCTACTACAATCTGTCAGATTTCTTTAATAGATTTTCAACTTTATCGCTAAAGCATTATGGTTCAAGTTTGATTGGGAAAGTTTGCTGCAGCTGCTGGCGTCCATACTTCTGCATTAAGGCGTATTTAAAAAATTGGAATGAAATACTTATGTACAATAATCATCATCATCATCATCTCAGCGTATAATCCCGGTCGCATCCGCGGCCTTCGCGTTGGAGCCCGGGGTCCGCTTTCCTACTATTACGCCTCCATTTCGCACGATCTCTGGCATCCTGTGGTGTGAGATTGTTGGCACGCATGTCATCTCTTACAACGTCAAGCCAGCACTTCTTTGGCCTGCCTCGCTTGTTCCGGCCCGGCGGAGGCGCCATGGCAAGACATTTGTTACCCACGTAACATGCCGGTTTACGTAAGACGTGGCCGTACCATCGTAGGCGACTCTCTTGCAGTTTGTCTGCTATGTCACGGACATGGAGACTGCCACGAATGCGGGAGTTCCTGATGCGGTCTTTCCGCGTAACTCCACACATCCACCGCAGCATACTCATCTCCGTGACACGCAGCTCCTGCTTGTGTCGCTCAAGCACAGGCCACGCCTCACTGCCATACAGAAGGACAGGTCTAATGATGGTCTTATAGACCTGTCCCTTAAGCTTAACCGGCATTTTGGGGTCACAAATGACACCTGTCATCTCACGCCATTTTGCCCAAGCTGCGGAAATGCGTGCTTTAACGTCGCAATCAATGTCGCCGGACGCGTGGAGCACAGACCCCAAGTATTTAAATTGGTCTGTGCACTCGACCTTGTCTCCGCCTATGCACACAGGCATAGGGTCTGTGGTGTTGCTGGCCATGTACACAGTCTTCGCCACATTGAGTTTAAGACCACCGCTCTCAAGCGAGTTCTTCCACGCATTTACCCGCCGCACCAATCGTTCCCTGTCCGCGTCTGCCAGCGCGATATCATCAGCATACATGAGCAACCAGGGTGGTTGCTCATGTGAATTCTTGATGCTGTCTGACAAGACGTCTAATATCACGCTGAACAGGAACGGACTAAGGACGGATCCCTGATGTACACCGACGGTGATCGGGAAGGGTTTAGTGTCGCCAACAGCGGTCTTAACAACGGAATCGGAATTGAGGTACATGTCTCGAATTATGTCAACATAGGCTTCTGGTACCCCTTTGGACCTCAGTGCCCACCAGATCACCCCCCGAGGGACACAGTCGAAGGCCTTCTGCATGTCTAAAAAGAGCATATGCAGAGGCGTGTTCTTCGATCTATATCTCTCCATGGTGATCCTTAGGGCGAAGATAGGGTCCATGGTTCCGTACCCTGGACGGAACCCATATTGACACGTCGAGACAGCACACTCCTGCCGGATCCGGGAGTCTAAAATCCTCTCAAAGATCTTCATGGTGTGGGACATGACCTTTATACCGCGGTAGTTACCACACTCCTGTACGGAGCCCTTGCCTTTAAAGACTGGAGTGATAATACTCAGCCTCCATTGGCTCGGGATTTTCCCGGACAGGAGCACGCGGTTCAGAAAGTTAGTTAACATGCCCACACCGCAAGGACCCATCGCCTTCCAGGCCTCAATGGGGACTCCGTCAGCGCCGACAGCTTTCCGATTCGCCATGCGACGAAGAGCCGTGTGGACTTCCTCAGGCGTTATCGGGGGCACTAATCCAAGGTTCGGAGGGAGTTCCGGTGTCTGCACCTCTTGGTGCTGCTTATTCAGCAGCTCGTGGAAGTACGTACGCCATCTCTCCTTCACCGCGCGATCCTCGCAAAGCAGGTTGCCAGTAGGGTCTTTTACACAACGGCACTTGGATATATCCTGTGCCGCTTTCACCCTAGAACGTGCCAACTTGTAAATGAGCTTCTGCCCCTCAGACGATTCCAACTTCTGGTAGAGCGGTTCTAAGTGGTCTCGTCTGGCTCTGGCTACAGCTCTTTTAGTGGCACGTTTGGCAACCTTGTATGCGTCGCGATCTTCAGGAGATCCGGTCGCCTGCCACGTTTTGAAGAGGGCTTTCTTCACCCTTGTCTCCCTCTGGACTGTGTCGTTCCACCACCAGGTCTCCTTGTCACTTTTGCGACCGCCCTTAGACACGCCGAGCACCACTCGCGCCGCCCCGGTAATAGCTGCCTGGATTCTGTCCCAGTGATCTTGGACAGATTCTCCCTCGGTACCAGCGCACTTGTCGCCAATAACCGAAGCGAACTCCTGGTACTTATTTTCAACAAGCAGCCACCACCGGATCTGGCGTCGGCAGCGCTCTACACGTCTACGTTGGGCCTTAACGCAGAGATCCATGACAAGGAGACGGTGTTGTGCAGTAAGACTCTCACCGGGTATGACTTTGCAGTTGGCTACTTTGCCGATGTGGTGTCTCCTAGTTAGTAGGAAGTCGATCTGGGTAGCGCTTCGTCCGCTCCGGTAGGTAACAAGGTGCTCCGGTTTCTTTTTGAAGTAGGTGTTCACAATTGCCAGGTCAGCGGCCGCACACGTTCGGAGAATGTTGTCCCCTTCCGCGTTGCGGCTACCGTACCCAAAGCCACCGTGAACACGCTCAAACCCGTCACACTTCTCACCCACGTGACCGTTCAAATCACCACCCAGAACGATTCCCTGGGATAACGGGATCCCGTGAAGCAATCCTTCGAGCTGGCTCCAGAACAACGTCCTTTCGGCGTCACCGCACCCGGCCTGCGGAGCGTAAGCACTTATCAAGTGGGTTATTACCCCATTGACAAGCACCCGCACCGACATTAGCCGATCACTGATGCGATTCACCTCCAAGACGTCATCCTGGAGCTCGTCAGACAACACCACCGCGACCCCATTTCTCCCACTAGGTACACCCGTGTAGATCAGCTTGTAGCCATTCCCAATAAGTCGGGATCTGCTGCCTTTCCACCGAGTCTCCTGCAGGAACGCCACGGCCACCCTCCGCCTGTGGAGAGTTTCGGCCAATTCTCTCGCGCGTCCAGTTAGCGTGCCAACGTTCCACGAAGCGAAACGGAGTTTACTGGTTTGGGCTCGCTTCTTCAGCCGTGTCCGCCCCTGACACGGTAGCCCTAGCCCACAGGTCACAGGAGTCGGGCGGGGCTCCTGCGCGCCGTTTTGCGGCGGCGCCCTAACTGTAACTCGTGCTTTTCTTCTATTCCTGTTCATGTTTGGCGGTTGTTTGGCTTATTACGAGTGCGACTGCCGTCTGACCACTCAACCCCGAAAGGGAAGCCGGCGTCAGGGCCCCGTCCGTATGTCAGCAGGTGCACCGTCTGGCAGGTGGGGTTGACTTGAGTCCCAAAGATGGTGGTGGGACCCCACAGCACCCAATGCTTATGTACAATAATGTTCAATCAAAAACAGTTAAAAAAATCCTTACCCCTAAATAATGTCCATCAATCTTAAATCAATCACTGTATTTTAATAATTGTTCAAAATGTAGTTCACCTCTTTGTAGGCACACATTGGCAGTAAAACGCACTCGGTGATGCATCTCTCGCACCAAATGTGGGTTATGAAAAGGTGTAGTCCAGAAGTGTTAAGCAGCTTCCATACTGCATTCTGACTAACCATGCATCGTACGTACTGGATCTGGGATCTCGCTCGCAAATTTCATAATTTGTTCTTCGATATCGACCGCCAGTCGTGGTCTGCCAGACCCTTATGCGTGGCTCAGGTTGCGAAACTGTCCATGGTCGAGCAACCTTTGGGTAACTGCTAAAATAGTCCTTGCATTGGGGACAGTGGGGTTTGGAATTCCTAGAGCTCGAATCCTAGGTATGCTCTCCAACGCGTACAGTCTCCGGGCCGTACGTAAACTTTTACCACTTTGTAAGTACACTCGCAACATTTCGAAAAACTCACGGTTCGTGTAGTCTGTCATAGTGAGCGGTGTGTTTTTAAGAGATTCACAATTCGTAAACGGAGCCCGTTAACTGGTGGCGGCGAAGTTTGCGCGTGTAATATTGAAACACACCGTCAGGCCAGCGAGCGCGTGAGTCACTTTCGTGGAGTGTCGCAACGAGCTATGGCCTACGGGCCCTAGGTGGGCGCGCGGGGTACGGGCGGCGGCAGCGCGCAGTAAGAGTATAATATGTAGGTATACACAGTACACACAATACAGTGCATAGTAACAATCAAACCGCGCCCGCGAACGCAGCGCTAATACTACGACATTGTTAAGAATAATTGGTGTCTATCATTTGCTGATTTTAGGGCGGATAAAAACGTTTTTTTTAACTAATGATGCAGATTTGTTCTGTTATTGATTCTGAGCCTTTTTTAGATTTTTTTTTTTTTGCGCACTAGAAAAACATTTCCCTGTATAAAGTTTTTACTTTTGTAGTCCTTGTCTAATATAATCTTTCATATTACAAATTAACAAGGAAGAACTCGCTCTCACAAATGGAAGTGTTATGTTCCAATCAAGAAATTTCCTAAATGATTTACAGTCATAATGCATTAGATCGCAACACACATAATAGGGACTTGGAAGCTTATTACAATGAACAGCAATTTCTTCAACTACTGTAATGCGAGTGATGCCAAAACAGTTGCCTGTAATAAATTAACTACATGCATAATAAACCTGGGTGGTCTAACTATTACTACTTAGGTTTCGTTCATTTGAATAGTTTTGTTGATTTCAACAAAAGTATTCAAATGAAACTAGGTACCTACCTACTTAGGTAGGTACCTAGTTTCATTTGAATATTTTTTTAAAATTGAATACTTTTAAAAACAGTTACGATTGATAAATATCATTCATAACTGAGTAGTTGTAACTGTTATGATTGTTATTTATCAAACATAACTGATTGAGTATCTCATTTTTATACTTCATTATGAAATATGTAACATCTATTAAGGAATAACTCGCCTGCCTAGTCTTTTCCAAACAATGTTGAGAACGGCTTTCAGTCTTTTTTTTTAATACTACTAATGTAGCGATTGCCTACTACTACTGATTGACCTCCAGAACCCAGGTATTGGGTAGGTATTGGTATTGTATTACGATACCCCTTGGTAATGCTAGTTGTCAGACTTTGACGACCCTTCATCATCATTAATTATCAACATTTTTATCGTCCCACTGCTGGGCACAGGTCTCCTCTCATACAGAGAAGGATTGAGCGTGATTACGCTCAATGCCAACCCGCATTGAGCAAGCGTGGTGATTACCACGCTTGCTCAATACGGGTTGGCTATTTCAGACTTGAAAGTCCAGGTTTCCTCAGATGCTTTCCTTCACCTTCAGTCATTGGTGTCCAAGATATACTTAGAAAGTACATATAACTTTATAAAAGTCAGGCAAGTATCAATGTAAGTACTTGCCTGTCCTGAAGACACTTAACGAATGCTAAAGAACCAAGAATGACAATGGCCCCGATTCCCTTGTTCACAAACTAAATTAAATTTAAGTTCAGTGCATCTTGTCCTTATTATTTCATTGAGAAAGTGACAGAAGATAAAATGTCAGTTTAGCCCTGTCAAATTAGTGTGCTCCTGACGTAAACTGGCTTTTTTTAGTCGCCGTGTTTATATTCGTGTCTAAACTGTCTATGGAGTACCTACCTTAATTTGACAGGATTATACTAAAAATTAGTTTAGTTTGTGAACAACAGAATTGGCGCTAATGAAGCTCAAAGGGCGGATTGCGGAGGTCGGGAAGGGTGCACTTTGCAACCCTTCCTACACCTGTACGTGTATTATTGTATTGTAATACTTACATATTACCAATATTTGTTTTTTTTTTTTAACCTAATACCTACCGATTTTAGTTGGGTCAAAAAATTTAAATGGGTCACGAAAGAGGAGTATAAAATTTGGGAAACGCTGCCGTAGCGTGCTTTCAGAGGTACACAGGAGTCTTTAAGCAAAGGTGGTCACCCATGCACAGGCTAACCACAGCAAACTTAGTAAGTACTTAGTAGCTACAAACCTCATTATGGTGTAACTACATCTATACTAATATATAAAGCTGAAGAATTTGTTTGTTTGAACGCGCTAATCTCGGGAACTACTGGTCCGATTTGAAAAATTCTTTTTGCGTCGGATAACCCATTAATCCATACATTACGCTGCAACCAATAAGAGCGGAGCATAACTAACTCCACGCGAACGAAGTCGCTGGCGGTCGCTAGTATATAATAAACAAACAATGATCAGATAAGTACCTAAGTTAAAAACTAAAACCCTGATTGTGTAAAAATCAAACTCAATCAAAAACATTTTGAAGGTTATTGCAATTATTTGAAGATATGAAGCAATAAATAATTGCTTCATATGTTTGAAAAAATTGTGTGCTCAACATAAGTCCATTACTACTGACCCAATTACCCCGCTGGCTACATAAAAGAGTTAATAGTTACGAAGCATACATCACCAAAAATCAAATTGGGATAAAATGATACGTGCGTGTTGGCGCCCGAGAATACAAAACCTCGTGGTAAATAACAATATAATTCTATTTACCGCACAATTTCTGTCTTTCATCCCAGACGTGCCTGCTCCATCTCGTCCAAATGCGACCGCAAAGCTACAAACTCATGCAAGCAAATAATACAAGCTAATTTTGAGGTTTTGCTCTTATTGCTGCATTATTTTCTAGTCCTGGCAGGGTTCCTGCATAGTGAAAAGGCATGTGATAGGAAAGGATCGTAATAGTAGCTATTACACGGCGTAAATTCCTGTAATAGCGTTGCAATTTATCATGCCCCGGTCGCTGCCCGTTGACGCCCGACGAAACGACGAACCAACAACGCAACAACATGGTATTTTAACTTTTTTTATTTTATTTTATTTATTTTTTTTTTTTGTTCTCAGACTTCTATAAATACTTAGTACCTGGGTACAGACGACAGCACATTAAGCTGCTACAATCTGTCAGATTTTTTTTTTAGATTTTCAAGTTCATATCTAAAGCATTAAGGCTCAAGGTTTATTGTGAATATTTGTCAGTTTCGTATAGAATTTCTCCTGCATCGTGGGTGCATTTACAAACATTTAACTCACGTGCACAAACATCAAGACCCGGAACAACTACTTGTCATGTGTGTATGTGGTCATACAAATATTTGTTCCGTGCAGGAATCGAACCCGCGACACGCAGCAGTCACAGTGTGTCAGCAGTAACAATATCAAAATATACACATCAACAATGCCTTTGGACATTTAATTTTTACTTTGTTTTATAAAATTCTGTAATCATACAAAAAATTAAAATTTATTTTATGGTTTATGCTTACAAAAACCCGACTGCGTGAAAAGTAAACTAAACTACGAACATACCTAATAAAAACAAAACTGAACAGACAAAAACAAGTTCTGTAATCTGGAAATATGAAGAATAACTATCAAGGTAATTAAATAAAAAAATAAGTCTATAATTTAGACAGTCGGGACCCATTACAATCTAAAACTGCTCACACACCCCAAAAAAACTGTCAAATATTCCCAATCAACCTTTAACCTTTATGCTTTAGGGATAAAGTTATTTTATTTATTTATTTCTTCTTTGGCTTCACACGGTTTGAGCATTTAGCCAATGTCACGTAATGAATTTTCATCCATGTTGACGGCTCCAAGAACCGTCTACGAGGGAGGTTTGAGGCAAAGTCATGATGAGGCTACTATGCTGCGATATCTCAATGTTTTTTATGAATTATTTACTGAATGCACTTTTTACTACATAAATCACGCACTTTTATTTAGCAAACAACACTATAAATAATTTAAAAGTCCAATTAAAAATGAGCGTGACACTTAGCTTAACTTTCCCGCCAAAAACGGATAAAGAAAACTGGATAAAATTCTATTCTATTCTATTTTTGTTTATAGCAATGGTGCCGAACACACAAAAATATTCATAATTTGATATCATTAAGTCGGATAAAATCCATCAAAGCTATGTGCTTTGCCAAATCCGTCTTTACTAGCACATTCTTCCCCAAAGCAGCTTTGGGGAAGAATGTGCTAGTAAAGATGGAAAGTTAGTTGGGACAGCGATATGTAACTTAGGAAGACGACTATGCAGATCATGGACAGGGTTATTATTGGAGCACTGGAAAAATATATGCTCCAATGAACCTTCATCCAGTCCACATTCACAGAGCGATGTGTCTCTGACCCGGGTTGGATTTACAACAACAATGGCCTATACGGAGGCGAGAAATAGAAGATATTACCCTCTTTGAGGTTTTTTTAAACGGGTAAAACCAAGGTTTGGGTGTAACGTTAGGCTGTATTGCGTGATAAAAAGCACCTTTCCGTTTACTTATATTTTGCCATTGCACCTGCCATGTGGATAGCAAGTTCGTTTTTGGAAGGCTCAGCAAATCATAACCAGGCATTTAAAATATTTGAGGCTAGCGTCTTGGGATGTGACAGCGTCCTTAGCAAGAGCATCGGCACACTCGATTCCTCTTATGCCACAGTGGCTTGGAATCCAAACCAAGTGGACTGTTTTAAGGTTCTTGGTACAAGATAAAAGGGACTTTTCATTTGGAGCAAGATTGGACTGTGCAGTTTGCTCTTGAGAGGATTGTGCTCCAAAGCTTGCAGGCAACGAAGAGAGTCCGTGAAGTTGACACCAAAATGTATGCTATGGGCTTCTATAAATAAACAAGCTTCCAGTATGGCCACGCACTCTGCCGTAAACACTGATGACTGTTTAGGGCATCTAAATTTCAACACGATTTTTGAGTTTTGGTAGTATACCGCAGCACCAGAGCAGCTTGAATCTGAGAATTTAGAGGCGTCCGTGAAGAATATCTCAAAATTTTGCCAGCGCTCACCAACCACCGCATTGAAGATAGAGTTAGCCGAAGGGTGACTTTTTAGATAGCCGATATTATAGAAAATGTCAGGTTTAAAACATATGGTTTCATAGTCAAAATTGTAAGCAGGGAGATTCGGAAACTGAGCGATAGGAGAATCTAAATTTTGGTACTGTTACGAATGCACCTTATGTCGAGGGCATAAGGTTCAATATCGCGTGACATGCAGTGCGTAACTTTTAAGCTCTGTAACTCGAGACCTAGACATTGTCTAGGTGTAATATAAAAACGCATTCCTAGACTTAAGGTGGCCTATCGAATGGTACAGGTTTCATCAATTTTGTCAACTAACTGACGACATCGAAATTTCTAGAAGCCCGTTTCCGGTAATTACCGTAGGTACTTACTGAATGTACTCGAAGGTATGCGCTATTATTATTACGTCTAGACGATTCTGGAATGTTCGATCAGCTGGCCTATATATAGCGTCGTGACGCCGACGCCGAGTCAGTCTGCATTCGACTACCGAGACGAAAACAGCGACAATTAAGAAGCGATCTTTGAGAATACCTACTGCGACAACTGTAACGAGAACATTGAGTACTACGTAAAGAAACATCTGTAGTGTTATTGTGTGTTTACAACACGGACTTCGTGGACGTAAGTGAAGACTTCGGTGCAACGTCAGCAACATTCTACTTGTCATTGCCTACAATCGACTGTACCTTCGTTGCCAATAAACTTCGTAACCCTTAACCGGTATTTTAGTACCCCTAGCCCGTAACAACTGGTGTCAGAAGCGGAATGCCGGTCACGCCAAGGGAAGACGAAAGAGTTCGCACGCGACGACAAGCAGCGATGGATTTGGCGCGTCAAGAGGAAGCATCGCTTGGTGTCCCTGTACCCGTAGAAGATGCGGCCGTCGTACCACCGACAAATGTAAGTGCGCCCACTACCACCACTATTCCCGGCAGTAGCGGATTCGATATATCGGCGTTACTAGCACAAATAAAAAACATAGTAGCAGAATCCCAGGCAGAAACCCAGGCAAAAATAGAACAATCTCAGGCAGAAACCCAGGCAAAAATAGAACAATCTCAAGCAGAAACCCAGGTACAAATTAAAAGTGTAGCAGAATCCCAGTCAAAATCCCAGCAACTAGTATTGGAACTAAACGAAAAGTGGGAAAAAACCAAAGAAGAGGTCAACGAGCTTAAAATAAGAACAGTACAACAAGATACGCGCATAGACCAGCAAGATGCTCGTATAGACAATCATGATGCGCGTTTCAAGAAACTAGACAATACCATCATGGAGTTTGGGAAAGAAATAGAATTTTTGCATGAGAAGGTACAAAGAGGAGGTATTGAAGGTGTACCTGTACCCAGCGCTTTGCCGACGTTCCAAGTCCCTCATTTTGACGGAACAACATCATGGGTGGCCTTCCGTCTACAATTCGAAAAGGTTGCAAAAGGCAACAACTGGGACGACGATCAAGCGGTAACCGCTCTTACGCTTGCTCTGCGTGGTGATGCGGTACAAATTCTCGAAAATATTTCCGGCGATTGCAATACCCTAGCCAATCTGTTAGAAGCGTTGGAGTCAAGATATGGAGAGAAACACCTCGAACATGTCTACAGGGCTCAACTCCGCGACCGCACACAGAAGAGCAGTGAGGGTTTGCAACAATGGGCAACGGAAATAGAACGTATTGTTCGGAGGGCGTATGCATCAACGCCGGGATTGATTGATACTACTACGGTGCAAGCGTTTACTGATGGAATCCGAGATGCGGAAGTAAGGGCTGCAGTTCGCCTGGGTCACCATCAGACTCTTAAGGCAGCCCTGACACACGCTCTGGAGGTGGAAGCAGTACGTCAAGATAGCCGACAACACCACCGCATTCGTGAGGTAACCCCAATAATAAAAACTCGGCAAGGACCAACCTGCTATGAGTGCGGCGAAAAGGGGCATATTCGGATCAATTGTCCCAGGAAGTCTAAAGGAAGAAGTACTTCTGGGACACAGGTGGAAGCAGAGGATTTAAACTAGGAACAGCCAGGGCTATGGGGCGAGTACTGGCTGGTCGACGTGAAGCCCCCATTATAACAGTATCACAAGTGGGTGTCGGAAACAGTCTTATTATAGAAGGAGAACTGAATGGTAAGTCATGTAGTTTCACATTGGATACTGGTGCATCAAGAACTATTGCACGACCGGAGCTATTTCCTCGGACCATAGCATGGAAAAGAGGGTCTTCACAATGCCGATTACAAACCGCCACCGGCCAACCAGTGCTCGTCCTTGGTGAAACGAATGTGACCTTGAAAATGGGTGATAAGACATTCACGCACCCTGTTTTAGTAGCGAATATTACAGATGATTGCATTATAGGACTGGACTTTTTGAAGAAACAACAATGCGTCCTTAATGTAGCAAAAGGGGTATTGAGTTTTCCAGAACAAGAAGTATTTCTTCAAGGTGGAAAACAAGGACCTGTGTACTGTTTAAGGAGAACGGTATTACCACCAAGATCAGAAACCTTAGTTGATATTAGACTATCACCAATAGGATGCCGTAAACGTTGCATTATAATAGAAGATTCTGAAAATCACCCAGACTGGATAACAGCAAGGACACTGATGATGATTTCCGATAAACCAAAAGTACGCATCATCAATGTTAGTAACAAAGAAATAATTCTTGAAAAGAATTGCATGGTGGGTGTGTGCGATCACGTAGCATCTTTGAGAAAAACAGAGGTGCACGAAAAGGAACGTGATAAGAAGTGGCAGGAACACGTATCGACACTACTCGAAAATTGTAAGGGCAATTTAAACAAGTTCGAAACTCACAAAGTTAAACAACTGTTGCATAACTTCCATGACATCTTCTCGAAGACCGACGGTGACGTGGGAAGGACCGGGCTAGTCAAACACCATATAGATACGGGTGATACACAGCCGATAAGACAGAGACCACGTCGTATCCCCTTTGCAAGAGAACAGGAAGTCACGGAAATGTTAAGAGATATGGAGAAAAATCGGATTATCGAAGCATCTACCAGCCCTTGGTCATCTCCAGTTGTACTAGTCAAGAAAAAGGATGGCAGTACAAGGTTTTGCGTTGACTACAGTATGTTGAACGATGCCACGAAAAAGGACAGTTATCCTCTGCCACGTATAGATGACACTTTGGACTTGCTAAGTGGCATGAAATGGTTCTCCACAGTTGACCTCAAAAGTGGATACTGGCAGGTGGAAATCTGTCAGCAGGATAAAGAAAAGACCGCTTTCTCCACTGGTCCTGGGAACGGTCTCTGGCAATTCAATGTTATGCCTTTTGGACTGTGCAATGCTCCAGCTACATTCGAGCGCCTAATGGAGCGCATTTTGGTGGGGTTGCTTGGTGATGCATGCCTGGTCTATTTGGATGACATCATCATTATGGGACGAAGTTTCGAAGAGCACCTACGGAATTTGGAGAAAGTATTCCAAAAACTGCGTGAAGCAAATTTAAAACTCAGTCCTAGTAAGTGTACTCTATTCCAGAAAGAGGTTGGATACTTAGGACACATTATTTCGGCGCAAGGAATTCGAACAGACCCTGAAAAAATAAAAGCCGTGTCGAAGTGGCCTACCCCTCGTAACAAAACTGAGGTACGCTCTTTCTTGGGTCTGTGTGCATATTACCGTCGGTTTGTGAAGAATTTCTCCGAGTTAGCGAAACCATTGCATCGTTTAACAGAGGAAAAGTGTCAATTTCAATGGAACTCTGACTCCGAACAGGCATTTGCGGTACTGAAAACTCACTTGTGTGAGGCTCCTGTATTAGGTTACCCTAGTAGGGAAGGCCGATTTTTGATAGACACAGATGCCAGCAATGTTGGTATTGGAGGAGTTCTCTCTCAAACACAAGGAGATCGGCAGGTCGTTATTGCATATTTCAGCAAATGTCTTTCCAAGCCAGAAAGAAATTACTGTGTTACCCGCCGAGAACTTCTAGCCGTTGTTAAGACCTTACAACACTTCAAGAAATATTTGATTGGGAGACAGTTTACACTTCGCACCGATCACGCTGCCTTACAGTGGTTGCTTCAGTTCAAAGACCCAGAAGGACAAGTAGCAAGGTGGATAGAGCAGCTGCAAGAATTTGACTTTGTCACTGAACATCGAAAAGGCAAGTCACACAATAATGCTGATGCTTTATCTAGACGGCCTTGCGAAGAATCTTGCCGACATTGTGCTAAACAGGAAAAGAAAGAGAACGTAAGGATTATCCAGGTGAACGCTTTGGATGAAGACTGGGATAATCGATCATTGGAAGAGGCACAAAAGGAAGATAGTGACTTGAAGACAGTAATCGAATGGAAGAAACGTGGGCAGAGGGGCCCGCTTGGAGTGAAATATCAGCGCTTAGCCCAACAGCAAAAAGTTACTGGGCTCAATGGGACAGCCTGATAATTGATAATGGAGTTCTGAAGAGAAAATGGGAATCACCTAGTGGACAGGAGGTCGCCTTACAGATAGTTGTCCCCTGTGATAAAGTCGCATCAGTGCTAAAGCAGGTGCACGACGGAGTATCCGGAGGACATCTAGGAGTGAAGAAAACCTTGGAGAAGGTGAGAACAAGATTTTATTGGGTGCATTGTCGCGAAGACGTAGAGGACTGGTGTAGGAAATGTGTAGCCTGCTCCTCAGTAAAGGGACCGCAAACGAGGGCCAGAGGTCGGCTGAAGGTGTATAATGTTGGTGCACCATGGGAAAGAGTTGCTGTCGATATAGCTGGGCCGTTCCCTATTACTGAAGAAGGGAATAGGTATATCATCGTCATGCAAGACTATTTCAGCAAATGGCCAGAAGCTTTTGCAGTACCCAACCAAGAAGCTCATACCGTCGCCAAAAAGCTAGTTCACGAGGTGTTCTGTCGATTTGGCGTTCCCTTGGAGTTACACTCTGACCAGGGTAGAAACTTCGAGTCTTCACTATTTCAAGAGGTTTGCCAACTACTCGGGATACATAAGACTCGTACAACACCATATCACCCTCAGTCAGACGGAATGGTCGAAAGATTCAACCAGACGCTAGAGAATCATCTGGCCAAAGTAGTGGAAGAACACCAGAGGGATTGGGACCAATACATTCCACTCTTCTTAATGTCATACCGCTCAGCAACACATGACAGCACAAATTGCACACCGGCGAAAGTCAACTTCGGCCGAGAAATTAGACTACCCATAGATGCACTAACCGGAACACCCCCCGATACCCCTATCCTAGCTGTCGACTATGTGGCCGACCTGCGGCGTAAGCTCGATAGAATACATGAGCTAGTGAGAGAGAGCGGTCTGAAAACCAGCGAGAAAATGAAGATCCGATACGACCGCAAGGCTAACGTGCCCGGATTTAAAGAGAGAGCTTTGGTATGGTTACATAATCCCATTAGGAGAAAAGGAAAGAGTCCGAAATTTCAAGCCAAATGGGAGGGTCCATACACGATAGTAACCAGGATAAACGATGTCACCTACCGGATAAGGAAAGGACCTAGAGGGAAGCTGAAGATCGTACACGTAGACCGCCTAGCTCGCTATTATGGATCAAATCATGCTCGGGACGAGCACGACTAAGAAGGGGGCAATGTTACGAATGCACCTTATGTCGAGGGCATAAGGTTCAATATCGCGTGACATGCAGTGCGTAACTTTTAAGCTCTGTAACTCGAGACCTAGACATTGTCTAGGTGTAATATAAAAACGCATTCCTAGACTTAAGGTGGCCTATCGAATGGTACAGGTTTCATCAATTTTGTCAACTAAGTGACGACATCGAAATTTCTAGAAGCCCGTTTCCGGTAATTACCGTAGGTACTTACTGAATGTACTCGAAGGTATGCGCTATTATTATTACGCTGCGATATCCAGTGAACAAAATGTAGAGTCAACACAACTCTTATGTTGACCGGGGAGAGACCTACGAGTTAGGCAACCACTATTTAATATACATATGTTAAGGTCATCTAAGATTTCCACTAACCTTTCCCAAAAGAGTCGCAACGTTCAGAACCCCACCTGAAGTGATGGCAGTTGAAGTCCCCCATAACAAGTACAGGGCCTTCTATGTATTCCACGGTACGCTTCAGGACTGGGAGTAAACTTTGGTGATGATGAGCAATATAGACTGATAGGAGGGTTATACCCTCTACCCTGCCGGACACAATGCTAATACCATCTACAAAAGCCAATGACACAGCCACAAGTGGAACACGATTGTTCATGCAGAAAGCCGATCATATAGCCATCAGATCGGTCGCATCTGAGAATATTGAAGGAAGGTAAACCGAAACTATGATTCGGAGTAAGCCAAGTCTGAGCGAGAGAACAAGCTAAGGGTTTGAATTTGTTTAAAAGGAATAAGAAGCACGTCTTATGCAGCACGCTCCTCACATTCCATTGAAGAAACACTAGTTGAGGCATTTTTGTAAGATTGAAGAAAGTTGATAAGTGAGGAGGCAACGTTGGACGGTAATTGAGTTTTATTAGAAGAAGACATTAAAGTTAAAAGAAGTTTACTGAGAAGTTCAATTATTGAGGACAAGTTTTCAGGAGATTGTGTGGGTTGAGTATTGAGAGCACAGCCATTAGGCTGAGAAGATAAAGGAGTGCTAGTAAGCTGCTGATGTACAGATTTATTATAGGAGGGGGAAGAGAAGCTTGGGTCTTTGGCTTAAGAAACACATGCGGTATGAGTGGGTTTGTGACTTCGTAATGTCAGCATAGCTAGGAGTAGAATTAGGGACTGTACACTTGCTTCAGCGTACGAAATCACTTTCTCAGCCATAATGGGTTTAATAGTCCTCTGCCTGCTGTACTCCGGACAGGACTTGCTATTAGCAAAGTGACCCCCAGAGCACAACACGCAGAAGGCTTCACTCTCAGCAATGCTGCAACCAACACCAGGGTGGTCATTGCCGCACTTGCTGCAGCGGGGTTTGGAGCGACACAGGGATTCTACATGGCCAAATCGGCAACACTTGCGGCATTGGATAGTAGGGTATATATATTGCTCAACGGTAAGGGATGTGTAGAAACAGAAAATGCGGTTAGGTAGAACTTGGCCATCAAATGTGATGACGCAAGTTTCTGTGGGCCTGTATTCTACTAAACCGTCTTTATTAACCCTTCGATTTATCCTCCTAACTTTAATTATAGGTCCACAGCCAGCTGGTACTTTTAAATACGCCAGGAATTCATCTTCCGAGAAGTCAGTAGAGATGCCACTGACAACGCCCATGCGGGTCATGTTAAAAGATGGGATAGTTGCTTCGTAGTGATTTGAGCCCAAAACATTATTAGACAAGAAGGCGTTGGCGTCCTGAGGCGATTTAAATTCCACGGATACGCGGTTTCGGCCAACACGCTTGACGGCAATAATAAAATTACTTAAGTTTAAATTTGCTAAAGAGCGACCAAATGTTACCGGATGTAAAGTAGATCCAGAGTCATTGCGTTTCCAGACCAGAAACGTGGACAATGAAAGGTCCTTTATAGTCTGAGAAGTAAAGGTTATGGACTGGCTTAATGGGTTGGGGGTGGGACTTAGGTTAGAAGGGGAGAAGCCGGATAGGGAGGTTGTAGGTATACCATCCGGAGGGTCCGGAGGTTTGGTTTTATCCATATACTTGGATATACGTCTTAGAGGTTATGATAAGTAGCGCACGTGTAGTCAGAAACACACCAGCTGGAAACGGGATAAAGTTGAAAATCTAATAATGAAATTTGACAGACTGTAATAGGTAGCTTGATGCGCTGTTATCTCACATCATGAGCATTTGTTATCTTAGTGTTGTCCATAATTTCTTTCTTTCTTTTTTGGCTTCGCACGCTTTATGCATTTAGCCAATGTCAAGTAATGAATTATTCATGTCGAAAAAGACGGGCGCGTGAACCGTCTTACGAGGGAGATTTGAGGCAAAGTCATGTTGTGGCCACTATGCTGCAATATTTCCGTTCTTTATGAATTATTTACTGAATGCACTTTTTACTACAAAATCACGCATTTTTATTTAGTAAATAACACTATAAATAATTTTAAAAGGCCAATTAACAATGAGCGTGACACTCAGCTTGACTTTCCCGCCAAAACTCGTTCATAATTTAAGACCGACTCTTTAAAAAGCTCTACTAAGATCATACTTCTACGAAGGCTTTCTCGTATTTCACAAATGATAAGAATCTTCTACATTGGGAGTATTGATACCTGGATACCTCTCTCTTAGATTAGACATCGTCGTGGTCTCACATGGATGATGGAGGTCGAAGTCGTTATAGCGGGCTAAATATCTGAACTTTGTCTTGTAATTACCCTTTGAATTAAAGCTATGAGAGAGGGAAATAAAAAAAAAACGTCATGAATTGTTCGTTACTCGCTTCGTAATAATTTTATGTTAAAATCAAACGGTAAGCCCCAAATAGCGGGAAAGCTGAGTGCCACGGTCATTTTTCATTGGACTTTTAAATTATTTATAGTGTCGTTTACTAAATAAAAACGCGTGATTTATGTAGTAAAAAGTGCATTCAGTGAATAATTCATAAAGAACAGTGAAATATTGTAGCATAGTGGTCACATCATGTCTTTACCCCAAACCCCTCCTGGTCGGCCTTCACGTGGGAAATGAAAGGAGATAAGTTAAGCTCCGGCTCACGGCCTGGACGGCGTTCCCGCTCGGGTGGTGGCCATCGCGGCCACGGAGATGGAGAGAAGGTTTCGGGACCTCTTCGACGCGTGCTTCGCGTCGAGGAGGTTCCCGAAACCTTGGCGGGAAGGCCAACTGTGCCTCCTCCGGAAGGAAGGGCGGCCGGCGGACTCCCCCTCGGCTTACCGGCCCATCGTCTTGCTTGACGAGGCCGGTAAGATGTTCGAGGGGATTATCGCCGCCCGCCTGAAGCGCCATCTGCGGGACGTGGGACCGGACCTGTCGGACGCCCAGTTCGGTTTTCGAGGTGGGCGTTCGACAGTGGACGCCCTGGCCCATCTAAAGGGCCAGGTGACAGAGGCGGTAGGAATGGGGGATGGAGTGTTGGCTGTGTCATTCGACATTGCCAACGCCTTCAACTCCATCCCCCACTCCACCATCCTGGAGGCGCTCCGGTTCCACGGTGTGCCCCTGTACTTGCGGGGCCTCCTGGCCAGCTACTTGGAGGACCGTGCCGTCCTCCTCGTGGACGGGGCTGGCCAGGTCCGGCGGTATGGCGTGGAAACCGGCGTTCCACAGGGGTCCGTTCTAGGGCCTCTCCTGTGGAACGTCGGTTATGACTGGCTCCTGCGGGGAACCCTCCTACGAGGCACGAGTGTCATCTGCTACGCGGATGACACTCTCCTCACTTCCCGCGGGAGCACCTTCCGGGAGGCGGCCAGTTTGGCATCGGCGGGCGGATCCTTAGTGGCGGGGAGGATCCGCCGCCTGGGCTTGAGGGTGGCGCTGCACAAAACGGAGGCCGTGTTCTTTCACGGCCCCCGGCAGCGCCCCCCACCCGACGCCCACATATTTGTGGAGGGAGTGAGGGTCGGGGTTGAGGCCCAGATGAAGTATCTGGGCCTCATTGTGGACAGCAGGCTGCGCTTCGGCCCGCATTTCAGCGGGCTGTCGACGCGCCTGCTGAAGGCTGCGAACGCCCTCTCATGGCTCATGCCGAACATGGGAGGGCCGAGCAGTCGTTGCCGGCGGTTATACACCGGCATACTGCGGAGCATGGCCCTATATGGGGCCTCCATTTGGGCGGACTCCCTCCATAGGAGGGAGAAAGTCACCGCTCTTCGGGCGCCCCAAAGGGCCATCGCCCAGCGGGCAGCGCGGGCCTACCGATCGGTAGGCTTCGCTTCGGCATGCGCTCTGGCGAGCACCCCGCCTTGGGAGCTCGAGGCCTGGGTGCTCGCCAGAGTGTACGAGTGGACGGCGGGGCGCAGGGCGCTGGGCGAGCGTCCGGCCCCGGAGTTGAGGGAGGCCGTCCGCCGGGAGGCGAGGGACGCCATCGTCCAACATTGGACGCGCGACCTCGCCTCCGCGGTGTTCGGCCGTCGCACCCTCGACGCCATCGGGCCGGTCCTGAAGGACTGGCTCGGCAGGCGTCACGGGTTCCTCTCCTTCCGTCTGGTGCAGGTACTCTCCGGTCACGGCTGCTTCGGCAGGTACCTGCACCGGATAGGACGAGAGGAAACGCCATCGTGCCACGATTGCGGCGCGGCGGAGGACACGGCGGACCACACCCTCGCGGTGTGCCCGTCGTGGGCCGTGCCGCGCCGCGATCTTGTCGCGGCGGTAGGAGGGGACCTCTCGCTGCCCGCCGTCGTCGGAGCGATGGTGGGGAGCGAGGGGGCCTGGGCGGCGATGGCCTCCTTCTGCGAGGTCGTGATGTCGCAGAAGGAGGCCGCGGAGCGGGAGCGAGAGGAGGATCCCCTCGCTCCGGCGCTCCGTAGGCGGCGTAGGGGCAGGAGAAGGCGGGATTTCGCCCGCTTTCTCCCGCCCTGAGGTGAGCGGCGGGCGTGAGGCACGGGGGTGCCCGCGCCCGCCCTGCACCGCTCACCACGCGGGAGCCACGGCCCCTCTTTAAGAGGGGCAAATGAGGGCCCGCCTTCTTAGGCGGGTTTCGCCGGCGGGGGAGAGGTAGCTGAGGCTGTGCTAGTTTCCCACTCCCCCGCCACTATGGCGATGCCGGAGTTGCGCTGGGGTTTTTAGTGGGTATACCGGGAGGCTCTCTCCCGGGGAGTCCCACATACCCCTCCCGTCCCCCGACGGGTGGGGATGCGTAATTGACATTTTCCCCAGCGAAAACAAAAAAAAAAAAAAAGGATAAGTTAGGATATAAACTTACTGAAGAAAAAAAAGTTACTTAAGACTAGGCTGTATGGCGTACTATGCCTTTGCCTTTTCCGTTCCTCTGAACGGAAAGAACTGAACAAAAAAAAAATGGCTCTAAGGTTTTAGCAACCAAGCCAAATCCTCCAAAAAAAAAAAGTGTCTTGTCAAATTATGTTGTAGATTTCAGATTTGTCATTCGTAATAAAACAACCTCGAAAGCAAATCTTTCGGAAAAAACTGTTATTGTAAAGTTCAAAATATGGGCAATTGGAAACTAGAAGTCGGAAGAATGGCCATGTACACATCTTTCCCTGTGGGCCTCTTTTTCTTCTTTAATCAACCCACTTATTTCGAGGAGTGGGTTACAAATACCAAGCGTCAAATCTTTCCACCAGAGAACATCGCAGACAGGGAAGCTATTCAACAACTCATCAAAGATATGAAAAAAAAGCAAATGGCAGCATTGGACAAAGAATAAACTGTTGATTTCTGAGCAACAACTTCACTGTTGCAAAGAGTTGTAAATAAGTGGTGCATTTTTATAAGACTTAGTGATTTCTTATTGTTTCATATAATTATATATCCATGATAATGTAGGTGAGTAACTGTTATTACTTTCTAAAGTGTCTAATGTAAGTGACCATAACACATGTATTAGTAACAGAAGGATGGTTCATGATAAAATATAATTAAAACAAATATTTTATTAGATATAAATACCAATAAACTTTTTAGAAAACTTAATCTACTTTAACTGTTTTATTTTTATGCTTGTAACTCAACACAACCCCCAACATAGTTGAACACAATGAAGCGTAGATTACATAAGATACTCCATAGAACTCTCCTATTACTCCAGAGACCATGGGAGCAACCACACCAGTTAGTGACCGCACACTGTTTGAAGCACCTATAAGGGTCCCTCTGTGACCGCCATCACTCCTCTTTAAAACCATTTCTAATGTTACTAACCTACCAATTGCATTACCTATAGCTAGCGGAATCAACCAAAAAGCATAAACAATAACATTAAATGATAATGCTAATCCTAATAAAGATATACTTGTAACTATAAAAACATGTAAATTTCTTATACTATAGTCTTTGTCATGGATATAAAAGCTATTAATGTAACCTATGAAAAAACTGGATACAGAACCTATAATACCTTGAAATGAAATTACATAACCAATATATTTTGGTGATAGATCATATTCTGTTTTTAAATAAAGTGAATAATTTGAGTAATAAACACCCATAGCAAAACCTATTAAAGCTTTAAACATAAAAATGTCCCAGTATTTAAACCAATCTATATTAAATAATTCCACAAATGATTGCTGGACACTAGAAAACAACTTATTTACTAAACTTGTTTGTATTTCTTTATTTTCTTCTTTTCTTTTTTGAATTGGTTTCTTATCTAACTTAGGCAGGAAATACACTAAACCTGTAAAAAAGACATGTATTAAAAACTGTTTTCTTGGTTGTACTATTAGCTATTATCATCTATTTCCATATCTCCTTGTCCAAAGCAGATAAGGATCAATCTTTAGCAGTGTACCATACACACACACACATACCTGTCAAGGTTTACCACAATGTTTTTGTCATTAAGCAGCATCCACTGAGTCCTAAATTTGCTACATTTGATTGTCTAAAATGTGGCAAATTCCATTTAAGCATGGTTGCTGGTTAAAATAAAATTGATTCTGAAATTCCTTTCCTTACCTGCATTGATGGCAAAACATATCCCTACAATCACGGCCACCAACATAAATCCATTTTCTGGATTGTCCTCAGCTATATGGCCTCCAATCACAGGACCTAAGGTGATGCCAGCACCTGAAATGGCTGCCATTTTGCCATATATTTCAGCTTGTTTCTGTTCGTTCTTTTCATAATCAGGCACTAAGGCTTTGGTCAACATCTGTGTTTGTTTAAACAGACCTGTAACATTGACATAGATTATTGATCTTCAACAATGACAATGGCACCCAACCAAGATATGAGATTTTCATGAATAAAATGTTATATAAATCATATTTCAAAAAGTTTTATGAAAAAACATACCTATTTAACTGTAGAAATTACTTAAGAACTACCTATGTATTAATAAAAACTTGTATTTGTATCAGTTGGCTTATCCGAACACATGTTTACACCAAAAAATAATGTGTATTCTATAATTAGTTGTATTGATTAATCATTTATTAGATGTAAACAAGTTTTAGTCTAGTTGTATGCAAAACTTGTAGACAAAATCAAGGTGGACAAATTAGTTAACAATACATTTGTGCGAAACAAATACACTGATAATTTGACATATTCATTTCAGATATTTTCAAGTATTCCTACAACTTTTCACTAGATAGCACTTTTCTCACTCAGCCCTACCTCCATAGATTGAAGAGTAATTTTTAAAATTGTATGAGTGCATGTAAGTTAACTAATTGTTATATGTACCTAACGCTGCTCTAATCACCATTATAACGAGTATTGAACTCGTGAGTCCAAGCACAGTGTATGCTATACCACATATAAGCAGTGTCAGTGTCAAAATAGTTTTCCGGCCCTTCAGGTCACTCAAACTGCCCTGAAAAGTGTTTTTTTTATTTTTAATAAAAAGATGTGTTGTCCAAATTTGATACACAGTACATAACAATAAATGTGATTATGAAGCAAGACTCACTATAAGAGGTCCCGAACCGAGCTGGAATCCAGCATAAATGGATCCAAGCAATCCCACATACAAATGGTTACCACCCATCTGCCGTACATGACCGGCTACTAGTGGAACAATCAAACCCACAGCTAAAAGATCCTGGAAAAAAGGAAAACTTTAGTGTAAGCACCGTTTGTTAATTATAAACAATTGGTAGAGGTGTTAATTCTTGTGAATCCTTACCAAGAAAGCCACAGCTTGCAGCAAATAAATTGAAAAAGACATTTCAATTTAAAAGTTTTATCCTACGAGTTAAAACACCACATAATATCGTAGGAAACTATAATTAAAGTTAGCGACAGGGGGGGCACACTTAGTACTTTATGAATTTCTACAGTCGACAGCGACATCTAAAGAAAAGTGTGTGAACAACTGGGCAGCCATCTTATTGACCTATAAAGGTCTTGGTTACCAGGTCGTAAAATTTCAAAAAAAAAAAAAAAAAAAAGCAGCCATCTTATACCAAGTCATATTTTTTAATTTCAATTTTCAAGCTATGGAAGCAAGATGGCGGATAGAGAATCAAACAATTTTATTTTATTTATACTCGTGTTGAATGAATATATGAAATATTGATATGATGTACGCACGTGTTATTGGCAAAATTGTGGTGTCTCTTCCACAAAGGCCATTGATCAAGACTTGAAGTTGAAGTTCAATTTTCATGATTTGTTGTCATGTTTCAACTCCCAAGAAAATATTGTATTTTTGACTATGATGCTTTAGGTAAGTGTTTATTACTGTACCCTACCGTATTATCTATATAAGTAAAAAGGTTTTTATGTTCTATAATATGTTTTTTTTTTTGCCCAAATTCTGATAAGTAATTATTCACAAATTTCATTCCAATTTCAGTTGCACACGGTGTACCCATTCTCCGACTCCCAAACCCTGAAAAGGACCCTGATTAGTTCGCTACTTTGATAGCCGCTGTTGGCAGCCAAGTTAGAGAAAGTGATCATATGAAGATTTATAAGAATATGTTCAAAAGAATATGTGATCACCATTTTGATCAATCAAGACAGCTGGAGGTCGTCTTATTTGTTCAGGAGCACCAACAGTTAATAAGAATCGTAAGTAGAATTAAGTTAGCTCAATATTTGTGTGAACACAACATTTGTTACCATACCAAATTGTTCCAATTCATATTTACAATCATTTGTGGGGTGACTTTTCAAAAGGACTTATTTCTGTGTGAACTCTAAAGAGAAATAGCCCCTTATGACTTTGTGAAAGGGCTTATTTCTGTATGAATTCTGCAAAAAAAATGCAGTCCTTCCGAAGAGTCTCTCCTCAATTGGATTTTGCTAATCAGTAACTTAAAAGTACCTACTCTGAAAATTGTGGAAGAAGCAGAAGTGTGTGTCTGACTTTTACTGACTAAAACCCACCCATGTTCCTTAACTTGCCTGTGTGACGGCCAGGGCCTCGGTTTCTTTTTTAAACAACCCGTAACGCTGACCCAGGAGGCATTGATCTTCGTGGACCCCGTCACAATGTGAACTGGTAATAACCTTGCATTGTATGTTACAGGTATTCAACAAATAATCAGTACCTTTGTGGAGACAGACCATAAATACTAATTTCCAAACTGTTAATTTCTGACACTTTCGGCTAATTTGTAATATTATTTTATTTCTGTGTACTTCATAATTAACGTAATGTTTTATATAACGATTTTATGTTTACATACTATCAGCTGTGAAGTTTTCACTCATAAAATAAATAAATTACTGAATACTTTGTTTTAATCATCTGAAAACCCAGACCTATAATATACATTACATAGCTACGTACGCATAGATACGTAGCTATAACATACATAGCTACGTATGCATAGGTACGTAGCTATAATATACATATCTACATACGTATAGCTATGTACCTGTATCATTCAGCTACATACGTATAGCTACGCACCTACATTCACTAGTAGTTGTTCACCTACTAAACTGAAGACGGCAGCACTTTCCATACATGCATATTTTACCGCAGAGTTGGCACTCTTTAATTATATACTTACTATACTCTTTGGTTAGCGATAATATACTGTAGGTAATGTGCCCAGTATCACCGTATCACATGACAGTGACAAGCTGTTATAGATGTCAACGTATTGTCATTATCTTATACCGCGTACATCGAGGGACTGGAATAATCTGCCGGCGGCGGTGTTTCCGTCGGACTACAATTTGAGTGTCTTCAAAGGCTAAAGTGAATAGGCTCTTAATAAACTAGTGCGCTTTACCATCAACGATTGCGTCACTGCTTACCATCAGGCGGGATTGCGGTCAAGCGCTGGTTTATATTTTAATAAAAAAAAAAAATCTTGATCTTATACTCTTAGTCGATTAAGCTAGAGGGCATGATATAGGTGTGGGTCGTAACGCCTTTTTCAGGAAACGTAATGTAACCGGTTACTTGATCGGCGTAACCTGTTACAAAACAAATTATTTTAATTCAGCTACTGGGATTGTTAAATATAACCACTAACTATATAGTTACACACGAAACGAAACTAGACGTGGTCCTTATTTCACGTAACTAGTTACAATAACCAGCGACGCGCGCCGCCGGTGTAATGCACAATACGGCATAACGTATGTATAATATAACGCATTTACAAAAATAACTACTTTTTAATTTGACTCGTAACCAGTGATTCGGTTACACATCGTGTCGCTGGTTATTGTAACCAGTTACGTGAAATAACGACCACGACTAGCATGATATAGAACGTTGTCATACCCATCTGACATCATCGACTGTCTTGTCTGACTGTTTGTCACTGTAGCTCTGCATTTCTATGGCATTTGTATTTGACCTTGAAAGGTCCTTGACTCTTGGACTCAATGAACCACCCAAAGTTTAGATTTGAGGAAATCGCAACTTCCAAAAGCTGAAGAGGGTCGGTGTACCATGCAATCCAAGGCTACATTCCGTAAAGTAGAAGCCAAGCAGGCAGTGAATAGACACGCTTTTGTTGTGGCAGCGCTGAATGCCACAAGTTTGGCTTCGCCCCATTCGGAGACTGCTTATAGTGCCACATTCATACGCTCTACCAAAGCTTCTCTTACGCCCAAGCACCTAGCAGATACCTCATTGATTCATAAATTTCCGCTTCTCTGCACGCCAGTCTCGCTCCTGTTCAATGGACAGGCATCCTTATCTATTTCAGAAGTCTATTATGTGTGGTTTCGGCAAGTTATTCAGACTCGCCTAATAGCTATTAAGTTTACTCACTAAGTATTGACATTCCTAGTGTGACACTTGACAGGCGGTAGCACAGCTGATAGTTATCAATAAAATTAACGAGGATAATGGAGATTTATTCAATAACAAAATAATACAATTCTGTGAACCACAATAAATATTTTTCTTAGAGTACCTATGAGTACTACACGGTTTTTAGTAAGTACTTAGAAACATAATAATGCTTCAACATGGTTACTGAGAAAAGTCTTAAGTTCTGCAATTAGTGTTTTATCTAATTGCTAGAAGCAGTCAGGATTTCTTTTTTACATTTACTTCTCGAATGCATTTATTTGACAAACTGTTGGAACAATAATACCTCATACATTTCAGGTCCTGCAGACCTTCAAAAAGTTGCATAGAACTAGAATGAAAATTTTTGCAGGAGATGAAAGAGCACTGATTGCTGGGAGACTAAAAATAAATGATGAGTTCCGTAAAAACAAACATGTTACCAATGAAGAAGCTATAAAGGCTGTATGAACTTTTTTTGATCAACATTTCTTGAACATATCACACTAGTTCAATTAGGTATTATGTTAAGAAAATTATCTCAAAATTCAGATAGTAAAAAAATTCACATATTCAATATTGCAGATGATTAAACTCGGAGAGGATGTGGAAAGAGAACTTCGCACGCAAGTTATTCAAGCTCGAGAGGTCAAGCCTGGTGTATTTGGTATATTATTATTCTTTTCAGTACAAATATAATATTTATTAGATTTTCAGTAAACAATACTGTATTATAAAAACCTTAAAGACTCAGTGCTTTACCTAATATTCTCTTTTGTATTTTCAGAGGCCAGAATTACAGAAGACACAGTTAAATTTGACAATATCCCATATGATGACAATGCAGTATTACCTGATGGAACAACAGCAAACAAGCCATGTTGTCAAGACAAAGCTCAAAACAAATAGTAGTTAGTTAGCTAGTATGCAAAACTAAATTATTGAATTAAATGTAGGCAAAAAAGCAAATGTGTTAATCACCAGATTTTTAAGTGACTAAGCCCATCCTTTTCATACGTTAAATAGTATTTAGATTTATGTTTAGGTTTTTGTAGATTTGTAATCAGTTTTCTTTTATAGATTGGATACCTATACAACATAATTTTTGTTACTGCAAAACCTGAATATAGTTTCTTCAGAATAAGGAACTGAATCGATTCCAATCATTTTTAGACCATATTATATATTTTTTTTTTTTTTTATCTTGTATTTAGAGGCTTCAGTGCACTCAGGGTGACTATGCCAGCCTCATGGGATCAATCCCAGTGTATCCACACACACATACACATCACACACTCACATATCACATCTTCAAATCTCACACTCCCGCTCTCCGCCCCTCTATCATTTCTCTCTCTCATACATCTCTTTAGGAACCCATAGATACACTGGGCCTCTTCGGATATTGGCCGGCTCAGAACCACATTGATTCCCCCATTATGGAGATCAATGCCTGCCAGCAGGCTCCTCCTCAGTTCGCGATACTGGTCACATTCCACCAACACATGAATATAATCTTCGGGCACCTGACACGCATCACACAGTGGCGATGATTTAAATCCCATGAGATGATAAAACTTGTTTAGTGGAACATGACCAGCCCGCAACCTGAGAGCAGCAACCAATGTCTCCCTGGAGAGGTTGGCACCTTCAAACCAAGGCACTGATCCCGGTGTGTCCTGTATGGTATAGTATCAGGCACCCTTAGTTTGTGAGCACTCTCTAAACGACATCTTCCATGTCTCTCTACATAATCTTCTAGCTTCTTTTATAATCTCCCCACCGTAGGGCTGATTCAAAACATCCACGCCATCATCTACTGCACTCCCTGCCAGTCGATCCACAATCTCATTCTCCAACAAGCCAACAGACCATATTATACAGTATGTTAAGAAAACCCTGTCCGACCCGTGAAGGTGTTGTTAGGTGTCGATAACTGATTCTACTCATCATCATCATCTCAGCGCATAATCCCGGTCGCATCCGCGGCCTCCGCGTTGGAGCCCGGGGTCCGCTTTCCTACTATTACGCCTCCATTTCGCACGATCTCTGGCATCCTGTGGTGTGAGATTGTTGGCACGCATGTCATCTCTTACAACGTCAAGCCAGCACTTCTTTGGCCTGCCTCGCTTGTTCCGGCCCGGCGGAGGCGCCATGGCAAGACATTTGTTACCCACGTAACATGCCGGTTTACGTAAGACGTGGCCGTACCATCGTAGGCGACTCTCTTGCAGTTTGTCTGCTATGTCACGGACATGGAGACTGCCACGAATGCGGGAGTTCCTGATGCGGTCTTTCCGCGTAACTCCACACATCCACCGCAGCATACTCATCTCCGTGACACGCAGCTCCTGCTTGTGTCGCTCAAGCACAGGCCACGCCTCACTGCCATACAGAAGGACAGGTCTAATGATGGTCTTATAGACCTGTCCCTTAAGCTTAACCGGCATTTTGGGGTCACAAATGACACCTGTCATCTCACGCCATTTTGTCCAAGCTGCGGAAATGCGTGCTTTAACGTCGCAATCAATGTCGCCGGACGCGTGGAGCACAGACCCCAAGTATTTAAATTGGTCTGTGCACTCGACCTTGTCTCCGCCTATGCACACAGGCATAGGGTCTGTGGTGTTGCTGGCCATGTACACAGTCTTCGCCACATTGAGTTCAAGACCACCGCTCTCAAGCGAGTTCTTCCACGCATTTACCCGCCGCACCAATCGTTCCCTGTCCGCGTCTGCCAGCGCGATATCATCAGCATACATGAGCAACCAGGGTGGTTGCTCATGTGAATTCTTGATGCTGTCTGACAAGACGTCTAATATCACGCTGAACAGGAACGGACTAAGGACGGATCCCTGGTGTACACCGACGGTGATCGGGAAGGGTTTAGTGTCGCCAACAGCGGTCTTAACAACGGAATCGGAATTGAGGTACATGTCTCGAATTATGTCAACATAGGCTTCTGGTACCCCTTTGGACCTCAGTGCCCACCAGATCACCCCCCGAGGGACACAGTCGAAGGCCTTCTGCATGTCTAAAAAGAGCATATGTAGAGGCGTGTTCTTCGATCTATATCTCTCCATGGTGATCCTTAGGGCGAAGATAGGGTCCATGGTTCCGTACCCTGGACGGAACCCATATTGACACGTCGAGACAGCACACTCCTGCCGGATCCGGGAGTCTAAAATCCTCTCAAAGATCTTCATGGTGTGGGACATGACCTTTATACCGCGGTAGTTACCACACTCCTGTACGGAGCCCTTGCCTTTAAAGACTGGAGTGATAATACTCAGCCTCCATTGGCTCGGGATTTTCCCGGACAGGAGCACGCGGTTCAGAAAGTTAGTTAACATGCCCACACCGCAAGGACCCATCGCCTTCCAGGCCTCAATGGGGACTCCGTCAGCGCCGACAGCTTTCCGATTCGCCATGCGACGAAGAGCCGTGTGGACTTCCTCAGGCAACTGATACTCGATAACTGATTCTACTAATGCATACAAAACCGGGCTAAACTTAAAAAAAAATCCCCCTAAAAAAAATAAATATTATTTCGCAAAAGGAGGTAACTTAATAAATGTGCGTTGACCACCCTTCGCCTGCCGTCCGCGGGGGGCGGGCGGCAGGACACGCGGCACGTGGTCGCATCGCTATTCGCTCATAATAATACCGGTGTTGTCACTTTTTAAAAATTACCAAATTTCGGGGAAATTGGAATTAATTCGCGGGAGAAAAAGATTATTTCAAAATTCAT
Source organism: Sesamia inferens (assembly GCA_037179545.1). NCBI lineage: Eukaryota > Metazoa > Arthropoda > Insecta > Lepidoptera > Noctuidae > Sesamia > Sesamia inferens. The sequence continues at coordinate 20,604,617 of CM073927.1, read as the reverse complement.
TTGTATTGATACTATGATGAATACGTAAAATTTTATATTAAATTTGGTCATGTGTTTACCTAACCTTTATTATCCTTATGGGTCGGACAGGGTTTTCTTAACATACTGTATTTATTGCCAAATACATTTAGAAATTATTACTAGAGATGCAACGGATATCTGGTATCCAGCCTATCCGAATATCGGATAGTTCTTTCTTTATTTTTTGGCTTCGCACGGTTTGTGCATTTAGCCAATGTCAAGTAATTATGAATTATTCATGTAGAAAAAGACTGCAGCGTGACCAGTCTTACGTGTGAGGTTAGGGGCAAAGTCATGATGTGGCCACTATGCTGCGATATTTCACTGTTCTTTATAAACTATGTACTAAATGCACTTTTTACTACATAAATCACGCACTTTTATTTAGTAAACAACACTATAAATAATTTTAAAAGTCCAATGAAAAACGAGCGTGACACTCAGCTTGACTTTCCGGCCAAAACTCTATCGGATAGTTAGTTCAAGACGAAACTGGATAAAATAAATATATTTATGAGTAATTATTTGCTTTATTTAGTTAGTATCACTTTAAACTTTGTTAAATTTGGGTATTGTTTGACGTTAGCTGCCCACAAAGAATAAGGGGTCTCAATTGCGATTAATTCGCACTGACTTCAGATAAAAATCCAGGTCACAGGTAATCACCGCCTGCGCAAACGGTTTTTTTTTTTTAATATATATATATATATATATATACTAGCTACCTCCAACGTTATTGGAGCCTTTTTTATAACTATACCCTTTCATATCAGTTCTCGCTATTATTCCTCTCGCACTTTTATTCCGCATACTAGTTATCTTTCTGTCATTCATCGTCTTTTAGTCTAATGGGTGGGACTCCCATTTTACTGTCGAACTTTCTACTTATTTATTTCGTTTGGGAAAATAATTATAAACTACAATATTTATTTATTACCTCTAACTTATTAATATTATACGCACTACAACACACTATTATTACTACATAATATAATTTTTATTTCTAAACTATTATTACTTATAATTAATTATTTGTAGTCTATTTCCCTATGCTTAAAATAAATATACACAATGGTGCCGATTCTGTTGTACACCCAACTAAACTAAACTATCACTAAAATTTCTAATTTTTAGTTTAGTGTATCTAAAAAGCTATTCTGCAAACAAGATTCTCTAATTTTAAAAAGCAATTTGACATCTCTAAAATTGAGTTTGACAATCGCTAAGTTGAATAAACCATAGACCAAGATTTCTTGGAAATATAAATAAAAAATGAATGAAAGTGAAGCAAATGATCTGAAATGCAAAAAAAAAACATGACTAAAATCAAATTATCTTGAATTCTTTATCAAAAATTATTTAAATGATTTATAAGGATTATAAACACGCTATAAAACTATATTGTTGTTTATATTTAAGTAAATTAAAATCCAAAACCTATTACTATTTTTATTATCTGTGGCCAATGTAATCATGCTAGGGTTGTAACCGAAAACGATTTAGAGCTTCGGCGGATCCATTTTTCGATTTTCAATAAGAAAAAAAGCCTTTAAGTTTTTCAAATCAACAAACTGCAGCATTTAAAGAAATGGTTCGGATAACATGATTTTTGTATTATTTATTTCAGTGTTATAGAGCTAATATAAGAATTAAATAGTGATTTTCAAAAAGAAAATACCGGTTTTTAGTATACTCGTAGTCGAAGGAAAGCCCTATCCAAGACATCCAATGATCCGAGCCTGTTTGTTTTGTTTTGACGATCCGCCATTTCATTTAGCAATTTTAGTTCTATTTTAATTATTAAGTTTTCTTAGATATAAATATTATTCTTATGATGCTGTCGTCATCAAGGAAACGAGCCACAAAAAGGCAGCAGGAACTGCTCGTAGAACGGCTTCATACAAATCCACTAATGGCCCGAGGTAGGAAATACATACGAACTTGTTATTTTATTGATAAATTCATAGCCATTTCATAAACCGCAGAAAATTTGAGTGCATCAAAATTAATTACAGGTTTCATTGACATTTGTTGTTACATTAATATACCTATTAGATATCAATTTAGGTCTAATACAACCGTCTTTTTTTTAGAAAATCAAGCTGATCCCGAGGTTATGGCTTTTTAGGCTAACCTCAGTAGCGAGCTGAACCAACTGGGCTGCAGCAGGACTGTAGAGCAGTGGCATCATGTAAGTGATTTTTATCTGATAAAACTTTAATTGGATTGCATAATTTTCATTGTGTTCTTAACTAATTTAATTTCAACAGATTTGGAATATATGGGTGGCAAAGGTAAAAACAAAGGCGAGAAAAATAAGAGACTCCATCAGGGCCACAGGTGGAGGACCGGCAGGGCCAGATCTCAGTGATATTGAGAATAAAATTTTTGATATCATTGGGTCCGCTGCTGTTGATGGTTTCGCCTCTTTGAAAAGGCTTTGTTTTCTTCTTTTCCGCTCATAAAAATATATAATTGTATAAAAAATACAGTGATATCCATAATATAAATACTAGAAACAAGCACAAATTTATTGTACCTACAACAAGGCTCAAGAAAATAGGTGGCTCTTTTAGATGCCAATGTATACATTTTTACAATAGACTTCCAGAGGTGGTTCAAGATCTGAGCCTGAATAAATTCAAATGCTTCATTAAACGTAAGTTGTGTCAGAAAGCATTTTATAGTGTTAAAGATTATATTGACGACAAAAAGGCTTGGGCTTGAGCTGCGTCCGATTTCTATGCTTACACTGATTGTTCTTTGATTTTTCCTCTCGTAGTTTAAATTTGCAATTGTTTGTTTTCTCTTAACTCAAAGCCAGTACACACTATGTAGCCAGGCATATTGTACGTTACGGAATTGCATCGCTGACAGGGTATTCGGCACTGGTGCAGCTGCACAGGAGCTAAACTTAGCATTCGGGAACACCGTTGGAGCTGCTGAACCTTGGACAAAACTGTCTTTGCATTGTGTAGATTCAATTTCTTAGTATTGTATAATTGCATGGAACACGTGTAAGCACGATCTATTTGCTGTAAAGCATCTATTTGTTGGGTTAGTCGTTTATTGACTTGATAGTGCTATGGCTGTTGAGAGTATGTCATGCTCACTCAAATGTCTCGCTGGTGGTGGCGTGTGTGTTGGGTCATTAGGTTCCCTTCAATATGGTTGAGCTGAATGATGCTGATCCATACGTCATGTTCGTGAACGGACGCCGTCAGAGGGGACTGGTCATCTCTTAGCTGCTACGGCGTATTTTAATTTCTAAATTGTTGTTTTTTTTTCCATAATGGACGCTCTCAGCGTAGGTACAATATGTTTCTGCATCGTTCTCACACGATTGATTTCAAAATGAATGATGTAATCAAATATTTGTATCAATAGCTTGATATTTTAAAAGAGTGTCCATGGAGTTTCTTGCCCGTTCTTCTCCATAGGTACCTACTTTTTGGAATGGGCGACTAGCTTTACCTTACTGACTGACCGAACTTCTGACAATTCAAAAGTGCCTGTAACTGGTTTATTTGAAATAAATGCTTTGATTTGATTGATTTGATTTGATTTGGAAATGGTAATTTATTTTAGCACTCATGGTATTTTTATGGATTTAAACATTACTAAGACTGTTATTATTGAGTACCAATAAACAAAACCATTAGTTATCTGTTTTGTTAGAGTCGTCAAGCTCATGACTGTGAAATTCAATTGCTGTTTTCTTTTTTATTTCAGGGAATACCTATCTCACCCTCACTACCCACATCGCCTGCCCATCCAAGTATGTCGCCCTCTCTACAGCCTGTACTGGAAGAGCAGCCTGTGGAAACTGGTAGTGGGTCTCCTGCAGTTCCACTGCGATTTGAGAAGTCGGATTACCCGGCGTCGAAGATTGCAGAGGAGTCCCCGCCCCCCAGTGCACCACAATTTGGTACAAGCACTGAATGAGAATAGTAGATTACTTCGGGAGAGTATTGTACAGGCAGCTGAAATTTTAGCAGCTGCCATTCGCTCTTCTGGCATCCCTGGCTTGTTTATTTTTAAGTTTTCTATATTTGTTGATTGTTATATTTTGTTGATTGTTTATATTTTGTTTAGGTTTAAGGATATTTGTAATTAAAAAAAAGTAAAGTATTTTTTTAAAAAAAGGTGTACTTTAATTAATAAAGTGATTTATAATTAATGATTGCCGAATTTCCCTTGCTTCGTCAAGAAAATCTGTGCTAACTTCCTCCACAGTCTGACTCTCCTCACTTTCCTCAGTCACATCAATTTCTTATTCATCTGTAAAAATACACTTAATTTAGATTTCTTATTTTTCAAATGTAAATAAAACAAAGAGAGTAAACTAAGTATAGTTACCATCAAATGAATCCAAAAACATATTGTACAAGGTGCAACATGCCAATATAATTTTAGCTGCGTTTTCTGGCTGGTATATATCATATCCTATGCAGACATCTAAATTTATTTTTCAGGCGCCCATTACACATTTCCACCACATTTCTTGCTCTTGTATGGCACTCATTGTAAGCAGCCTCTGCTTCAGTTGCCGGGCCCATAATAGGGGTCATGAGCCATGGCTGTAGCGGGTATCCCTTATCTCCTATAATAAATAAAACTTTATAATGTACTTAGCTGATAGACATACCCAGTAAGTAAAAAAGTTTACTTGTGGTGACCTACCTAAAAGCCACTGGGATCTTTCCCCATGCACAAAGTCATTTCTCAGGACTCTGTTTATTTTAGATGCCCTCCAAATTGCAGCATCATGGGTGGAGCCAGGGAAATTTGGATTGAGGCCAATAATCTTGCCCCTCGCACTGCATATCTAAAAAGTTTTTTAGTTTTTATTAAGGTTTCAAGAGAGTCTTAACAAAAAATTATTTATACTCACAAGTTGGCAGTTGATGCTATAATAACCCTTTCTATTATAAAATAGGTTGCCAGGCGCAATAGGGTGACTGAGTGGAGGTTTTGCTATGGCAACATGGGTCCCATCCACTGCACCTAATGTGTTGGGCATATTATATAGGTCTTGAAAACTGAAACAAGCAAAGTGTTGCATGAATAAGAGTGGGGCAGTTCTAAGTTTTGAAGATCCTCAAAATAAATATTTATTACTTATTCTTTTCAGTTTTCTTCAAATTTGACAGAAAAGAGTTTAAATAAGCCGTTTTAACATTAAACTCTGACTCTTAACATTTTTTTTTTTAAACTCAAAATAATAAATTGAACTTACTCAGTCTTAGCTGCTTCTTTTTCCTCACGGGTCATGGGAAATCTCAAGTAACGAGGCGATAAAGTTTTTAAAATTTCCCCTGCTGTTAGAGCTAGGCACCTGCTCACTGATGGCTGGCTAACCCCAAGTATGTTGTCTTGCCCAACAGCTGTTTGATAACTGCCTTGGGCAAACAGATTGAGTGCAGCTAGTATCTGAATATGAAATTTTATTATTATACAGATACATACTAAGTAATGACTACAATAGATATGTTACAATAAGTAGTAAATATTAAAAGTAATTACTACACACCCTACTTGTAGCGTGTTACTATCTGATAAGAAAGAATACAAGAGAAAGGAACCTTTAACAAAACAATACTGTTCTAACCTTTATGTGTTTGGGGATAAATCCTTCATCCAACTGAGGATTCCTTAACACATCCACCAAATAAAGTGTCCCAGATCTAGGGAGTCTACAAATTTTTTTGAATTTTTCTTCAGCTATATGGAATGGGTTACGGAACTGTCCCGCAATCTTTCCAACCGAATTCTTTCTTGATGGTTTCTAAAAAAAAATAGTTCTTCTTTATTTCATAAAATCTCTAAGTCGATTTATCTACAATTATCTTTTAAAAATCATAATGTAGTAAGTAGTACAAAGCTAATTAGATGTTCAGTGCAATAATCTCTATATGTTTTCACAAATAATTTTTGTATTGTATTGTATAATAACAATAATATTATTATTTACCTTTCTACCGAATCGACAATAGCCACAGCCACATAAGCTTCCATAATAATTCACGGCAACTCTAAGTAGGCCTCCGAACTCAAGAATTAGCAGAGAAATGTGCTTTGTAAATTTTAGTTCATGACAACTAATTTTATTCCACATCTTTTTAAACGCGATTAAAAATAGCTAGATTTAGTTTGACAGCTTTAATTTTAGGTGAAAAACGTCAAATTCAGAATAGCGAAATAGCATGTTTCGCTAAGTTGAGTAACTAAAATGATTTTAGAGCTGTCAAACTAAAATATAGTTAAGATGTGTCAGTTTAATCTATTTCAGAATAGGAAACGTCGTTTGACAGGAATAAACTAAATTTTAGCGATTTATAGTTTAGTTTAGCGAAATTTGTGACAACAGAATCGGCACCAATATCTAGTAAACATAGTATCATTATACTAATTTATTTCTATTAATTGCGGTTTCGGCTATTTTTACACAATAGTTTAAGAACAATTTTCTATTCTTTCCTCGCATGACTTCTGCAATGTTGTTTTTCCTCGGGTTCACGTCAAGCTGCTGCTCCAGATCATACCGCATTGCGGCATAAGCTGGACACTCCACAATCAAGTGCGGTATGGATTCGCTCACGCCTGGATCACAGACGCACGATGGACTCCCCTTACACTTAAAACGATATAAGTATTCGGAGAATCCACCGTGCCCCGTCAATACCTGCGTGAGCGTACCCGTTGGGTACGCTGGTAACCTGTCTCACTACCTATACGGTAGGCCGCTATGGCATCCGGAAAGAACATCTTCGTCACCGAGGCCGTCGCTCCAGACACATATCTCCGATTCCATTCATCGAGCGATTCCATTCGGACCTGGCGTCTGAGGAATGAAATCGGACACCGGTCATAGTCCGGCTTCCTCCGCAACGACAATGCTGCCTCCTTGGCCAGTTCGTCCGCCCGCTCATTTCCTGGCAAGCCTGCGTGGGCCTTTACCCAGAACAAGGACACAGCTTTGTTCTGCGTCGAGGCCTGAGCTAGGTTTCTGCGCGCCTGCACTGCCAGGGGATGAAGCGAGCCATGGCTTGTGAGTGTCTGCAGTGCGGACATTGAGTCACTGAACAATACATAGCTCGCCTCCTTGCGTTTGAGGATGATGTCGGTCGCTCTGCAAATGGCTAGTAGTTCCGCCTGGTAGACTGTGCAGTACGCGGCGAGGCTAAGTTTGAGGCTCTGGATTTCCCCAACATTATCCCACAAGGATAATGCGGCTCCCACCTTCCCCTCAATCCTGCTGCCGTCAGTGAATATTCGCACTGTCTGCACATTATTAGTGTCTACAAGCTGTTGGTCTGCCAGACAAGTGAACTCCAGATCCATTTGCTGAGCTGGGTGAGGGGCTTCTGCAAACCTCACCATACACTCCACGTCCCGGTCTCCCGGTATGTGCTGAGACGACCCTCTCTTTGCCTCATACAAGGCAGCTGCCTCTTGTATGCGGAGGTCTAGAGGAAGTATCCCAGACAAAACCAGAGCCGCGTCAAGAAAGACTGTACGGTAAGATTTGCAGAGCTTCTGGACGAATCCTCGTTGGACTGAGCCTAACTTCCTTCGTATACCTAGCTTTTTCGTAGCAGGAGCCCAGGCGCCAGCCGCATACATGATGATAGGCTCGATCGTGGCCGTGTAGATTGTGCGTATAATCTCCTGGTTGAGTCCCCAGCTGACCTTTGCCGCATGTGACAACCGCTTATATATGTCAGCCGCTTTCCTGCACACGCTCACTGTATTTTCGCTGAAAGTCAGCTTTTGGTCTATAACCAACCCCAAAAGCTTCACTTTTGTGATCATGCCAATGTCGACCCCGGCCATGCTAAGCGCTGGTGTGTCATACTTAAGCTTGTTAGTAATTACCATGGCACAAGTTTCGTGTGGTGCAAACTTCATCTTGTTTCTGACACCCCAGCTCTGAGCATGAGCGAGCGCTGCATTGGCACTACTAGCGACTTCCACCGCTGTGTCATCGTCGACGACAAGTACAATGTCGTCAGCGAACGCCTGCACGAAATAACCCATTTTATGTAGGTCCTGTAGTAGAGGGTCCAGCAGAAGGTTCCACAGGATGGGCCCACCTATTGACCCCTGGACGCAACCTTTGTTGGTATTTCTTGTGCATTCCTCCCCGTGCACCCCCCGTGTCCCCTTGTGCATATCTGCCCCTAACTTTTCTGCTGTCGAGATAACTGTCTAGTAGCCTCCTGATATTGACCGGGCACTTTTCCTCAGCCAGCCTGACTTGGATGGCCGGCCACCAGGCGCTATCAAAGGCCCCCTCTATATCCAAAGACACCAGGACAATTAGCTTCTTCAGCCTCAACTTATCCTGTACATGCCTTATTAGCGTATAGAGGGCGTCCTCGGTGCTCTTCTGGGGCATAAAACCAATCTGGCGAGTACTAATCCTGCGCAAACGGTTAAGTTTCGCCGGATATCCGGCCAAACTGCTATCCGTTACATCTCTAATTATTACAGTGTGGTTACGGAACGCGCTACGCAGCTTAAGCGTGCGCATGCCCGCGCTCAGCTGTCTGTACAGGTCAATGCACCCGGCTCGTGGGTCCAAACAAACAGAGTGTGGACCATATTTTTGTTGGGACAACCAAGTAGGATAACTGTTAGAGTTAATGTTCTAGGAACTCTTTTTGAAAATTTTCTTATTTTTATCTATGTACATATACGAGTATGGTTGCCTTAGTTACGTTTGTCTAATAAATATTTTTGTTGTTTCTTATCCGATAATATACTTTTACACTCATGAAATCGTTTGATTAAAAAGCACGACCTCAACATGGTAGCAGAGCGTGGTTAAACGTTTATTCCTGTTAGAGTAAGTTCTAACCAAACGATTTGAGAAAAGTATATTCCTAAATATGCAAAGTTTCAAGATTGAAATCGGCCATTTAGAAGGCAATGAAAATTGGCCGACATGGCGATATAAAGTTTTGCAACTGCTCAGGGGCACTGTTGAGGCACTGGAAGCAGTAGAAGGCAGACTAAAAAAGCCTGTCCTGCCCAAAGACGCCAGCCCACAAGATATCGAATCATATAAGGAAAAATTACAAAAGTATAATGAAGCAGATAGTAAAGCCTTGCTATTACTAACAGCAAACATGTCGGATACGACCCTACAGAAGATTATGAGACTAGAGACGTCTAGAGAAGTATGGGACGAGCTACATCGATTGTTTGATCGTTCAACAGACGACAAAACTTATACCTACTCACTAGATTTTTTCCATTATTGCAAGGATCCGCAGCATGATATGGGTACACATATTTCGAAACTATAGAATTTGTGGCATAACTTGACAATTGAGCTGATGAAGGAGTTCAAGTGTGAATTACCAGAAGTTTTACTTATTTGCAAAATTCTCGACACACTACCCGAATCATTTTTCCCGTTTAAGTCAAGCTGGTTACTATTATCAAAAGCTGATCGCAATATCGAAAATTTGACTGTACAATTATGCAACTTTGAAAAGTCTCTTACAAATCAACATAATCAGGCTGGGTCTACTGAAGCTTTTGCTACACAAAACAGTAATTTTTTTTTTTTTTTTTTTATGGGACAAAACCCGCCACACTTTTCCCAACCACTGCAACTCCTGAAAGCCAGAATCAACAGTGGCGACCGCCAGAAAAACGCCGAGCAATGAAGCTCGACGAGTCCCGGAGAAACGATTCAACTGTCTTGGGTCCCGCAACGAAATTAATCAGAAAAGAATAGCGGAGGAGTAAGAAAAAAGATATTTTTTCCACTTCCCTCCATAATAAGCAGGAGACAGAACAGAACTAGGCCAATCGGCACAAAGGGACATTATTGCAACTGGGAGAAGCCCAGATTGCCAAACACCACGGAATAAAATTTGATTAAGTTAATGGGTCCTAAGTAGTTATTAGCTGTTACAATTGATTCCAATAATAGGTATGGCAAAAGCGCCTGAACGCACGGAAATTGGTTCTAGTTTCTACAAGGTCCGTATAATAAACGACTCCGGATGTAACTTGTACACTATCCAACATAATATTGCGTTCATTCTGCCAAAGAACACACAAAACAGTAATGTAAAGTTTAATAAAAAGAAATGCAGCTATTGCGGGAAACTAGGTCACAAGATTAAGAAATGTCATAAATGGATGTCAGATGGTAGACCACCAAAACCTACACCTTTCAGTAACGAAGCCAAAGTAAACACTGTCTTGATGTACGTTGAAGACAAGCAAGAAGTGAATGCAGTATCGGAAAATGATGTGGACAGTTGGTACATTGATAATGGAGCGACCAATCATGTCACGAATCGAAAAGATTTTTTCACTACTTTCGAAAGCTGTAACACTAATACTTTGACTACTGCAAATGGAGCCACAGTTGGTGCTCTTGGTAAGGGGACTGTACATCTGATTTCTTTTGTCAACAATAAGAGGCAAGACATAATGCTTAATGAAGTTTGGTACGTACCTGCAATTAAAAAGAATCTTTTCTCAGTTCTGGCTGCCCAAGATAAACTGAATAACAGTGTCTTTACTTCTAAAAGAGAGACTTGCTCACTTAAAGTGAAGGGACAAGTTTACCTAATAGGAGAACCCTCTAAAAATGGAGGGCTGTATAAGCTCAATGCAAAAACAGTTACTGGCAATAGCACTGAAGAAGTGAACGTATTGTCCAAGTCCAGCCTTCAACTTTATCATGAGAGATTTGCTCACCAGAATAAACGACATGTTAAGAAAGTTATCGAACATGAACTTGGTATTAAAGTACCAATCGATTCTGAATTTTGTACTGGGTGCATCTATGGAAAGGCACATAGAAAGAAATTTGGAACAAGAGTGCAGGCTAAAGAACCTGGAGAAATACTGCATGCTGATGTTTGTGGACCTTTTCCCTATTCTTTTAGCAAGTACAGATACTTTGTTCTCTTCAAAGATGACTTCAGTAAATACAAATTTGTCTATTTCTTGAAACATAAATCTGAAGTTTGTGAAAAACTTGTAGCACGGGCGCTACACAAAGGACTATAAATCACTCACACCAGATCACAGCTACACAAAGGACCATAAATCACTCACACCGAGGAACGCGGAAGTCATGGCGCGCGTCCCTGCGACCCTGACTCCCGCAGCGAGGGTTCCTACCCTGGCTCCCGCAGCGAGGGTTCCCATAAATTTCACCCCAGAACACATCTGCAGGACCAACGTCCGTGGGAACTATAGCGAGTCGTCTAGCACGTGAAGACTGAACTGGCGCGGTTTCTACATCAACCAATCATACGCCGCGGCCTGCCTCGATTAGCGAATCAGCATCACGAACGCACGCAACACCGCGTGGACTTCCGCAGGACAGCAAGCTGATTCGCTATTGGTTACCCCACTATTAGTTAGAGATAGTTAGTATTTAAGTGATTGCATAGCTTGTAAGACACATCATTATACGACATCATTATACAACATCATTGTACATCATTATTACATTACAGTCCATTCCTTGATCACACTCTTGTATCGCGTCATTGTACACGTCAAATACATTGTACTCTTTTACATTCGTGCAATACACAAAGTTCGATTTATCTGAGTTTTAATTACGCGACACGACCTACGCGCTACATTGGTGACCTAAGCGACGTGAATCAAGACAGACGTGACGATATTCGTGATTAGCACATTCTAGTGGCTTCCCACAAGCGGGTCTCACCACTAGGATTTCAAGAGGCTATATTCACGGTATTGCTGCGTGATACACCAGAAGAGTAATCAGGATGGCGACCAGCAACGCAACACAGGTAAGAGGGCAAGTCGACACGCTCACACTACAAGCACGGCTGTCTGACTTTTGGCCGGCGTATCCCAGACTATGGTTTACACACTTCGAAGCGGTAATGGCGCCACAGAGGCAAGGTGATGACGCGCGCTATCAAGCAGCTATCGCCCGATTAGGCCTGGACGCACTTCAGCAAGTAAGTGATATTATAACCAACCCTCCCATTGAAAACAAGTACGAAGCCCTGAAGTCCCGACTCATCAGTGTCTACGAGGAATCCGAGAGCCGGAAGCTGCAGAAGCTGATGGATGAGATGGAACTCGGAGATCAGAAACCCTCACAGCTGTTGCGAAAAATGCGGGAACTAGCCGGACAGAAAATACCAGACGGTACACTGCGCATCATGTGGACCCGGCTACTTCCACCCTCAGTACGCGCTGTCCTCACCGTGAGCATCACTACAGACTTGGAAAAGTTATCGCAAGTAGCAGACAGTGTAATGGACAGTATCGCGCAACCTAACCAGGTCGCGCAGATTTCACGCACGAGCGATGTGGCTGCCCTACACGATCAAATAAGGCAGTTATCTCTGGAGCTGGCAGAACTCAAGAACAGGCAGGAATCCAGACCACGATCACACAGATCATCCGACAGACGGCGTTCAAGATCGCGTTCAACAGGCAACGATAATAGCAACCGCAAGTATTCAGAACAATCACTTATCTGTTATTATCATCGCAAGTACGGCGCAAACGCGCGTAAGTGTACACGCCCGTGCAATTTCAACAACAACAGTGCCCAGTCGGAAAACTAACGCCTGCGTCGGTTGAGGCGGCAACTGACGCGAATAACACTTCTCACCGCCTATTCATAACTGATAGGAATTCGCGTCTGTCATTTCTAATTGATACGGGCGCAAACGTTTCCGTGATACCGAGGACAAAAGGCGGGAGAGCAAAACGAACCGATTTCTGTTTGTACGCAGCAAACAACACGACCATTCCAACGTACGGAGAGAAAACCCTACAACTGGATCTCAACCTACGACGGCCGTACACCTGGAAATTTATCGTCGCTGCAGTCAGCAAACCCATCATCGGTGCAGATTTTCTGAAGCGTCATCAACTTCTCGTCGACATAGCCGGCCGACGTCTCGTCGACAAAGTTACCAACATGACCGTCAGAGCATCACTCATTCATTCCGCCGAACCTACAGTTCGAAGTATCGACATGGAACAGCCGTATCACCAGCTCCTCAGTAAGTTCCCTGATATCCTGCGACCATCAAGCATGAAGGATACTCCCAAACACAGGGTAGAACATCACATCGAAACTACTGGCCCACCAGTGTTCAACAAGTGCAGACCTCTTCCTCCACATCGCTACCTGCCCATGAAGAAAGAATTCGAGCTCATGATGCAGCAAGGAATTTGCCGACCAAGCAAAAGCCCTTGGTCCAGTCCGCTACACGTCGTTCCTAAGAAAAACGGCGACTTACGCATCTGTGGTGACTACAGAAGACTCAATGACGTCACCAAACCCGATCGCTATCCAGTCCCACGCCTCAAAGATTTTACCTACCTACTTCACGGCAAGAAAATCTTCAGCACTCTCGATTTAAACCGAGCTTACTCTCAGTTACCTATCTTCGAACCTGATATCGAGAAGACAGCGATCACTACACCATTCGGTTTATTCGAATTTCCACGAATGTGCCCAGGTCTCAAGAACGCCGGACAGACATTCCAGCGATTCATACACGAAGTACTCAACGGAATAGACTACGCGTTCCCATTCATCGACGATGTTATCGTTGCATCTGAAAATGAAGCAAGCCACATCGGAGATCTGCAGGAAGTTTTACGCCGATTAGACACGTATGGTGTCACTATAAATCCCTCTAAGTGTGTTTTCGGCAGCGAAACCGTCAAGTTCCTAGGTTATGAAGTATCAAGCAAGGGAATCAAACCACTTCAAGACAAAGTCAAAGCAATCACAGAGTACCTAAAACCCAAAACCATTCAAGACTTACGAAGATTTATGGGCATGATAAATTTTTACCGAGACAGTGTTCCAAACGCAGCCAGTACTCAAGCACCGCTGAATGCATTCCTTCATAATTCAAAAAAACGAGACAAGACGGAACTAAAGTGGGACAATCAATCGACAAAAGCTTTTGAGTTGTGCAAACAAAGCATAATAAACGCTGCTTTATTGTCTTACCCATCCAGTTCGCCAGAGGACCAAATCGCTATTTTTTCGGACGCCTCAGCTACCTGCGCCGGGGCATCTCTACAACAAAGGCGAAACAATGAACAATGGATGTCACTCGGATTTTTTTCTAAAAATTTTTCGGAAAGACAAAAGAAGTACTCCACTTTCGATCGGGAGCTCCTGTCAATACATATGGCAATAAAACATTTCAGAAAGATGTTTGAAGGCAAAGAACTCGTGATTTACACTGACCATAAACCGCTGACTTACGCAATTCGAAAGCCTCCTTCCGATAACGACACACCACGGCGAATTCGGCAGCTACTGTTTATCAGCGAGTTCACTACAGACATTCGACACGTGAGCGGAGCTCAAAACGTTGTAGCAGATGCATTATCACGAGTCGAAACTATCGATGTGCCATCACCTATCAACTACGACGAGTTATCTCAAGCTCAAGAAAACGACAGTTGTATCCCGACATTGTCTCAACAGACCAACATACAACTCAAGAAAATCATCTTACCGGGTACTAACAAGCCAATATTCTGCGAAACATCAACGCCACATGTTCGTCCATACTTAACAGCTGATTTTCGTCGCATAGCTTTCAACGCCGTGCACAGTCCAAGCCACCCAGGAGTACGATCCACACGGAAGCTGATGCAAGAGCGATTCTTTTGGCCGTCAATGAATACCGACATCGGCCAGTGGACTAAGACATGCAATTCGTCTCAGCTCTCCAAAGTACAGCGACACAATCATAGTGACATCGCAACATTCCCACCGAGCGAACGATTTCAACATATTCACGTTGATATCGTTGGACCGCTACCGACGTCAGCATGTGGACACAAATACTTGCTCACGATGATCGACCGGTGCACACGATGGCCTGAAGCTGTACCACTTCAGGAGACAACCGCTGAAATCGTCGCAAGAAAACTTTACGAAGTGTGGATATCTCGTTTCGGTTGTCCAATAAGAATCACTACCGATTAAGGACGACAGTTTGAAAGTAGACTATTCCGAGACCTCGCTCAATTACTCGGTGTAGAAAAAACCCGTACTACTGCATACCACCCGCAGAGTAACGGAATCGTCGAACGCTGGCACAGGACATTAAAAGCCGCACTCATGGCTAGGCTAGGAAACAGCAACAAATGGATCGACGAATTGCCTGCTGTTCTAATGGGTCTCAGAGCCGCTATCCGCTCCGACTCTAACACAAGCGCAGCGCAACTCACCTACGGTCAAGCAATACGACTACCAGGCGATTTCATATCGCCAACACCAGCTACACCGAAAATGGACCACGACTACGTCAATCACCTGCAAGAAGTTATCACGAAGCTCACACCTACATACAAATCGCATGCAAACAAGCGATGTATGTTCGTCCACAACGACCTACAAACATGTAGCCACGTGTTTGTACGCGATGACACCTTCCGCAAACCTCTGCAGCATCCATACCAAGGTCCATTCAAGATCATCGAACGTAAAGAAAAGTATTTTACAATCCAGCTACCAGGACGAATTAGCAATATATCGATTGATCGCCTCAAACCTGCGTACACAATCAACACAGAAGATGATCCCGGGCATACGAACAGCGAGACCAATCAAGCACCTGCAGCTACCACAGATGAGCAATCCAGCCTACATCCAGACCCGCATACGAGGGAACAACGTACCAGATCAGGCAGGATCATCAGGACGCCTGCACGCTACGTACGTTGCTAAAAAGGGGGGAATAGTGTAGCACGGGCGCTACACAAAGGACTATAAATCACTCACACCAGATCACAGCTACACAAAGGACCATAAATCACTCACACCGAGGAACGCGGAAGTCATGGCGCGCGTCCCTGCGACCCTGACTCCCGCAGCGAGGGTTCCGACCCTGGCTCCCGCAGCGAGGGTTCCCATAAATTTCACCCCAGAACACATCTGCAGGACCAACGTCCGTGGGAACTATAGCGAGTCGTCTAGCACGTGAAGACTGAACTGGCGCGGTTTCTACATCAACCAATCATACGCCGCGGCCTGCCTCGATTAGCGAATCAGCATCAAGAACGCACGCAACACCGCGTGGACTTCCGCAGGACAGCAAGCTGATTCGCTATTGGTTACCCCACTATTAGTTAGAGATAGTTAGTATTTAAGTGAGCGCATAGCTTGTAAGACACATCATTATACGACATCATTATACAACATCATTGTACATCATTATTACATTACAGTCCATTCCTTGATCACACTCTTGTATCGCGTCATTGTACACGTCAAATACATTGTACTCTTTTACATTCGTGCAATACACAAAGTTCGATTTATCTGAGTTTTAATTACGCGACACGACCTACGCGCTACAAACTCAAACAAGTTCTTCAAGAAAGTAAAACAGCTGGTCATACTATAAAAGAACTTTTAAGCGATAACGGTGGAGAGTTCGATAATGCGAATGTCAAGAAAGTTTTGCAAGAAGCTGGCATAAAACAAAGGATGACTATGCCCTACACTCCCCAACAAAACGGATCGAGTGAAAGGGAAAATAGGACGTTAGTTGAAGCTGCACGCAGTTTAATGCATTCTCATGAAGAATTACCTGTTAGTTGCTGATCTGAATTAGTGAACACAACTGCATATGTCCTAAATAGGACAGGACCTTCAAGCGTAGATGGAAAGTCACCTTATGAACTTTGGTTAAATAGAAAACCATCTATAAAACATTTAAGAGTAATTGGATGCGAAAGTTACGCCCATGTCCCCAAGCAAAAGCGAACTAAGCTGTCGAAAAAGGCTCAAAAATGTGTATTGATTGGTTATGAAGGTGATGATGGATACCGCTTGTTAAGCTTCAATAAAAATGGTAAGCCTACTCTTGTAAGATCCAGAGACGTCGTATTTAATGAGTCAGCATTAAACTCAATTGGTTTTGACGATCCTGAAGATAATCAAGAATATCCTTCAGTTGAAGTTCATTATCCAATTACTACACCTTTGATGTGTGATGCAAGGGAGGATATACGTAACGTAGTCAGCTCTGACAACAGTCCAAGCCTAACTGTGCCTCCCACATCTCAAGGTTTTGCTGAACCATTACAAGAGTTTCCAGAAGCTTCACCACTAAGCTCACCTCGATATGAAGATGCTTTAGCTGACGAAAACGGTGATGATCATACTGGCACACCAGAAGACATAGAGGACTTAGCAAATGATAGTCTTAGAATGGTTTTACGAGACAGACTTCTGTCTCGTAAAACCAGCTGACTTCAGCTGAAACCACCGCAAAGATTCCATGACTATGCGATGTCAGCGTATGATGATATAAGTACGTTTATTGAGCCTAAATCTTATAAAGAAGCTGTTAATAGTCCTCAAAAGGAACAATGGCTGAAAGCTATGGAAAATGAGATTAAATCACTGGCGGAAAACAAAACTTGGATTTTGGTAGACCTACCCAAGGGTCGTAAACCAGTGTCCAGCAAATGGGTCTTCAAAGTAAAGACAAATGCTGATGGAAGTCTTGATAAGTTTAAAGCTCGACTAGTAGCTCGAGGCTATACACAAAAGAAAGGCGTTGATTATGATGAAACGTTCAGTCCTGTCGCAAAAATGACAACGGTTAGAACGCTATTAAGCATTGCCGCAAATGAAGGCTTGACACTCGCCCAGTTTGATTTTATTTATTTATTTATTTAATCACACACTTTCTACCATTACAGGTTGCTTAACCTAATGCGGCAGAAAGGATACATTAAACATACCTTGTGGAAACCTACACATATAATAAATAAAATTAAATTAAAACAAAACTAATAAAATTTAAACAACAGAATAAAAAACTAAAAAATAATATTAAATCTAAAACAACACTATTCCATACAAGTTTGTTCAGTAAACATATTTCCGAACATTTGGAGGAATAGATTAGCAGCTATTTTCAAAATGATTCTGACTGCCACAGAGTGAAACGCCACTAAGATGCTGGATAGCACAGTGTCATTAAAAGAACTCTTGCGAACTCACTAAAGTGACATGTCCATATATCAAGCCTCGTATGGAGAAGGTTTATGGTGGCCATCGCTCTAACGAGAGGCGTCCTGGCAAGTAAATTGGTCCTGGCTGTTGGCGTGGCTAGTAGTGGTGGGCGTCGCCGCCTCCAAATATATTTGTCCGGAACAAATATGCCTATGCGACCTAAAACCCCAGGGTTATCTTCCAGGCCTCGCAGTAACTTGACCAAATACGTTACCAGAGCGAAGTCCCGCCTCACCCTTAACTCATTATATCCTACCATGCCCAGCACGAATAACGTGGGGTACATTAGCGGGTAAAATGGATACACCCCGTATAATTTCAGATATAGATATCGTGTAAATTTATTTTGAATACGCTCTAACATTACCGCGTATTTTGCCTCATGTGGAGCCCATATGACAGCGTTGTGTTCTAAGTGACTCCTAACAAGCGCATCGTAAAGGACCTTAATTGCTGAGATGTTGGTGAACTGCCGAGTCTGTCTCATTATAAATCCCAAATTTCTGAAGGCCTTTTTACAGATCTTTGTAATATGCTCTCGAAATGATAGGTCAGGAGTCAGAGAGACGCCTAAATCACGCACCTGTGTGACTCGCTGTATCAGAACGTCTTCCATCACGTACGCATAAGATAGCGGTGAACGCGAGCGGGTGAAACTCATCACCGAGCACTTCGATACGTTAAAATACAGCTTGTTCATATGGCTCCATTCCACTATCCTATCTATATCATCCTGCAAACGTACGCAGTCCGACTCTTCCTTCACTTCTAATAACAACTTGAGGTCATCAGCAAATAATAAACAGGTACCATGTTTGACGACCTTCGGCAAATCGTTTATCATTACTAGGAACTCGAGAGACCCCAAATTGCTACCCTGACTTACCCCGGACCAGGTATAATATGTGTCAGACTCACACCCCTTGAAGTCAACATACTGCTGCCGGTCCCGCATGTAGCTAGCAAAGAATTGCAACAGATGTGGTGAGCCTCCAATTTCTGCCAGCCTACATAGAAGCAGGTCATTGTCTACAGTGTCAAATGCTTTTTTAAAGTCGAAATAGGCAACATCCACCTGCATACCGGCATCTACCACTGGCACAACTTTCCCCATAAAGTTCAGCAAATTTGTGGCTGTGCTGTGTCTAGGTCTGAATCCGTGTTGGGCATCCGATAGTTGCACATTGACCTGCCTCAGCATGCAACGCTGAATAGCAGATTCAAACACCTTAGCCGGTGTTGACAGCACTGCCACCGGTCTATAGCCGCTAATGTCAGACCCTGCTTTACTTTTGGGCACAGGAATGACCCGCGTAATTTTCCACTGAGTGGGGAACGTAGCTGTCTTGAGACATATATTAAAGATATAATGTAGTGGTTCTATTAGTACCCTACAACAATCTCTAAACAGGAATGCTGGTATACCATCAGGACCTGCAGAGCGCTTTGGTTTTAAGCGTTCGAGTGCCTCTTTTACGACGTCCATACTAAGCGAGCTAACCTGAACGTGAGCACTACTCCCTGCCCTGATCCTTGCCGCCTGCTGCGGGTCTAGTCGTGGCTGTTCCTGATTGTACACCGAGTGGAAATATGTTGCGAATTGATCAGCACACTCTTGGTCCGAAAGATGCTGACCATCCCGCACAATGGTCTGCTTACCAGTTATATTTCTTTTCGATCGTATATATTGCCAAAATGACTTAGGGTCTTTTGCAAACTGACGCTGGATTGTGTTCTGATGTTGAGCGTGAGCAGTTTGAATGGATTTTTTTAATCGCGCCCTACAATCCGAAAAAGCGTGATAGTCCTCCTTATTATTAGTAGTTTTAAATTTTTTATGCAGTCTAGCTTTCATTTTTAAGTCTTTTATTAATTTGGCCGTATACCAGTGTGGAAAAATATTAGGTGGTTGTATACCTTTTCTCTTCCTAGGGACACATTCATTTAAAATATTATTTAATATGGTATAGAAACAGGGTAAAATATTTTCCACATCCTGTATTTCGTATAAACTAGTCCAGTCCGTTGAAGCAAGCATGGAGTACAGTCGCTCGTAATCCGCTTTATAAAAATCCCAACGCGTTCTGCGTGCACTTGTACCGCGTGTGCGCGAGCCATCGTCGCCAGCGGCGGGCGCAGCACGGGCCGGGCCGAGCGCCGGCGCGAGGGGCACGCTCACCGCGAGCGGCGGGTGATGCGCATCGACCGGGACTAGGGGCTCGTCCGCTAGTGCCACCGATACCTCTTCTCGAAAACCTGTGTTTAACACCAAGTCAAGCTGCCGACCCAAGCTATTAGGAACATGATTACTTTGAGTGAATTCGCAGTAGGACATGAAACATTCGTAATAATTATTTACATTTATGGAACTTGAATATAAATTAAAATCGCCTAATACTACAATTTCCTTATATCTAGTACAAAAATTTTCTATTATTCTAAATAGTATTAAAAAATCATTTTCTGTACTACTGGGCGGTATATAAACAACACAGCACAAAAATAAAAATTTGTTTTTTAAGTGAACGGTAGCACATACCATTTCAAATACGCAGGTATCTAATGATGCTTCGGTAACGCTTACTCGTCGTAGCTCAAAGCGGTGTGTGGCCACTAAACACGTACCACCTTGCTTCCGACCATCCGCTCGATCACAGCGAAGTATTTGGTATCCAGGAGGGATTATTTCAGCATCATCGATTGATCCATTACAGCCAGTCTCCGTAATTGCATATAAGTCCGAGTTCAAACATTGTATCTTATCTCTGAAATCATCCAACTTTGTTCGAAGACCCCTAACATTCTGATAGAATATTTCAATGTTATGAATTTGACGTTTTCTTTTGGGTTGATCTCCGAAACCAAATCCACTCATTAAATTCCGTATTTATAGGCCATACGTCCGCCACATTCAATTTGTCGTACCATTTTTCAGGGACGCCTACAATAAACGAAGAATAATCTCGCTCAGTCTTATGATTAATTTTATTAACTTTAACATATACATCAGGGCCACAAATATTCCTCACATGGTCAGTCACGGCTTCCAAAGTGGTATCCGGGTGCAGTCTCCAAACATGCAGATGTGTATTCCTTTCCAAAGCTTTAATTGCTCTCAATTCTACATTCGTACCAACTCTCACCTCTTTAAGTCGCTGGTTAACTCTTCGATTTTGAACGATCGACCAGTCGCCTTGATTGTCTTCTACGATATCATTACACGGCACATTTGTCTTTAATGGGCTAGTACTATCCGACGATGTTGTTGGTGATACAGCGGATTTTGTGGCCCCACCTTTGTTTACCTTTTGAACTTTTTCAACGGTTTTGATGTTAATATGTTGTCCTTGCTGCGAATTAGTCGACACTTTATTCACCTTTCCCGAACTTCTCTGTTTACTGACTGCTTCCGCAAAGGTAGTAATCGATTGTTTATCGTCAGCAACATGTACCATTTGTCTGGTTTGATTAATTTTAGCATCGACTTTTTGTTCAAGCACCCCCACAATTTTAATAATATTGTCTAAGTCCTGTTTTGTTTGCGAAAATTGGTTTAGCAAGAGTGATATAGCATTTGCCTGGCTATCCATGCGAGCTATCATTTCAGATCGAAATTCCTTCAATTCCTCCAGCACTACAGAGTCATCATCCATCATTGTAGGTGAAAAGTTAGATTGACTTCCACGCTGTAGGTTTATATTATTGCTGGGTGTGGTAACAATATTAAAATCAGTGTTAGTTTTAATTGGTGTCTCTAAGTTTCCTCCTTTAGGATTTGAGCACACGCATTCCGGACAGATCCATGTTTTTTTATATGCTGCAGAAAAAGACTTAAAAGTGTCTATGTTAATGTCAAGACAAGTCAAATGGTACTTCTTGTGACATTTTTCATTTGAACATTCCAAATAGAAGTTGCTTATGTCTCGACCGCATTTCTTTATGGTTCGTTAAATGAAGAAATTTATATGAATCAACCTGATGGCTATAATGATGGATCTAAGAAGGTGTGTAAATTGAAAAGAAGCTTATATGGTCTTAAACAAGCCCCTCGATGCTGAAATAAATGCATGGTTGATTATTTGAAAACCATTGGGTTTAAACAATGCGATACAGATACATGTCTATTTATTCGAAATCGTTCAAATGATAAGATTATTCTTGCGCTATACGTTGATGACGGTCTTATAGCTGCATCAAATCCAAAAGAATGTGTTAGATTTATATCTGAGTTAAAGCGAAGATTTAAAATCACAAGTAAGGATGCCTCATATTTCTTGGATTTGGAAATTATGAATGTGAGTGGTGATATCACGGTTACACAGAAGCATTACGCACAAAAAGTGTTGGATCGTTTTGGAATGTCTGAGTGTAAACCTGCAACTACTCCTATTCTAAAGGATGGGCAGGATGGACACCTAAATCAAGTGAAAGATTCAGTAGAGCCTGTAAACTTTCCATATAGAGAAGCTGTTGGTGCTCTAGCATATCTAACAGTTGGAACCAGACCAGACATGGCGTATGCTATGAGTGTAGTGTCCAGATCACTAGAAAGCCCAAACAAAGACGATATCCAAAGACTGAAACGTGTCTTAAGATACATCAAAGGAACTTTGGATTATGGAATCACATATCAGAAAAACAACAATAGTGGTATTTTAGACTGTTACAGTGATTCCGACCATGGCGGCGATAAAACCACTGGCAGGTCAACATCAGGCATATTGTGTATACACTCAGGAGGAGCAATATCCTGGTCGAGTCGACGACAAACATGTGTTGCTCTTTCAAGTACGGAAGCTGAACTAGTTGCAGCTAGTGAAGCGGCTAGAGAAATAGTCTGGATCAAAAGGCTTTTTGCAGAGATATCAAACCTAAAGGAGATTCCTGTGCTCAAGGTTGATAATGACGCAGCCATAAAGATCTCACACAATCCTGAGTTACATAGGAGAACGAAGCATATTGCCATCCGTCATTTCTATGTCAGAGAACTGGTGACTGCTGGTGAACTATCAGTACAGTATATACCAACTGAGTTTCAGTTAGCGGATATACTAACGAAACCTCTGCACCAGCCTAAAATTGTTTCTATGGCAAAGCATATGGGATTAAAAAAATAAAGAAACATTCAAAAAGGGAGGATGTTAGAGTTAATGTTCTAGGAAATCTTTTTGAAAATTTTCTTATTTTTATCTATGTACATATACGAGTATGGTTGCCTTAGTTACGTTTGTCTAATAAATATTTTTGCTGTTTTCTATCCGATAATATACTTTTACACTCATGAAATCGTTTGATTAAAAAGCACGACCTCAACAATAACAAGCTCATAACTTTGTGGTTCTTCATTATATCTTTTTGTTTGTTCATAGATTCATTACATAAAAATACTGAACACGGATTTCGGGTTTCGCATAAACAAAAAATTATGTTGTATTTTTAATAGTTGGCTACAAAATTTAATATTTATCAATGTCAAAGAGATTTAAGATAAATAGAGAGGGCAATGTGTCAAAAACGCATAGAAAAACTGTGATCCCATGGCCCAGTTCCGCCATCTAGTACAATATAGAAAAATTAGATCGACAATTGGAGACATCAAATAGTAAAACTGAAATAAGTTTACATAAAATATATTCAGCTATCGCGCGGTAGGTGGCCAGTGTGGTCTATGTTGCCAGATCCGATTTAATACCCTAGTGTAGTTCAAATCGGGTAAATAAATATGGAAAAGTAAACAAATTAAGTGAAACTTGTCTTGTACAGAGATCAAAAACTGTTTTAGAATTTTATTAGCTGCTATTCATTTTCCGTGACACCGTCTATTGGCATTTTAGATGTGTTATGCTTACGAATTATTTTAATACTCAGTTTATTGCGATTTTTGACTATAATAGACTTTTTAGGCCATAAAGCGCATTTTGTTTTGAAATTTTTGTTTGCATTTCGTTTTTACCAAAATGATTCTTTTCTACACGTTTATTTGCAAATATTTTTAAATGGCAATGCAAAAAACTGTGGTAGGGCTTGTATCATTTCGATATAAAATTATCGATAATATTCAAAGAAGTTACTACGACGATGTTTATTCGCATTATGATAGCTTGAAACAAAAAATTACGTAGCAGAAAAATTATAGATATTTTCAATGTTTTCAAGTTTCTATTTATATAAATATTTTAATATAACGGGCGTTAAAGTTTAAATTTGCCAATTAATACTGAAAATCTAAATAATTGTTTATTTTTTCATTTTTAATTAACACATTTAATCAATATAGTTACCATTATTATGTATACATTGCTGCCTTCTAATAAGAAAGTCGTTTATACCTTTGCGATAGAATTCTGAGGATCTAGATTGCACAAACTGTGTGAAAGCAGAACTGTCTAATGTGTGAATTAATTGTCCAAATCACGACGAAAATGGTAGTCTGCTGGAGCAAGATCTGGCGAACTAGTTCCGTACCATTCATTATCTTTAAAAATGGGAGCCTTCAATATTTATTATATTTTTAATTTGAATATACAGTATGTTAAGAAAACCCTGTCCGACCCGTGAAGGTGTTGTTAGGTATCGATAACTGATTCTACTAATGGATACAAAACCGGGCTAAACTTTAAAAAAAAAAATCCCCCTAAAAATAAATATTATTTCGCAAAAAGTGGTAACTTAATAAATGTGCGTTCACCCTTCCGCGGGCGGCGGGCGGCAGGGCACGCGGCACGTGGTCGCATCGCTATTCGCTGAATAATAATACCGGTGTTGTCACTTTTTTAAAAATTACCAAATTTCGGGGAAGTTGGAATTAATTAGCGGGAAAAAAAGATTATTTAAAAATTCATTTGTATTAGTACTATGATGATTACGTAAAATTTTATATTATATTTGGTCATGTGTTTACCTAGCCTTTATTATTCTGTGAACCTTTTAAGCGTCTATCTGTTATTAATATGGAGCAAAAAATCATGTTTGTTGTATGGGAAAATATTTTATTTAAAATAAATAATATTTTATTTTTTTTATTTTTAGCACTTGTCATAGCGGCAACAGAAATACTAACATAATTTCTAGAAATTTCAACCGTCTAGCTATTACGGTTCATGAGATACACCCTGGTGACAGAGGGACAGACGAACAGTGAAGTCTCATGAATAGGGTTCGTTTTACCTTTTAGGTACGGAATCTTAAAAATCACAAAGTAGCTTGCAATCATTGTACTACATATACGTACCTACATATTTTATGAATATATTTCATTATAAATAAGTTATCTAATTTATGTACTTGAAAAACCAACCAACCATAAATGTTATCCCAATTTTTACGATTAAGTGGAAAAGTTCTAAAATTAATAACTTACTAATTCATTACTAGTACAAGGTACCGATCCTTTTTTTTTAAATTTGATCGACAAATCTTCTTTCTTTATAAAGTAGATATCTTCACTTTTAAAATGCTTTGAGCATAATTTCGACGAAGTAGACGGAAGCCAATTTTCTTCTCTACGGTCTATCTGGACAAATCGTATACACTTTTCCCGTACAACATAATTTTTATTCGAAAACCTAAAATAACATAAAACCTATTCAATTTTGTTCATTAATATGACAAGATTATGTTCAAATAGAGTTACTAATAAATAAACTTGAAATATAGTAATATTTTAAGTTTATTTAGCTATATTTTAAATGACAATAAAATATAGCTATTTGTTTTCAACTTAATAAGTATTATCGATAACTAAATCGATAAACAACCTTACTACATCTCTACATGAAAATAGTAAAACTATTCAACAATAGAGGGCGCTTATTACAATAATAAAAAAGTTTCTAGATCTATTTAAGAATTTTTTTAAATTTTAATTACAGACTAAATATAAATAATTCATACAAAAACATTCCGAAGTTACGTCCAGTCATTTTACCATAACGAGATGTACAGTAACGCAAAGCGCAACAGGGCATATTTCCTTCGAAAATGTTTATTCTTGGTGGACACATGTTACGTCTTGACGCGGACACTAGACTGAGCGACTTTTAACCAAGTCGACAAAAGTATTGGCTTACAATTTTGTTCGTGATGTCCTGTCTATTGTAAATATAATTTTAATGTCTTTGATCAAAGAGATTTAAGATAAATAGAGTGGGCAATGTGTCAAAATCGCATAGAAAAACTGTGATCCCATGGCCCAGTTCCGCCATCTAGTACAATATAGCAAAATTAGATCGACCATTGGAGACATCAAATAGTAAAACTGAAATAAGTTTACATAAAATATATTCAGCTATTGCGCGGTAGGTGGCCAGTGTGGTCTATGTTGCCAGATCCGATTTAATACCCTAGTATAGTTCAAATCGGGTAAATAAATATGGAAAAGTAAACAAATTAAGTGAAACTTGTCTTGTACAGAGATCAAAAACTGTTTTAGAATTTTATTAGCTACTATTCATTTTCCGTGACACCGTCTATTGGCATTTTAGATGTGTTATGCTTACGAATTATTTTAATACTCAGTTTATTGCGATTTTTTACTATAATAGACTTTTTAGGCCATAAAGCGCATTTTGTTTTGAAATTTTTGTTTGCATTTCGTTTTTACCAAAATGATTCTTTTCTACACGTTTGTTTGCAAATATTTTTAAATGGCAATGCAAAAAACTGTGGTAGGGCTTGTATCATTTCGATATAAAATTATCGATAATATTCAAAGAAGTTACTACGACGATGTTTATTCGTATTATGATAGCTTGAAACAAAAAATTACGTAGCAGAAAAATTATAGATATGTTCAATGTTTACAAGTTTCTATTTATATAAATCTTTTAATATAACGGGCGTTAAAGTTTAAATTTACCGATTAATACTGAACATCTAAATAATTGTTTATTTTTTCATTTTTAATTAACACATTTAATCAATATAGTTACCAGTATTATGTATACATTGCTGCCTTCTAATAGGAAAGTCGTTTATACCTTTGCGATAGAATTCTGAGGATCTAGATTGCACAAACTGTGTGAAAGCAGAACTGTCTAATGTGTGAATTAATTGTCCAAATCACGACGAAAATGGTAGTCTGCTGGAGCAAGATCTGGCGAACTAGTTCCGTACCATTCATAATTATCTTTTAAAATGGGAGCCTTCAATATTTATTTTATTTTTAATTTGAATATATAACCAAATATTCTGTGAACCTTTTAAGCGTCTATCTGTTTCTGTTATTAATATGGAGCAAAAAATCATGTTTGTTGTATGGGAAAATATTTTATTTAAAATAAATAATATTTTATTTTTTTTATTTTTAGCGCTTGTCATAGCGGCAACAGAAAAACTAACATAATTTCTAGAAATTTCAACTGTCTAGCTATTACGGTTCATGAGATACAGCCTGGTGACAGAGGGACAGACGAATAGTGAAGTCCCATGAATAGGGTTCGTTTTACCTTTTAGGTACGGAATTTTAAAAATCACAAAGTAGCTTGCAATCATTGTAAGAATGTATCATTGTAAAATCAGTGTAAAATATGTACGTACCTACATATTTTATAAATATATTTCATTATAAATAAGTTATCTAATTTATGTACTTATCCACTTAACCATAAATATTATCCCAATTTTTACGACTAAGTGGAAAAGTTCTGAAATTAAAAACTTACTAATTCATTACTAGTACAAGGTACCGATCCTTTTTTTTTTAATTTGATCGACAAATCTTCTTTCTTTAAAAAGTAGATATCTTCACTTTTAAAATGCTTTGAGCATAATTTCGACGAAGTAGACGGAAGCCAATTTTCTTCTCTACGGTCTATCTGGACAAATCGTATACACTTTTCCCGTACAACATAATTTTTATTCGAAAACCTAAAATAACATAAAACCTATTCAATTTTGTTCATTAATATTAAGATCATGTTCAAATAGAGTTACTAATAAATAAACTTGAAATATAGTAATATTTTAAGTTTATTTAGCTATATTTTAAATGTCAATAAAATATAGCTATATGTTTTCAACTTAATAAGTATTATCGATAACTAAATCGATAAACAACATTACTACATCTCTACATGAAAATAGTAAAACTATTCAACAATAGAGGGCGCTTATTACAATAATAAAAAAGTTTCTAGAACTATTTAAGATTTTTTTTAAATTTTAATTACAGACTAAATATAAATAATTCATACAAAAACATTCCGTAGTTAGGTCCAGTCATTTTACCATAACGAGATGTACAGTAACGCAAAGCGCAACAGGGCATATTTCCTTAGAAAATGTTTATTCTTGGTGGACACATGTTACGTCTTGACGCGGACACTAGACTGAGCGACTTTTAACCAAGTCGACAAAAGTATTGGCTTACAATTTTGTTCGTGATGTCCTGTCTATTGTAAATATAATTTTAATGTCTTTGTCTTTGATCAATGTTGATTTATGATTGAAAAGGATGTAAGTAGATGACCAAAAAGTTTAATGGTCAGTTACACCTCTTCAGGTTTTTAAACAATGGCCGCAAAAAAATATGGTATCTACTACTATGATAGTACAGAGCGTTTTGAATGTAAAAATGTGTTAATATAAAGAAGAACCAAGCTATTTTCTTCTATTGTACAACATTTCATTAAAAACTATCTGTGGACACACGAAGCGCGTACGCGGACCTACCTGGAACGCAAAAAATATTTTTAAAACAATATCATGACACTGACAATTGACAATGACAGCCATGACAGGTCTAGATTTTGGCTCGTCGAGCTCAGGGGAGGCAGGCTGCGGGTTCGACGCATCATTTTCTTTCGATTTTTAAACAAAAACTAATAGAATACAATGTTGACTAGAACATTAGTATCAAGGGCTGTTCTCCTACGGAGCCTAAAAATTACTGCTGATAACGTAAAGCAAGCAAAAAGAAACTCAAGCCATGGGTATGTTGGTCGTTATGTCATTGGTTTTTGTTAAGGTATACGCATGGATTGAGCAGTTATTATCACTAGTTTTAAATGTGATTTTGATACAACTACTTCATTATATACAAATAAAAATATTGACTGTAATTGTCATATAGACCTATGGACCTATGTATTAGCCTATGTATTAGACCTATGTATTAGACCCATAGTATTTTTACAACAATGTTATAAAAATATCTCACAGCTACAGCATTGACTTGTTATTATGTACAAAGCAAAGCAAATTTATCTTGAAGTTTATAATTCTATCATTTCAGAACATGGTCATACCGAGTACCACCACCAATGCCATCTAGGAAATCCATAATTTTAGCTGAGATTCTTGGAGGACTTGCCTGGTGGTGGATCTTCTGGCATTGTCTCACTGAACCTGAACACATCTTTGTAAGTTATATTACAAAATAGCAATGCTAAGTAATACAAATGAAATGTATAATTATGGAGTATGGTATTCCTTTGCATATACTAATCTACAATAATTATGAAATTGTTAATAATAAGTGCATGTTTATTATCTATCTTTAGGAAATCTACCTTATTCCAAAGTCTTGGTAAATGTTGGTGATAAATGTAAAATAATTGTTGTATAGTTTTTGTGCAGTTTCTGCCTTTGTCTGCTTGATATTATTGCTTGTCTACTGAACACTATAACTTCGTCTCGTTATGCAGTCTTTCTATTGTTTTGTGCCCACAGAAAATTTTTAACACCCAATAACCATTTTCAAGAATTAGGCTATAAAGTGCAGAAAGATTTTTGAAGAAGGTTTAAAAAATTATAGTTTTAATTGCTTTATAGCCAATACTTTTTTTGCTTTAAGATGTTGGCATGAAATCCCTAAAATAAAATAAAAACAATGATTAAAAAAAAATTAATAAAAATGTTTTTTTTTGCCAATTATCAGACATTATAAAAACTCTAAGAAAAACAATGTTAAGAAAGCTAAAGCGAAAATTGTGTAACAATTAAAACAAATTAGGCCTTTTTCTCAGTAATTATAGGTTCATTTAATCATTTATTGTATAGTGAAATTTATATAATCAATAGTAATTTAATGTTTTAGTAATGTAACATCCTCTGTGGCGCAGCGGTCAACACGCCTGCCTGCGACGTGGAGGCCCCGGGTTCGATCCCCGGCCAGGTCATGATGGAAAACGATCTTTTCCTGATTGGCCTGAGTCTTGGTTGTTTATCGATATAATGTATCTATTATAAAATATAGTATCGTTGAATTAGTATCCCATAACACAAGTCTCGAACTTACTTTGGGGCTAGCTCAATCTTTGTGATTTGTCAGTATTTGATTATTTACATTCTTTGCTCCCATTTATATCTATGTACTTCTAAAATACACATGTCTTGAGGCTGATTTCTCAATAGACCACTACAAACAATACAAACTATTGGAAAACTGTCAAAATAATTCCAATTTATTCTTTCTATCTTGACTATTCTAATATAATTTATCTTGACTATTCTAATGATATAAAAAAGTGTTTGTGTGCTCTAATTTCTAGAAGTGCCGGAGATTTAAAACATATCTGGGTTTGGAAGTCCAATTCTTGAGGAAGGCTATAAGCTTATGCATAGTTAACATATGTACACCAGCCCCTTACATGCCAATCTAAAGTAAAAAAACACTAGGGGACAATGAAAAAAATGCGAGGCCAGGAAGATGCAATGTGACAGGGTGGGTATATTATCGTAAGATTTACATAAATATTATATTTTATTTTTCAGGGTGAATTTCCATATATTGATCCCAAAACCTACACTGATGAGGAACTCGGGATCCCTCCTGACTCTGCCGGATCACTGAAACAATAAGCAAGAGTTATTTTCCGATTGTAGATATTTCTTATTTATGTTGATGTTAAATTAAAAATTATGAACGTCTGTAGGTTCTAGACCAGTGGTTTCCTTTTAAAATATGAAAAAGTTCCACAAAACATTTACAGTTCCACAGAGTTATTCAGCTTTATCCATTGAAAAGGCCGATTTTGTATGGAAAAAGGCTGAATAGAATATAGAATAAAAAACAAAACAACAAGCTTATTTGATTGAGAGACAAAAATCCTTTAGCAACATCATGTTCAGTCCCGAATTTCACCATTTATAAAGATAAATGGCGAAATTCGGGACCAAACCGGCGGAAAACCAATTTGAAAAGAAAATGAACCAAATCGATTCAGCAGTTCGTGATGCGATGTGCTTTACCAACAGTATTTCATTTATATTTCTATAAAACTTAGAATTTCGTAAAAATTTAGGTTTTCATGAAAATTCAACTAAATCAAGACTGGAAACAAAATCATAACATCTATACTAATACATAAAGCTGAAGAGTTTGTTCGTTTGATTGAACGCGCTAATCTCAAGAACTACTGGTCCGATTTGAGATAGCCCATTAATCCAGAAAGGCTTTAGTCGATATAACATCACGCTAAGAGTAATAGGAGCGAAGCATATAAAAGAAAAACATAACAGGAATAACACATAAAAATCTGAGAGATTGTTAGTACCTTGATTTGTTGTCATTTATACCTAGCCTATTCGTTGGACCCCGAGGCGGACAGCGCGCTCGAGTGTCGGCACACGCCTCAGAGGCGATGCACGGGTAGTTTAACACCTCACTTAGCCCAGTCGGGTTAGCATTTAACCCTGCAAAAATTCCCAGGCGCATTTTTATTGTTGGAATCTTTGGGGGGGGTCATTGGGAGTCTAAATTCAAAATGGCGACCAAATTCCAACGGAGCGTCAGCCGCCATTTTGAATTTAAGCCAAAACGGTTTTTGCTTAATAACTTCGCCATTTTCAACTTTTCGACAAAAGTTTAAAGAGCAAAGTTGTTGCAAATTTAATTATCTACAATTTATTTCTGGCAAATTTTTTCGTATAAACGATATTTTTAAAGTTAAGTGGTAAAATAGTGAAAAACTATTAACATCGAATTATCTCATTAAATATTAACTTTTGGACAAAAATGTTCTGCAACAAAGTTGTAGAGAATTGAATTTCCAAGAAATTTGGTCCTTACAACTTTTTCCGTAAAATCGATATTTAAGGTGCTACGCTTGCGGTAAAGGCAAAGAGACCCGTAAAAATGTTATTTCGCGAACTCGTTTCCGCACCACCTTAGGGGTAGAGTTCCGGGCGCGTTTTTTTTTTACGTGGTAAAAAAAAAAAAAAAAACTGAGCCGTTTCAAGTCAAAGAGACGCTACAGGCTCATTCTTGTTCGTTGCCTACCTGCCGATGACGTCAGCGTCTAGGGTACGCGGTTCGCTTTTGTCCCGCTTTTTACGGGTCTCTTTGCCTTTACCGCAAGCGTAGCACCTTAAATATCGATTTTACGGAAAAAGTTGTAAGGACCAAATTTCTTGGAAATTCAATTCTCTACAACTTTGTTGCAGAACATTTTTGTCCAAAAGTTAATATTTAATGAGATAATTCGATGTTAATAGTTTTTCACTATTTTACCGCTTAACTTTAAAAATATCGTTTATACGAAAAAAATTGCCAGAAATAAATTGTAGATAATTAAATTTGCAACAACTTTGCTCTTTAAACTTTTGTCGAAAAGTTGAAAATGGCGAAGTTATTAAGCAAAAACCGTTTTGGCTTAAATTCAAAATGGCGGCTGACGCTCCGTTGGAATTTGGTCGCCATTTTGAATTTAGACTCCCAATGACCCCCCCCAAAGATTCCAATAATAAAAATGCGCCTGGGAATTTTTGCAGGGTTCGGCCCTTTTTTTGTCTAACCCGACTGGGCTAACTAGCCCGTGTAGGAGGAGAGGCCCTGACAGACCGGGCCGGGATTTTTATTTCTATATTCCCACAGTAGCGCAATTAATTCGGGTAAAACCGCAAACGCATACATACATTTAGCATACTAGGGCGCTTAATTCAAAATCCCAGCCCAATTAAACTGGAAGTATCAAAAATGTTAGTTTATACCTACCTAATCTTCAATTATATATACTCATATATTGTTTTATCGGCTGTTCCCAGTAGTCTCACCCAGTAGTTTTACCAGTAGTACTAATGGGAGTTTTCTTCCCAATAGACTTACTCATAGTAAGTCTTCGCGGTTGTCATATTGGGGCCAATTTTTCCCAGTAGTACTACTGTAAAAGGTAACATTAACATATAGACCTCGGAGTTTACCGACAGTACAGAAAAAATAAAAATAGATATTGTATGAGTCCTCATCATCATCATCATCATTTTTCTGCTCTATGACGACAACGACTGGTCCTGCGCCTCCCACATCCAGCGGTTTCCCGCGACCTTCACCAGGCCGTCGCGTCGGTCCACCTTGTCGGGGGTCTAACAACGCTGCGTCTTCCGGTGCGTGGTCACCACTCGAGAACCCCTCGGCCCCATCGGGATCGGTCCTACAGGAAATGTGCCCGGCCCACGGCCACTTTAGCGTTGCAATTCTTCGGATTATGTCGGTTACTCTCGTGCTTCCACTGCCTTTTGAGTGACCTTGAGCTTTCTTGTAAGGCCCATTGTTAGCGACCACGTTTCAGTTCCATAAGTCATCTGACTGACACTGCAGTATTTCGGACGAGAAGATTCTACGTAGCTTCCCGAAAGCAGCCCAGTCGAGTTGGATTCGACGATTGACCTCTTTCTCGAAGTAAACCTTCCTAACTGGATAGTTTGTCCCAGGCCAACAACTTCGAGAACAGAATCTCCAATCTTTATAGGAGTCTGTAAAACATGGATATTAGAAATGACTTTCGTCTCGTTCATGTTCATTTTAAGACCGACTTGCTCGTAAGTCTACTGGGGTCTTTGAACATTTTAGGTACCTAGGTACTAGGTACCTACTCATAACTCATCACTGTACTTATGAGTCCTAATTGCCTAAAATAAAGACTTTTATTGATAATATGTTTATTTTTAATAAAAACCATAATATCGAATTAGCTAATTATTTATAAGTAGTCTTGAAATCAGACAAATGAACATCTTTTTGGTCCCTTGCCAAATCGGTCGAGGCGAACTTCTGTCGGCCCACACTACCTCCGCTAGTAGTAGCTAGTAGCCTGATGGAACACTGGCTCATACGACGAGAGAGAAAGCAGGTCTCTTTGCATTTCTCTTAGCCCATAATTCGCGTCTTGATACTGACAGTGCTACTCCACCTAATTTACCTCATTGCGGAACTTCAATGCCAGAGGTTCACATTAGGAACAAGGAGGTACTGAGTACTGTGTAGTCTGGACGTGAATAAGACTAGTGGTTCAGATGGTATACCAGCGATTGTTCTTAAGGCATGTGCGCCCGAGTTGTGTTCTGTATTGACGCGCTTGTATCGCCTCTCATTTACGACTGGTATAGTGCCCAAGTCCTAGAAGCTTGCCAACGTGCAGCGAGGCGTGACCAATAGTACGGGTTTTGCCGCAATCGGTCAATTGGGGACTTACTAATAGGTATATGCCACTAATTTGTGGGGCGAGGCCCTCGAGAAAAATGGGGAAGCGATTGCTGTCTCTCTTGATGTCTCGAAGGCCTTCGACCGGGTATGGCATGCTGGCTTTTGAGTAAGCTTCAAGCCAACGGCATTTCCCCTGGCCTGACTGGGTAAAAGACTTCCTGACTGAACGGTCCCTCCGAGTTGTAGTCGACGGATGCTCATCTTAGTTCATGTCGACTAATGCCAGTGTTCCTCAAGGGTCTGTTCTCTCTGCAACTCTGTTCCTGCTGCATATTAACAGTCTGCTGATGCCTGGTATCTATGGGTATGCAGATGATAGCACAGTTGTCGATACCTGATAGATACCTACCGGATGCTCGGGCCAGTAGGGAATCAATCTGGTCCGAGAGAGAGGCTATGGTAGAGCGTATGAATGTTGCACTACAGGCAGTCTCCGAATGGGGCAATGCCAATCTTGTAGCATTCAATGCCGTCGTCTTATCACCGCCAAAAGGAGCCCGTTCACGTTGGCTCCTACTTATCGGAATGTATCCTTGTAGTGTACCGACTATGCAGCTTTTGGGAATGTAGGTTTACTCGAATCTAAACTTTGGGCGCTTCATTGGGTCCAAGGCCAAAGTGGCTTCCAGGAAACTTGGCGTTATCGCAAAGGTCCGGCGGTAGGTACTTCATACCAAGGCAGCTTCTAATGTTGTACAAAGCACAGGTCCTTTCGTGTTTGGAGTACTGCAACCACATTTGGGCTAGTGTTGCAAAGTGT
Source organism: Sesamia inferens (assembly GCA_037179545.1). Classification (NCBI taxonomy): domain Eukaryota; kingdom Metazoa; phylum Arthropoda; class Insecta; order Lepidoptera; family Noctuidae; genus Sesamia; species Sesamia inferens. The sequence goes on along the minus strand of CM073927.1, from coordinate 20,569,370 downwards.
CATCTGGCAGCTTTGGATTCAGTGGAGAGGCGTGTGAAGAGGCTGATTGGAGACCCTGATTTGACTTAAAACTGTCTCCAAAGCGGTCTGCAAAGGTCACCTAAGAGCACAGGCGTAGAGTGGAGAGCCTTTTGGTGTTCTATAGGATGAATTTTGGTGAGTGTGCGAGGGAATTGCATGATTTAATTCCCCCATCTCCGTTCCACCAACGGACGACCCGTCGTACGGCGAGTTTCCACCCCCCTTACGTTGGTAACACCACTACGATCCGGACGAAGCATTTCGTATCCTCATTTATGCCGCGTACATCGAGGGACTGGAACAATTTGCCAGCGACGGTGTTTCCGTCGGACTACAATTTGAGTGTCAAGGCTAGATAATACTGTACTGTGTGTGTCTAATACTGTTAACGAAAATATTAAGCCCAGTAACTTTGACTCGGCCTCTGATTGGAATTTTAATAGGGCTAACTTTTCTCTTTTATATGAGATGATGTCTACTGCGGATTGGGATTGTGTATTTAATTCCACAGATGTGCAATCTGCGACCACAAAATTTTATGAAATCTTATAGGTATAATATCTTTGATCTTTGCGTACCTAAGAAAAGCAGACTAATATCAAACAGAAAACGCTATCCTGTCTGGTTTTCACTTGATATAATTAAAGATGTAAATCGCAAAATTAAACTCCATAATGAATGGAAACGAACTAATAATCAGAGCGCCTACAAGGCATTTTCCATGCTGCGTTTACAACTCAAGAGACGCATTGAGTCAGCGTACAATGCCTACATAGCTGCTGTTGAGAATGGCATTAAGTCGAATCCAAAAAAAATTTGGAATCATATTAGTAGCCTTCGAAATAGGGGTGGCTTCGAGCCCACCGTGACCTATAAAGGTTGTAGTTTTTCCGGTAGTGAAGCCGCTGAAGCCTTTGCTAATTATTTTGCTAGTGTGTTTCCACCTAATAGTCCCAAATTAGATTTCAACAACATATCTAGTACTCCCTTGCCATGCGATGGGCATATCAACATAAGCTCTTTCACTCTGTCACAAGTAGAATCAGGAATAAATAAGTTAAAGCCACTTAGTTCGGTAGGTCCAGATAAAGTCCCATCTTACATCTTAAAAGGATGCAAGGAGATTGTTGCTCCTGTACTATCTTATATTTTTAACCTGGCTTTAAAAACCGGCACATACCCGGAGCAGTGGAAGATATCGAAAGTCACCCCGATACCTAAAACAAGCAATAAGACATTGGTTGAAGAGGATCGTCCTATCGCAGTACTATCTTGCGCTGCTAAAGTTTTTGAGAATATCGCTCACAAAGAAATCTACGCGCAGGTAAATACGCGGCTCTGTGAAGGGCAACATGGTTTCCGGCCAGGGCGATCAGTAGAGACTAACTTGTTATCCCTTGTTGACTATATATCGTTTCACATGGATAAAGGTCAACAAGTAGACGTACTATATTTAGATTTTAAAAAGGCATTCGATACAGTGGATAACGATATTCTATTGGATAAATTATACAGCTTGGGTTTTACCCCTAAACTTCTGATTTTTTTTGCGAACTACCTTTCAAATAGAAAACAGTATGTTTGCCATGGATCTTTTATTTCGAAATCGTATCATACGCGTTCAGGTGTAAGCCAGGGCTCAATATTGGGTCCCCTTCTTTTTCTTATTATGATTAACGATCTCATTAAAGTAGTGAAGTATTCCAAATGCCTTCTATATGCAGATGATTTAAAGCTAGTTCAAGTGATTGACAGAAATGTAACTCCAGAACTTCTTCAAAGTGACATAGACCGAATCCATAAGTGGAGTAAAGACAATAAAATGACGTTTAATGTCAATAAATGTTACGTCATGACATTTAGCCGTAAGTTACAACCTACACATGCCGTGTATACTTTGGCAGACGTTGAAATAAAACGAGTGTCAACCATTAGAGATCTGGGCGTGACATTTGACTGCGGTTTGACATTCCATGCACATATGTCTGCCCTGGCTTCTGAATCTTACAGACGCCTAGGTTTTGTCCTGCGCAATGCCCGCGAGTTCAACAATCCTATAGTCATCAAATTATTGTTTAACTGTCTGGTTAGAAGTAAATTAGAATTTGCTGCAGCCGTCTGGAATCCCCATGAATCCACATATGAATTATTGATTGAGAAGGTTCAGAAAGCTTTCCTGCGTTTTTTATATAAGAAGATATACGGATATTACCCACTCATGTATCCTACTCATTTCCTGCTGGGAATATTAGGGTATAATTCCCTTTCAGTGCGTAGAGCTAGGGATCAGATCCGAATGGCAATCAAGGTCTTGAGGGGCATGGTGGATTCTCCGGAGCTACATAACACGTTGTGTACACTTTATGTGCTTGACAACTACCTGCGTCACAGGCCTTCTCGACGACATCGACTATTTGCCATATCCCATTGCCGCACTGTGTCGCGCGCGCAATCTCCGTTGTGTCGCATGCTTGGTGCCCTAAACTCCTTAATGGACGCAGTTCCTGAGTGTGATATTTTTAATGACACACTCAGGGCGATCATGTCTGATTGTGTAATGTTCTGCGAAAGATATGTTTGTTTGTGAATGGTTTATACGTTGTCCTAATAACTTTTTCTATTTTATTTTGGGTATTTTATTTTAATTTTCTAAGTTAAATATTTTGTCTGATCTCTAATTTATTTTTTTCTTGAATGATGTTTGCTCATGTAATATGTTTAATTTTATCTTTATTAGTTTTATGTTTATTTTTATGTGTGTATACCTTAATTACTGTAATTGGCGCAAGCCGTTGTAATTAATTATAAATAAATAAATAAATAGAGTGAATTCAATCAACAATATGATTGTTACACGAGAGTCCTAAAAGAGTTGAACATATAGGTAGGTAAGTTATTGAAGTTGATTTCCAAGGTTCTTTGCACGAACAGATCTTGATAGAAAACATGGCAGTCTTATGCCATGGTATAGCCTTGCTGCCTAGGAAAAGTTCAGCTGTGGAAATAAACAATGTAGGTATGTATAAAAATGTATATTTTTCTGATTTTGCTGAATATTCTTCTAATATCTGCGATTATTTATATCATTAATTCATAAACTTGCGACTTATATAATTGCTAAGCATATTGTAATGTTTATGCTGTGTTTATTTGAGTATCTAAATCAGAAATAGTTGTGAGTGTCTTCAAGGCTAGAGTGAATAGGCTCTTAATAAACTAGTGCGCTTTACCATCAACGATTGCATCACTGCTTACCGTCAGGTGGGATTACGGTCAAGCGCTAGTTTAATTTTATTTATTAAGGAAAACCAACAATTACAAACTACATAATTAAAAATGGCTTATAAATAGGTATATCAGTGCGTAACCAATTACGTTATCCACATATTACATATTCGAATAGATGAGCACGAGTACAACATTACTAATTAAACTAATGAATAAATCTTATAATACTAATGTACATATATATACAGTATGTTAAGAAAACCCTGTCCGACCCGTGAAGGTGTTGTTAGGTATCGATAACTGATTCTACTAATGCATACAAAAACGGGCTAAATTTAAAAAAAAAAAAATCCACCTAAAAAAATAAATATTATTTCACAAAAAGAGGTAACTTAATAAATCTGCGTTATCCACCCTTCCGGGACGCGGCGGAGGCGGCGGGCGGCAGGGCACGCGGCACATGGTCGCATCGCTATTCGCTCATAATAATACCGGTGTTGTCACTTTTTAAAATTTACCAAATTTCGGGGAAGTTGGAATTAATTCGCGGGAAAAAAAGATTATTTCAAAATTCATTTGTATTGGTACTATGATGATTACGTAAAATTTTATTTTATATTTGGTCATGTGTTTATCTAACCTTTATTATCCTTATGGGTCGGACAGGGTTTTCTTAACATACTGTATACATACATATATACATACGGGACACGGTTAATCATCCGCTTCCTCGATCATGTTAAACAGTTCAATGCGAATTTTATTAGCTGACAATGAAAATAAATCTAATTCTGAAAAAAAGAGTATTATACTTTTTTGCTAAACGTCGTAAAGGTGCGCGGACACCATCGCGGGTGCGACAAGAAGACACTGCAAATAACGGGCAGCCACGCACCCCACGACGCACAACAGTTCTAGGTACTATATAGCACAATTTGTTTGTCAGATCTGAGCAATCATATTTGTTATTACACAGGTCATAGAGAAACTTAGTTTCCATAAAAGTGCGTCTATCACTTAAAGTAGTTAATTTATATTATTTCAATAAATTAACGTAGGCTGTTTTTTTCGGAAGCAACGATAATGTGTGGCTTTAAGGAATTTACGTGAACGATTTCTAGGTTGTCTATGTATTTTTTGTACAGTTACAGCATACTTAACGTGACCATTTATTTTTTTTGTCAGAGCGGGACATCTGCAAAACTAAGTAATAAAAAAAAGCTTTTTACAATTTTTTTATTATAGAATCATTCAAAATAATCAAAGCAAATCAATAGTGGCATGAATTCTAGTTTTTATATTTATCGGCTGAACAAATTTGTTTTAAAATATCGGGTCTTGTTTTTAGGTAAGTGTGGAACTCGGTACATGACCTATTTATATTTATCTTCGTAATCAATATCGCTTTCATTACTGCGACACTCAACTGTGTTTTATCACTTGTCCATATTTTGTTCATTTGAGAAAAAACTCTTTCCACAGGCGCGTTACTTCCAGGCAGACACATAACGTACTCAATAAGCATGGAAAAGTTTGTTACATCAAGATTATTGGCACGAAAGTGCTGGAATAATTCGACCCAACGATTTTCAGTACAGACATTCTCGACATTCCAGCCAGAGATTTTTTCATCTGTCGCGAAGTTTAAAACAAGTGAAAACTCGTCGAAGACTTTTGTATCTTGGCTGCTGCTAATAAATCCTTGCGTGATTAGTAAATCCAGCACTTTCTGTACCTCCTCCCACGTAGGCACTTTTGTTAAATTTGCCCATTCAAACACTTCCAGTTCTTTGTTAAATTGACACCACTGCTCTAAATATTCCCTGCTTGTTTTATAAAACTCAGCCGCCGCAGTTCTTATATTTTGCTGGTCAACTGCTGCTTCTTCTTGTAATTTTCCCAACAGGTTACGAACTACGTGGGGAAGGAAAATCGTATTTTCTTTTAGTGCCAGGTTATCTCGGAGACGATTAATTTCTTTGGCAGACTCTATAGCTGACACATTTTGGCCTTCGATTTTCAAAACAACTTCATGAAAGGAAGCTGCTTGTGCGTGCAAGAAATATAACCACATTTCTGAGCTGGGGTTTTCGAAAAACTCTTTTAAAATATTTGGGCATTTGTCGATACTCAAAATATAGTTTTTCAAAGGCTGAAACATTTTTATAACTCTTTCGAGTGCGGGCATTAACGCAAGCCACCTAGTTTTACTGTAGCCCAGCAGTTTGTGATACTCTGTCTCGGTAGAATTACAAAACTCTTTCAAAGCTTCTACTCGAACGCTGTAGATGTAAAAATATGAGTAAATTTTCACTATTATGCATTCAAAGTCAACAGGAAGACAATCGGCGGCAGTTTTGATCGCGTTGTGGACTATGTGGGCTCCACATCCAATTCCAAGAAGCTGTCTGCCGACTGATTTGTTCAACTTTGAGTAAACGTTATTACTTCCTTTCCTATTCTTTCCCCCGAAGTTGCAGTTCGTATTATCTCCACAAAAAGCAACAATTTTTTTATTCAAGTCATTCAAAGACAATACTTCCTTCAAATATTCAACAATAATATCCGATGTTTCGCCTGGCTGCTCCCGAAACTCTAGAACCTTGACTTTCACGCCTTCGTATGGAATAAAATAGCGAATCAAAACTGGGAATAATTTGATTGAGCCATGATTTGAAGCATCCGTTAATAAAGTTATGCAGTTGGCTTTGCGTAAATGCTCTTTTAAATCTTCAGTTGCCATAGTTGCCAGCACATTGACCACAATAGCTTGAGACTTTGTACGTGCACATCTAAATTTTTGCTCAAAACATGCTTGAATTAAAGGGGAAGAACAGTCATTTGAGCGGAAACTGTGATTATGTTGCACGGTGTGAAACGCCCACGTACCCTCAGCTGCAGCTATATCCAAATCCTTGGAAGTCGGCGAATCAGTTTTCTTAAAAAAATTAAGCATTGACGAGCTTGAAGCAGCGGCTTGATCGGCAAGCCTGTGTTTTTCCGATTTTAAATGTTTTTCTATATCACTGGCACCACCATGTCCAACACTAAAATCAGTACGACACTTTTCACACGTAACGTCTGCACTATCATCTTTTCTATTTTTTATAAATGGATACTTCTGTTGCAAACTAATATTAAAAGAACATTTGCGTTTAGGCATTATTGTTTTGATACAAATCACTACTTGAAATAAAACAAAACACTATCATGCAGTCGTTGTTAGCGTAATAAATACCGTATTACGTATTACTAATACGAGTAAGCGGCGCTTACTAAGCACGGGAGTCGGGAGCGGAAGGAAAGGGTTTATCTATCCTGCTCGCACTCCATAGCGCGGCACTGCTTGGCGCGTGACGCGCCGCCTTGCCGCGCGCGGCGACCCGTGCGCGCATTTTGAGCGAGAAAAAATACATTTTTATTTATCGTTTGGTCTAATTGCAAAAGCGGGACAATTTCGATTTCGCGGGGGACACCGGGACAGACTGCCGGAAAGCGGGACAGTCCCGCCCAAAGCGGGACAGTCCCGCCCAAAGCGGGACAGTCCCGCCCAAAGCGGGACGTATGGTCACGTAAAGCATACTCCAACTGTGATCTCACTAAAGATTTGTATAAATGAACGTACGAGTACGTTTAAAATCGGTCATGCATCTCATCACAAATCCATACATGCGAAACGCATTACTAATAATGTTATCAATGTGTTGGTCCAGGTGAAGTTTAGGTACTATCCAAAAGTACCCCAAGGTCCCTGATTACAGGAACTATGCAATGAGGCGTTATTTAGTTTGTATGTGTGAGTTACAGTATTTTTATTTTTGGTGAATGTTATAGACGAGCATTTAAGGATGTTTAACTTTAGCTTATTTTTGATACAATATGCCGAGAATCTATCCTAATCGTCTTGGAATAAAGAACAATCGTTTTTATTTTAAATTTTTCTAAATATTTTAAGGTCATCGGCATACCTACAGTAAAATTTTGAAAATCTGAAACATTGATTTAAGTCATTAATGAAAAGAACAAATAGGAGAGGGCCTAAAATTGAACCCTGGGGCACGCCGGACGTGACATGTATGAATGTGGATTCAAAGCCTTTGCTGACCACTTTCTGGGTTCTATTATTAACGTATGATACAAACCGTATGAGTTTATAATTTATAAATAAAATATAAGGGAATTGCATGATTATATTCCCCCATCTCCGTTCCATCATCGGACGACCCGTCGTACGGCGAGTTTCCACCCTTACGTTGTTGACACCACTGCGACCCGGACGAAGCGTTTTGCTTCCTCCTTTATACCGCGTACATCGAGGGACTGGAACAATTTGCCGGCGTCGGTGTTTCCGTCACATTACAATTTGAGTGTCTTCAAGGCTAGAGTGAATAGGCTCTTAATAAACTAGCGCGCTTTACCATCAACGATCGCATCACTGCTTACCATCAGGCGGGATTGCGGTCAAGCGCTGGTTTATTTTTTATAAAAAAAAAAATATATATATAATTAATATTTTCACCAACGGAGCTTCTACAAAAAATGACATTTAACATCTAGTACATATAAGTATTTCGGTCTACATTATAATATTTTATTTATTACTGCTAAATCTACTGGGAACAAAGTTCCCTGTAATCGTACTAGTAAGTCTATTGGGAAGAAAACTCCCATTAGTAAGTACTACTGGTAAGACTACTGGGAACAGCCGTGTTTTATACCCATATGCACCTACATACTCAGGTACCTACCTGTGCTATATACTGCAACGTTATTTTTTATATATGCGAAAGCCGAAACACATCTCAAATATTTTTAAGTAAAGAGTCTATGAACGGACGACAGCAGGTCAAGCTACCCGAAACTGTCAGATATTCCAAATTAACCTCGAGCCTTAATGCTTTAGAGATGAAGTTGAAAATCGGATAAAGAAATCTGACAAATTGTAGTAGCTTGATGGGCGGTCGTCTGTACAAAATTTCAAAAAGATATTATGAAAAACCACAAAGTTATAGGCTTGTTATCTTGTCTGGTTTTCCCAAAAAAAAGGTCAACGCACCGCTCGCCCGAGCAGCAGTGTGGGGGGGGGGGGCTGTCTCACCCGCCTCTTCTTCGTTTCGCTCTTGACAGAACGGTCGTGGTCACTATATGACTGAATTGGAGATGCTGATGTCACTCGCCGCACGATCTCTCTCCATCTATCCCTGTTGGACGACAGTCTGGAGCATTTATTAACAGGTCCCCCCACAGCCGACTTGATTTGGTTGGTCCACCTCGTCGGTGACCTTCCACGAGGTCTGTTCCCTTCCACTCTGCCCTGGACGACCAAACATTCTATGGAGTCATTATTGCGCCTTGATACGTGACCGAAGAATCCGAGTATACGGGACTGTACTATTTCTGAAAGACGCTGTTTGATGGCGAGTTCTTAGAGTATAGAAACGTTTGTTCTAAACTCGGTCCATGATATCCCAAGCATTCTTCTCCAACACCACATTTCTAGAGCGTCTATCTTTTTCTTTTCCAATTCCCGTAACGTCCACGTTTCATCTGCGTAGAGAATTATGGTAAATATTAGACGAGCCTGATCTTAGTGGCTTTAGTTATGTCGCGATTCCTCCATATTTTCTTGAGGTTGTCCATTGCCCTTCTTGTCATGGCCATGCGCCGCTTGATCTCATCCACACTACCGCCACGGTTTGAAACCAGAGCACCCAGGTAGACATACGAATCAACTACGTCACAATTCGTGATCTGTGTTATAGTTCTTGCAATTTACGAGCGCGCGTGACTCTTGCTTGTGGTATGCTGTGTACATGCACAATGCGTTAGTGTGTGTGCCTGACGGAGCGTTCAGTAGCGAGCGGTGGCGAGCGGTCGCCCGCTCAGGTCACTTGTGCTTATTGTTTTCACGTCGCTATCCGCCACGAAGTACCGTCAGCATGTCAAATACCAATAAAAAGCGAAAAATTATTCGTAGTGAGGCGAGTTATTTAAATATGCATTTATAGCGTTAATTTAATATTAATCTTTTTGTATGGATCAACGATCATGAACATTGTATTATGTTTATTATTTGTAGGGTCGTGCAATTATCGCCCGAGTTCTTCATTTTCTTCAAGAAGAATATAATTTCATGAAGGCGAATAATAATGATAATTGTGATTTGAGTCCTTTGGCTAACGTAAGAAAACGAACCGCCGAAGCAACAGGGCTCAGTGAACGTACTGTAACTTCTATTTTGAAAGAAGAATAAGAGATGCCCTCTACATCTGCCAAGTTTCTATCACCAATGAAAAAACGTCGCAAAAAGAAGTAGCAAATTTGATTTTGATAATTTCGACACTAATTTGATTCGAAGTACAATTTAAATTTATCACATCGAACACAAGGAAATTCCAACTTTAAACAAAATTCGGTCAGTTCTCAGAGAAAAGATAGACTTTGACGGGTGTCTAAGCACTTTACGTTCATTGCTCATAAAAATTGGTTATAAATGGCGAAAGATTAGCAGTAACCGACGAGTATTACAAGAAAGGCATGATTTACAACTATGGCGTTTAAAATATTTGAAAAAGATTTCTCAGTGCCGTGCAGAAGAACGTCCTATTGTTTACACTGACGAAACATATGTTTTAACGTCACACGTTCGACAAAATACATGGGGCATAAAGGATAAAGATACTCCATTTATGAAGAAATTAGGTACTGGGAGCCGGTTTATTATAGTGCACGCAGGTACTAAAGATGGATTGAACTGGAGATTATCACTCAGATATGAGTTTTGAAAATTATAAGAAGTGGCTAGAAGAGAAGCTTATGCCAAATTTGCCAGAAAGGGCAGTTATTGTGATGGATAACGCGTCCTATCATAACGCCCGCAGCAGTAAAATTCCTACGTCCAGTTCAAGGAAGAGCGATATGATAAAATGGCTAAGTGATAACGGAATTTTATCGAACTCTATGATTTAATAAAAAATAATAAACATCGTTTCATAAGATTCAAAATGGACGAAATAGTTAAAAGCAAGAATTTTGAAATATTACGTTTGCCGCCCTATCACCCTGAGTTGAACTGTATCGAAAATATCTGGGGAATTTAAAAAAATTAAATTGCAACTAAAAATATCGGGCAAAATATGACTATTTTACAAAATTTAATAAATGAGTGTATGAACGATATCGACAATGATACCTGGCGTAAAACTTGCAAGCATGTCGAAAAACTTGAAGAAGAATATAGAATAAAATATTTCGATTTGGACTTCGAGTTAACGATTAATGTAGAATCAACTGATAGCGACACTGAAGAGTTTGAAGATAGTGACACTTCTGACGATGAATAATAATTAATTTTAATAAAACTTACTATTAAAATATTTGTTTTATTATCATTGTTAGTTTCATAGAAAAAATAATTTTAACATTGATTATTTGTATGCTAACCGTAGCGCGTCTACGCTCACGCACACATTTACACGTATACAGATACGACTTGAACACAACTAAGAGCCACGCGCGTTCGTGAATTGCAAGAACTATACCATGGGCGAATTATTACCAGCACGGTCGACGATCATGATTTTCGCCTTACTCCGATTAATTTTTAATCCAAACCTAAGACTTACGCGCTCCATCTTGAGCACCAGCTCTTCCATGTAGACCGCCACCCGCCTAGTACATACTATACTATGACGTAGCGTCAGCTGTGTTGCGCGCTCAGTAACCACACTGCAACATTTTCTAAATGTATTCGGGAAAAAATATTTATTTATTTATTAACATATACAGCCATCATTACAGGTAAACTTAACCTAATGCAATGGTTGTACCATTTAAATATATTTATATCTAACTGTACACATACAATACAATACAATACATTACAATATGCACATACCCATCAAAAAAATAAAAATAAATTAGTAAGTGATCATGTGTATACAACACATGATCACATGGTATATAAATTATTGGAATCGTTTCAGTTGCTTATTTTGAACAAACTATATTCAGTAGGTAATTGCGTAACACACGATCAGTTGCAATAGGTTTCATTTTGACAGTCCAATAACATTCATTGCGTTATTTATGTTGCTGAGCAGAGACATTTTTCGAACATATGGAGCAATGAATTAGCAATGTGGTTCAAAATGAGTTCCAACGATAGTATTATAATAGTGTGTTACGTAATAATAAAATCTGAGAGATTAGAGTATAAAATCGTGCAAATGGATGCTTCTGAAACTAAAAATTTTAGTAGTACAACAACACTAAATCTAGGCAAGTACAAGTACAACAAATGTCATCGGCAGTCATTGATTTGTTTTGTGACTTGTTATTTATTGAAATTTGTATTAATTTTCAATTCTATTTAAACATAACATCGAAGGATTGTGTTAAATATGAGAAAAACACACCAGCCCCCTAATCGGCGAACGCATTTTTGTCAAATGATTGCGACTAGTTGGGATTAGTTGGTATCGCTCGGGCCGCCCATTGGTCCGTTTGGTCTAAATGATCCCAACTAGTCGCAATCATTTGACAAAAATGTGTTCGCCGATTAGGGGGCAGAGTGGAGCTTGGGAAATTATTTTTAAAGTTTATCATGAATGTTTGTTAGTACACCAAGCTGGACAAATTTGATCAAATATGGATGACATTTATGCTTGAACAGTTGCTAAAACAGGTACAATAATCATATTACTGTTTGTTTTCATCTACTAGAAGTTTCAAATTTACTAAGTAAACGATTTTAAGACTAAAATGAGGATTGTTAACATTGCGTATTTATACTTTAGATTGCAAATATGTTTGTGTATAATTTGCAAATGTTGATACTTTAGGTGATTTCATTTACCACTGATTTTAAAAATGAATTATATTATGTTCGGAATTAAAATTAGTGCTATCCATCTTCTGATAGAAATTACATATTTTTATTTTTAAAATCTCAGGAAAGAAACCTAGGTTCACTCCCACATTGATGATATATTGTATATCAAGATATAGATGAGTCAGTTATTCGCCTAAGCGAAGGTAGCAGGCTGATGACAGCGGAGACGTTGTTAGTGACGCAGCTGACAATGAAAATGCTTTTTAACAGATGATGAAACCAATTGTTATGTTTTGGAATACTTTTCATAGGTAAAAACACGTTAAAAATATAATAATAAATATGTATGTTTTTTTTTGTTTTCTCATTTGACACCACAAACCATTGATTTGTGTTTTCATTAAAACCAGTTTTGTACAAAATAATGTGCTAGTATCAAAATTATTTCAGTCACACTAACAGGGTTGCTATATGCACGACCTCAACGCCCTCATTTATTTTCACGACTTTATAGACATGTAAATGTGCAACAACAATGTGCTACTAGTTCACTGGTAGCAAATATGTTTCGAATAAGTCTAATTTTCAGTATTGCCGAGAATTTCGAGACTTCTAATTATATCATAATTTTTATTTCGGTCCAATTTGAAATCCTTAGCAATGACCGCGAACCCCAATCGTTAAGCTACCTTGATCAATTAGGCTTGAGAATGTCTTTTCTTTTCGTATTCAAAATTGAGAGTAAAAATTCTGGCGACGCATTGGCTAAAAGAGAGCTATTTCGATTCAACAAAGTCAAACTCAGCATGCTGTGGAAAAAAAAGTTTGACGTATTCGTATATCAAAAACAGTGAAATAAATTTCTCCAGCACGCTTGTTTGTCCTAATTTTACTAAAACAATAGATGCAATTTGTTGGAATTTAAATAAAAACATGTGCAATGGTTTGGTAAATTAAAAGTGTTCTAGTGATAATGTGATGTGTTCATAGTATTCGAAATGGGTACAAATGCAAAACAGAAGGGTGAGTACAACACCACTCTGAAAGGTTTGTCTAGTCTTGTTTGTGTATGAATAACTGTATCTTGCAAGTCTTGCGACATGAATTTGGCTGACGTATGTTGCCCTAAACGCATATTTTCAACACGCCCTCTATAATTTTGCATAAATGTGTTGTATAGTACGATAAAGATAATGTTACTGTTTCGGGCGTCATACGACGAAGATGAGCTTATCATGTTTTTGATGACTTTCTTATCGCTTAAAATTTGCTGTGAAGACTGATTGAAACATTGAAATCTTCTAGTATTCTTGATAAATACAACTGTTGCTTGTCTTCGTGAGTGTTCCTGAGTTGGAGTATGAGTCACTTTGTTGGCATTGTGATGTCGTGTGCGTGATAAATATTAATAAGCAAATCGCGACGTGCCTGGACCTTCGGATAACATGTTGGGTTAGCCAGTTTTATTGTTAAAATTCATAATATTCATGAACAAGGGCTACTGAAGGGTTTAGTGCACTTCAATACTTATAAATTTTATCTAGGTTATGTTATGATAACATTAATATTACCTACTATTTTTGCTTGAGTTAGTCATAAGGTAATGATTTATAAAAATCTTCAGATTCAAACAGATAAAATTATGATTGTTTGAAATATTATGTTTAATTGAAGTACTAAATATTTAAAAAGACTATTTATGTAGACTAGTTTAATAATAAATTGTGTAAATTCTATCACACCAGTGTAACTGTTAAAAGTTAATAAATTCAAACTTCTTTGAGTACAATGTTTGTCACCGTAGAAACAAATATTTTTATTAAGTCCTAAAAAAAAAAACATTGGATTGTATTTTCTTATATTGTTTAAAATGGCACTACTCAACTAGTAATAGTAACTATTTACTATTATATATCTATTATCTTAGTCATTGGTCTTGGATTAGTAACTTAAACAGATTGAACTTTTCTAGGGATTTTTTATAATTATGTAAGGACTTTTCATAAATTACAAAAAAAAAAATAAGACAAAATGGAAGGAAGCTTAGATTTGGCATAGATAACATTCATATTATTTTGTTTTTATCTATATTACATATTCATGTCACATTTAATAAATAATAACTATCCTCATTTATTTACCAAATGATAGATACTGCTGGATATTAACCTAGAAACTTTTAAAGGATCACAAGCTGCTTATAATTGTTTGTAAGTGGTTACTTAATAAGTTTAGTAGTTATTAGGCATTGTAAGTAATAATACACTGGGACACAGGCTTTCTCTTTGAGAGTGAGGTGGTAATCCTCCAGTGTGGGCTTTGTTAAATAATGCATTTTTTTAATGTACTTAATAAGTACACAAGTATTGAAAGATTGATCTAATCATTGGATGATATTAAAAAAAACATACCTTTTCACTTTAGGGTTTACATTAAGGGTGTTAGATGTGTATATCTAATTAAACATAAAAAATGTGTTTGACTAAATCTGCTCACTCCGCATTTAGTCAAACAAATTTTTTTTTGGTCTGGTAGGCCACAACATGCAACGGCCGCCGGCGTAAGTTACCACCCACCAGACATAATCATGCTGCCAAGCGATTTGTCGTGTTCCCGCATGATGTCTGGTGAAGCCGTTTGGAGGACTGGGAGTTTGGTTGTGAAGGGTAGCGGGATCCGAAGCACAGTGCTCTGCTGGCCGACCGCAGGTAGTTGGGGGCCCAAGTAGTGTGCCAGCCACATACGAAAGGCTGTCCCGCCAACTGCGAAAAATCCCCGGGGTGGCCCCATCATACCGGTTGGCGACCGGACGAGAGGAACCGATGGCGATCCTGGGGGTTTCGGGCGTCCCCGCAGTCTCCAGATCAATCTCCCTCTGGTCTGGCATCGTTGGTCGCATTGTTGGGGTTAACATTGCATCACCTCACTCAACTGCCGTCTTCCTTCCTATTCACTCAATTTTTTAATGAAAAGGTCCAAAAAGAAAAGTAGGTGTGCACAGCGGGCGCACGTCCTCTCATTCAAAGTGCACCTTTCTAATATTCGAGGTTTGCACTCCAATCTCATTGCAGTACATCACCACCTTGAGACTGAAAAGCCCCATCTACTTTTCTTGACGGAGACCCAGATCAGATGTTCGTCTGATGCGGCATACCTCAGCTACCCGGGATACGCATTGAAGCATCATTTCCTGCAGCGTGCCGGTGTCTGTGTGTATGTCCGCAATGAAATCTGTTGCCGGCGCCTCCGTCACCTCGAAGATCCTCAATTCTCGTCCCTATGGCTGTTGGTTGACACTGGTGTGGACAAAATTGTTTAAACTTGTGTCTACCGATCGCACAGCGGTGATCAAGAGACAACGCGATTATTTGACCATCTCGGTGAGGATGCTGACAATGCGCTGTACCGGCACTCTGGCACACAGTTCGTCGCTCTGGGGGACTTCAACGCCTGCCACCAGGACTGGCTTTTCCCGTACCAGAGGACCGACCACGCTGGGAGAGAGGCGCGAAACTTCGCGCTTTCAATGGGTCCCAGCTGGTAGAGCAGGCGACTAGGGTGCCTGATGTAGTTGGTCATACTGCCAATTGTCTGGACCTTCTGCTGACCACTGATCCGGACAGATGTGTTGTAACAGTTAGGAAGACCACTGTCTGGTGAAGTCTGTGTCCTTCTCCCCACCAGATCACGACTCTCGTGGTGAACGGCGAATGTGGCGATACAGGTCAGCGGATTGGGATGAGATGCGCCACTTCTTTGCGTCTTATCCTTTGCAGCAGGTCTGCTTCTCTTCTAACAATCCGTCGAGCTGTGCGGACGCTATAACCGATGTGGTGAGTCAAGCTATGGAGTATTTTATCCCCTTCAATGACGTGCCCGTCGGTGGCTCGGCTCGCCCATGGTTCAATGCCGATTGTGTCCAAGCTGAGCCGCGTAAGCACACGGCATTTCTCACCTGGGTTGAAGCTCGTGACTGCGGAGCTCCGGATCTAAGCTCAAAGAAGAGAGCCTTTAACCGTGCTGCCAAGTCCTACAAAAAGGCGCTTAAGAAGGCTCGCTTTGACCGCATTATCCATATTGGCATCAAGTTATCTCGCAGCCTTCCGTAGCAGATCTTTTTGGTCCCTTGCTAAATCGGTCGAGGCGAACTTCTGTCGGCCCACACTGCTGCTGTTATAGGAGTCTGTAAAACATGGATATTAGAAATGACTTTCGTCTCGTTCATGTTCATTTTAAGACCGACTTGCTCGTAAGTCTACTGGGGTCTTTGAGCATTTTAGGTACCTAGGTACTAGGTACCTACTCATAACTCATCACTGTACTTATGAGTCCTAATTGCCTAAAATAAAGACTTTTATTGATAATATGTTTATTTTTAATAAAAACCATAATATCGAATTAGCTAATTATTTATAAGTAGTCTTGAAATCAGACAAATGAACATCTTTTTGGTCTCTTGCCAAATCGGTCGAGGCGAACTTCTGTCGGCCCACACTACCTCCGCTAGTAGTAGCTAGTAGCCTGATGGAACACTGGCTCATACGACGAGAGAGAAAGCAGGTCTCTTTGCATCTCTCTTTGCCAATAATTCACGTCTTGATACAGCAGTGCTACTCCACCTAATTTAACTCATTGCGGAGCTTCAATGTCTGAGGTTCGCATTAGGAACAAGGAGGTTCTGAGAGTACTGTGTCGTCTGGACGTGAATAAGGCTAGTGGTCCAGATGGTATACCAGCGATTGTTCTTAAAGCATTTGTGCCTGAGTTGTCTCCTGTATTGACGCGGTTGTATCGCCTCTCATTTAGAACTGGTACAGTGCCCAAGTCCTGGCAACTTGCCAACGTGCAGCCCGTGCCCAAAAAGGGTAGTCGTGCCGATCCTACCAACTTTCGGCCGATTCGGTGTTGAGATTTCCTCGAACCTAAACTTTGGGCGGTTCATTGAGTCCAATGCCAAGGTGGCTTCCAGGAAACTTGGCGTTATCGCAAAGGTCCGGCAGTACTTCACACCAGGGCAGCTTCTAATGTTGTACAAAGCACAGGTCCGTTCGTGTGTGGAGTGCTGCAGCCACATTTGGGCTGGTGCTGTTAAGTGTCATTTGGCCACTTTGGATTCAGTGGAGAAGCGTGCGAAGAGGCTGATTGGTGACCCTGATTTAACTCGAGTTGGTCTCCAAAGCCTAGAGCACAGGCGTAGAGTAGCCAGCCTTCCGGTGTTCTATAGGATACATTTTGGGGAGTGTGAGAGGGAATTGCATGATTTAAATCTCCCATCTTCGTTCAACCATCGGACGACCCGTCGTACGGCGAGTTTCCACCCTTTTGTTGTTAACACCACTACGATCCGGACGAAGCGTTTCGCCTCCTCCATTATACCGCGTACATCGAGGGACTGAAACAATATGCCAGCGGCGGTGTTTCCGTCGGACTATAATTTGAGTGTCTTCATGGCTAGAGTGAATAGGCTCTTAATAAACTAGTGCGCTTTCCCATCAACGATAGCGTCACTGCTTACCATCAGGCGGGATTGCGGTCAAGCGCTAATTTATAATTTATTAAAAAAAAAAAAAAACTCTTAAAACATGATAGTATTTTCATTAATAGGTTCAGAGAAGTCATTATCAAAAATACTAGCTTACGATATTATCTAACAACGGTGTTTTATATTGCTTCTATGGAGTTAGCCGATTCGCAAATTAAGGTATTGATATGTCTTTAAAATTGCTTTCATATGGAGACAGACCAAAAATCAAATGAGAACAAGATGGGGGATATTTTTTGGTGTTACAGCTTCTTATCTAACATTGCTATACAAAATACAATATTATACCACTAGATAGCTAAAGAATAAAAAAAAATATTACCCTTTTGTTACCACAATTCTATATAACATGGTGTAAACAGGAAAGTGCTGCCATTTTTTCTAATAAATATTTCACCAACCAATAAATTACTACTGGTCATACAAACAGTTTACAGTAATTTAAAGACTAATTTACCAAATATAGATTTTTTTATTATATAGGTTATTCTATCCAATCAGGAGGCCTCATACCTACTAACAATTAAATAACTTTTAGTAATTTACTTTAATAATCCCTTGTCTGTTACTAAGACTTATTATGGTCAGTAACAATAGTGCAACAAAAAAGAATGTGTCATATCAGTGACGTTGAACTTCTAAAACATGGTATGTAATGGTTGTATGTTATCTTTTGGGTATTTAATCTTAACTTTTGGATTGAGAGTTTTTAACTCTGTCTATATCATCCTTTTTTTTCCGGGGTGATAATCGTCAATGGATGTCCGACGCCTTGGGGTGGGTGACGGGGTTTGTCAGACTTTTACTGACCAAAACCACCTCGGTGTCTCTTCTATCACGAGTGCGCGTGGGGCCGCGGCGGTCTAAATTCTTCCACGGCCCCTACACCCTCGTGCTGGCCCTGGCCCGGTCTTTCCGGGCCTCGTCTCCTCGTCTAGTGAGCTGTTAAACTACCCCGTGCATCGTCTCAGAGACGCGCCTCCGCCTCAGGGTCCATCGAATAGGGTGCGGGGACTTCCCCATGTCCCTCGCTCCTGGACCCATTATTGGGAGATTGGAAGAGGGCGTTATCCGTCCTTCCTCGGTGCCCGGTGTGTCTTCTTCGTCCCGGGAAGGGAGTTGGGATTTCCCTCTCCCGTTCCGCAGCTTCCTTTTGCGACATCACGTCCTCGCAGAAGGACACCACCGCGTCCCACGACTCTGCGCTACCGACCATCCTCCGCACTACTGCCGGCAGCGTCAGGTCCCTTCCTACTTCATTTGTGAGGACACGGCGCTACTCCTCCCAAGCTACACACTCGGAGAGCGTGTGCTGCGCCGTGTCCTCCCGGCATTGGACGCAGTTGTGGCACCAAGCGTCCGGCTCCCTGCAATCTAAAGATTAATTGAATTCGAGTTGCATTAATTACTTGGATGCATTATGGAAGTCAGCGCTGAAATTTGAAATATATGCACAAGTGATATGTTCCGAAAGGGGAAAAGCTCATGTTTTGCTACCTTAAGGTCAAATAAATCATGTTATCTTCTTGGATAAACTTGCAGCAGACATGCAGTCCATCCATATTCTGGTGGTACAGACAGCACTACAATCTGTCAGATTTCTTTATTAGATTTTCAACTTTATTTCTAAAAAATTCAAGCTCAAGGATATGGGAATATTAGACAGTTTCGGGTATCTAGACCTGTTGTCGGCCGTACATCATTGCACTAGTGATGTGCCAAATAAGAAAATAATCACACTTGGTGCACAGATCATGACATTACAGAACTACCACTACAAGGAAAAAGGTCATGTGTGCCTTATTACATATTATTCAAGGTGGATCTTAAGGCTTAACATTAATTTGTTTTATCGCAGTGTCGTGTCTAGTGAACTTCGCGTACGACGCGTCGGAGTCGGACGAGCTGACGGTGCGGCCCGGTGACGTCATCCGTGACGTAGAGCGGCTGCCCGGCGGCTGGTGGCGGGGTGAGCTGCGCGGCCGCCGAGGCATGTTCCCTGATAACTTTGTCTCGGTCGTCGAACACGCTAGTGCAAGGTGAGGATGCTTTCTTGTTTCAAGGTTTAGAGGTGGGATGGGGTGGGTTTAGTCCAACACATATGCAGTCCATCCATATTCTTGTGGTACCTACAGACGACAGCACATCAAACTACTACAATCTGTCAGATTTCTTTATTAGATTTTCAACTTTATCTCTAAAGCATTAAGGCTCAAGGTTGATTGGAATTTGACAGTATCAGGTAGCTTGACCTGCTGTCGTGCGTACAATGTGGCACCAAATAGGTACCTATTATACAAAACGTGGTAGGTGCCAGTACTTATACATTTGATGCAGTACATATACTGCATATATATTTCATACTTAGTAGAAACCTTCTAGTGGTCCTACAAATATTTGTCATGACGTTCGCTCGAAATAAGTCTCGAACTTATTTTCGAACCAAATAAAATTATGCTGTGGTGCTGTGCTGTGCTTTATAATTTTATTTAGTTGAGCCAAAACGGTAAAAATTCTTCACTAGCAATCAGTAACAGAGAATGCATTCTCTGTATGAGAAGAGACCTGTGCCCAGCAGTGGGACGATAAAAGGTTGATGATGATGAATCAGTAACATTTCGAATAAGTACCTAAGTATAGCTTTTGTACAAAACAGCATGAATTTATCATTGATTTAAACGAGATTTTTTTTGACGAGTTAATTATTATTTTTTCTGTTAAATTTATAATTTAGCAGAAACTACATAATTCGAACTGTGTAGTTTCAGTTTATCGCGTGTTGCCTAAAAGACTAAAATCGTTTGTATAACGATTCTAGTCTGTTAGCACGATTAAGTGAATTCTCTGGATTTTACCTTCCACCATAACCAATATGCAAACAACCAGTTTTTTAACGTTAGCGTCTAATATTCGAATGAAAGCGGTCTAAGTCATCATTGTTTTGATTCTGTAAAGTTAGAAACATATTTTGACTACTTACTACTTATATGGATCCGCTATTCTGAAATAAAAAGCTACAAACTTTAATATTGAACGTTAATATTAATTATAGTTGAAGTTGGAACTTAATTTTGTTGCAAGATTATTTCCTTAATCATGACGCCTACTAATACTTTCATAAATATATCAGCTCTTTATGATCTAACTTGTCTGGAATTTTGTTTTTTTTTAGCGCTTGACCGCAATCCCGCCTGATGGTAAGCAGTGATGCGATCGTTGATGGTAAAGCGCGCTAGGTTATTAAGAGCCTATTCACTCAGAAAAACTGAGCGAATAGGAAGGAAGACAGCAGTTGAGCGAGGTGATGCAATTTTAAACCCAACAACACGACCAACGATGCTGCGCCAAAGGGAGATTGATCTGAAGACCCTCCACAACCAAACTCCCAACACAATAATATTTGGCGCATCGTACCCGGCACACATCTCAACACAACTGCTCAGACCCGTCCTCCGTACGGCTTCACCAGACGTCATGCCGGAACACGACAAATCGCTTGGCGGCAAGACTTTGTCTGGATTGTGCTTACTTTGCCCACTATACTTATCCTATCCTTTTCCATTCAATTCGATCCTAAGACCAATATAGACCAAACTTGACCCCTTTTGATGTCAATTTCATCCTGACATCTACGCGATACGTGGCTCTGCCGGTAAAATTAAACCACCAACATTACACTACACTTTGCGCGACAATCTGGTAATCACAAAATTGGTCTACAAACTTAGCGGAACAAATAAAACAATGTGCATGTCAAAGTTCAAGACCAACATTAGAGATTGAGATGCTAAGGTCAGTTTATAGGCAGTTAGTTTCGACATCGTTGCACCGTTCGATATCCTGTAGCGTCTAGGCTCAAGCGCAGAGCGCCTAACGAACTGGTTTCTGTACCGCTTAAATTGACCATGTGTGTCTGATGTCTACTTTACTGACACACATATTATTTACATTTCTATTTAAATCATTATATACTCGTTTATTTTGATTTTATTGTTTATTTCTGGTTGAAAAAAATACCGACCGAACATCTTCATTTTCAGTAATAGATGTTCGAAATTAATTATTTGATGATGACGTAGCCTTATCCACTTTTGGATCAAATTAAATATTTCGTACAAACTAAATCTATATTATAATCTTTATCTCAGCGTTAATCCCAGTCGTATCCGAAGCTTTTCAGCTTTTGAAGTCCAGAGTCCGCTTTACCAGTCTAACTGCTCATTTTGGCTAAACTTTGATATTTTCCATGAAGCGACTGCCGTCTGACCTCCATAACCCGAAGGCGATATCGAAGCATTGCAGTTAGACCAATTGTAGGATTTTTGAGGGCTCCAACAACCCGTAACGACTGCCATTACTGCACTGCTCGTATGGCAACCGGGACCAACGGCTTAACGTGCGGACTCTTACCGGCTGAAAAACCACCTATGTGTTCGTCATCTGCCTTTTTGGGGTACCGGGTTATCTCAATACTACGGTGGCCCCGGCATGCCTTGAGTCGCGAGTTCAACAGGTCTCTTCTCGCGCGAGCAGCCTTCAGCGGCTACTCTACTCATCTGAGAGACGTGTGCAAACGCGTCACTATGTCAACTCGGCCATGTGATGGACGTTGGACGCCCCGGGTTCTTCGCCCGTTGGCCATTATCATGGAGGCAGTGGGTCGGCCTCGGTCCTGCGACGGCGCGGGGATCAGATCCCTTCCCCTTCTTCTACTTCCCTTCAGAAAACTCTGTGCCTCTCTGTTCCTTTCGGCCGTCTCCTTTGCTTGCATTACTGTTTCGCAGAAGGAGACGACCCTGTCCCATGCTCTCTCGCTCCCGACCATGGCTTTGCAGACGACCGGAAGCGAGAGGTACTACGTCCTGGAAAGAAAACTTTTGTCACGTAGATAATTGACCTAAATCACGAAAAAAATGGTGGTCCGTTGGAGCAAGGTCTGGCAAATACGGAGTATACGAATAGTTTCTAACTGCAGTTCCTGAGGGTCAAAAGGGTTTCTCGTGCTGTGTGAGGTCTCGCGTTGTCATGGAGCAATAATGGTGAAGATCGAGTCATGAGTCGGGGCTGTTTTACCTCTAGTTTTGCCAACATTGTTCGGAGTTCGACACAATAGACATCTGCCGTTATTGCTTGACCAGATCGGAGAAAACTATAGTGAATAATACCATACTGACACTGCTAAATAGTTACCATTTCTTTTTTATTGGTAAGTTTTGCTTTAAGACACTTATGGCGTTTGAGCTGGGGTCAGCCATTACATTTTTCTTTTACGGTTATCATAAAGAACCCACATTTCATAGTGATCCAATATTCCTTAATTTCTGTATAGAATCAACAAGACATCACAGTTTTAACACTCGTTTCTTTCTGCAGATCAGTTAAATCATGAGGCAACCATTTTTCATATTTTTTTATTGATTTGACGCAAATGGGGCAATATTGCGGGTATGGAACGTTAAAGCATACCGCTAACTCCTGGGTAGTTTGACTCGGACGGGTTCCACCATCTCTCTTAATTCATGCTTATTCACCTGTCTGGGCGGTCTTCCTCGTGGATCGTTGTTCAAGTGGAACTTATTAAAAAATCACTCGAATTGTCGCAGATCCATCTTTCTTGTCCAAGTTAAATAGCAAAAACAATTGAAAGTTTTTATCCAATTGTTTCCCATTTTTTTAAAAGAAGAACATTTTAGAAACCATTTGAAAAAAGTTTCATTCGAAATCGAAAACCTCAAACCATGAAGATTCTATGCCAATTCAAAGAACCTATTGCAACAAAACGGGAATTTCATACGTTATCTCCTAATACCTATATAAATAAAATCGGATTAGTTACACCAATTGTAACCAATGAAACATGGGAAAAATCACGAAAAATTTCAACATTTAGGTATTGATTCTAGGATGCTAATGAAGTTTGTTAGTTGAATTATAAAAATCAAAATTCATTACCGACAACAATGTGCTCCATACAATACTTAATAGATTCAGGATTATACTGTTAAACACACCAGAATCGGGACAATATGAAATAGAATATGAAATCATTAACCAATTGTCTACATATAAAAACCCAGCCTAGAGCGACTCGGACTTGCGGTTGAAGGGTATGCCTCATAACCATAAAAAGTCTGTTGTATGGGCCCCGCCTTTATTTTGTTTCTTATAGCGGCAACATAAATATATCCTCTGTGGAAATTTCAACTGTAGTTATCACGGTTCATTTCATACAGTCTGGTGACAGTCAGTCAGACAGCGGACTCTTAGTAATAGGGTACTGTTTTCAACCTTTGGGCACGGAACCCTAAAAACTGAAAATATCTTTGTCATCAATACAAGTAGTATTGCTGACAAAGATATTTTCTGTGCTGAGTTACAACTCATACAATAAAGTTATTCCGTTTTAGTCATACACTTGCTAACACAATCAGTGATGTCATTCTCTTAGAGAATGATTATATTACGAACTCTTTGGTTTACAGTATGGTTTTAAAGCTTCGGAGAGGTACTCATTATAAGTGTAATTTTGTTGATGTTTTTAATAATATCGGACGATATCCGGTTAATTTGGCGGTCACTACTGGCGAAAGTTGTTCAACAACCGCGACCGGGCATTGTAAAATAATTGGATATGGCTTTTAAATTACGTTTTCGATTAGTAGAATAATAATGACAGTACTTACTATCTAATCAGTTCGGATAGCGCGATAAGAAGCGCGGTGGGCAAGTCAGTGTTTGTTGTCTGGCCCTTAGTGGTATATTTCTGTCTTAAGTTTTTTTTTTTTGTCGGAACTAGTTTTTAAACAATATTGCCAATAACAAGGGATATTGATAAGGTAGGTGATTCAGAAATGTTTATTTTGATATTCTATAAATCCTGACTTTACATTAATATCAGGTATGAAAATGATAAACATAATATGTGTCAGTCTCGCTAGGCAGTCAGTTCAAGAGGTAATGAGTGGTAATGACAGAAGGCGGTATACCTAATTCTGTTGATATTGTATAAATTGCGCTATGTAAACATGTAAGTGAGTATATGCAGGCTATATGGCTATAGTGTGAGCAACTGTACATTCTGTGACGTCCGGTTAGGGGGTGCCCAGCTTTTGTATGAAAACATTGCTTATTATTTAACCAGACATGTATACATATTAAGTATGTACCTACACACATTTCTATAAAACCAAATATTTTTGGATCTCCATTTCTTATTTATTTTATAGCTGAAATAAATCTCTTATCCATGAACATTGTTGAGCAAACCGTCGCTGTCGTTTACAAAATCTGCCGGAACACTAAAGAAATCTGCCCTCATTTTCTTCGACTTCTGTATTGTCTGTGAATAAATGTTGAACATCAAAGAAATCAAACTAGTCAATCAATTATTAAATTTACATATCAAACTGGATATTAGAGCTTCTGTTATTTGGCGTCAATTTCACATGTTCTGCCAACGCACTTCATTTAACACGCAAGCATAAATGCTGTCGGCATTTTATAAACTGTTTATTTTTTTTTAGTCTTGTTACCATGTAATATACTGTAATTGTCCTGGTAGTAAGTAAAGAGTGACGTTTCTTGAATCTAGGCCTTCGAGCGTGCAGGGTCGATGTCGAGCGGTGTTCAGCTACCAACCCGCAAACCCGGACGAGCTTCCTCTGAGCGTCGGCGACGTCCTGGAAGTTCTTGGAGAGGTAATTGAACTTGTGTGCAATATTCTTCATGTTTGTATAGCACGTCATCCATGCAAAGTCGCCGCTCCTAGGTGTGGTTTAATTTGACTCACGTTGCAATTGCTGTGGTACACTTGAAGTGTCGTATAGCGCAACTAAGACATAATCGAATCACTTATTGTTGTGAACCTATAAAACAAAATACCAAAGACAAAGTAGACATTTATGACTCACTTTCTTAACTGTTAATCTTTTTTTAATATTATATCAGTTCACTATAGGTGTTTTAAAATAGTGTGTTTAGAGAGCTAGAGACGCAGACTAGACAACGGCCAAATATGTAAAAAAGGAATTTTCACCACACGACAAAGTTATTGTGGGTTTCTTTGAAGATTGCAATCCGTTAGTGGCCATACTCGTCAGTAGTTCTGTAGTGCAAGTTAAAATTATTATAAACGTTTCATTAGTGCTTGTGAAAGTTTTTGTATCTAATCATAATTGGATAAAAACTAAATTTAAAAATCTTCGTGATTACTTGGTGTGACGTGACGAATCAAAGTGAAGGAAATATAGTTTCCGAAGACTGCTTCGGCTTACTTTT
Organism: Sesamia inferens; assembly: GCA_037179545.1. Lineage (NCBI taxonomy): Eukaryota > Metazoa > Arthropoda > Insecta > Lepidoptera > Noctuidae > Sesamia > Sesamia inferens. The sequence continues at coordinate 20,543,469 of CM073927.1, read as the reverse complement.
ACTGGGTTGTTGTGGTTGTGTAGTATATACTATTATTGACCATACAGGTAGAGGAGGGGTGGTGGCAAGGACGCCGACAGGGGCGCGTAGGGGTATTCCCCTCCAACTTCGTCGTGATGCTGGACCCGCCGCAGCCCGCGCCGCCCTTCGAACCGGCGCCTGCGCTCCCACCAAAGCCTGGTGAGTTTTGAACTGGGCTATTCTCTTTATAATGATGTACAATGTTTTAGGCGTACGTAATAAAGTGGAAAAAAGGAATGCCTTGAACGATAAATTCTAATGCAATTAATTACTTATTTTTTTTTAAGCGTTATAAACTAGTGCTTGACCGGGATCCCGCCTGATGGTAAGCAGTGATGCAATCATTGATAGTTAAACGTATTAATTTATTAAGAGGCTATTCACTCTAGCTTTGAAGACACTTAAATTGTAATCAGATGATAAGAACGCCACAGGCAAATTGATCCAGTCCCTCGATGTAGGTACTTACGCGGTATAAGACGCGGCGAAACGCATCGTCCGAATCGTAGCGGTCAACGTAAGGGTGAATACTAGCCGTACGACGGGGCATTATAATATGGGTTTTTTATATGTATAACAGATAGCGCTTCCGCAGGTGAATCACTGGATTAGCGCCGTCTTTCTAGCAGGGCCGTCCCCTACAATTTTCTAATGATAAGCAGCGTAAATTACAATATTATTTCCAATCAGATGCAGTAAATACGACTTAACTACGTTGACTTTAGCTCGGGACTTCCCAAATTTATTTGTTTAGTGAGATGCCCTTATAGCTTTGCCATTTTTTAAGATTTTCTTCAAACTAGACCCAATCTTTTTTTTAAATTGTACTAATGGCCTTGTAAAAGGTTAAATAAGAATATTTATATTTTCTATTGCAAACTTATTAGAAAGTTAGAACAAAATCTAAACAGAAACTAAAGAAATAAAATAAAAAGAGATATTTATGTAACTGGCAGTCTAATGTGAAGGATGTGCTTGCCTGGGCTCCAGTTAGGGAAATCCCACTATCGTTTCTTTTTCTGGCTCTATTTTGGACCTGTATTTGTTTTTTATTACAGCAACTACAGAAAAGCTTGCTTCGCACAAGTACGAAGTAGCAAATGATAAAAAAAAGCAGCAGCAGCCACTGATGGCACGCATTTATGGGCTAATATGCTCCATAATCCAGACTGTTTATTCTTGTCGTATTGAAGCTTTAGCCTGGAATCACAGGATGATACTATTCGATATACTTCTTCCTATTTTGAGAGTGTCGATGGCGTGGTCTGGTGGTCGCGACGCAGTTTGGGTACTGGGCTAGCCTTTATTATGGAAATAAAAAATACACCTGCGGGGTAGTGGCAATAGATGCGCAATATGCTTTAAAATGATTTACAATCTAAATAACTTTCCTTCAAAATACCTCTATCCTTCAAAATAATCTAACTTAACCTAAGTAATCCATTTATGTTGAAATTGTGAATTAAAAAAAACGCAGCTTGCAATCAGGTTGGTTCGCTATTCAACAATGAATAGGTTGTCCCGTAATTCGAAAAGATACCAAGTATTGGGGTGAGTTTCTGCTGAGGCGGAGACGAGCGTAGCGGATAGATGTTCAGGAATCGACTAATCACATAAGCTGATATCCACATAACGTCTCTCGCGTCTCGTTTGTGATTGTTTGATTCCTGCACATCTCTGCTCCGCTCCGCTCAGTGGAAACTGGCTCTTAAGTTGGTATTTGAACAGCAAACCACAGGTACTAACTTTAGTATAGGTGCATGTAAATGCTTAAAGTAAACAAGAAGTGGAAAAACGAATAAGTACTTCGTTCTTATCATTATATATTTACGGTATGTTTGCTCTATTACTAGTTAATATTTTTCTCATAGAGTCTAAGAGTCATTATGACGGTAAACCTTATAATACTACGAAGCTTGATTGCCACTCAGTCTTCTTGATATGTTGTTGCTATACTTACGTTAATTCGAAGCGATGACACCGACTCGAAGGGGACGCTCGGGTTATCATTTGGTGATTGCATCTTCCGCTGATGATAAATTCCGGATGTTTTCAAATTTGCATGTGAATAAAGTGTGTTAAATATTTACCTAAACGTTTTATATTGACAATATCGTCAGTGTTGTAATTTTTTTTATTTATTGTGTTTTTTAAAGATCTTGTACAATGTCATTGTCGTTTTTTAAGATAACTGTTTTCTTGTTTCGTATAAAAAAGCCCTTATTGTTGTCTTTTTAATCACCAAATGATAACAGTGCGTTAGATCTAAAAACGTAAACAAATGACTATTGTGTGACAACTATGACACGCAAGTCATTGTTCAGGCTACATCCTAATCTCCTTTTAACTTATTTGAATTCCCATGAAAATATTCTCACTAGTTACAAGACATAATAAGTTCCCATGAAAATATTCTCACTAGTTACAAGACATAATAAGCTCTATTTGTACACAGTAAAGGAGCTATGTCGCGTGCTGTTCCCGTATTCTGCTGTGAATGAAGATGAGCTGACGCTGTCGGAAGGCGACATCGTGACTATCCTGTCGAAGGAGGCCCCCGACCGCGGCTGGTGGCGCGGGGAACTGAACGGTCGCACTGGACTGTTCCCTGATAACTTCGTGCAAGCACTGCCTGCTCAGGGTATGTATAACTTTAGTAGCAATAAAGGGTGTATCTGACATCGACGCACAAACGAGTATCATGGATCCAGTACATAATTCTGAACCCGCCAGTGGTGGAATTTTGCGTCGGCTTTTTCCCGATTTCATAAATGACTATCATAATATTGTTAGTGGCATGTGGTCTACTAGCCTTTCCGCGAAGTTTGCGTTACGATGTCCTGTATTATTATGCGGTTGCTAAAGCCCACTCCTAGGCCAGGACTGGAAGATAGCATAACAATAAGCCTATAATGTTCTCATTCCTTGGTCATAGGCCTCCTATCTGTGGGCGACCACGCGCTCCCAATGCGGCGTGGTGTCACAAGTCTTTGAATTTTAGGTTCATGCCGTATTCCCTCACGATATATTCTTTCACCGTTTTGTGAGCAGTAGTGATGAAATAATTTACACCAAGTAGGCAAAGTACCTTACTGGGTTTGAACCTATCGTACCAGCTACGATTTCAAAGAATTACAGTTCGCTTCCACCTAATCTTTATAGATAGCTCAATTTTATATGTATAAAAGAATATTTTTCTGTGTAATATGAGTCGACACACGGACGACTTGCACACTAAATAATGGGTCTTCAGAAACTGTTGGAGAGTTATAACCACAAGTATTACCAGAGCCTAAAAGATGCACATGTTTGATCCATGGGATCACTACCAACGAACAGCTTTTCTGCGGGCTTATACCCGTTGGTTGGGTGATTGATTTAGCCTGTGCTTGGACGGCAGATTTTTTTTTTTTGCCTATGATGTCTTAGCTAAAATTCGACTCTAACTGTAGACGCCTAGTAAACTCTTAAAAAGGGCAAACAGTTTGAACGGAAACGCTTTTTTGTGTTATAACTGTTCGTCCTTTGTGCAGGTGTTTAGCGCAAAATTTCTAATAGAAAACGTGGTTCTTGCCATTCATCACACTGATGCAATGAACTTATTACTTATTCGAGATCGTGTATGCGGCTAGCAAACTTGTGGTACGAAACCCTTGTAGTGTGAAGATAATATTTAGATTTGAAAATACGTCCTGTATTTATTTTCTTTAAGAAAACTAACAAAAAAGTAACGAACCACAGCTGAAACGCTAAAATTTAATGTCGTGAACAAATTGTGTTAATCTGCCTCTTCTCTGCTTGTGGGTATTCCCTCAAGGAAACTGGCCATTAATGATGTCATTGCACCGTAATTGTGGGTTATGATCCTATATCTCGCGCGAGTTAACTGTGCACCTCGCTCTGTGACGTCATTCGAACGGTACCGTTTGCAAAAAATGACAATTATTTAAAAAAATATATATAAATTACATTATAAATACAAGGGTCGATTTGACGATAAGCGTCATAATACTAGGTCATTTTACTCATAACGTTTTGCATTTACATTAGTACTATATGGACTGAAATATAATGTTGGTGCAACCAACAGGCTTCACTAACGCGTCAAAAATATTAAAAAACAAAAACAAACTTAATAATAATACAAGGTGTCTCAAAAGAAAGTTCACATTTAAATCTTTTTTTAAAAGAAAAGTCTTAGCTTTATTGAAAAAATGTTTATTTTATATTGAAGTACACTGTTTGGGAATTTATTTTTTAAAAATAACATCGTCCAAATGTAAACCGTTGCGCTCTCGGCATTCATTTAGTCGGGCACTAAAATTGCCTATGACAGCTCGGCAGGTAGTCTCCGTGATGGCTGCCATTTCATGATGGATATTTTCTTTTAATTGTGCCAGGGAAGTCGGTTTATTAGCGTAAACTTTTGATTTGACATAACCCCACAGGAAAAAATCCATAGGCGTTAAATCGGGACTCCGTGGAGGCCAATTTATGTCACCTCGCCTGGAGATTAATTTGTTCGGAAAAATTTCTCGAACTCGAGGCAGAGATCTGTTGGACGTGTGTGAAGTTGCTCCATCCTGCTGGAACCATGTTCTTTGGTTGTAACTAGGAAAGTTTTGCAGTTGGGGTACGAAAAACTCGTCTAACATCTCCACATAACGCTCTGAATTCACTGTGAGTGTGCGTCCCCTTCCATCTTCAAAAAAGTAAGGGCCGATAATTCCTCGCGCCGACATCGCTGCCCATACGGTGACTTTGGGTGAATGTAGCGGTTTCTGATGTTTTTGTTTTGGGTTGGTTGCACTCCAGTAACGACAATTTTGCTTGTTTACATGCCCATTCAGGTGAAAATGGGCTTCATCGGAAAACAAGATGTTGGTGAACGTTGGAAAGCGCTCAATCATCTGATTTACAAAGGCAAGCCTCTGACCAGCATCTTGAGGCTTCAGTTCTTGCACTAACTGAATTTTGTACGGGTGCAGCTTTAAATCTTTGTGTAAAATGCGGCATAATGAAGATCTGTGCACATTTAAAGCAACAGCACGCTTCCGGATCGAGAGGTTTGGATCATCTCGAATAGACTGAGTAACACTGTCCACGTTTTCGGCTGTTCTTGATGTTCTTGGTCGCCCAGATTTTGGTTTCTCCAGAGTTGACCCAGTCTCTTCAAACTTCTCAACCCATTTTGCAATGAGACGAGTGCTAGGCGCATCATTTAAGTGACGAATATGTCGAATACTGCAGAATTTTCTACGCGCTACAGTCGCCGAATTACCGTTTTTGTAAAACTCACGTACGCACAACGCACGGTCCGCACCAGAGAAACGCTCCATAGCGACTAAATTCCCAAGAGCCAGACTACCGACTGACATACCCCCCGCGCCCCTCAGAATAGTTGCTTTCGCGTAATAAGATAAGCAAATGTGAACTTACTTTTGAGACACCTTGTATTAACAAAAATTTACAGAAACAGTAAAAACAACAGGAGATTTAAACTGTATTTAGACAATTGTAACAAAGATGCTATCGCTACGAAGCGTTTACCGCGATTGCGGGGCGCCGCGCGGGGAAGCGGGTGAGGGGTCGCATTCCAGCGAGGTGCATAGTTAACTCGCTCGAGTAGTACGAATAAATTGCGTTATTCTATTAAACATCGCTGCTCAAAAGTTACTACAATAAAAGGGTTACATATCATAACATAAATTATGTATGGATTTTCTCTGCTCTTCATTGTTTCCGGTCTCGAATACAACAACAGTTACAAAAATAGTTGATTGCATCATCTACATAACGTCTTGAATACGAATCTGCGCATTACTATTATGGTGTTGTTCCCTTGAGTGACTATGGACATAAATAGTACAAGATTTCAACGTAATTGAGATTTGAATATTGTAGTTCCAGGATGTGAACGGTATCAAAAGGTTAGTTGCATATACAAGTAAATGACATTTAAAGACAGAGGTTAAATAAGTAAATTGTCATAATAATAATATCTATACAAAATCTATGTAAAGAAAACCCCGTCCGACCTATAAGGATAATAAAGGTTAGGTAAACACGTGACCATATGGAATATTAAATTTTACATAATCATCTTAGTAACAATACTAATGAATTTTGAAATAATCTTTTTTTTCTGCTAATTAATTTCAACTTCCCCAAAATTTGGTATCTTATTAAAAAGTGCCAACACCATTTTGACGGTTTTATTATGAGCGAAGCGACCGCGTACTGCGTGCCCTGCCCCCTCCGCCCGCGCATGTATTGCCTACCGCACACGTATTAAGTTATCTCGCTTTTACAAAATAATATTTATTTTTACGGTTTTTTTTTTAAGCTATGCCCGGCTTTGAAGGCTTTAGTAGAATCAGTTATCGATACCTAACAATACCTTCACGGATCGGACAGGGATTTCTTTACATATTGTATAATATGTAAAGAAGAAGAAGTTGATCTTTATAAACCGTACATACAATTTTTCTAATCTATTTTTATGCAGGAAGGTTTCGTAATGAATGCAGATATGTGTATGTCAATATGGAAAAAGCGCTATAAGTAAATTGATTATGAACAATCGGGTAGATATAGCGGTAGTTTTTAAATGTCAATAAATATGTGTTGTGACTTATGAGCTTTATCGTATTGATAGTGGTTTCGATCTATTATCATCATTTTTATCAAATCAAACGATAGTATTGTAAAATTCGCTTTTTAATGATCATACATAAAATAATATAACCACGCGTTCTTTCCATGGGGAACAGACACTACGGAACAACATCTGTCAAGACCATTGTATACCTCTTTTGCCCTATTTACGTCCATACATCGTTTAATAGATAAACAAAGGGTGCTTAATAAGCATGCTTAGTTACGTAATATTAGTATTCAAGGTAATCTAGAGGCTTGTGACTACATCACGAATGCAAGTTGATTAATCTGGTCGGCTCGTCGCACCTTCTTGCGTGGGCATCGCCAAATACAAGGGCTTACGTCAGGGACATTGAAAATGGAAAACAACTTTCTAGTTCCATGCATAAATACCGTAACATACTGCCATCAGTGATTTTTCGTGCAATCGTGGAGGTTATGACGATGTTGTTTTGTCCAGAAAGGTAGGACTGACGTTCATTTTGACAGTTCAACAACATACATTGCGTTATTTACGTTGATGAGCTGACATTTTTGAACATATGCATGAAACAATGGATGAGATTATGAAAATGATTCGGATTTTATTGTGTTACGCAATTAGGGAACTGTTGAAATTAATGCGCCATCGACTCGGGCCTGGTCCTTACCGCAAGCCCGCTTCTACGGTAGCCGGGAGTTCGATGTTTTCTCCCGACCAGGGCGTCTCCTGTGGCGGGTAAAGGTGTGAGGGCGCTGGGATTCCCGCGCTCGCGCGTCTCATCTGTCAGCAACAGATACTTAATAAAAATCTAAGAGCACTCGACGTACTTGTAAAAGATAATACTTACCGTCTGAGAAGCTCAAATCAATTGAATGATGAAATTTTGTTGTGTCACCCAGGCTATTTACATAGATTGCACTTTATCGCATTTTTAATTAATTGCCCCTGGTTTTTAAACTCACCAATCTTTCGTAAATTGCACAAATAAAAGAACGAAGTTGGGTTCGGTTCACTACAGGTTAGATGACGTCACAATTTTTTTTGGCAAATCAATAGTCTTTATCAATAAAGTGAGAGTGCGGTAGTGTCTGCTTACTAAGTACATTAAATGCTTTTCTCACTGTATCAGTACAATGACAGATAACTGATGTAATCATTGCTCACACACCTTGAATTTATTTATATTATGATGTACTCTGTCTCCTATACAACTTATGTTGTGTATTGATGCTTAACTAAAAACTCGTTTTTGTAATAATCTAATAATGATCGCTTATTAAGTGATGTCAGAATCTAAAGGAACATTGTGTTTAAGTTTGACTGTTTATTAGCTCTGAATTGATTTGCAAGGTTAGCCGTGAGTTCGTGACTTACTTGTACTTAGCGGCATTCACAAAAATGTCTTCTTTGATGACGCATTTTTTGAATCTTTTATTAAATTACGGTACTGACAAGACAGGTGTGTTTCAGGGTGTCTCGATTTTTCTGTCTCATTGATTGCATAACATGCGATCGATCATAATAAGATTGATTTTGGTGGATATTGATAATCCATTCCTTTGATAGTTGAACAAATTGTCTGCTTAACAACGTAAATGACGCATTGAATGTTGTGGAACTGTCATTACAGTCTGTTAAACAATTACATTGCAGGTTCTGTTATGACGGCTATAGTGCCCTTGAAAATGTTAAAGGGGTTATAGATACGCGGATGCATAGTCGTTGAACAAATCATTATTTTTATAGATTATCCGAACATAAAACACATCTGGGACGTTAATTACGTGATCAAATTGACTTTCTAATTAATACTGCCGTCGATATTTGCACGTTTTTATGTATCATACTGTATGATTGTTCGGTTGGTAAATATTAAAGACTTTAGATAATTAGACTGGTTTATTACACTTGTAGAATTATTATATTGGAAACGACCTCTTCTAGGTCAGATCCTAAGTTACAATGACAAGACTATAGACTATATTCATAGACACTAATACATAGAGATGGTATTAGTTACTCGACTACAGAGTAGTGATGTATGATACAACATCCCCCCTGTTTAAGTTTAAATTAACCCTTGACAAACAATATTATAGAGACCTGACTTAGTTACAATTTAGACAATGACTTAAGACTATGGTTAGGTCTTAATCTAGGATACAATGTTCTACTTAATCTATTTCATCAATTAGCCTTCTGGTTGGCTTTACAACTCTTCCAGAACGAGTTACATATTGACTGACTGAGGATTGAGATGAGAGCTCTTGAGGTCTAGACTCCTGCCTGTTACCTTCCTCTCTCCCCTGCGACGAATTGGATAGCATAGGAGAATATTTGTGTCTTAAATGAACCCTATTCCTCCTATACCTAACTCCATTGACATCCTCAACGACATATGACCTATTATTAGCCAACCTTAGCTTGACAATGGCTTGTTCCCAATTGCTATCAGGCTTTCTTTTAAAGTATACATGATCATCGGGATACAATAATGACAATGACTTTGTATTTCTATTATAATATTTAGACTTATTTTTATTATTTTGCTTGACACATTCTTTATAATTTTTGAATGTAACCACTTTAGGTTTTAATTTCTTATAAGACATAGGAATGTTATTTCTTAAATTCCTGGACATTAACAATTGAGCTGGAGATGGTAAATTATTCTTAGGTGTGTTTCTATACTGTAATAAAGCTATGTATGGATCAGATGAGTTTCTTTTACATTTTTTTAACATATTTTTGATAATTTTGACTGAACTCTCTGCTTGACCATTTGACTGTGGATGATATGGGCTAGTTACAATGTGTTCTATGTCCCATTCATGCATAAAATTCTTAAATTCTAATGACTGAAAAGGAGGACCACCATCAGACACTAAAGATAAAGGTATTCCATGACGAGCAAAAATGGACTTTAAATGTGTTATTACATTCTTTGCTGTACTGTTTTTATTTAACAAAACTATTTCTATAAATTTAGAATAATAATCTGTGACAATTAAATAAGTGAGGTTATCAAAATACATTAAATCAACACCTACTTGTTGCCATGGATATTTATTTATTTCAAAATTTTTTAGTGGTTCCTTTGGGTTATTAGGTTTAAATTGTGCACATACATAACATTGTTCTACCAAATTTTTAATATCAGCTGACATGCTTGGCCAGTACAAAGACTCTCTAGCCAGTTTTAAGCATTTATTTATACCTTGGTGACCTTCATGAATTTTACCTAACATTTCCTTATACATTGACTGTGGTACTATTAATTTTGACCCTTTGAACAACAAATCTTTGACTACATGAATTTCAGCTTGTATATTCCAAAATGGTTTTATTGACAGACTGACATTATTTTTATTTTTTGGCCAACCTTCATAATAATACTTTTTTAACAATTGCAAAGTATCATCTTTCTTAGTGTGCTGTAACAATTTTGTACAGTACTCCTTTGTGACTGCTAGACTTGAATGCATTAAATTGACATGACAAGATATTTCTGACTCATTCTCAGGTATATAATGTTCTTTCAATGCTGCTCTAGACAGAGTGTCAGATATAAACATTTCTTTACCTGGAACATGTATAACTTCCAAATCATATTTTTGTAAAGTTAACATCATACGTTGCAATCTTGCTGGTACATCATGTAATGGCTTTTTAAAAAGATAGACTAAAGGTTTATGATCAGTATGAACAGTTACTTTATGACCGTACACATACTGGTGAAATTTTTCACAACCAAACTGAATGGCTAACAATTCTTTCTCAATTTGAGCATACCTTGACTGAGTTTGAGTTAATGTTTTTGAACTATAAGCAATAGGTTTATTATTCTGCATAATGACTGCTCCTAATGCTGACTTTGACGAATCGACTGACAAGACTAATGGTACATTGGGATTATAATGAGCTAAAACTGGTGAATTTGTAATTTCATCGATTAAACTCTTAAGACATTGACTATGATTTTCATCCCAAGTCCAGACTGAATCTTTCTTCAAAAGATTTCTTAAAATTTGAGTTTTTTGTGACAAATTGCTAATAAAGGGACCTAAATAATTGATCATACCTAATATTCTTTGCAATTCTTTGACATTTTTTGGTGTGGGCATATTGACAATTGCTTTTACTTTCTCTTCATCAACCCTAGCACCATCTTTACTAAAAACATACCCTAAAAAACAGACTTCTGAAACTAAAAATTTACATTTAGACTTATTGAACTTTAAATTGACTTCACGTGCTCGTTGCATGACTTTATGTACTCTCTCATTATGTACTGACTCGTTTGGTCCATATACCAAAATATCATCGATGAATATTAGAACTCCTTCTAAATCACCGAACAAATTCATCATGACTCTTTGAAAAATTTCAGACGATGCATTAATACCAAAAGGTAACCTTAAATATTTATATCTACCGAAAGGTGTTTGAAATGTACATAAATCAGAACTATATTCATCTAGTTTAAGCATCCAAAATCCTGAAAATGCATCTAAATGAGAAAAACAAACAGCTCCTGCTAGTTGAGATCTGATCTCATCTATTGACTTAAGTGGATAAATTTCCCTTATAATATTCTTATTCAAATTTCTAGGATCTAAACAAATTCGTAACTGACCCGTGCTTTTGACTGTTATCACTATACTGTTCACCCATTCTGTAGGTTTAAAAACCTTTTCAATGACCTGCATTTTCTCCATGCGATCCAATTCATCACGCAGTTTGTTCAGTAAAGCGAAGGGTACTCTTCTCGGAGCATCCACGCATGGCACTGCTTCAGGTTTGAGTTTCAGGCGACAGACTTGAGGTAGACATCCAAGACCCTGAAATACATCATTGTATTGTGTAAGAATTTGTTCACTAAAATTTTGTTGAGACACAGAGAAAACTCTTTGAATTATACCTAATTTTTCACAAGTTGGTAGACCTAAAACATTCGGACAAACTAAATCTGCGACTATAAACACTATATTTACACTAATAGTGCTATTATTTAAAGATAAACTACATTTTACATTGACTTTGCCCATAATGGGTATTGATATACCACCAAACCCACTAACGTTTATTTGACATTTCTCAAGTGACATTTGACTTTGACATTTCAAAGATTGAAAAGTTTTCTTTGACATAATATTGATATCAGCTCCAGAATCAATAATGCAATTAATTTGTGTATGACCAACTAAAATGTTTGTGTTCCATGACTGTTTAGAATAGTATTTGTTTTCTTTTGACTCGACTGTATTGACCTGTTTACTATGTGTTGACTTTGCTGTAATAATTCTACAAGTGTTTGTTGTGTGAGATTCCTCAGACTTGTGTCTGTACTCATCATTAAGATATGAATCTCGACTAAGACTTTTTGACTTTTTTGACTTGACTGTAAATCTCTCAGACTGTTTAGTGTTTTCATCACTGAGATATGACATATGACAAGAGTCTTCATTGGATCTCTCAGACCTATCAGTCACCAGTCTTTTTTCATCACTGAGGCATTTTTTATTAGACCTCTCAGATATGGCATTATCATCACTGTCATCACAGAAATATGACACAGGATATTTTTTATGACAAGATGAGTCTTCATGAGATCTCTTAGACATTGATTGGGACTGGCCTATGTGCGACCTGACCGTTGATTGTAACTTAGGATGTGTGTATGACAACCTGCTATGTCTGTAATGATTTTGATTGTGATGACTTTGTGACTCTAAATGACAATTATATTGACCAGACTTATGACTATGACTGAAGTTATGACAATTTAAAATTCTAACAAAATTATCTTGACTACCAGTTGAACTAAACGACTCTAAATGACTGACTTTTTTATTATTGGAGTAACAAAATTTTGCAAAATGACCATAAGAGTTACATGACCTGCATTTAGCTCCCTGCGCTGGACATTTGTAGCGGTGGTGTTGTCCACAGCGGCTACACGTCTTCGAGCGCTTCTCAGGACTGGGACTTGACTTTGACCTCCCTGCGCTGGATCCCTGCTGACTGACTGGTGAAGCTCGCCGTCGCTGACGCTCCGCTCGACCACGGCTCCTCCGACGCAGATGCATGACTTTTTCAGACTCTTCACTAGTGGACCTCTTGACAATTTGGTCTGCATCCTGCTGTGCGACGATGAGTGTCCTAGCTAGCTCTCGCATCCTCTGATATGTCAGATCAGGTTCCTGCAGCAGTCTCTGACGTACATGTGCTAAGTCCAAACTCAAGTTGGCGATAAAAATATCTCTGATAAGAGATTCTCTGAGCGTTCCAAATTCGCAATCTTGGCTCTTATTTTCGAGATCGGTTAAGAAATCCTCGATGCTTTCCGATTTCTGTTGACGTGAGGTAAAAAACATGTAACGATACATGGTAATATTTTTTCTGGGTTGAAAAAATTCGTCGAATTTGGCTTTGACGTCATGTAATGTGCTTTCTCCAATATTTATGTTGAATGTGTTGAAAATATTTAAGCATTTTTCACCAATGTTATGTAATAAAATGGCGATCTTGCGTTTCTCACCGGACTTGTCTAAACCCGTTGCCAACAAGTATAATTCGAACTGTTGCCACCAGCGCTTCCAGGCTTCGTAATTGTTGTTTGTTGCATCCGACGATATTTTAAGCGCCTTCAAGCCACTGTTCATTGCAGCTCCGGTGTCATGGCCGCCACCGACGCCATCCGACTTTTGCATTTTATGAATTTTCTTTCTTCGTATTGGGTTTTTTCACTCTTCTGACACCATGTATGATTGTTCGGTTGGTAAATATTAAAGACTTTAGATAATTAGACTGGTTTATTACACTTGTAGAATTATTATATTGGAAACGACCTCTTCTAGGTCAGATCCTAAGTTACAATGACAAGACTATAGACTATATTCATAGACACTAATACATAGAGATGGTATTAGTTACTCGACTACAGAGTAGTGATGTATGATACAACACATACACTCTAATATATTACAAGGTTAAAGAGTCCGGTAATAAACACATAATTATAATGTACAGTATGATAACATAATCCCGTATGACGTAAACTTTGTAACACTGGCCGAATGCAATCGGTTGCAAGACATGGAATATTACTAATTTATGTGTATCTTAACTAGCGTGCCACATTATTATGCAGACGAAGAAAATATCTGATATATGTTTTTGGTACTGCTCAGTTATTTCTGATCATGGCTAATAGAAACATCGTCTTTTTAATTGGTGATTGACCTGCGCCCTATTACGTAACGCACTATCAATCAATCTATATTATACGATATTATGTAAGTATATGATACTATTTATTCCCAGCGACATCGTTCGCGTAAATATCTATTCTATATCTATAATTATCACGTTTGGATAAAAAGTTTAACTTTGTCCTCACTTAAAGTTCAAGCTTACTCTGTACTAAGCGTTACTGACAGGAGTACAGTTATATTTGAATTTTTATATTAGTATGGACTGACACTTCCATGGATACGCTTTCATCCCCTATTCCCTACTTTCCACATCCTTGAGGGTAAAATTCTTACAAACTTTAATATATCTACTAATTATACCGAATCAAAAGCTAGAAAAAAAATTAATTAAACGTATGTACGTATGTACAACACATTTACATATCAAATGTTATCTTCCTACGTTTATTTTACACCCTTAAAGGGAATTTTTTTACAAAATTTGAATTCAATATTTATTTATATCCAGTATGTTAAGAAAACCCTGTCCGACCCGTGAAGGTGTTGATAGGTATCGATAACTGATTCTACTAATGGATACAAAACCGGGCTAAACTTAAAAAAAAATCCCCCTAAAAAAAATAAATATTATTTCGCAAAAAGAGGTAACTTAATAAATGTGCGATAATCTCCCATCCGCGGGGGGCGGGCGGCAGGGCACGCGGCACGTGGTCGCATCGCTATTCGCTCATAAAACCGGTGTTGTCACTTTTTCAAAAATGCCTAATTTCGGGGAAGTTGGAATTAATTCTCGGGAAAAAAAGATTATTTCAAAATTCATTTGTATTGGTACTATGATTTAGCTTTATTGTCCTTATGCGTCGGACAGGGTTTTCTTAACACAATGTCTAATCAACAGCTTATAAGTTGTATGCTTCTAGTTTTGAAAATGGCAATACTTTTATACAATTTTTCATCCATTTCAACCCTTTTTTTAAATAAAAAGTAGCCTAGATGTCCTTTAGAGCCTGATACTCTAAGTCTAGACTCTAGAGTATCTGTGTGTTTAAATCAGTTCATTAGTTTTGGCGTGAAAGCGAGACAGACAGAGTTACTTTCGTATTTATGATATTAAAGTATGGACTGCTAGTCCATTGCTTCATATCTTCAAAATAAATCTTCTCAACAATGTAAATTAGGCAATGAATGTAGCCGAACTGTCTAAATTTAATCTATTGCTATTGATAGTGCGTTACACAATAGGGATGTATCCAAGGTATGAAAATCAAAAAAATAATTAGTCCGTCTTATACAGTATGTTACAAAAACCCTGTCCGACCCGTGAAGGTGTTGTTAGGTATCGTTAGCTGATTCTACTAATGCGTACATAACCTGGCTAAACTAAAAAAAAAAATACCCCCTTAAAAATAAATAACTTAAATAAAATAAATAAGTAATTTCATGGCAACACAGGCACAGGCCATGACCTCAGTTGACCTCATGCATGTAGGTATTGGTAGTCTAACCACGTTTATCGACTCTAGAAAGAAACAATGATACCTACTTACGCAGCTCGTGAAAAGAACTTTTTTTTAAGTAGGAAGGTCGTCTGACCCTCCGAATGTATCTTCGAATTTCATTCGATGAGCACAATGGCTGTGGCGGAGATGTTGTTCCATATTTCGTTCACTAAGAACGATACCGGCCTGGCACCGTCTCACGAGATTAGCACGGTGTTTCACAACGTTAGTTCACTCCTACCAATCCACTGCTCGCCGAACTGATAGTGGAGGTACTCACGTACAGGTCGGCAAAAATATGATGGGGCACCGTCATGCTGGAACCACATTGACCAAGAAGTAGTCACATCCGAATCGTTCAACACCTGATCACAACACAACACAATTGCATTTTTACTAGGTACCTTCCATCAGCAGGTTACATTACGTTAGAAAACTATTATGATCACACAATAAACGATACGTCTACACGGACTCAATGTCTACGCGAAACTAATAAATTTAAAATAAAAATGATTTTTATTTCATAAAAATAGGTACTCTAACTGCACGGCGGTGCCCTTTGACTAGAGGTGTGAAAGTATTCAAAATATTTCTCGTATCGATTTTTGGTATCAATTTTGTATTTCAGAATTTCACGCATCGATTCAACATCGCATGGCATTCTTTAGATTTTAGAACTTTCACATAACTTAAATCAGGTGAACTTAAATGCTTTAAATTGTTTAAAATATTCTCCTAAAATCGTATTTCATAAGACCTTTCTAGTTCCTATTTACTAATAATAGGTACTTGTGTTACAATATTGTTATGAATAATTAATCGATAATCAAAAAAAGTACTTTTACCATTAGGTAATCTGCGTTTTTACAACAAATCATTCGAGCAGTTAGTATCGACAAAAACAAAACGATATTACGTAAAAACTAGTACAGCTCTAATTATTCCTTTGCGCGTCGGCGGCTAGACACACTGACGCCGCCGACAGTTATAAGGTCTAAAATGGTGTTTACACTTTTTTAAATTTCCCGAATTTTGGGGAAGTTACAGTAAATTCGCTGGTAAAAAAGATTATTTCAAAATTCATTAGTATTGTTACTATGATGATTATGCAAAATTTTATATTTTATTTGGTCATTTGTTTACCTAACCCTTATTATCCTTGTGGGTCGGACAGGGTTTTCGTAACATACTGTAGATAATAAAAAAAATTAAGACCCGTATTTTTCATTTTGTCGAAATTACCAAAACTTACTGAGATATAGCGCATTAAAGTTACGGAGTGGGGGGTAATTACGGCACGCCGTTGTATATTTTGTAGCACGGTGTGACGTCATGCGACATTTCAAATCAATATATCTTCCTAAGTATTTGAATGAGAGAAAAAATAAAAAATACGTGTTCAATATTTTTTATAAATCTATCTGATGGACATTAAATTATTTTTTGGGATACAACCCAATTATCCTGCCGTTTGATTTTTGTTATAAATAGTAATCAATATTCTATGAAAGTCAGTTCCAAAAATTAAGTATTTTACAGGATTGCATGAATTTGCTCATTTCATAGAATAGTCAAGCGTATCAAACCAGATAACGTAAAATCTTATCTTAACACTTCGGACATTCCTAATGTTCAAACATAAAGCATTTAAGTATTACAAATATACCAATGAGCTAGTTGTCCATTCCAAAGCTTAGTGTATACTTATGGCCAAGAACCGGTAAGAAAATCCACGGACATTAATATTAATTTGAATCTCATTAAGTTTACCTACAACGGTCGTAACAATAACATTGCACCTTCAGATTTGCCCGCAAAGTTCTACTAATAGAGTCGTGAACGCACCAACACACGCACAGCCTGTTGGTAAACACCTCCCACTCTAGTACTCGATGTTCTGCTATTGACATTTCTTATGAAGGTTGCGGGCCGAGTCGTGATTTTGCGTAACTTGCCACAGCACGCTGTGTCTCGACTCGGTGTTTTTATAACTAGTTGCCTCACTAACCGCGTTGGTGTAACATCAATGTTGCACGTTGCTCCGCTGATTTCCTCGGTTTTGTGTGAATTTCTAAAATGATTTTTGAAAGTGAGTTGGATTTGTTAGAAATTTTATTTATGTATGTGAAATTTCATGAGACATTTTGGTGGTTTGTGTTTGTGTGATCTCTACTAGAAATTAATATCGAAATAATTAAGTGTTATTTTGATGCGTAGAGTTTTAATTTTAACTGAATGACATTTTAAAACAAGTACTCGTTGTTGTTATAAAATAATGTTGCAGTTTAGAAAAATGTTTGCAAGTGAACAAAATTTATTTTCCAAAATGTGTAAGTGTGGAAGACTATTTCTAGGGGATGAAACAGAATATTTCTATCATAATATATGACTAATAATGCTAATCATCTTTCCGGTTAAAAACTGTCAATAAACTGCTATCATATTAAAATGAATAAATTAATATAAAAGATTACTGAAACAGTAATAAACTTATGAACGCCAGATATTATTTTCAAAGGTTTTAAAAAGCGTTAATTAATTTTATATCCTTTAAAAGCATTTGTCGCCTTTACTCCTGACGAAATCGATTCATTAGATCATCAATTCTAAGGTAACCTATATTTGCTTACAGTATCGACGGAATTGGAAGAAAAGAAACCGGACCGACCGCCGGTCAAGACCACAAACTCTATCTACCCTGTTCTAACAAACAAATACACTGAGAAAACATCCTCCGTCAAGGAACTGACCACGTCGAAAATAAGGTATTTTAATCTTTACCTTATAATTTTTATCAAGCGAGAGATTAGAATTAGGTATGGTGACCTACTAAGATTTTGTTGGTTAATGGAACCCATATCATGCCCATATGATATGAGATTAGGTCACACAAGTTTAGTGCAGTAGAAATCATCTACGGGTTTCATTATTTTATTTGTTCTGAGTGCAGTGACAACTTGAAGTTTCAGTTCCTGTGTTTAGTTTTTCTTTATTGATAATTGATTTAATTTCTTTAAATAGGTTTCTACAAACACTTTTACATGTCAATCATTATTACTAAAAGTTAGACGAGGGACGCATTTCTTATCTGACTACTTTGAGAAGAAAGAAGCAAATTCAGTTTCTTCTAAAGTCCACTTTTACTTGGAAATGGCATTTTTATTCAAGAACCACACCGATTCAGGTGACCTGTCCAGTGATAGTTTTAAATGACGTGTACGAATGAAATAGAGACCAATGAGATACTCCACTAGATATTCACATCTGATTAAAATACACAAACGCATAATTATGTTAATCACAACAATAAAGAAAAAAAATCGAACAATTCCGTTTCGAATACAGCCATCTAAAGTGGGCCGAAGACTAACGGGTTTGCTAATAAATTCCATTAAGGAATTTGTCGTAAAACACGACGCCTTAGATGTGTTTATATGACATTTCTTTTATGACCATTTTTTATGTTTCCAGCGTGCACAAAGAGAACACAAACAGTAAGGATTCGACTGCACAAAGTACGGTCACACACACAAATAAGAGTGAGTCGGAGAAGACTATACACAATGAGACCGTCATCGATGGATCTTCGGAACAGGTGTGGTTATTGTATTTATTGCTATAAATCTCTTGCGAATGCATCTTATTTGCATTCTAAGATATTCTTTATTGCACTGGGAAAGTATTTGTCAACATTCGACGTATTACTTTCATATTTGTTTCTCCTTTAAGGAAGTAGGGTAATGATGATAACCCAACCCGAAATTCGGAACTTATAAAAAATTTGAATAAATAAATAATTGATAAGCTAGTTGTTGTAGGGCCGGTTTTAAGATCCGTAGTGAAATACCTTACTTATTGTTAAAATAAAAAAAAAAAAAAACATAAACCTGTCTAGGAATAATTTTACCATTACTTACTATTTTTAACAATTGGTTGAGTTTAACTAATATTTATTATTGTGTTTAATTTAGTTTAGTTTTTGATCTTCCTGTGCGAGTCACAATAAATAATTTTTCTTTCTTTAACTATGCATCTTATAACCGGTCCTTAGGACTGATAAATATCTTCAAAAAACTCAACCTGTTTTGTTTTTCTAGACCTAAATGACAGCTACATGTATTACAATAAAGTCATGTTGACAAAAAAAAGTCGATCATAGTTGTCATTTTAGTTTAGGAAATTGCAAGTCAGAGTATAAGCTATTTTATTTACTTCTATAATATGAGCTAAATACAAGAGCTTAGCGTTATAATTTATACACCCGTTATATAAATAATTCATACCTAGTCGTTGTCGCCTTGTTACTTCCCAATTCTAAACAAACTTGTAGGTACTAGTATATAAGTAATCTGATCATTTACGAATTCTTGTATTTGTATGTTTATAGATAACGTGTAAATATGCCATTTTGTAGGGTCTGATGCTTATACTTAAAATTAGCTTACAAGGAATTGTAACTATACTTATACTAGACGTGAAAAATTATGGTACGACCGAGTGACAGAGGCCTGGACGTGGTGGTGTAAATCCATCCTATTTCAATTAAACAAATAACAGCTTTATTTTAATCACAATTAAGTTTATTACAGAATGACTAGTACTATCGAAAAAATTAATTAAATGTTAGAAAAAAAATAGGATAAAAAATAGGAAGTTGTAACCTGAACTGAACTTCACTGTGTAGAATTTGATGATAATATAAAGGATGTATCTGACATCGACGCACAAACGAGTACCATGGATCCATTGCATGATTCTGAACCCCTAGTGGTGGAATTTTTCGTCAGCTAAGTAAAAATTATTCATTCGCTAATTAAAAAAAAAAACGCAATGAAAACAAAACTCGAAAAACTATCTTATCAGCTGATTTAATGGAGTTCACATTAGGGATCACCGTCATACCCACAAAACCGCACGGCGGCACGCTTGCAACGTTCAAAGGCCGAGCCGACACTTTTTTAAACACTGAATTCTGTAATCGTTCATTAACGACATAAATGACTATCATGATTTTATTAGTGGCATGCGGTCTAGCCTTTTCGTGAAGTTTGCGTTACTATGTTAGATACACCCTGTATTTCCATTAATTTATATTTGATAAAATTTTCGTTGAATATGTCGCGATTGGAATTTTCGGTGAATATGTCGCGATTGGTTATTCGAACGCACCTAAACTCTGGATGTACGGACGACAGCAGGTCAAGCTACCCGAAACTGTCAAAAAATCCCAATCAACCTTGAGCTTTAATTCTTTAGCGAAAAGGTTGATAAAGAAATTTGACAGATTCTTAAGGGATGGTATCACGCTAGAACTCTATTGGGGCGTGTAAAAATTAAATAAGACGGCTAGGATAAAATGAAGTATAGCGTGACTAGGCGATGGTATGCGACGGCTTCACTGGTAGAAGCTAGTTATGATATATTATTTGTGTATTTCAGGTGAAGAAACCTCCAGTGCCATTAAAGAAGAGTCCCACGCCCACGTCAGGAGTGGGCGGTTTGTTCAGCGGGCTCAAGAATAAAATGTTATCGTCTACAGATAAGTAAGTTTTACTCTGAAAATACGGAGCGTAAAAATAATGTTAAAAAGTTCTGTTAAACAATAAAAACACATACAATACCAGGTACAATGTTATTCTAATATAATTACACTGAAGTAATGTATTTAGTTCAAACTTTCGAACAAGTTCGACAGGAATAGATATGGCGGTAATATTTCTCCGGACGACCTCTTTCACAGAGCTTTGGCTTTTCTACTACTATTTGATAGCCTGTACGGACTATGGTGTACTGCTTCACTACTTTATTCATTCTTTCTATAACAGTGTTTTATTGTCTTTACTATATTTCCAGAGAGAAATCTTCATCAACGACAGTATCAAGCAGCGGGAGCAGTAGCGGCGGCGAGTGGGACCGACTCGACGGCGCCGCGCCCAGCAAGACCACGCCAACAGCCAACGCCAACAGTAACGCCAACACATTCGACCACATCGAGAGGAACTCTTTACTCAATGACCCGAGAGCTGGCAGGTAAGAACTGAAAGCTGTAGCAAGAAGTTGTTTATTGATTTCGAACTTCTTGGTACTCGGTTGCTAAATAATGTTCTGAAAACACGAGTCTTTTTTTTTTTATTTGGTACTTTAATAATCACAATGCATTTATAGACACATTGCTACGAATTATATCTGGGTCATGACACTCATGACCCTGAACAAAAACTAGTGATCTCGTTTATTTTTTATCAACCAGTAAATGAAAAGTGATAAAATCAGCATATTCTATTCGTTTCGTTTGACCCAGTATTTCTGAAATCACCAATAAAAGCAAGCAACAAATGAACTTTTTGCAATGAACATTAATATTATATTCAACCAGTTGCGTGCCTCGGTTTCACCCGCACAAGTTTCGATCCTTTGGGAATATCCGTATAAAAACTCTTGTTCAAAAATAAACAAGTAAGAAGATTAACCATTTCTGTACTTAATTTCATCGGAATCCGTTTACTAGTTTTTTTGTGTAAAAGAGTAGATTATAAACGGTAATTAGTGTTTCACGTAAAAACTACTTCTATACTGTAGTGGTGCTATTCGGATATTTTTTTTATTATATGTTTTTGAACATTTCATGAGGCAAAAATATGAATTTGTTATATTTTGTTTTTTCAGAGTAAAAGCCCCCCGTCGCCGGCCCCCTAGTCAAGCACTCCGTGAGGATACGCCGCAACTAATAGGTTTAAGCAATGGACACGAAGGTAATCTTTCAATTGAATAAAGCATCTATTATATATGACAGATCTTGGTCCCAAACTTTATATCAGTGACTCACGATAAAAATAAGGTTGGTTCGCTTAAGTTTCAACGCAATGTGAATTTCGGAATAAAAATAAGCTATTTGTTACTCCTGGTTATGAACTGTGTATCAAATCTCTGTTTTGCGTGAAAGTGTAACAAATGGCCATACATACATCCTTGCAAACGTTCGTATTTATAATATTAGTAGGATTGGAGGCCAGCCCCCTAATCGGCGAACACATTTTTGTCAAATGATTGCGATTAGTTCGGATCAGTTGGTATCGTTCGGGCCGCCCATTGGTCCGTTCGTAGTATTCGGACCAAAACAGGGTGCTGTGTAATAATTATTTCATCACCACTGCTCTGAGGAAAACATTGTAAGGAAATTGACATGTCTTATAACGAAAAGTTCATTGACATGTGACATCCACCATCCCGAATTGTCTTGCTTGACTCTCACCCTAACCGAGAGGGGGCCCGTGTTCCAACAATAGAAACATTTCATGCTAGATATTCATTTTGGTTGACAAGTTGATAATATTGCTTCTTACCTAATATAAACAAATAATTGAAAAAGTAACTGTAATTCCTACACAATAAAATTCAGTTTATAATGCAACTTTTAAGACTTTTTATACAGGGTGTAAGGGAAACGCTTCCGAAAACGAAGACAGGTGATAAGGCTAGTGATTCTCGATACGATACCATCAAAAAATGAGGATTTTTTTTAAACAATTTTACTTAAGCATTTTTCGTACACTATGCTGTGGGAACAGTTAAATGAGTTAAATGAAACCATTATTTGCGATTAAACATTTTTTTCTTTACAACTCTAACAAGCAATGTATTCGTACGCGCGCGCATAAACTCGGGTTCAAAGACCGCGTGCGGTCACCGACATCGCGACAGTTTCACGGCTGGAACCGTAGCGAGCGTCGCGCGACGTGCGATGCGCAGGCTGACTATTTTATTTATTTATTTATTTATTCTTTATTGTACACCAATCTTCCTAAACTACTAACCTTCACTCGATCGCTTGAAGCAAATGTCTTTTCAGTTCACTTCTACCTAGTTGTGGGATATCTGCTTACGGGTTACATTCGTGCAAGGATCGTAATGATTTTCCCCTTTAACAGGGTTACAATTTTATTTTGATCTGAATGTTCAAATTTACAAATCAGAAAAATCCAGTTTACTTTGCTTAACCTTGAGGTCCATATCGAAGGTACTTAGATACCTACAGCCCGCGTCGTGGCTGTAAGGCCATAAAAATCCTTTGTAAAGCGCCGCTAAAATAAAGAAAAATAAACATTACAGAGGCGTCAACAGTTTTAAATTGATGGACATGTCATGAATTTAATAACAGTTTTGTATTATGTCGATAATCGATAGTAAATGAAATAAAGTAAAAGATCGCTGACATCAGCTGTAATTGACTAAAAAATTTTCATTGCATGTACAGTTGCGCCCGTGAATCAATTGAATTTAAACTTTATAACAATGTAATTAAAGTCACACGATGCGTGCTCGTTTATTGCAAGAACTGGATCCTTCATTTAGTAAGTAAACCTAATCAATTTAAAGTGAATAATTAAATTAATTGAATCTAAGAAACCAGTTAAATCTTATTTAAAAGTTAGAAAATGAAAACAGTTTGTAATAAAGCATAAGTACAATTTCCTAACAATTAAAATGAATTGATTTCTGATCTCGTAATTATTCTTTTAGCATTTTCGCCTCTGTAAACACACCGCTATTGCCTACGCGCCCGCGGGGACTCCCCAAAGCGTTTGATCTTCATAGTACCTCTTTAGTTAATAATAGTGTTCCTTGCGACTCGGTTCGTGAGCTTGTGCGTTACGTTTTTAACAAATTATTTAATTATTGTTTTGTTAGTTTTAAATTTGTGTTTAGTTATTAGGTATTGTTACGTTTTTAGTGCTGTTTTATTCTTTTTAGTTATAACTTTTTGTTGTTTTAAACAATGCCTGAGGCATACGTGTACAGTGCTCGTGAATACGGCAACATGTTGATGTGTTTAGGAGAAGCCCTTGGCAATGCTTCTCTAGCGTTGAGAATTTACCGAAACAGATTTCCGAACGTCCGGCATCCATCTGATTCTCGCATGATAACTGCAGCTTTTCAGCGAGTCTTAGAAAATCGACCGATTGCTCCGATGGCGGCAGGTGGTGGACAACAAGTGAATGTTCAGACTGAGGAGCGTATTTTAAATGTGATTCGCCAAAATCCACGCCTGGGTACACGAAGTGCGGCGAAATTATTGCGGCGCCGGGGTGTACCGACAGTCTCTCACTGGACAGTTCATAAAGTTCTGCGCCGGAACAGAATGCGGCCCTACAAAATACACAAAGTACAAGCTTTGTTGCCCAATGATCACGTTCGTCGTCGTGCGTACTGTCGTTGGCTACTAGATCAACAACAACGTGCGCCTGGCTTCATTGAGCACATTATCTGGACGGACGAGTCCACATTCACGAGAAACGGGATGTGGAACAGGAGGAATGCCCATGTATGGTCAGACGTGAACCCGTACGCCACTTAAGAAACTGGCCATCAGACCAGATGGTCCGTCAACGTATGGGCTGGTATTTTTAATGGACGAATTCTAGGACCAGTGTTTCTACCGCAGCGTCTCAATGGATCAGCATATCTTAATTTTATAAATGGACATTTAAATGATATTCTAGACAATGTGTCTGTGGCTGAATTTCGTCGAGCATGGTTCCAGCACGATGGCGCTCCACCGCATGTTACGCGTCCCGTCTGCGAGCGTCTCACTGAGCTTTATAATGACTGCTGGATCGGAAGGCTGGGGTCGCACGCCTGGCCGGCTCGTTCACCCGACTTAACGCCGTTGGACTTCTTTTTATGGGGGTATGTGAAAGAAAGAGTGTTTGATCGGGAATGTGACAGTGCTGATGAAATGCGGGGCAGAATAGTGAGTGTTTTTAATAAACTACGTGAAGAATGTGTTGAGGAATACTGATGCCTCGTGTTCACGGATCGACACAGCGACGGGCCCGGCTTTGTATTGAAATGAATGGAACTCAGTTCGAGCCAAACCTCATAAGGTCGCAAAGGATTTAGACAGGTACGTAAAATGCCTCTGTCAGCTTTTTACAATGGACTACAATTGCGATTTTGAAAGTGATGTTTGTAAATTGCGTATAAATCGGCTCTTTTCGGCGGGTGATAAGCGCGGGCGCGGTAGTGCGACGTCGCTTTGCGTGTCAGTTACCTCACGTTTCGTACGCTATCTAATGCTTGTTTACGAAATATGAAGTCTTGAAAATAATCAATTTAAAGCGAAAGGTTATTGGTATCCGTTTGCATTTAGGTTGTATATAATCTACGTTCTGTCTTCGGAAGCGTTCTCCTTACACCCTGTATACATAAATAAATAATGTCACTCTGTAATCAACTTAATTGCCACTGAAATAAAGTTCATTTCTCTTTAACTTGAAATAACATAAATTGAAAATGTAAATTTTAATAGACCTTGGACAACACAGCACGGTGTTTTGGAAACCACTTTGTACTAGTCTCAATAAGACATCGCGATTGGGCCAAACCTATTTTAAGTCTCTATTTAGAATGTTTATCACTACATATTATAAAATAAAGTAACTTTTACTTTCCCTATGTCGCTTTGTATGATTAAATCTTTAAAACTCCGCTATGGATTTTGATAGAGTTTGTTTTAAATAAATAGAGTGATTCAACAGGAAGGTTTTTATGCATATAACATGCATAATATATAAGAGGAACACTTAATTTTTGAGGTTTCTAACACATGTCGCAAAATAAACCCATTTTTTGAGTTTACATTGTAAACGCTGACTGAACCCTATGAGATAGATCAAAATAATTTACTACAGTATTGTAGACCTTAAAAATGCCTACAAAAAAGTCTGCGACACATATGTCTACCTACTATAGTTTAATTAAAATGCCAGTCGAAATCAGAGCGTACTATTTGTTCCTTATTATTAATCCTTATCCAAATAAATTACGTCGTATCAAAGATAATTTCAGTAGCAGTAGATCTCTTTTTGAGTTATTGGAATTGGTTGTTTCATTCAGGAGATATCACGATTTATTCAAAACTAAACACCAGAAAAAAATCCACGTGCCCCTCGCGCACATGCCGGCCGCCTGCTACTTGAGTGTTTCTCTGCCTAAACCGCGGAGGGAGTGGGCCGGAGCGGGGGACCATTATTTCGAATAAATTTGCTACCCCGGTAGGCTTTCAACCTGTTTGAAGGTGGTGGAACTGGCTATCCATGGACAATGAGCTCAATGTATCTTGCAGAGTCAGATATTGGCTGATGGGCGGCACAGTAGACATTATTTTTATTAAATGGCCACCGTTTCTTATGGAAGGGTTAGGTACCTATATCATTTATCCACGTGCGAAGCCGGGGCGGGTCGCTAGTCATAAATAAATCAAAGTAATCTCTAACCTAAGATAACCCGTTACTTGCCACCTAACATTTACAAAGTATTCACTTATCTCTATCGTGAATGGAACTTAAATAGACTCTGATTTTGTTACTGTGTGACCTATTTGTCAGGAACAAAGGCGACACGTGTCTCGGTGCACACGTGTCGCCTATCAGGTCCATTAGTCTATTAGAGCGAGGGAAGGGAAAGTGCATCTGTGTTGGACACACACTTGTGCACTATAATATCTCCTGCATCGAAGTCTAGTCTCCGTTAAGACTGGCCGTATAAGAATGTCGGTAAAAAAAACACTATATCTGGGGAGGGATCTATTGCAACCTATTGTTCAATTATTTTCTCATATGTTGTAGGTAACATCTTCTTCTTCAGCTTATAGAGGTCCACTGCTGGAGTTGGAGATCGCAGTAATTTGATATATGTACATAGTATTGTATGTATCACAAGTTGGTAATTCGGGTAGGTCGGGATTAAGAAGTAATTTTATGAAAAAAGTTTCTCTATTTTCTTAATCTGGCACATCAATTTAATAATAATCTTTAATTCACTGAGAGACGCAAAGTTTAAACAGCAGTCTCATATACTCTTGTGAAAATTGATTTTTCTAGGTGCATGCAACTTTCTTGTTTCAGCCTTAAAAGAGCGAAACAATTTTTCTATTTGAATGTAAATAAATACATCGTATAACACGTGTCGTGTTTATGTTTTCATCCGCAATGGTTATTTTAGTGTTCCGCTTGACTTTGCTCCGATAGGCAAGCATCTTAATAATTGATTGTCTCCGCTAACCTTGGCCTTGTCCAACACAATAAAAACTTCATCACGCAATAGCTTACTGAAACACAATGCCTAATTTTGCGTAAAGTTTTGTAAAACTGAAAGGTGTTGCACACAAACGACTGATCGATTGTATGGAAATTAAGTTAAACTTGCCTATTGTCCGGGGTCTGGTATAGGTTTTTAATCGACTTTAAAAAAAGAGGTTATCAATTCGTATGTATCTAATATCTCCGGAACTGCCCAGTTTTCCTATTCAAAAGTGTTTGTATGTATGTTTTTATGTTTGTGCGCGCATATTTCCGGAACTACAAGTCCGATTTAAGTATGTAATTCTTTTTCTGATGTACTAGGTATTGTTCAACCTAGGAGGGAATATTGCAAGTTTCATCAAAATCGGTTCAGTAGTTTTTGAGATAGGGATTTTTTCGTAT
Source organism: Sesamia inferens (assembly GCA_037179545.1). Lineage (NCBI taxonomy): Eukaryota > Metazoa > Arthropoda > Insecta > Lepidoptera > Noctuidae > Sesamia > Sesamia inferens. Next base: position 20,515,601 of record CM073927.1, on the reverse strand, counting down.
TGATTGGAACTTATTCTAACATGGATTGTGGCACTGTTGTTATGAGATGAGAAAGGAATTTTCGACTAAGACACTGGAAATCATGAAATAATAATCTTTTTACAAAAAATTTGAACCCGTCTTCAAATAAACACTTAAATGTGGCTCTAGAAGTCGGTGTCTCGAGGTTTCTGTTGTTTAGCACGCCATCGACTTCTAGAGCCATGAAAAAAGTAAGATTATTTTTTCCTTTTAAGTATTTTTTTTGAAGACGGTTTCTATTTTTTTGTTTTCTCTCTATGAATTTAAGAAGCAAATAACTAAATAAACTAGTATGAATTTTCATACTACGCGTACTTTAGCGTATGCGATGCCTGAGGCATTTGCACTGGGTTATTATAGTTCATATTAGTAGACAAAGCTGCATTCAATTCGAGGTCACCCTATCTCGCTTCGTTAGGAAGCTACTTAGCTACACTTAGCTCAAACTGCACGACAGTTATATGAAGTCAGCTTTAATACCAATATGTGCATAAATTATTAAATATGCTTTTTTTAACAGCCGAAAAACCACCTGAGAAAGCGGCACGGACGGAACATCCCGAAGCAGCGGAAGAAATCAAGCCTCGGACTCGCGAGTGGGAAAAACATAAAGCACCCTGGATGGAGGAACTAAAGCTGAACCAGGCCAAGAAGACAAGCTTCATAGACAGCAAGTCGCGTCTCTCCGGACCAGAAATGGGCGTCGCCAGCAAGACGGGAAGCGGTAGCACGGACAGGTAATCTGGACTTTTTATACAAAACGATTACTAACTTTAGTCGAAATCTATTGGAATAAGGTTCGAAGTACAAAAATTTATACACTATTGTTTTAAGTTTTTGTACTTTTAACACTATTTCGATGAATTTTAAGTTTTTTTTCTTTTTAAATTTGTTTGAGGACTTTTACATGACTGTGTATGCCAGTCCCATCGTACCTATATAAAAGCCACATTGTGTAAAGAATAGAGGTAAACAAACCGTTGCTATGCAACGAGTTGTTTACGCCTAAAAGACAGATGTTAACAATCTTTTCGATGAACGATGATTTTCATAAAAGTAATAATTCTACTTCCTACTAATGCATTTATGATTTTATGATTTGCATAGAAGAACGCTTAACCGCTTTGAATGAAATATGACACACATGTAAGCTAATTTCCTAATAGATTAACTTTTTTGATACATATTATTATACTTAGTCCATACTTGAAACTATTATAATGCATGTGTTATGTAGTTGATTTAAAAGTAATTAAAGTATGCAGAATTATATTGACAAATGCCTGAACTTTATTCATTGGTTGAATTCCACAAAATGTGTTTAATACCTGGATTTCATCCACGTTTCTTTTTTTATAGGGCTATCACGTAAAATTAATGTCGACTTTTTAATGGATTTTCGAAATACCAAGTTAATATGTAAATTAGTTCAGTTATTTTAGTGATTCTATTGAAATATGCTGCAATAGGAATTGTAAATAAGGCAATAATCATGTAAATAACAGGAGATTGTAAAACGTGAGTTGTGATAACCCTAAATTTGGTTTGTTTACCTTTATTCTTTATGGAGCTAGGCGATGGTATAAATCTGTCCTGTAACTACTTACATCGAGGCCTTATATCTGTTATTAAAGCTTCTAGTACAGAAACTAGTACTTATGTTCTTAACTAATTTATTCTAATGGTCTGTGTAATACTATGATAATGAAAATAAAGTATTGTAGTCCACTAAACAAACATTGTGCCATTTTTATCGATATGATATGAATAATTATATTACTTTTGTATTACTCTAGCGCAAGTCTAGACCTTGAGTCGGCCAGAGTGCAACGGCCGGCGCAGCCTTTTGTTTTCAAACAAAACTAATAACATTGCCACTCTATTGGATATGTGCTCGATGTAAAAAAATGACGTGTGTGTCTGGAATATATTCAGTTTTTGTATTTCGATTTTGAGTATTGTCGGGATACAAGATTCAAATCTACGTTTTGAATGATCGATTTCTTAAGATGCACTTAGAGTTGAATTTTAAAAGAGAAACTATGTTTGGCTTTTTCCAGAGCTCAGATCTATTAATTTTACCATTTTGTCACTATTGTTCATAGTTCTGAATTATTTATTTTCAGAATCCTAGACTGTGGTCTAGAAGAAAAGAGATCAACTCATTCTATGGAAATGTCTAAAAGTACGTCATCAATTAGCAGTCGAATGTCAATAATGGAGAGCTTTGAAGAGGTAATGTAATAAGATCAATGTTACAATCATTTTAGTGCCATTATGATACTGAATATTATTTAATCTATTCTTGAATTATACAGACAAAAGTTCGTCATTCGTTGGACTCAAAAAAGGACGCCACTCCCGCACCCCGCGACACCGAGTCACACACCGTCAAACCAGTACAATCCCCCACCGCTGCAGGTATATCACAATAATACATTTATCAGCTTTTATTACTGTACGCACACCTCTGCCGTATCTTTCGGGATACATAGGCGTGATGTTATGTTGTAGCTTATCGCTTATCCATAGTTTTGATAGTTTTTATTAAATTTTTACTGGTTGGCAGGTCGTACGATCATGTCGATGCTGGACGAAATAAAGAAGCCTCACGCGCCCCCGCCGCCTACGAGCGCGCCCCCTGCGCCCCCCACGTCCGCGCCCCCCGCCGCCGCGCCCCCCAGCACGGCGCCCCCCGCGGTCCCCACGTCCCCCGTGCCGGTCGCCGCGCTGTCCGCACACGTCACTCCCGACAAGTCCTCGAACACCAAACCCGACGTAACTCCATGCATGCCCGAGGTCAGCGCACTCGCCAGGCAAATGAGCAAAACGAGCACCGTCGAGAGAATAGAAAAGTCATTACAGAAAACACATTCGAATGCTGTCAGCGGAGACAAACCCAGCACAGGGACGCTGGAGAGGCGAATGCATTCCGTCAAAACGGAAACTGTTGAATCCAACGACGCGTTGATTGCGCAGCTCAATAATAGGGTAAGTAGTCAACGATTTGCGTTAATTTTTATTTTGAAATGGTCATCGATGAAACGAGCGTGCCGAGATGATGATTAATAATTTCACTATTTCATCCACAGATAACGAATTTGGAGAAGCTCATAGAAGTACAAAACACTGTTTTCAACACGGCCATCGAGGACTTAAAAGCCAAACTGAGTCAAGAGAGTGAGAAGCGGCAAGCATTGCAAGCTGAGCTGGAGAAGCTGGCCCACTGTGTGACGCAAGTGTAGCCATTGTTGCGGCCTCCACTTGAGCACAACGCCTGCACTCGTGGACGCGCCAACTCAAGGGAATACTCTAGCTACGTTCATTTCTAGTTAGACCCAAACGTTAAGTGCCGTGTGTACCGGTGAACGCGGTGTTGAGAAAAAAGGAAAAAAAAATCTAGAATAATTCAATTATGTTTCAAATAAATCGCTATACTCTTTAGCTGAATGCAGGATTTATTCAATGTTTTAGGCGATTTTAAAAAGTTTTATTTCTAAGCCGCGTTCATGGTGTTACCGGCCAGTGTTTCTAGTTAGGCCCAAAAGTAAAAGACTATTATTGCTTATTCGTCAAGTGCGAGTTCGTGCTTTTAGTTTCGCGACCGGTTCTACCGTTTTGGACGGCCTGTTGAGTAGGCTGCTTTATCTTCAGATAGTGATTTATTTTTTGGAAGTCAATACTTGTAAGCAATTGTTGTTTTGCAATATTCATGATGGTATATTTAATATGTAATTATTTGTCAATGATTTTCGTCATTGACTTCGGCGATGCTACGAAGCTAGCTTAATGATTGGGGTACTTATTTAGTCAGTTTCGTTGTAAAGTGTGTATCTGACATCGACGTACAAACGAGTACCATGGATTCAGTACATGATTCTGAACCCCCCAGTGGTGGAATTTCTCGTCGGCTTTTTCCCGATTTAAAAAAAAATATTCAGTTTTTTTTTTTCACTTTAGACCGTTCATAATTGCTATACTTTTATAATCCAATAAGATTTTAAAGTAAAAAATAATTAATTCGCCAACTACACAAAAAGCGCAATGGGAACAAAACTCGAAAAACTATCCTATCAGCTGATTTAATAGAGTTCACATCTGGGGTCAACGTCATACCTACAATAATGCGCGGCGGCATGCTTGCAACGTTCAAAGGCCGGGACGACACTTTTTTTTAAACACCGTGATTTCTATAACCGCTCATTAACGACATAAATGACTATCATAATTTTATTAGCGGCATGCCTTTTCGCGAAGTTTGCGTTACGATGTCAGAGACACCCTGTATTTCTCATTTTTTTTTTTTACCCTCACTAATAACCGTAGTGTCTTAAGAGTAATTTTTATATAGTGTATATCAAGACCAGAAGAGGGTAACTACTTGTACCTAAATCGTTCAATATTTGTATATTCTTTATCAATGCTGAAATAGACTTTATTGTAATTAGTGCCTATTTTGTTGTTTTCACTAATGTATCATTTCCAAGTTATAGAAGTTTAAGTGAATTCGTAAAGCTCACGTTCGCGTGGCGTAAAGAACACTGCGATGGGATTTTATCGCGCATTGGATTTTCAACTCGCATGTACAATTAGTATCCTACACATCCTAGCGCGCCAAAAGTACTGTTGGATTTTCAACTCTCCACTCTGAACAGAGCGTAGAAAATCCAGTGGGCAAAAAATATAATCTTCCCGGGAAAGATCCGTGTGATCCTGGAATAATTTAAAGTATTTTTTTTTTTTGTTATTTTCAGTAATAAGTGCTTTCGTCAAGTGAGCGTAGATTATAGTAGCATTAACAAAATTTTGTGCCATTTTATTGATCGATGCACATGGTAATGTTCTAATAAAAGCATGTTTTTATGTGTAATACAAAATTAAGTACCATGTGATGCAGGTAGATTACGCCAGCCTAATATTTTGTGATTAACACATTCCATTTTGACTTGTATAGTATAGTGTATGTACGTAATAACGTTTCGGTCTGTTATTGGGCGCATTATCGTAACCAAAGCTTCATTTGGAACGGCATTAACATGCAATATTGACACATATATTTTATCGAGATCAATATTTTTTGTTTGTTGCTCATTGTCCACCGCTTGGTTCTTGGTTTCCCTTAGTCCACCTAGGGGAACTAAGCAGGCGGACCATGGGCCACGAACCATATTTTTATGTAACAGTTAATATATTTTTGTACTTGTACAGAGATTGTTTACGTTTTATTTAGACACCGAGTGTACCTTTTTGTAAGACATATCTCGAAACATATTTATTTCTGAATCGATATTGGACCATTATTGTATTGAAAACGAGTAATTGCTATTTTTTTTTTTATTAATCTGGTAACTTTTTTCAAGGAATATTTTGAAATTTTGACAGATAGGTATTTCATATATTGGAGTCGATTTTCTTGTTCACAAAGTAAACTAATTTTAACTTTTTCTCAATTTCAATTATAAAATAATAGAAGATAACATTTAAAGTTAATCCTGTCAAGTTAAGATTTCCATAGACAGTTTAGACGCGATTATAAACATGGCGACCAAAAATACACCAATTTACTTCAACATTAAACGCTGATAATTCTAAATAGAGTAACTAATTTTAAGTTAAGTGCATTTTTTATTCTTTTTCACCAAAAAAGGATGGAAGATAACATATTAGTTTAATCCTGTAAAATTAAGATATTCCATAGACAGTTTAGACGCGATTATAAACATGGAGACTAAATCAATTTGTCTTGAATGTCGTGGTGGCCTAGTGAATGTCGTGGTGGCCTAGTGGTTAAAACACCAGCCTCTCAAGTATGAGTGCGCGGGTTCGATTCCAGGTCAGGCAAGTACCAATGTAACTTTTCTAAAGTTGTATGGACTTTCTAAGTATATCTTGGACACCATTGACTGAAGGTGAAGGAAAACATCTTGAGGAAACCTGGACTTTATAAGTCTGAAATCGCCAACCCGCATTGAGCAAGCGTGGTGATTACGCTCAATCCTTCTCTGTATGAGAGGAGACCTGTGCCCAGCAGTGGGACGATAAAAAGGTTGATGACGAAATCAATTTACGTCAAGCGCGGACTAATTTGACAGGTCTAAACTAACATGTTATGTTCTGTCCTTTTCTTAATGAAATAGATAGAAAAAGATGCACTAAAATTTAGTTTAGTTCGTGAACAGGAGAATTATATTCCTCAAATAAAAGTTGTCTGGCGTTAGAAAACTCAGGACTGACACAAAATCAGAGTGTAATTATTATTTGTGAAAATTTAAACCCAGGTTGTGTTTGGCCATCCATTGTATACCTCGTGTTGGCAATTAAATTATTCGAAATAGATATATTATATAACAATTGAATCATGGCAACTAATTAATATAGTTGTTAATTATTAAGTAAATGCTTAGTATTATTCTAGAGGTTGTAGTTTTAGGCTACTATGTGATAGATGATGCCTAATTAACGGTATGTTTTAAACTAACTTTGTAAAACGTTCCAATGGCTTTAATCATGCACAAATTGAGTCACACAAACATTTTATAGAATTTTTATAGTATGGGATTTGATTTCGACTTCAAAGTTTAATCGTAAAAGTAAAGTCGAAAAATGAAGACATTTTTGTTACAATTTTATATTTTAACTGAAGTATAAAGAATCATGCTATCGTCCTCTCCTTTAGTTCAAGAACACCGCGATGTTAATGTTATTGTAACTTTGAAATTAATGCAACGTATTTTAATAAGTAGCTAGAATGAGTATAGTCGTTCAGAAAGCTTTGTATATGAAACGTGAGATTCGTGTTGTATTATTTTTACGGGGTCGTACCTGAGATTTTATAGACTGCAGATATATATTGATAAACTTACGTAAATAATGATCTGTGTGGCTACCATCAGTTTTAATTATGAAGACTCGATCGATATCGACCGCGTTTGTCTCATCGATTGGCTCGCTTCAAGGTTGTAAGAGCTCTCAACCAATGAGAGCGCCAAACGCGTCGATGCGTACGATCGAGTATCGTAATAAAAACTCATGTTAGCCACACAAATAGTCAATACATGCGAGATTGGTCAAGCTTCGCGTCATTCGAATTTGCATTGACGCAAGAAGTATCTATTTGGGCATTGTTGCATTTTTGATATGTACACTGTACAAGTTGCATTTCTAAAACTAATTTTAGTAATACATTCAATCAATGCTTTAATAAAGTCTTGCTAAAAATAAAATTTGAAACGTAATGTCTTTTTGTTCGTAGCAGTAATTCACTATTCAGCTTGTAAATTGGCCCCTGACAAAAAGTTCGGATGGATGTACTTACTCTAAGGCCCGTTTGCACTAATAAGTGCTAAACGTGTTAAACGTATTTTAAATATAGTAAAGTTTCAGTCAATCGTATGAAGAATACAGAGACGGAACAATCAAGTAAAAGTATTTAGATTCTGTGCAAACGTCCCTTAGAATGTAATAACGTAATAAGATTGGAAATTAAATGTTGACTTTTTTCGTATAATGGAGAGAAACATGTAACACGGTTTTGTATGTACAAATATTACTAAGAATATCGCTGCCCACTCCTTGTTGCTTCTCAAAAATCACCAAGCTAATTATTATCTTTTATTAGGAGCAGTTTTTTGAGCTAATCGCGATTGCATTTAATTCATTATGTAAATAAATATAAATACACAACTAATTATTTTTAAATGTTGTACATAAAAGCTTGGTGAAAAGTACATAACAATAAATATAAAGGTTTATATGATAAACCCTAGGTAACGTTGTATGATATAGGACAATTTTTGATGTAATTTTTAGTACTTAATTTATTTTTATGTATGCTATACTTCCGACGATGCATTCCTACGATTCAAATAATTCAAAATATTCATATAATTAATAAAATTAAATAATAAACTACGTTTATGGATAAACCAGTTTTGTGTTTTTCTCACTATCCCGTAAGGACCGGCGCCCATTATCGACATGGCTGAGGATTTTAGGTGATAAAAAGCATTATACATTTCCGCTACCTACTTAGGATGTATGTGCTACGGTGCACCTGTTTGGGCCGATAGGGCCAGCATAGGGGCGGCACGACGTAAACTGCTTCAAAGCCAACGTTTGGCATTGATATTTTTATGCAAGGCGTATAGAACGGTCAGTACTGAAGCCTTACCGGTACTGGCAGGTGTACTTCCAGTCGACCTTGAGGTACAGCGACGTGCTTCTATGTACTACTCCGCGAGGGGGGAGGCCATGGACACTAATTTTGTTACACAACGCGACTTTAATAAAATCTCTAGATTATTTAAACCTCAGACTGAAGTCTGGGAGGACCTCTTATCCGAATGGCAAAGTAGGTGGGATAATTCCATCAAGGGCCGGCACCTCCATCTATTCTTTCCATCCGTTGGCGATCGGCTGGCTAAGACATGGCTGGAGGTTGACCACTGCGTTGCCCAATTTCTCACAGGTCATGGCAACTTTAAAAGTAAACTGTATTCTTTTAAACTTGTTCCTTCCCCTTTGTGTCAGTGTTCTACATCGAACTGTGAATTTGAACAGTCCGCACATCACATCTTGTGGGAGTGTGTTCTTTGGCAGAATGAACGCAATATTATGTTGGATAGTGTACAAGTTACATCCGGAGTCGTTTATTATACGGACCTTGTAGAAACTAGAACCAATTTCCGTGCGTTCAGGCGCTTTTGCCATACCTATTATTGGAATCAATTGTAACAGCTAATACCTACTTAGGACCCATTAACTTAATCAAATTTTATTCCGTGGTGTTTGGCAATCTGGGCTTCTCCCAGTTGCAATAATGTCCCTTTGAGCCGATTGGCCTAGTTCTGTTCTGTCTCCTGCTTGTTATGGAGGGAAGTGGAAAAAATATCTTTTTTCTTACTCCTCCGCTATTTTTTTCTGATTAATTTCATTGCGGGACCCAAGACAGTTGAATCGTTTCTCCGGGACTCGTCGAGCTTCATTGCTCGGCGTTTTTCTGGCGGTCGCCACTGTTGATTCTGGCTTTCAGGAGTTGCAGTGGTTGGGAAAAGTGTGGCGGGTTTTGTCCCCAAAAAAAAAAAAACATTTCCATGATTAAGATCGTAGTACCCAAAATACCACTTCGGCATGCTTGAGGCTACTGCATTGGCAGCTTTGAGGACGCTTCGGGATTCTTCGGTCGCCCGCCGGGCTGTTGGTGCCGAGGCAACACTGGGGGTAAGCTGCTTTGCTCTGCTGCTCTCTCTAACGCATAATCTCACTATCTATCTCTTTCTAACTTAAAATTTTCTTGACTACATACGTGTCCCATTAAAATTCCAAGGATTTTCAACAAAGAATGTCCTTTGGGCAAATAATAAAAGTGATTGGTCCGGTCGTGACTCGGAAAGCACGTTAAGCCGTAGGTCCCGGTTGCCATACGAACATCTAGTGGCAGTCGTTACGGGTTGTTGGAAAATTGGTCTAACTATAATGCTTCGATATCGCCTTTGAGTTGTGGAGGTCAGACGGCAGTCGCTTCACGGAAAATATCGAAGTTTAGCCAAAGTCAGCAGTAAAACTGGTAAAGCGCACCCAAGACATAACATCGGCTGCCGGCAGAAGTTACCACCTACCAGACAAAGTCTTGCCGCCAAACGTTTCGTCGTGTGACGGCATGAAGCCGTACGGAGGACGGGTCTGAGCAGTTGTGTTGCGATGTGTGCCGGGTACGCGCTAAAGTTGTTGTTCGGAGTTTAGTCGTGGAGGCTTATCCAGATCAATCTCCTCTCTCTCTGGCGCAGCATCGTTGGTCGTGTTGTTGGGTTTAAAATTGCATCACCTCGCTTAACAGCCGTCTTTCTTCCTAATCACTCAGTTTTTGAGTGATAGGCTCTTAATAAACTAGTGCGTTTTACCATCAACGATTGCATCACTGCTTACTATCAGGCGGGATCGCGGTCAAGCACAACTTTATAAATATTAATAATATTATGAGGAGACGGATCGTTTGGCAAAAGTAGGGATAGATGAGGGAAAGGAAATACTAGATTATTTGGAAAGATGGCCTAAATGTGCACCCACACAAGTGCTATGGACTGTGGAAAGAATATTTTGACGATGGATCGGTGTCGAAAGTCTCAAAATCAAGAACGAAACGAAGAAGAACAGATTTGGACTGTATATAAATTCACATTGTGAGAGCTGGTGCCTTTTTTTGTTTTGGATGGCAAATCATCACATTACCTCTCCCGCTCTCGGCGTGTCAGACTTTTACTGACTAAAATCCACCCGTGTTCCTTCACTTGCCTGTGCGTCAGGGTCACGGTTTCTGAGAGCTGGTGCCTGAAGTAGGTTTCATAAAAACCTGTGGTACATGTCACCAGTATAGTTGAATATAAAATAAAAGACGATATTTAGAAAAATATTTCGTTTATTTTTAACTTTATCCCCAATTGTAATAATATCTTCTCCAACAAATGAAATACAAATAGCAAAATGTGGCGTCGTTACAAACTCCCATAAAAACACAATATTTTTGACAATCCAAACATTATGACGTTGACTGTACCTAACTGTATAGATTAATGACGAAACTCTAATGCAAATAACCTTTATTACACATTCTTGGAATTTACAGTTCGCTTAACATTGGGAGAGTTGTTGGCGTATTTGTAGGGGCGCTACTTAAACACTAATTACAAACTTATTTGTTTATTGATTATCATGCAAACATAACAAAAATTAAAATAAAACACAATATTTTATAGCAATACCCTTTTAGAACAAAATACATATTGTGTGTTACACAATATATTAATAACGTCCAAAATATAATTTAATTAAATGCATAAGTATTAAAATATTTTAAGGTCCTTTCAACCTTGATCTTTCTTAATGCTTCGTCCGCAAGAGCACAACTAACGAAACATGTCACGTTGTTGCACATTGTAACATTGCGTGTTGCACATTGTAACATTGCGTGTTGCACACAATACTCAATAATTATGTTGCAGATGTTTTGTTCATCACATTCATAGTTAGGCTGAGGCTACATTAGGCCGCGACGCGACCTGCGACACATGAGCGATTAAAACAAGTAAATGAATGCTCACGTTTATGGCTACACCGTACATCAAATATTACTAGCGATCTTTGATTTCGATAGGAACAACATTACTGAAATCGAAAGAAAATCATTACTGAGCGAAACTGAAGCGAATTTATTAGAAAATTTCTCACTTGCACGACTAGTTCAATAGTGCTGCTAAATATGCGTGTGGCTACATTATGCGTATAGTAAACCGCGATGGATGATTTGATGGCATTTGAAAACGACCGATTCGTTGTTGAGCCTGTGTACTGTAGCCATGTCATTGCATAATACAGTATGTTAAGAAAACCCTGTCTGACCCAGAAGGATAATAAAGGTTAGGTAAACACATGACCAAATATAATATAAAATTTTACGTAATCTTCATAGTACCAATACAAATGAATTTTGAAATAATCTTTTTTTCCCGCGAATTAATTCCAACATCCCCGAAATTTGGTAATTTTTAAAAAAGTGACAACACCGGTATTATTATGAGCGAATAGCGATGCGACCACGTGCCGCGTGGCCTGCCGCCCGTCGCCCGCGGAAGGGTGAACGAACATTTATTAAGTTACCACTTTTTGCGAAATAATATTTATTTTTTTAGGGGGATTTTTTTTTAACTTTAGCACGGTTTTGTATCCATTAGTAGAATCAGTTATCGATACCTAACAACACCTTCACGGGTCGGACAGGGTTTTCTTAACATACTGTATACGCCGGAATTACGCTTGTAATGTAGCCATACCTTGTTTTTCTCGTTTCGCTCTTCCAGTCGCATCACAAATCGCTCTCTACTGTAGCCTCAGCCTTAGGTTAGACGTCTCGCCTTTCAACTTTTTAAAAAATGAATGGAGATTATTTACAAACTGTACATGGCGCGATAGCGCGTGTTGCGACCTATACTTAAATTATACTTCGATATTTGTATTTGATAACCTATTAGCACATTTGAATGTATGATCATTGACGTGGTCATAAATCACTATTTAGAATGAATCGGTTGCCCTCCGAATGTTTCCCGGTGTACTTGTAGTTGCATTTTCCGTAGGCACCTGTAACAAATAAGTATCAAAATTTTAGGTAAGTAATTTTAAGTAAGCTACCCGAAACTATCAAATATTCCTAATCAGCCACGAGTCTTAATGCTTTAGATATAAAGTTGAAAATGTAATAAAGAAATCTGACGATTGTAGTAGCTTGATCTGCTGTCATCAGTAGGTACAAACATAATTCCCAGAAAAGGTTACCATCATGTTTAGAGTTTTGACCGGAAAGCTAAGATGAGTGTCACGCGCATTTTTCATTGGACTTTTAAAATTATTTATAGTGTCGTTTACTAAATAAAAGCTCGTAATTTATGTAGTAAAAAGTGCATTCAGTGAGTAATTCATAAAGAACATTGAAATATCGGAGCATAGTGGCCACATCATGACTTTACATAAATCTCCTAGTAGTCGGCTCACGCGGCCGTTTTTTCAACTGTCATTGGCGATATCCGTCATTATTGTGAAACAAATTTTTTAAAGAATTTCAATAATTTGTTACACGTGTTATTGGCAAAATTGTGGTATCTAACCACAGAGGCCATTAAAGAGTTTAATTAGTATTGAAGTATCATGTTTAGGATTTTTTTATTCTTGGAAGTACATGGTTTTTCATCTATCACTTTTGAATAATGGAAATACAGAATAAAAAACCACCTACTTCCATGGTTATGACAGTTCTATAACAGATTTCATCATCGCGCGTTTGGAGGTGGGTGTGACAATAGACAAACCGCTTAAAGATGATGCCCGAAACGCAAACTGTTCTTGGAATCAGAACTAAGTATAAATGTATCTTAAAAATGTATTGATTAGTTTTTTTACTATTTTAGGTAGGTAAATGTTATAAATAAACTAGTGCTTGACCACGATCCCGCCTGATGGTAAGCAGTAGGTAACGCAATCGTTGATGGTAAAGCGCACTAGTTTATTAAGAGAATTAGAGTTTATTAAGTTTTATAGAATTTGTTCAGAGTTTTCATTGTCAATTTTCTCGTTAATTATATGTTAAGGTAAGTATTAATTTATTCGCTTAGTAGTTCATTTTATTGTGCATGCTGTGATCTCCTGCAACTGAAGATAAGGAGTACTCTTTTTTTTTTAAATAATTATAAACTAATGCTTGACCGCATTCCCGCCTGATGGTAAGCAGTGATGCGATCTGTTATACATACCCAATGTACCCTTTCCGGCTTACCTGGTAGCTTATGCTGCATTCCCGTCAGACTGCTGACACACCATTCCTCAACACCTCATACATCCATCCCACACTCATAGCCAGTCGTCTTCCATCCTTCATCCCGTGCACTTGTGTACTGCACTCGCGATAATTGTAAAGTAAAATTAAATAAAGTGTATAATTACTTTAGCTAAAAGTGTTTGCTTTTTTAAAAAGAGTGTCCTAGACCGGATTCTAACATTGGTGGCAGCGTAAAAGGGATAAAAAGTCCTTGGTTTCCTCTGAATTCTCTAAATGTACCAGTGAAGTGCAGTGAGTGTACAAGTCCACGAAGCGACTCGCATCATCCAGGTGTTTCCCGTACACCTCTCCGGTGAACCTCATAGCCGATCCACTGTGCAGTAAGTGGCAAGGAGCAGCGACGCAAGTAGCGTCATCCATCTCCAGATCCAGCACCGATTTGGCTCAAGGTCAACACCAGTTCCAGTTCCAGTATCCAGAACTCCAGCTCCAGTTCCAGTTCCAGCACAAGCATGAAAAACGCATGTTTGGTGTTTCTGTGAGTTTTGTGATCATTTCCTATAAATCATCAAGTGCTTAAAACAAAAGTTCCATCAAATTTACCTTCGACGGCTTATCGCCCATAGCTGCAACATTGTAACGTCATTGCAAATTGTACCGTCTAGACCCGACGCAGTTCCGGTGGGCAGCGATAAGAACAGTTCGACGAAATTTGCCGTGTAGACTTACATATTATAAGCTATACTAATTTTATTTCCAGGGTTTGCTCGTTTCTTTTTATTATTTTAATATATAAAAATGTCTCAAGGTTCCAAGAACGTCAAGGAAGAGTCTAGGGAAGGCTTAACCTTAAATGTAATCCTAAAATTTATTAAATCTTTTGATGGTAACCGCGAAAAACTTAACGCCTTTATAAATAATTGCGACAATGCAATCTCCCTAGCTTCCTCATCTCAACAGGATATAGTATTCAAATATATCATCAGCCAGTTAGACGGCAAAGCCGAAATAGCGTGTTCAATAAAAGAATTTGAAACGTGGCCCTCACTCAGGGATTTCCTACAAAATCAATTCGGAGAGCGAAAGCATTATGCTCATCTTTTAATAGAACTACAAGATTGTAGGCAAGGTGTCCAGGAAAATGTCAGCCAATTCTCACTTAGAGTTGAGACCTGCCTATCACAGCTTCTCACAGAGATCGCTGTTAGCAACCACAAAAAGAGTGAAATTGCTGGTAGGGTAGCCGCTATGGAAGACCTAGCTCTACACACCTTTACTATGGGCCTCAATCCTCGTATCGCTAACATAGTCCGATGTAGGGACCCTAAGAACCTCAATGACGCAATTAATTTTGCTATATCAGAAGAAAAGTTACAACAATACTCCTACAAACAGAATTTAGTCTCGAGAACGTTGCGTGGTAACGACACAAACGTTAGACCGAATAGATCCGGTAAATTCAATAATTACCAAAATCAGAGACCTCCAACGAGTCAACAAGCTCCAAAAAACCTGTTCTGTCGATATTGCAAAAACACAGGACATCTCTTAGAAAATTGTAAACTCCGCGATTACAATAATAAAAACTTCAACAATAAAAAATCCTCTAATTCTGATATCCAACCAAGCAAGTCCTTTAAACCCCAAATAAATACCATAACCGAAATCGAAGGTTATGACACTGTCGATGAACCTAATTTAAACTAAATGAAGTCCCGAATAGGTGTCGCACGGGACAAGCAGTAACCTTAATAGACGACACCAATACCCACACAATGACCCATGGACATGGTAAAAATAAGCCCAAAACTCGAGGTCATTCAACTAGAATCAAGCAACAGGGTAACCAGCCCCAAACCGTAGATTCTAATATTTCCCTAAAACCGCATGTTGTCAAGCAACAGGGTAACCAGCCCCAAATCGTAGACAACACAATTAGGATCAAGCAACAGGGTAACCAGCCCCAAATCGTAGATTCTAATATCTCCCTAAAACCGCATGTTGTCAAGCAACAGGGTAACCAGCCCCAAATCGTAGACAACAAAACTAGGATCAAGCAACAGGGTAACCAGCCCCAAATCGTAGATTCTAATATCTCCTTAAAACCGAATGTTGTCAAGCAACAGGGTAGCCAGCCCCAAACCGTAGACTGCATCGTAAATCCTGTAAATGAAGAAAACATTAATAAAACCATATATGAATTCACACAAAATATATCCAACAAATACTTACCTTACATACAAGTGAAATCTCCTGTGTCTTCTAAAGATCTTTTACTCCTCGTTGATACTGGTGCATCCTTAAGCATTATAAAAACATCAGTTATCGACCATATGCCTACAATTAATAAATTGATAAAATATAAAATAAAAGGTATAGACTCATCTACCGATAGTCCCTTAAGCACGTCGGGACAAATTCCTGTAACTCTAAGTACCCACGATGATACCCACAGTGATTGTAAACAGTTAACCCATATATTCAACTTAATAGATGGCATAACCATACCCTATGATGGTATTGTCGGCAACGATTTATTTAATTCCATGAACGGCAAAATCAATTACGAAGAAAGTACATTATATTTAAATAACATTAACTTTCCTATGTACTTTAATGAACCCGTCTACACAATAGCAGCGCGTACCGAAACCATAATAGAATGTACAGTTGCAAATCCAGAGATCGGAGAAGGATTAATAATCGATCAACACATAAACAGAAATTTACTAATAGCCAACTGTATGGTTAAAGTAAAGAAAAATAACCGTATTAATATTTCCATCTTAAATACTTTACAAGCACCTGTAAAGATTAATTCTGACCTTCAATTACGTTTAGAACCTTTCCAATTACAAACTTCAATATTTATAGGTACCACGTCCGAATCGCATACCTTTGATCGCACAGAAGAAGTTCTAAAACAACTTCGCGTGTCCCATCTTAACCTGGAAGAAACTGAAGCATTATACTCAGTCTGTTCCCAATTCTCTGACGTCTTCCATTTACCTGACGATCAGCTGACTTCTACCGATGCGATAGAGCACAAAATCAAAACAACCTCGGATGAACCAATCCATGTTAAAACATACCGATTTCCCGAATGTCATAAAAAAGAGGTTGACTCCCAAATAACTAAAATGTTAGAACAAGGTATCATAAAGCCTTCTATGTCCCCATGGTCTTCACCAATTTGGGTAGTTCCAAAAAAACTTGACGCATCAGGTCAAAGAAAATGGCGTGTGGTAATCGATTACCGCAAGCTGAATGATGTAACCATTGGTGATTCCTATCCAATTCCAAATATAGCAGAAATACTAGACCAACTAGGCAAGAGTAAATACTTCAGCACGTTAGATTTAGCATCTGGCTTTCACCAGATTAATATGTCTGCTGAAGACTCTCCAAAAACAGCATTTTCAGTCCCAACAGGACATTACGAGTTCACTCGCATGCCATTTGGACTCAAAAATGCTCCGTCTACCTTTCAGAGGTTAATGAACTCTGCCTTATCTGGGCTCCAAGGCATACAATGCTTCGTTTATCTTGACGACATTGTTATATATTCCTATGACCTTAACTCTCACGTTAATAACCTAACAAATGTGTTTGGCAGACTCCGCCAATTTAAACTTAAATTACAACCTGATAAATGTGAATTCTTAAGAAAGGAAGTTTCATACCTAGGTCATGTCATTACTGACAAAGGCGTAAAGCCAAATCCTGCAAAAGTAAGTGCAATACTAGATTTCCCTGTCCCTAAAACTCCCAAGGACGTCAAGTCTTTCCTTGGATTTGTTTCCTATTATCGTAGATTTATTCCCGACTTATCCAGTATCGCAAAACCATTAACAAACCTACTAAAAAAGAATGTAGACTTTGTATGGTCAAACGAACATCAATTAGCCTTTGAAATCTTAAAAAACAAACTTATGACGGCACCACTATTAATATATCCTGACTTTTCTAAACCATTTATTTTAACTTGTGATGCATCAAACTATGCAATCAGCTCCATTCTCTCCCAAGGCGAAATAGGAAAAGACAAACCAATCGCCTACGCATCTCGTACACTTAATAAAAGTGAGTGTAACTATAGCACAACGGAAAAAGAACTACTTGCGATTCTTTTTGGTTGTAAAACCTTCCGCCCATATCTTTATGGTAGAAAATTCCTGATCGTGACTGATCATCGCCCCTTACGTTGGCTCTTTAACCACACTGATCCCAGTAGTAAACTCCAAAGGTGGAGATTAAAACTAGAGGAATATGAATATGAAATAGTATACCAAAAAGGAAAATTGAATAATGCTGCTGATGCATTATCGCGTTATCCTCCAAGTAAACCTGTTAATGCCATAGATCCTCTACCTAGCACTTCAAGGCAAAATCTAAACTCGCCTGACTTCGACAAAACGATAGATTCAGACGATTTAGTCCAACTTGAAGACCTCATAGATCCACTTGCCTCACCCACTAGCTTACCAGAGTTAGGTAACCTTGACGACCTAGATAATATATCTAACCGAAATATAACATCACCTACTGATCACCTAAATCCAATCGATAATCAAACCCCGAGTAGTCCTGCTACCCTAGATGGCAACTACTCAGATTTCCTTAAGAATATCTCTAAAGATTTCCACTCCAACGTAACCATTATAGAACATAATGAAAGTTTATCTAAAACAGATAAAAAATATATTATCATTCCTACATCTATAGATATGGATGAATCCGTCCCTTATGTTCAAGAAGTCACATCTAATATTCCCAATTTGAGTGAATTTTCCTTACTAGAAAGAACCTTATACACTTTCCTCAAATACGAAACTGAAAACAAAACGTATTACTTCCTCTTTACTAAAGTCAATCATTTTGACACCTGTTCTTATGAAGATATCTATAAAAGCCTGAAATCCGTAAGAAATCAACTAATAGTTAGCCTTGCGGATCAAAATAATCCGGAAATAGCCATCTCAGACTTTAGTAACCCTTTTGATAGTCATCAATACCTAAAGGTTTACAATATTATATTATATTTGTTCCACAACTCAGATATAAATGTGCATATTTATAAAAATGCTATTATCTATCCGTCATTAAGCGAAATCCCTAAAATCATGAAAGAAAATCATGATATTCCCATTGCCGGTCATTTAGGTTCCGCTAGAATGATAAAACGTATCCAGGAAAAGTTCTACTGGAAAAATATGCGATCAGACATAGAAAACTATGTGAAAAAATGTTCACAATGTCAAACCAATAAAGCCCTTAGAAAAGTTAATCGCGCTCCCATGCAGATTACATCTCTTTCCACTCGTCCTTTTGAACGTGTAGCATTAGACATCGTAGGTCCATTACCGGAAGCCGGTAACGATAAGTTTAGGTACATCTTAACACTTCAAGATGACCTCACCAAATTTTCAACTGCATATCCAATCACCAACACTACAGCAGAAGAGTCATGTGAATGTTTAGTTCATTTTATCACCTTATTTGGAATACCTAAAACAATTTTAACAGATCAAGGAACTAATTTCACAGCTGAACTCTTTAAACAAACTTGCAAGCTGTTAAAAATCAAACAGTTGTGGAGTACCCCTTATCATCCTCAGACTCAAGGCGCTCTTGAAAGGAGTCATTCTACTCTAAAGGAATACCTAAAATCCTATGTTAATGAAGAACAAAATAATTGGCATCGTTTTGTATATACAGCTATGCTTTCCTACAACTCCGCCATTCATACAACTACTCATTACTCTCCTTACGAACTCGTATTTGGAAATAAACCCTACATACCAGATTCTATCTACGAAGAAACTGCAGGCGTAACTTATCCTGATTATGTTCGCGTACTCCAGAACAGACTTAAATACTGCAGAGCTAAAGCTATAGAACACATACGAAAGTCTAAAGAAAATTCAAAAACCTACTACGACACTCGTACAAAACCAATTAAATACAAGGTTGGCGACCTTGTCTATCTTAAAAATCATCTACGGCTTCGGAAAGCTCTTTCACCAATATGGAAAGGTCCATACAAAATAGTCAAAATACACGGAAATAACACCGCATCACTCCTAATAAATAGACGTCATGTCAAACATCATTTTGACGAAATGAAACTACATACCAGCAATAGCACATAATATACTATGTACAGTCCAGTAATTTACAATCACTTTCCATTCCAGAATTGGTTACATTTATCCGTCCCTGGCATCAAACAGTCAAGGATATATCCAACCAGCATCTGACAACGCAGGCATATATTTCGACCCAATTGGCTCTCTAAAAACTACTGATGATACATTAGATATTATTATTCCTATAGACATATCTTTTATCCAACCGCATCTAGATAACATAAGAGACATTCTAGGAACTTCGAAATATTTATGTAGACAGAGTAACGCATATTACGAAAATGAATGTAATTATATGTTTCAACCATTGTCATCCCGTTACTATGATATAGCAAGAGATTTCGATTCTATATCTCATCTTATGTCTAAATCTAATAAAAGAGCAGCTTGGTTTGCTGGAATCGGTTCCGTTATTAAACATTTGTTTGGTAATATGGATGAAAGTGACGCTATAAAATATAGCGAGGCCATCCAAACCTTAGAAAGTGATCAATCTAAATTAGCAACTTTAATGAAAGATAACATGTTAGTTACAAAATCTACGTTATCGTCCCTAAAAGAAATAATTGACAAAATTAGTGCAAATGAAGCTAGTTTAAACCATGCTATTGATACTCTGAACCAACATGTAATTAACACTACGTTAGAAGTAGATAAGCTACTTATGAGATCTAAGATATCAGGATTGTCAAATATTTTAGAAAGTACTATGTTAACGTTATCATTTAAGTTAGAAGATATTATTAATGCTATTATGTTTAGTAAGTCTAATATATTATGTCCTTCTATTATTACTCCTAAGCAACTATTTGCAGACCTTGTTGATAGTTATAGATTTCTACCTAGTTCTAAGCAATTACCTGTACCTTTAACTTTAGATAATGTCCATATTTTAGAAAACATATCCGATGTATCCAGCTATTATGCAAACAACAAAATAATATTTGTGTTACAAATACCCTTAGTAAATACAAAGGAATTTGATTTATATAATACTATACCTTATCCTATTGATCTTAACAATATGAATAGTACACTATATTCAACAATCATACCATCCACTAAATATATAGGTATAACTAAAGATAAGTCATCCTATTGTAAATTAGATTCACTTAGCTCTTGTAAAGTTATAAATATACAATATTATATTTGTGAAACACCTAGTGTGTATTCCACATCTGCCATTCCCATATGTGAAAGTGAGATTATTTCTAAAGCTCTGACTTCTGTTCCAAGCATTTGTAATACTAAATTTATAAACGGTAATTTTGAAACTTTTCATAAATTACATGCAAACCAATGGATATATATAATAAGCCAAAATTCTAAACTCACAGTAGAATGTAATAATCAAGATCTATCTGAGTTTTCCATCCATGGCACTGGAATACTAACTTTACCAGAATATTGTATTGCTTATTGTAGAGACAATAAATTGATACCAAGACATAATATTGTAATTAAAATAAAACCAATAATATTACACTTTGAAATAATTAATGATACTTGTTGTAGTCCTACTACTTACCTAAAAGACAATATTAAAGTTCCATATGTAAACTTAAAAAACATTGATAATCTAGATTCACTTTTGATAAATTATAATAAAATAACTGATCAAATTAGAACAAATCTCAACAAAGTTATTGAGAAACCCCATATTGTCCTTTACGGTAATTTCTACTCTTATATTACTATTATAATAAGTCTAGTTTTAGTTATTGCTGTATCCCATAAATTGTATCGTTTCCTTAAGAAATTTTATAATTCTAGATGTAAATCCAAACCAGATAATTCCATAGAAATGTCATCTCCTGATCCCGAAGACATACCTGTTCCTCGACTCCGAATGTCCTGAAAACCTGAAAATCCTTTTCAAACCTAGTTCCTTCTTTCCATCGTCAACTTACCCTTTCACCCGTAAGTTTCCTCTTAATCGGGGGGCTGTTATACATACCCAATGTACCCTTTCCGGCTTACCTGGTAGCTTATGCTGCATTCCCGTCAGACTGCTGACACACCATTCCTCAACACCTCATACATCCATCCCACACTCATAGCCAGTCGTCTTCCATCCTTCATCCCGTGCACTTGTGTACTGCACTCGCGATAATTGTAAAGTAAAATTAAATAAAGTGTATAATTACTTTAGCTAAAAGTGTTTGCTTTTTTAAAAAGAGTGTCCTAGACCGGATTCTAACAGATCGTTGATGGTAAAGCGCGCTAGTTTATTAAGAACCTATTCACTCAGATTGAGCGAATAGGAAGGAAGACGGCAGTTGAGCGAGGTGATGCAATGTTATACCCAACAATACGGCCAATGATGCTGCGCCAAAGGGAGATTGATCTGAAGACCCTCCACGACCAAACTCCACTCCCAACACAACAACACTTGACGCTTCGTACCCGGCACACATGGTAACAAAACTGCTCAGTAGGCCTAGTATGAGTTTTCAATACGAAACTCGTTCGATCGTATCGAGCGCGTTTGGCGCTCTCATTGGTTGAGAGTTCTTACGACCTTGAAGCGGGCCAATCGCTGAGTCAAACGCGCTCGATATCGGCGAACGAGTTTCGTAATGAAAACTCATACTAGGCCTACAGACCCGTCCTCCGTACGGCTTCACCAGACATCATGCCGGAACACGACAAATCGCTTGGCGGCAAGGCTTTGTCTGGTGGGTGGTGCCGGCGGCCGGTGTTATGGCCTACCACCGACTCCTACCAAATACTTTGTCATCCTTTAACTATAAAAAAATTTTAAAAGTACCTATAATATATTTTGTTGGAGATCTCAAAAAAAAAACAAAAATAAATATGTTACTTAAATTATTAATTAAATCACCTGTTAAAATATTGCGTACCTCTATGTTTGCCTAACGCGCCTAAGTCCAAGGGCAATGGTCGAACTGGTGGTCCTTTAGGTCGTAGTGCCGGAGTGAGGGGCGCATCCACCACATTATTGGGCGGCCGGCGTACGCGCATGAACTCGCCCCGTATCGCAGCTTCCTTTCGCTCAGCAGAAGACACGCGGCGAGAGTCCAGAAATTGCAAGTTCGGTAGCATGTATATTACGAAATATCTGAGGGCAGAATTATAAATAAAATATACATAGGGTAATAATTAAGAGAAATTACCATTCTTAAACGATTTTTCTTTTACAAAGTAATTAACAGAAGTTCAAAATTCAATAAAATATTTTTTTTTTGTCAGTTACCCAATGCCAAACTATAGAAATTGAATTCATGAATTAATTATTTTAATAGGTTTGGCTTTCAAAAGAATATGATTAAGTGTTAGAGTGTTTGATTTATTTGCTATGTCAACACGATAGATATCAGAAACAAGAATTAATATATCTGCGAATTAATAAAGGGCTATCCAACGCAAAAAGAATTTTTCAAATCAGTAGCTCCTGAGATTAACACGTTCTAAGCAACGAACAAATAAACTCGTCAGTTATGTTAGTTTATAAAGGGTGTATTTGACATCGACACACAAACGAGTACCATGGATCCAGTACATGATTCTGAACCCCCCAGTGGCTCGTCGGCTTTTTCCTGATTTAAAAAAAATATATATTCAGTGTTTTTCACTATAGGCCGTTCATAATTGCTATACTATTATAACCCAATAAGATTTTAAAGTAAAATTTTTTACTTCGCTAATTACACAAAAAAGCTCAATGAAAACAAAACTCGAAAAACTATCTTATCAGCTGATTACATAGAGTTCACATCAGGGATCAACGTCATATCTACAAACTCGCATGACGGCACGCTTGCAACGTTCAAAGTCCGATACTTTTTTTTAAACACTGTGAATTCTGTAACCGTTCATTAACGACATAAATGACTATCATAATTTTATTAGTGGCATGCGGTCTAACCTTTTCGCGAAGTTTGCGTTACGATGTCAGATACACTCTGTATACAATATGCAAAGAAAACCCCGTCCAGCTCGGACGGGATAAGGATAATAAAGGTTAGGTAAACACATGACCAAATAAAATATGAAATTTTACATAATTATCACAGTAACAATGCTAATGAATTTTAAAATAATATTTTTTTTCCGCGAATTAGGTAATTGCAACTTCCCCAAAATTTGGTAATTTAAAAAAAAGTTACAACACCAATTTTGACTGTATTAAGTCTCTGCCTCCTTCGCCCGCGCATGTATTGCCTACCGCACATGTATTAAGTTACCTCGTTTTGCAAAATAATATTAATTTTTAGGGGATTTTTTTAAACTTTAGCTAGGCTTTGTTGGAACTAGTAGAATCATTTATCGATACCTAACAATACCTTCACGGATCGTCAGAGTTTTCTTTACATATTGTATATTTATCTCACTATAACAAAATACTTACCTATTATTTAACTATGCGGTATCCGGCTTCCGGCCCAATAATGTGTAGATATTCGTTACAATCCTAATGTAAACTTAACCTAATACGACGCACGAGTTGAATATCGGTAGAGTTTGTGTAGGTGGCAATATTTCCTAAATGTAAAATATTTACCTATATCGTTGATAGTCTGAATCATCTTTGTCAATGTCTGACAGTTGGTTTGGGCACGCCTTGTTGCTTAGCAGACTCAAATAAGATAATGCAGGGAAGTTCTTGCTTATTTTATTTACCAGTTCATCTAGGTCGATTATCTGAAATTTTATTAATAACGAAGTCCATTAATATCATACAATATTATTACATCAGTGAACCACTGGGAAGATATAGGAAGCGGTAGAGACTTTTTACTACCTAATTTTATCCTAAATACCCGCCAGCGTACTTGTAGTCAACTTTAATAAAAGCGACGTTATAAAATTACGTTGCTCGTCTGCTTCAAATGTGCGAATATTTACCTGCTCAAGTAGACAAATTCGCACATTTAAAATGTTTCAGATTGTGATTGTAAGCCTGTTACGCTGTTGCCGGTGGCTGTTTTAGAACAAGGATGCTGCACGCAGAGGCGGCGTAAGGCGTGGGCAACGTGGGTACAAGGAGCCTCGCGCCTTCAAATGTTTGTATGCATTGCTTCAAAGCAAAAAAAAGATATTATTTAATTTTGTTAGGATTTTTTTTAATATTCAGCCATAATCAGACACAAAATTAAGCAACGACATGGTTTTGAGTGACGAAAATTATGCTTTGGCGCAATATCCCTTTAAAATAACCACTAAATCAAAAAATCAGAAACTGTCAACATTTTAAATTATATATTTTACCGATGGATAGATTAATTTATTGGTATTGTCATCTCCACCTAACAATACGACCTTTGATTTTTCATTAATTTTAATCTAATTTGTATTTTTATTAATAAAACTTTAACAGTGTTAATTGTTTAGTTTTTTTTATTATTATATAAAATCCGTTTTCAGATCGCCATGGAACAGGGCCTCGCGAAATTTGTCTTGCCCACATCAAATTTAGGTCTTGCCCCGCCTCTGGCTGCACGCTTCAATTTGCTTGTCAGGGAACATTTGCCGAGATTCACGAGATTACACTGTAATATAAGTTTATTCATTTAATTTTAGGGCTGTTTCGAATGAGTTGTTTTAAAGTGGACTTTTAATCTAGAATACAGGCCCATGTCCGAAAACCGGCCAAGTGCGAGACGGACTCGCGCATGAAGGGTTTCGTACATTATCTTTAAAAACGGCAAAAAATCACGTTTATTGATGATGCTCCAATGGGCATCCCGGGTAGCTGAGGTATGGTCTGGGTCTCCGTCAAAAAAGCAGGTGGGGCTTATCAGTCTCTAGGTGGTGAAGGACTGCATCGAGATTAGAGTGTAGACCTCGAATGTTGGAGAGGTGCACTTGAAATGAGAGGACGGGCGTCCGCTGTGCAAACCTACTTTTCTTTTTATGTATGTTCTTTTTTTCCATCAAAACTGAGTGAATACGAAGGAAGACGGCAGTTGACCGAGGTGATGCAATTTTAAACCCAACAACATCACCAACGATGCTGCGCCAGAGGGAGATTGATCTGGAGACTGCGGGACGCCCGATAATTAAAAAAAAGAGGAAAGGGTAACCTAGGGGTACCTATTATATCGCATACGGAACGACACGACAACGTTCTCTTACGACGTTTAGCATTTGTAGGAATATATCTACACCTGCCTATAATGTACTGTGTGTTAAATAGCCGTGGGTCATAACGTATTTCGGCTCGCTATACTCGGCTTGGACCCGAGTAAGGTATTCGTTTGTGCTCGCTCACACATAGTTCGATTAGTATATGTATTCTTTCTATAGTTAGCAAAAAGACAACTATGAAATTGGAAGCAACGTCGTTTCCCCCTTGTTTCCGGGAGTTAAAACAACAAACGAATAGAAGTACCTATATAGCACAGATTTTGTGTAATGCCTACAAAGAAATATTGTCGATCTTGTTACCAATAAGCTATTTGGGCGG
This sequence comes from Sesamia inferens, assembly GCA_037179545.1. Lineage (NCBI taxonomy): Eukaryota > Metazoa > Arthropoda > Insecta > Lepidoptera > Noctuidae > Sesamia > Sesamia inferens. Next base: position 20,489,674 of record CM073927.1, on the reverse strand, counting down.
CATGCAATAGAAACTTTCAAGTGCCCATATATTGAACGTGAACGGTTATAAGCGCAGAGAGGCCAATTCCAATGACTACGCTATCTATATAGCCTAAATAGCATACAATAATTAGGTTATCCAGCACAGACGAGAAAACTATGTCAGAAGCTTGCTGCGTTGAACGAGTTAAAAAAAAGTTTTTTTCCCAATACAAACATTTATATACACATATTTAGAGTATCCATACTAATGCAATCCAACTTTTGTAAACTAGAGACAATAATTAGTCTATATTCCTTTTCATTTTATTTCTATACAGCGCGGGTATAATTTCCATACAATGGTGCCTAATAATCTTAAATCCAAATCATATTAATCTAATTAGTGCAGAATAATCTGATTTCGCTATATACCTCTCCAATTTGGGCTTTGATGTCACGTTAAATTACGTTAGGAGTCCACGTTGTGGCGGGCAGAAATGATTGGGCACAGGACCGGGCGGCAGAATGGATAGAATCGACGTGTGCTGAATCATGTCGACCCGAACAAGTGTGCAAAATCAACCCACCTCATTATTGTTGAGTGAAAGAGTCTTCAAATTGGACAAGTATGGAAAGGAAATGCCATCGCCAAGCTTATTGTTGTCCAATATAAGTTCCTCTAAACGACTGAACTGTTCCAATCCTTTTAACGTCTCGATGCTGTTGTAACTAAAAGCAGACTGATATTTTAAAACTCTTGTCAGTTTTCTTAACTACACTCTTTTATTCCTTTCAATTTCCAAAATACTTTTTTATTGTTCAAAAAAGCGACATTATTTAGTTCCTTTTAATGATCGCTTTTGAATCTGAAGATAGACTTCTCTACAGCTCAATACTCATGTCCAGATCGGAAGGTTTAAAAAGTGTTTAACAAACGAAAAAAATTCTTGAACAAAAAAGGTAAGTATATTATCAAACATAATTTCTTCCACATTATAAATTACAAATGGAGTTGGATTGTAATGGCTGTAGAAATTTGTAAAAAATAAGATAACGATATAGGATAGTTTCAGCGAGAGCTGACCGAGTTAGGAATATGGTCAAACAGATTAAAAATCTGTTTTAATAATATTAATAATTGTAATATATACTGAGTAACAAATAAACTATTGTTATGGGCTAGGGGTATTAAAATGCGAGTTAAGGGTTTCGATGTTTATTGGCAACGAAGGTACAGTCGGTAGTAGGCAATCACAAGTAGAACGTAGCTGATGTCACACTGAAGTCTTCCCTCACGTCCACGAAGTCCGTGTGGTAAACACACAATAACACTACAGATGTTACTTCACGTAGTACTCAAAGTTCTCCTTACAGTTGTCGCAGTTGGTATTCGTAAAGATCGCTTCTTAACTGTCGCTTGTTTTCGTATTGCTAGTCGAATGCAGACTGCCTGTGCGCTGGCGTCACGGCGCTATATATAGGTCAGCTGATCGAACATTCCAGATTCGTCTAGATGTAATAATAATAGCGTATAACTTCGAGTACATTCGGTAGGTACCTTCGGTAATTCACCGGAAACGAGTTTCTGGAAATTTCGATGTCGACACTTTGCTGACAAAATTGTTGAGACCTGTACCATTCGATAGGCCATCCTAGGTCTAGCAATGCGTTTTATATTGTACCTTTACAATGCCCAGGGTTGGAGATATAAGGCTTAAAAGTTAGGTAATGTCAGTCATGCAATATTGAACCTTATGCCATCGGCATAAGGCACATTCGTAACACTATACTATTATACGGCCTCATATTTGAAAAAATATAAAGACAGATTCGTGGTGTTAAATTTTCCCAACCAAATGGTTTAACGATAAAATTGTAAATGTATTAAATAAATTTGACAGCTTGTAGTAGTTGGTTTTCTAGAAACCTGCGATTATCAACCTAAAATATAAAAACCAGCGTTAAAAACGTCTGAGTGAATTGGGATAAGTAGTTTATAGTAACAACGTTATTATTACTTTCTAAAAAACCTGAATATAGTTTGTTCAGCGCGCAACGCTATAGCGATACGTAACTGAATCGATTGCAATAATTTTTACACTACGTTATATTTTTTACAAATACATTTAGAAAATGTTGCAGTGTAGTTACCGAGCGCGCCACACAGCTTACGGTAACGCGCGCCCGCGCAATAGCTGACGCCAGAGGTAAATGCACTGCTTGCCCACCCGAGCGGAGCATAGACCATATTTTTGTTGGGACAACCAAGTAAGATAATAAGCTCATAACTTTGTGGTTTTTCATGATATCTTTTTGAAATTTTGTACATAGATTCTTTATTTAAAAATACTGGACACGTGTTTCGGGTTTAGCATAAACAAAAAATCGTCCTACGCTGTAGAGAAGGTACACGTTTGTACATAAAATTGTACCTATTTGAAATCTAATCGAGGGCTAAAATGTACTTTTGATAAAAGGATTGAACAAGTACATCAATTATAGATACATACCTTAGGTCTAAGCATCTTACTTTAGCACCATACATTTTTTGTAACGCTGGGGGTATCCTCCGACAATCTTGACAGCAGTAGCTTAACTAAAACAAATTAACATATGCATTAGCATTATCAGACCCTGATGTATATAGTGGTGATACAGGGCTTCTCAAAGCGGGCTTAGTATGGGTATGGGCTGATATGAGATATGATGACGTCACTGTCTTTGTATTTTTTTTTTGGTTTTAAGACATGGGCACATGTTATCGATAGAGTATCAATGAACACATGAAAAAGAAAGAAATCAAAAAAGGCATTCTTGTTTTCTTTCTTTTTCATGTCTTATGTTACATTTAAAAATAATCACTACCATTTTTATTGTAAAGTGTAAATAGAATCCATTGGAACTACACTGTTTGCAGTGTTTACTATCAAAGGATTTGAATATCAAGAAAATAAGGTTCATTTATCATATCCACCAGCTGTGCCCCACTGTCAAATCGAAATCTAAAGTCATTTATTCAAATTAGGCTGAGAATCGGCACTTTTTGAACGTCAATATTACATAAGGCAGTCTCGCATAACGTCCACCCTTCGCACTAAGCACTAAGAAGTCTTAGTGCTTTCGCTGGGAAGAAGTGGCGGGACAAACTTCCCAGTAGCACGCACAGCTGTCTGTTAAATTGTTTCACCCGCAAACTTTTGATACCGTGGGTGGTATAAAAAGAATCAAAGGTGTTAATCACAGAACAGATAGAACGCGCCTTTTATCTGGTGTTAATCCCAGTTACAAAGTATTTGTGCCAAATTTCTTTTGTAATAATCCGTAAAGTAATTTTTGCGTGAAAGAGTAAACATCCATACAAAATACCGCGTTTGTTATTTTATTAGGATATCAATGTAAAACCAAATAAGAAGTAAATTACGTCACCTCAACATGTTCATTAACAAATTAAAGAAGTTTCAAATTTTTTAAAAACAGGTTGAATCTCATTACGAAATAGAATGACCGAATTACGCTAATTTGGTCATTCTATTCCGGTCTGAGATTCAACCCGACGAAATGACATAATCTCAGGATAATTCTTAACTTGACTGAGATAATTCGAAAGTTTCCAGGGAGGAGATTCAGAAGTTTCCAGGAAGGAGATTCGGACTTTTCAGATTATATGCGCTTTTGCACTTTTCAAGTTTTTAACAATGATATAGTGACTCCCATGTTAAAGGCTGCTCCTATACAATTACAATAATTTTGCGACACATTTATGTTGCCCAATATGATTGGATCAATTATTGCACAAAAAAAAAAAAAATCCCTAAAGACAGCAAAAGACAAAAGATAAATATTAGTTAAGTCCTGTCAAATTAATCCACGCATAGCGTAAATTGACGTATTTTCAGTACTTAGTCATGTTTTTATTCGCGTCTATAATTGCTATGGAGTATCTTAATTTGACTAGCTTAAGCACTAAACTAATATTTTTTCTTTTGTCCTTTTCTTAAGAGGGAACTCTAGTGGTGCTTTCTCTATACAAACGTATTCCGCTGTTTTCTTTGTGGATAATGTTTTTTAGAGCAATTTTTTTTTTATGTACAATTTTACACCGTGATTATACGTGCCTCTATCGATTTTTTCTGACTCTTAATTAATAAAAGAAATACGATACCTTAAAATCCTGAAAAATAACCCATTTTTACTGCGACGTTCAGACGACTATTATACAAACGTGATAAGATTTTGACAAAAAAAAGAATATAATAGAAGCATAGGTATGCTTTTCCTCTAAATTTTGATATAAAAATTATTGAGATCAGTCGTGTTTTGGAAAAGAAAACAGCGGAATACGAAACGTCTTTTGGTCAACGTTTTTGTGGATAAAATCAGCCTGAGCTGCAACTGTCCTTTTCGCACTTTACCAAGAGAGGTTGGAATCAGCGCGACGGCAATAGTTTCTTAAAATTTTTCAAATTTATTGGCACTAGAGTCCCCTCTTAATGAAATAGAAAAAAAAGGTGCCAAGTCGAGGCCAATGTATCTACTTTTTATTCTCTACCTAAGCGGTCAAAAACATTGCATATTATATTGTATGTGCAAATTGTTCAATGCGATCGTGTAGGGTCCGCCTAAGGCGAAAACTTTATACTTATTTATGTTCTGTAATTTATATGGTGTAGGTACATAATAGAGGAATCTATTATATCTTACTTTCTGTCGAGGCTGTAAACTCTTTCCGTAAATTTGAGTTGTGTGTATCGGGTCACCAAAATCTTTTTGTATTTTTATCGTTGAAGACTTTCAGATGTTGGGATACTTTTACGAATTTACAACAAAAGTTTTTTGTGGGGAGATTATAGAGGAGTAACTTTTAATCTACGAGTCCTCTCGAAAGTTTCAACTTAAATATTTTATATGGATAATCCATATAAAATAGTCTCCGTTTAGTATAAGAAAATTTTTATGCAAAAAATAGCGTGGGATATACATATTTTACGCAAGATGCTATCAATTATTAGATTTAAGTATAAGTACAATAAATCAGACTAATGTCATGTTTAAACAAAGGATAAATCTATATTCAGGAACAAAGTCTTTTCAAAGTATCTAGGTACAATCGGAGAAACGAACGGCCGAGTCCCATTGCACATATCAAAGTAATGTTAAAAGCTCTGTGCCATGCCATATTGCGTAGATTACAGATTACTTCAGATTTCTATGGCATGGGAGATACGGAAGAACGTATAGATTCGTTATCTATATGTTCTTTACCATACCTACGTGAGCATAACGCTTTAAGCTAATATTAGGCATTTAGGATTAAAAAAAAATGTACTTATACATACGCGTTTTTAAATGCTTCTCGTAAAACTGTTCAATCGTTCAATCGTTTAGCCGGTTTAGCCATGAAGCAAACATAATATAATATCCATCTATCATATGTATCTATGACTAATAAAGTCATAAAAATAACCTCTGATTATAGTTTTTACTGATATTCTATTCCATTTTATCACCAATGGATCAACAGAAAATCTCGGATAACTATACAGAGTGGTGCTGACAGTACGACAATAAATGAAAACACGGACAATGCTGGTTCATAGGAATAATCCTAAACCATAGAAAAAAAACCTAGCATAAAAATAATAAAATGAAAAGTTCAAACAAATAAAATCGCATAAAATTGTAAACGGAATAGAACATCCTTTAAAAATATTGGTTCACTGACCTCCGATTGGCCACAGCGCGATCCTGTATCGACTTGATTTTTTTGCGTCATTATTATAAGTTTGGTACCGCAGGATGCGGCGGTCATTAACCTGTAAGCGTTTCCTTATCAACATGTACATCATGTAGAGAATGTGAAAAATGAAAAATAATTTCCTGTGACTAAACTAATGGCCATATTTATATGGTTTTTTATGGGTCGACTGAGAATGATGTTTAATTTATTGTCGTATTGTCAACACCACTATGTATAACTATGAACTATACTATTAGCTATAATTAGTTATTATAGACAATGACGTAAATAAATCAATACTACAAATACTAAGCCATAAATTTTATTTATTTTTAAATGCAAATCTTCTATTTCTATAAATTTTGGAAATATGTGAGCACCATGTATCTATAACTTAATTCATTTATGTCATGGTTTCATTAATCCATTATATATTTTTTACCTCTTGTGTTACAGTAACTTTATTTTAGATGTACCGTCCTCCGGTCCTCACACATTATATTATACATATAATTAATGCAAAATATTTTAAAAGTGTAAGGGCGGGGTTCTTTTGCCCATTGATTTCCATACGAAAACGAACCCTCCAATGAAGGTATGTACCAACTATAGACGAAATTTTTGACGTTTAAAAGTACCTTTTATGTGCCTGCTTGAATAAAAGATTTAACTTTGAATAATAGAACCTATGTCTAAGTAAGCGGCCCAGCACCTGATCGGAGTGGCATAATCAATTTTGAAAACCGGTTCGGGTTCGTGTCCAAAACTCGATGTTGTAGTTAGAAGGAAGCTATATTATACTAATATTGATGTATTGCAGGTTCTTGAGCACGCATGTAAACTGTGAAAAACTCGAAAATGAAACCAATTTTTTTCAGATTCAATTTACTTAAAAAGAAAAAATGTATCAGATTCAACTAAATTGTATGGCATATAAGCTCTATAATGGCTGCCTGTTTCAGAAACATAGACAAGCGAAACACACTTAATGAGGTCACATTAATAACCTACTTGGAACTCTAAGTACGCTGTAAAAAATTTACATCCTAACCGCAAAGTAAAGTTACATATTCTGGAAGAATTTTACGGTTGTCACTGGTTTCATTTGAACGTATTGTACTTGCTTTATCTTTACTGCGGCAGTACGGGTCATTTTATTAGTCGTAACAACCTATTTATTACCAACGATGTAACTGATGCGAGCCCTAACTACAGCACTGTATTACTGATACGATATTGTGGCCCTTATAATCAAGTTATGTCCAGGTTTATCTGTTCTTGGGTACTAAGTTCCCTTATTTTTTTATAGAAATTAGTTTTTGGTAGTAAACTTACTTTTTGTATTGCGATCTAAGTACTTACCTATATGTAAGTTTATCGTAGATGGCGAGTTCTTTTTGTGAAGACATAAAGGATGAAGTTTATCTTTTGCATCATCTGCTTAGACTTTTCTAATTATGTACCTATGTTGTGTCCGGTTTCCAGTATATCCGTAATAGTCTTGAAATACCGGTGTTCTATATGGGCGACTACCTATCTGACCTACACAATCCAATTACTGGGTAATGCTGTATACTCCTTGGTATGATTCTTTGTCAAATCTCCGGGACTCTGATAACCCGTAACAACTGTCAAAGATCCACAAATGATAGCCGGGACCAACAGGCCAATTGCTTTTCGAGACACGGAGCGATCTTGGTAATTATTTTTTTAATAATTATAAACTTGTGCTTAACTGCAATCCCGCTTGATGTGCAGTAATGCAATCGTTGATGGTAAAGCGCGCTAGTATATTAAGGCTATTCACTTATAAATCTTAGTGAATAGGAAGGAAGACGGCAGTTGAGCGAGGCGATGCAATGTTAAACCCAACAACACGACCAACGATGCTGCGCCAGAGCAAGATTAATCTGGAGACCCTCCACGACCAATCTCCTGACACAACATTTGGGGCATCGTGCCCGGCACACATCACAACACAACTGCTCAGACCCGCCCCTCGTACGCCTTCACCAGACATCATGTCGGAACACGATGAATCGCTTGGCGGCAAGATTTTGTCTGGTGGGTGGTAACTCCTGCCGGCAGCCGATATTACACACACATCTATGGACCGGCTAGCTTTGCTTGACCTCTACCTACTTGACGGTTATTATTTAGTCATGTGCCCCTTCCTTTTGTATAAAGGAATATGATAATATAATATATTAGTACGAGAGCCCACGACCAAAATTTTTGTCTCATAGCAATACGGCCAAAACCGCATCAAATCGATAGATACGATTATCTTGAACTCGAAAATACCAATATCAGACATTTTCCGCGTAGCGTTTGATTTGACCGAATTTTCAAAATTGTCAAAGAATTTTACCGAACTGCATCATAGCAATATGTCTGATTTGCAGACTGTAGTTGAATGATAGTTCTGAGATACCGGAAACATATTTTTCAGACGTTAGTGTTGTAGCGCAAACCCGTAAAATCACTTAAGAAAATTAAAAATGAGACAAAAAAAATGTCTCATAGCAATACGTCTGAAAATCCTTTTTATTAGTAAATTTTGGTTATTTGATACGAACAAAACAATTTTCAGACGGAAATGTGAACGCATTAAATTTTGAGACCGTTTTGAAAATGTTAACAAATTTTACCGATCGGTATCATAGCAATATGTCTGAAAATTGTTGGACATGACAAAATAAGTTGTCCACATGTGCAAAAAATTTATATCAGACAAATTAAGTGTAGCACCTTCTCTATCAGACAACTTTTCGATTCCCAGATATCATTTAAAAATCATAATGAGGCATCTTGAATTTTCTGTTACAAACCAATGAATACGTTGCGACCCTGAATTTATTAGATGATAATAAACAAAGAATTTACCCGAAATCGTAACATTGAAGTTGAAGGACTGAAATAAATCGCACAAAAGGAAACTGGGATGAAGTTGAAAAAAAAACGGTTTATTCAAAGTTACAAAATATTCTCGTATTCAATCGCTGTCGGATTCGGAATCATCGTCTTCGAAATCACTCTCGACGTCGCTCGGGAGATCTTCAACGTCCTCTTCTGTAAAATACCACAACCGCACAACGTATGACAACTAAGTGAGCGTCGTTCCAACGTTTGGAGCAGCTGGCGAGTGAGCTGTATAATAGTAAAAAAGGGCAGGAGCGTAACAAGCGCTGAGGCTGTTGAATATCTATGAAGGCTGTAAATTAAAAAAAAAAACATTTAACAGAGGCGTCGGCCAGGCGACTCCGAAACGTTATTTTCGTTTTTGGGAGTATATGCTACACTTAAAGTGTCTGAAAACAGGTTTTTGGTAATCATGGCAGCAATACAAAAAGTTGAAAAAAAAAATTATCCGTATTGCTATGATACAGGTCGGCTAAATTTGTTGACATTTTCAAAAATGCGCTCAGGCTATATGCTACGCGCAAAATGTCTGAAAACAAACTTTTTCGTAATACAATTATAAAATCTATGTACATTTTCACTATCAGACGTATTGCTATAATACCGACTGTCTTTTTTTTTTGACACAGCAGAAATGGCCTCCCACGCAGTTGCTACACTTTCGAACGTTACTACACACCTAGTCGGGTTCAGAATCATACAATCTAACGATTTTATAGGGTTTTTGCCGTATTGCTATGAGACATGGTTTTGGTCGTGGGCTCTCGTACTATATGTATGAATATAACAATGTATACAGACCGGACAGCCCTGCCGAGAACTATCGTAGGTCCGTTATCGTCCTTATTTTATACCAAGGTGAGGTCATTGTAGAGATACGTGTTGTGGAAACATTGATCTTGTGTACAAGTTATGTTTCCATACCTATGTTATTGTATCAGACAGAACCCTATAATTATTATGGCACTGAACCTAAATATGCAGCTACAAGCTACAATTGTAACTCTGTGGAACCCGACACTGTTCAATTCGCCACCTCAGCATTCACTTATTAAGACATCGGATGTCACAAAACGTTGAATGTTGGATTTCACAAATGTGTGTTATAATCCTATAATGCAACACTTTTAGGTTCCCTCATCGAACGATCGTCACGCCTTTAGAATAAAGTACTGTAATATTTTAAATAATTATACATATAGTTCAAGTGAAACGTATTGGTTTCATTTTGCATCTGGAGCCGCATGTAATTCGTATAATAAGAGATAATTTATATAACGACAAATCGTGACCGCAATAGATCATTTACAGAGCAATGCATTATTTTTTGATATTTTATAATCTACCCGATCAAATGTGACAAATTGAATATGCATGCGACGGACCACACCTGGCGCAAATACTGAATAGTTACTAGGTACTATAAAACGTAACTACGATAAAATAGGAAGCAGGCGCGTTTTGTCAAAATTCTAACTTAACCCATTTGGTTGGGGTGTCTGGCTTTGTTACTGCAACCAATTCAGCTACCGCCAAGTACGACAAATGACAGGGACAGTTTACAGGTGGGAAAATTCTTCAGATTGTGAAGGCTATCGCTAAGTGCAGATTGGTTCAAAATGTAACGATTTAACATGGATAGAAGTTAAAAAATAGCACCACAACTCATCAAACAATCTGACACCACAGGATGCTAAATATCGCGCGAAATGGATGAAATCGAGCAAGAAAGCGGACCCCGGGCTCTAACGCGAAAGTTGCGGACGCAACAGGGATAAACGCTGAGATGTTGATGACGAGAATTTAAAAAATTGCAACTTACGAGTAATTCTTTTATCCCGGAAAAATTTGATATTCCCGAGGGAAATCTAAAAAGCGCGATATAACCGATCTCCACGCGGGCAAAGTTGCGGGCGGAAAGCTAGTACGTTATATTGTAAGCAGCACCCTATTTCCCTAACACTATTATTAATTTGTTATGCTCAATCAGTCTTATTCATATAAAACTCGTTAATCACTCACTAGCGACTATTTAACTAACCATTTAGTTAGCCCTTAATCAATGCTTAACTTTTCTTTATTCATAAAGACTAGTTAGTAGATGATTAGTTGCGAGACGAAATAGAGTTGCAATTATGCATTCGGCACAGATTACAATCAAAATAGTTGACTAAAACACCAACATTTAAGAAAAAAGTTGCCAAACCACAATTTCTTATCTGTGGAAACTTTGATAGATGTGATTAACGGAAAACAAATTGAATTGTATTCGGAGTTTATTTCATTTTATTTATTAGAACATAATTTGTTTTATAACATGGAAGAAAAAAGAGTACGAAACCCTAACTGGAGTGAAGAAGAAAAGGTATTTATCTCAAAAATTTATTATTACTGATGCAACTGATCAAATTAATATTGCGGGCTATTCTAAGACTAAAAAGTTCTTCTTAATGCTTGGGCTTCATGAAATTTCTCGCTTTAGAAAGTGCTACGAATGCTGGTGCTTGAGCGGGCTGACATAATTGAGAACAAAGAAGCTACAAATAGTACCAATGCCGCCAAAAAGCTTGCTTGGGAGGATGTGTTGTCGCGGTATATTTCGGTGTTTCTTGTTTGGTTTTGGATTCTGTTTGATACTTCATATATTTACATCGTATATATCTATGGATATTTATGATTTCAGATTTAACACAGTCAGTACGAATAAACTCAGTACAACACAACTCCTCAATCAATGGAGGAACATGAAAAATAATGTGAAGAAGACGGAATTCGCGTACAGGAGAGCGAGGATGATGACTAGTGGAGGACCGCCTCCACCTAGCCCACCTGCTGCAGACCGTGAACTCATTGAAGCAATTCCCAATGAGTTCACAATAGATAGCAATATATATGATGCTGACTCTATTTATGCCAATCAGGTAATTAGTCTGATAAGTGTACATCCGCATTACCTCCATTTGCAACAATAGCAATCAATAGGGTGCATTCCCTGGAAAGATTCCTATTAGAATTTATTAAGTATATTCATTGTATGTGTATTATAAAATCACTCATTTAATTAAATGTTTTCAATGCTATATTAAACATATTTATATATTTTTATTAGATAAAACCGAACACTTCTGTGGCTCCAATTCCTACTGCATTGGTATGTATAAAATATTACATTCTTTATGGATCTTCGTTTACTATTTAATAAATATTTTTTACTAAACTTATTTTATGATATTTCAGCCTGAGACTTCGCAAATCAAAATTCCTCCAATTCTCGAGCATCCTCCTAGTTCTCTAGCAAATAAAAATAAAAAAAGGAAGATGTAAGTATGTTGGTACATTTTGTTGAAATCTATTTAGCTACGAGTATTATAGGATTCAATGTGAACAAACATACAACAAAAACCTTCAAATTTATAATACATTGTTAATACATTATATCCCAATATCTAAGAAAGAGGACCTAAACTTCCGTTTTGTTGATTAGGTCCTGTTGCTTTTACAGTGGGGCTTATCGTTTTATATATATCTACTTGTTTACAGGAACAAATCTGACTGCTGTAGTGAAAGCCATGAGCATCAAATATTAATTGTCCTTGCGAAGACAGCAAGACAGGAGGCAATGGCTCGAGAGAAAGAAGCACATGAGTGTAAGATGAGGGATGAAAGAGAATTGCATGAGGGAAGAATGGCTGTAATACGCTTGGAAGAAGAATATTGGAAAGTGAAAATTAATAAATTAAATAATGATTAAATATTTTTATTTGTAATCAAATATATTTGAAAATAAAATGAAGGGAGAAGTTATTCAATATTGTTTTCTATAAAAATATTCCTATTCATTCTTGCCATCTCATCATCAATGATAACACTATCATCCGATTCAGTTGCATCATGTTCTTGATACTGAGGTGCATCTGAAAACCAAAAAGTGATTATGAGATCACGGATATTGTAGACCACTCTGATATAAGTGCTTTTTGGCTGAAATTGTTCATATATACACACCTTGTTCTTCCTTAAATAAAATTGCTAGATTATGCAACACAACACAAGCAACTATGATTGCTTTGATGGTGGCATATGAACCTCTCATCACCTCCAGCAGTATCCGAAACCGTTGCTTCAAAACGCCAAAGCATCGTTCAACAACGTTACGAGTTTGGATATGCTGATGGTTATAACGCCGTTCTTCTTCAGTAATAGGCCTTAGAACTGGTGTTAATAGATACGGGGTACATGGATATCCACTATCACCTATGAGTTTCCCCAAAATCTCATTCTCTTCAAACCTTCTTTTAATGGAGCTTTCTCTGTATATTCTTGCGTCATGTGTACTTCCCCTCCAATGGCACACAATGTCGCATATTTTCAGGTCAGCATCACAGACGACATGTAAATTGTTATGTTGATATTATTAGAAGCCTAAAAAAAAGAGTATCTTACGATCATAAATACTATTTATGATCATCTGTCCGTTCCAACTATACACAATTATCTTATTTTATATATACCTTTTCATTATAATTATTCATCACACCTAGGTACTTATTTGGGTATTGAGTAATGCCCCTTTCGGTTAATGTGATATTGACCCACATCTCCACCGACCTTCCTTATTTTATATGAGTGCCATCTATTGCACCAATAATCCCTCGAGGGCCGCTAATACCTTCAAATTTGCGCATCACATTGGTTTCTTCGGTCACATTTGATGGCATTTTTATAAAGATTGAACTTTTTGATGCCAATGCGATAGCCACTTTACGGACCACACGCGACATGGTTGGTTGGCTCATGCCGTGTATGTCTGCGCAGTCCTCTTGAATCTAAAAAAAGAATTACTCTTCGTGAATTTACACATGCATAACATTACAGCAAAGTAATAAAATGAATACGTACCTCATGTCGACCCCAATATCTAATTGCAGCCATTACTTGTAGTTCTACAGGGATACCTCCGCCCCGGGTATCCACCTGCAGATCAGGTCTTAATAGATCGATGATGCGGCACATATTTGCCTTGGTAAACCGATATAGTTGCCTAAATTCTTCATCCGATAGGTCTTGTAGCGGATTTATTCGAACCTTTGTAAGTCTTCACCTGTCTACTTCTTGCAGGCGATCCAAAATAATTTAATTCTTCTACGTCATTTTGAAAATCCCGTAAAAGATTATCAATATTCATTTTTTTTTTCTTCTTTGGCAACTGAGCCGGTATCGACTATTCTGCCAGTGTCACGTGGTGATCAATATTCATGTTTACGCACTGTTAAAATAACCTCGAAGCACAATGAAGTTGACAATCATTTGACAATGATCCACTGAATCGATCAGCTGATTCAAATAAAATCCGCCATTTTGCCTCTAACCATCCTCTTAACAGCGGTCCGGTGGTGTTTAATTTTGACAGCTACTAATCATTTGCTTAGCATCCTCTTAACGTTAAACAGCTTTTATGAATAAGAATTTTTCTAATCATTTGCTTAGCAATTGATTAAAGTTTTATGAATAAGAATGTATATGTTCTAGAAAGGAGATATTTCATTTTGGGCCACCACTATGTACGCTATATAGATAAAAAGGAAAAAAAAATTAGAAGATTTTCATAAAAATACTACTAAATTAATTTGAATAAAAATACAAGTATATATAATTAATTATTTGAAACGTTTTATAGTGAGATAACCCTTTATTAAGGTAGCCATGACACTGGTTATGTTTGATTGCCGACTTTGACAGTTCTATTTTCCCGTTGCGTTCTTGTTGAGTGCTGATTTGAGTTGATTATGTTTATTTAATGGGCCGTATAATGTTCGGAATTCATGTTTTGTTTTTTTTTGCAGTCATATGGTAGATAATATAGATACGATAGCCTTAGATACATGACACGCCAAATGTCACTGTCAAAATCTTATTTCGCTTACTGCTGACCACCATATTTGGGGTTTTTGGCGGGAAAGTCAAGCTGAGTGTCACGCTCATTTTTCATCGGACTTTTAAAATTATTTATAGTGTTGTTTACTAAATAAAAGTGCGTGATTTATGTAGTAAAAGGTGCATTCAGTAAATAATTCATAAAGAACAATGAAATATCGCAGCATAGTGGCCACATCAAGACTTTGTCTCAAACCTCCATCGTAAGACGTATCACGCCGTCTTTTTCGACATGAACAATTCATTACGTGACATTGGCTAAATGCACAAACCGTGCGAAGCCATAAAAGAAAGAAAGAAAAGACCACCATATTTATTAGTAGTTGTGTTGCACTCCTTGGCCGAGTTAAATTGAATCTGTATAAAAACTAAGCCAAAATATAGGAAATTAAATTTAAAAACAGTTAACTATAGCGTAACTATACCTAGCATTAAGTGTACTATGTGCTGGCCCAGGCTCCATACATTTCTGAAACATCTCCTTTACCTGATGAACAACGTAAATAACGCAATGAATGTCGTTAAACTGTCAAAATGAAATCCATTGCTACTGACAGTGGGTTACATAATTTACTTAACTATTCTCTGTATGAGAGGAGACCTGTGCCCAGCAGTGGGACGATAAAAGGTCATAATGATGATGAGGTAAATCATGATGATGATGATGATGATGGTACACTATTTACATTTCATAATTTATCGACAGCTTTGATCTCGAGATATATTCTAACAATGTTCATAATCATACGGTGCCAAATACGGTATATATTTATCACTACTATGTCTATATTTGTACTACATAATTATAGATATCTAACTTTCAAAATATTCTCCAATATCGATAAGGGTTTATTTATTACCTATTCGATTGACACTGAAGAGAAATAACATTGTGACAATAAGGGTTTCCTTCGGGATATCATATAAGTACATTAAAACAGCGAATAATCTGTTGTTTAGCTTTGATCCCTCTAATCCAATATTGTAGGCTTGACATAATGCATTATTCTGTAGGAGCATGTCACTCAGGACAACATAATCACTAATCGATCGAAAGAATTTTGGTTTGAACAAACAAAATTCCACCCAATGTTAATAGAAACACTTTTGTTGTGTCGGTGCTAGGATTCATTTGATGGTTTCAAAATAATCTTATGAATCAGTATTGCCGAGTTCTCATTTAATGTCGTATTGTTTATTATCATCAGAATAATTGTATGAAATTATGGCGTTAACCTCACCTGAATTTCTTCTTGCTCCACTAAAATACTGACATGAGAGATGCGTTCCACTCTTCTATAAAAAGGTAGCACAAGATGTTCGATTGTTAACAAGTCTAACTTGTATGTTAAACGCGTCTTTAACACTTTATTGGAATTTTCGGATATTCTCAAACGGGTAATTACAGCACCGTACTTTGTTACTAATAACAACAATTTGTAGACGCCCGAGGGATATAAATACGATTCGAAGTATGTAAAGAGTATAATACCTACATTAAAAACATTGCCAAAATTTTCCGACAACTTTCTGGACACGATATTGATATAAGATGGCATTTTATAAATCACTATGTATTTCCGTGATAAACGTTTATTGTGTATTTATAAGTCTGATTATAATTGATCACATTTTTGTTTCTTGCACTGTATGTATAAGAAAATTAAAGATTTTGAGTACCACTCGTTTATCTCGCGAATTAAATTAATTGAAAATTGCTTCCATAATACATATGTTATGTGCAAAGTTTATAAAATCACGCCTATCACTGATAGGTGAGCTGATTACATCATAATTAATTACAAGTGAAAGGGCCTTGTTTTTGACATCATTGTGTTAAGGGATAAAAATAATAAAGGCACTTCTAACTAAACAAGTTCGTGAAAGATTTGAAGAATACTGTGGTTCAGTTTTTTCATGACATCGTATTTATGGCATCATGCATAATTTAATTACTGCACACACTGTAGCGCGCAAGAAGTTATTTCTTGACATGATTACGCTCAAGTGTGTCAAGTTAGTTGGATAAGTGCGTCGCTGAAGCCTCGCTTAGAGGGCGCAATTTCATTGCTTTGGCGTCCTGCAAATTGAAGCAAGAATTAATGTTGCATCGCCTTAGTATTGTTGAAACTTCCATCGTGTAAATATTTGTTCTGTGATTTTTAAACAGCTATTTATCCTGTTACGTGATGCAAACCAGCCTTAGTACGGTGAACACGGCTGTCATTATTTACAGTAGAAATATTTATCTACCTAGATTAGCTCAAGAATATGATACACCGATGTGCTGTTTGATTACCTACATTTTTCTAAAAAGAGACTGTTGTATAGCATGATAAAGATGCTTAAATACGCAACAAGCTGCCAGATACGAAGTACTTAAAACTTTGGATAATACAGTTTAATGTTATGATTATACTTACAATTCGAAGCATTTATTTCAAATAAATTATTTATAAATACTTATAGGTGAAGATGAAGGGAAACATCTTGAGGAAACCTGTTTTTTCGCCAATTTGTGCACTATAAGATGATCAGTTATTTGAATATATAAATGTTTTTTATCGGACAATTAAAATACATATATATTTAATAATTGATAAACTAGTGCTTGATCGCAATCCCGCCTGATGGTAAGCAGTGATGCAATCATTGATGATAAAGCGCGCTAGTTTAATACGCCCAGTCACTCAAAAAACTGAGTGAATAAGAAGGAAGATGGCAGTTGTGCGAGGTGATGCAATGTTTAACCCAGAGGGAGATTGATCTGGAGACTCTCCACGACCAAGCTCCCGACACAACAACACTTGGCGCATCGTACCCGGCACACATCGCAACACAACTGCTCAGACCCGTCCTCCTTACGGCTACACCAGACATCATGCCGGAATACGACGAATTGCATATTGTATATTATTTTTCATTAAAATTTTTGGTTAATTGAAAAAAGGGTCATTGTTTTTAAATTAAAGCTTTTGCAATATATTTCAAGATAATTTTGATCCATTTGGGGATACCTACGTTAGACAACATCAACATTGATGATAAAAAAGATTTTGCTCAACAAATTTTTACTTTAATTGGTATATTATAAATGCTTTATTTATGTGCTACTAAAATCTGTCAAATTTCTTTATTAGATTGTCATCTTTATTGCTAAAATATTAAGGCTCAATATGTATTGTATTTAATGTATGTAATGTAATATATGTGTATGTAATGTATTTTCAATCAACAGATTGGAAATACATATTTGCCAGTTTTCGGTAGCTTGACCTTCTGTTGTCAGTACAAAGTTTTGTTTAGAAAAAACACAAGTCATCATTACACATAAAATGATATGCAATTTTACTAAATAAGCGTGTCATTGTTGTATTTATTTATATACCACAATATCTTTATTCTACTAGATCATACATGATACATAAAACACATGACAAATAAAAGACTATAAAACATACAAAACTATTCATATTTTGCACTTGGAATGCTAAATCTTTTATTATAGTTTAAACTTGTATAATTTTGTAAAAGATCAACAAGGAAAGAACAAGGCAAGGGAAATATGCCATAGACTAATTGAAAACATGTTATCTATTTAATATATGAACTACTGTCTGGTGCTGGCTATTTTGACAGGGTTAGGCTTATATTTATCTTTTTTCCTTTCTTAATTAAGGAGAAAAAATTGAGGCATTGAACTTTAATTTAGCTTAGATTGTATATAAAGGAAATGAGGCCATTACTAATTTTATTATAATTAAGGAGGTATTATAATTACGTAAATTGTTGTAATTATTTACATAGACAGTAATGTAAATACGGCTATGTATATTTTATTCTATATTGTTGTTTCAGGAGTTTGGTCATGCAGGATCTCCAGATCAATCTCCCTTTGGCGCAGCATCGTTGGTCGTGTTGTTGAGTTTAACATTGCATCACCTGGCTCAACTGCCATTTCCTTTCCTATTCACTAAGTTTTTTCTTTAGTGAATAGGCTAAATAAACTAGCGCGCTTTACCAACAACGATTGCATCACTGTTACCATCAGACAGGATTGCGGTCAAGCATTAGTTTATAATTATTTAAACAAAATAATAAAAATTTGGAAGCTGTACGGAAATGATTATTAATGTAATATAAGCATGACTACATGGATATTGCTAATATGTAACAGAGGATTATCGTTAATAATAATAGGGACAGAAATATCTTTAAAGTTAGTAAACAGTAAAGCTGTACAATCTTTTATCGTAACTCTGGTTAAATGTAGTTGTTACTGGTTGGTAACAACTGTTTGTCTGTAGGTATTTAAAATTATTTATGTATTTTATTACTACTCTAAATGTGAAAAATTTATTGTTGTAAATTCTCAAAATAACTATCCTAACCCAGCACCCACAAAAAATATATCTATAGCAAAATAACGATAAAATAATAATAAAATCTATAGCATGCGCAGAGATAAGACATCAAACAATGGTGCAATTAAAAAGTATTTCCTTAGAAGTTATTGTTAGTCTATGCCATAAAAATAGGTGATTTTTGTCTAAGTCAATATAGAATAGTGTAATCTTTAATGCTTGAAAGACAAAAATACTTACTTGACCCTTTTCGAAGTTCAATGCAGTATTATTGACCTGGCTTTCGTCCATTTTCCTTTACAAAGAGTTGATTTTGTTACTGTTTAATAGAATTTAGAAACGTAGCAATAATAAAGATAATTTACAAAGCACTCCAATCGCAGTTCACTAGTGCTGATTAATGACATTAATAAAGAACACAAAGTCACAAAACAACTTTTTACTAACTTTGTTTACCTTGGTGTTTTGACAGTAAATTGACGTTGACGGTTTAATGACAGCTAGTGCGTGCGATTCGAAGATACATTTAGTCGAGTTGGACTTTATTTAATACAAAATATAAACGACGTCATATTACAACTACGACATAACATCACTCCTGTATTTCCTAAAGTTAAAAAGGTTAGCCAGAGATGGTTATAGTTAAGTCCCATAAAATCGGGAGCAGAGCCTGTTTATGCTGAGGCCATAAACAGGGAGCAAATTCAAAATCGCGGCTATTATTTTTATTTAACTGTTAATAAACTATCAAAAGCTGGAAGGTATTTCGCGAGAATTATTAGTAAAAATAACTCTTTGTATTTAAATTAAAACTAAAGCAATCATGATCGATCTAATGTACAAGTTATAAGAATGTTTATGAGTGTTATGTTAGATACAAAGTCACAATGCAAAGATTTTAGTTGCTGGTGACACGCTTCCGATTTTAATTTCTAAATCTCATGTTCACACAGATAATTTAGCATCGCATGCAGCAAATAAATTTTCAAAATCTGTATGATACAGCATCACAGGTGGTCCTACTGGTCGATTCTTTTTAGTGCAAACGATACTAAGGTCCGTACTACAGTAGGCCTAGTATGAGTTTTTATTACGAAAATCGTTCGTCGATATCGAGCGCGTTTGACTCAGCGATTGGCCCGCTTCAAGGTTGTAAGAACTCTCAACCAATGAGAGCGCCAAACGCGGTCGATGCGTATGATCGAGTCTCGTAATGAAAACTCGTACTAGGCCTACAGAACATCAACGCTCAACTTAAGTCTCGTTTGAAGCCTTATGATTGGTTGAAACTAGTTTTAAGTAATGCTTGAATCTTGAGTAACGTTTTGTAATACGGACATTAGACTGCATTAGAGTTTTATCAATGAAATAATGTCCAATTTCAATTTCTCGACATAGGGTGAAAAACAATTATCTGAAAAACTATGAACTCATAGGTTCTATAATGTTAAGATAGGCAACAGTGCCAACATTATAATGTTATCAAATTCATTAAGTAGGTATTTGTTTTTCAATAGCTCAGAGATAACATGGTATGAACAATAAACCTGACAGGGCATGATCTCCGCATACAACACTGTTGTCTGTTCGTCTACTTGAGAAAGACTAATAAGGTCCGTATTACAGAACCTCACTTAAAACTCAAGCTTTACTTAAATCACGTTTAAAGCTATTTGATTGGTTGAAACTAGTTTTAAGTAATGCTAAAATCTTGAGTACGGTTCTGTAATACGGTCCTAACTCTTCATATCTCTTTTGACTTACTTGCTAAAATAACACTGATGTTTCCCATTTGTACAGCAATACGTCCTAACCAAGTGGGAAAACACATATAAAGTGATAATTACTCTTATATAATTTAAGTAATAAATAAGGTTATCATCATCTCATCATACCTATTTAATGTTCATTGCTAATCTTTGTCATGATAAGCGATTAAACATTGCACAGTATATACTTTATTCATATACACATGATAGCAATATCTATGGTATATCTACAGATAAGAAAACGGATTTTGCAGACAACCTTAAAAATGAAATGAAATGTTTATTTGTAAGTAAAGGATTCCAGACACTTAAGTAATCAACCTTATAAAATTTGATCCCGCTAGCATTTCCTGGCTGACTGAATACTGAGAAGAAATACTGACACAAATTCCGGGGCATCTCTGGAAGAGCGACAGTTTTGAAGAAAGACACATTCATTGTGTCGTTTAAGCCTATATTAGGGAGCTCAATGTCCAGTTACATAATACTACCAGAACTACAGGACATTTGCTAAGGCTATACCTATATCATCATAATCTTTATAACAGCTTTGATCATCTTGCACAGATTTGTAATCTTAGAGAGCGTTTGATAGAGATGATACAATCTTTAGACAATTTTTTCAATTAGCCTTTAAGCCACGAATATTCTTATATTGTTAAATACATGACTTCAGCACTACGTATAATTTAAAGCTTGTACGCGATGTACAATTGCATCTATTTGGTTGGTTCAGAGAGAATATAAAATAAAAATGCATAGGAATGTATATAAGAATGTATATTTATCAAAACTTAAGTATTTAGAAACCCGTCTGAATTACATTAGAAACATTAATATTATGCCTACTGATGAATTTTTAAAGTGTAACTTTTATTACATCGTCTCAAACGTTTCTGTCTGTGTGTTGCATGTCGCGTGACGGTCGGCCACAGTGTAGGGATAAAGTGAAAAGCGCCCGTCAGAGCAGCTAAAGACAATATGGCGGCGCCTATTATACAGCAGCTGACCGTGCAGTGTATAGACTATTACTCATTTGTGCGAGTGTTCTATGCTATTTTGTTTGTTTTGTCAGTGTTTTATGTAAATGTTGTTGCTTATTAAAGTTAACATTAAAAAAATAGTTAAATGTTTATAAATGTGCAATAAAAAAAAAAAAAACAGTTTTGCCGTGGTTTCATAAAACCACACATTCCATTAATTTAAATACATGGATTACCTACTTAGGCCTAGCTTACTTATTATAAAACTATATGGTTGTACTTATGTTCACGTTTATATCTTCTTTGGTAAGGAAACGACGACATTCTTCACTTCAGTATAAGCTAAGACTGCGTCCAAGCCACTGAAAAAAAAAAACATTAAATGAATATAAACAATTTGCCAGCGACGCTGTTTCAGTCTGACTACAATTTGAGTGTCTTCAAGGCTAGAGTGAATAGGCTAAATAAACTAGCGCGCTTTACCAACAACGATTGCATCACTGCTTACCATTACACAGGATTGCGGTCAAGCACTAGTTTATAATAATAATTTTTAAAAAATACAGTCAGCAACAAAAGTCGATTAATTTTTGCCATCGAAATCTCAATTACTTAGCATAATATTTTATTAAAATTTAATTAAAAAATAGCACTCTGATTCTTCCTCTCTCTTCTTAACACTTAGTTTCTATTATAAAATGCCAGAAGTAAATTATCGAATCATAATGTTAATGTTAATCGAGTTCTGTTGCTGACGGTACAATGACAAAATAATTTCATTGATTGTTGTTTATGCTAACATGATTAGAAATTTATTAACGTAACGAATGGGCTTTTAATAATTTCTTGAAGGCCGTAGGGAGCCCATACAATTTAGGAATTAAGGTTCTTTAAAAAAGGCAAAACAAATATTTTTCCAAGATAACTTACTTTTCACGACCAATGCCAGACTCTTTGTAACCTCCAAATGGTGATTGCGGAGTAAGTGCTAAATATGTGTTGACCCTGTAAAGTTAATAATGTATTAATCTTATAGTAAATATAGTTCTAGGTAATAGCAGTTGATAGTACATCTTTATTAAGTCTAGGTATTTTTTGTCTACTTACCAAACAGTACCAGCCTCGACGTATTTAGAGAACTGTAGGGCACTGTCGACATTTGTTGTGAAGATTCCAGAAGCCAAGCCGAAGTTTGTGTTATTTGCCCTGTCAATTACTTCTTCCAAAGTGTCGAACTTCAGAATGCTCTGCACGGGCCCGAAAATCTACAAGTAGAGAATTCAGAGTTATACCTTCAGTTAAGATGATGTCAAGGAAAAAAAACTTCAAACTTTATGTTACTTTACCTCTTCCTTTGCGATTGTCATGTCATCTGTAACATCAGTAAAAACTGTAGGCTGGATGTAATAACCAGTTGTGCCGATTCTGTGGCCTCCGCATAGTAACTTGGCGCCTTCTTTTTTGCCTTTCTCGATATATCCCAGCACTTTTATCATCATTTCCCCATCAATCTACGAAGATTTTCATTTCATTAAGTAAATTAAAAAGAACATAAACAGATATTGTCTTATTATTGTTGTTGTTTATGTAAAAAATATAATTAATTATGTCAAAAATTCAAATTGTCTCTTTGTCTTCAATTTACCTGCGGGCCGTTTTGTGAATTAGGATCCGCAGGGTTGCCGACCTTAATGGCCTTTGCGTATGCGACAGCAGCTTCAACAAACTTGTCATAGATACCAGATTGAACGAACAATCGGGATGCGGCAACGCATATCTGTCCTTGATGGAAGAATACTCCATTAGCAGCGAAAGGGACGGCAATATTTACTGAAAATGAACAGATGACCTATTAAGAACATGTTTCAAAATGTGGATTATGAAAGTGTATTATTATCATCGACCTTTTAATCGTCCCATTGCTGGGCACAGGTCTCCTCTCATACAGAGAAGGATTGAGCGCTATCACCACGCTTGCTCAATGCGGGTTGGCGATTTCAGACTTAAAGTCCAGGTTTCCTCAAGATGTTTTCTTTCACCTTCAGTCATTGGTGTCTAAGATATACTTAGAAAGTACATATAACTTCAGAAAAGTTACATTGGTACTTGCCTGACCTGGAATCGAACCCGCGCACTCATACTTGAGAGGCTGGTGTTTTAACCACTAGGCCACCACGACTCACTATGAAAGTGAAAAAAACGCGACTATGAAGGTGTATAAAATGATTGAATGGCTTACAATCAGCATCGTTCATGATAACTAGAGGACTCTTGCCGCCGAGTTCAAGTGTGACCCTCTTCAAATTGGTGGCGCCAGCTGCTTGTTGTATTAATTTCCCAACCTGTAAATATTGAAGTGTTGAGTATGCGTAGACTTATCATACATCTGCCTATTAAAATTGGGTCTAACGTTCATAATTTCGTTATAGTGTGATAGACGCTGATTCTCTTGTTGACAAATTAAACTAAATTTTAGTTCGGTCCATCTTTTTCTTGCTATTTCATTATGTAAAGGACAGAAGATTAGTTTGTCCTGTTAAATTAGTCATCGCCTGAAGTAAATTGATGTATTTTAGCCGCCATGTTTACGTAGAATCACGTCTAAATTGCCTATGGAGTATCTTAATTTAACAGGAAAAACTAAGAATTTACCTCCCATATTTATTTCTTAATGCAATGTAAAGGAATAGATGCGCTGAACTTTATTTTTGCTTAGTTTTTAAATAGGGAATAGGGGCCACTTACAATTCGAAACACCTAGAGTAAAGAAGCATTTATTAGACGCTCTCCATGAGTCTATACGACGTAGCATTACCTCAACTGATCCGGTGAAGGAAATCTTGGCGACGTCATGATGGTGAGTAAGAGCGTATCCAGCGCCAGGTCCGAAGCCGTTGACAACGTTGACCACACCCTTGGGTACACCAGCCTCTGCCAGAAGTGCTGCGAGTGCTAGCGCTGTCAACGGAGTCTGTTCTG
Organism: Sesamia inferens; assembly: GCA_037179545.1. Taxonomy (NCBI): domain Eukaryota; kingdom Metazoa; phylum Arthropoda; class Insecta; order Lepidoptera; family Noctuidae; genus Sesamia; species Sesamia inferens. Next base: position 20,465,023 of record CM073927.1, on the reverse strand, counting down.
CTGGCTTGACCACCACAGTGCAACCTGAACGGATAGGAATAATTTTTAATAATCTACCAGTGTACACAATTTGTTTTAGTCAGAGACATATACTAATGGACATGCCGTATGCGTATAATCTGCAGTTTTTTTTAGTTTGAAAAGAATACTATCTCTTTCCTCACAGATGAATGATGATTTTGAGAAGATAGACGAAACTTCGTTTCCTCTCTTTCTTTCGGTGTGCCACAATTCTCATCTCTAAGGCATGTCCATTGGTAGGTATATGTCGATGGTTTTAGTGGCTTGCTGATTTTAGAAGTTGCGTAAGTTTCCCTAATATAAAGTAGCTTGGTCTGTAGCTCATAAGCAATTTTAAGTACCTACATATATTGCGGTTTCACCCACATAAGTTTCAATTCCGTGGGACGATCAGGATAAAAAGTATTGTAAATACAGGGTGTATCTGACATCGTAACGCAAACTTCGCGAAAAGGTTAGAGCGCATGCCACTAATAAAATTATGTTAGTCATTTATGTCGCTAATGAACGGTTACAGAATTCACAGTGTTTAAAAAAAAGTGTCGACTCGGCCTTTGAACGTTGCAAGCGTGCCGCCGTCCGGGTTTGTAGGTATGCCGTTGATCCCTGATGTGAACTCTATTAAATCAGCTGATAACATAGTTTTTCAAGTTTTGTTTTCATTGCGCTTTTTTGTGTAATTAGCGAATAAATTAATTTTTACTTTAAAATCTTATTGGGTTATAAAAGTATAGCAATTATGAACGGTAAAGTGAATAAAAACTACATATTTTTTTAAATCACGAAAAAGCCTAGGAAAAATTCTGCCACTGGTGGGTTCAGAATCATGTACTGGGTCCATGGTACTCGTTTGTGCGTCGATGTCAGATACACCCTTTTATATGTTAATCCTGGTTATAAACCACCAATGTGCCATATATCATCCAAATTCTAAATCCATTAAGTAATTTATGTGCAAAAGAGTTATAAACATCCATCCAGCCTTCCACTCACGCATTCACGTTTAAAATATTGGTATGATTGATTGAGGGGCTCGTGGCTAGATAATATCAGCCGTACAGGTCGATTGATCAGGTAAAGCTATGCTTGCCGCGGTTGATTTGCGGATTCGTGATCCTCTTTACATTTGAGGACCCCTCGATCAACCCTAGCAGGAAGGCTTAGTTCGGCCGCCTACGCCGTCAGGAAAGTAAGACAATATACTGACGTTGATGCAGCTCGTTTAGTTTATTTTAGTTATTTCCACAGCGTTATGTCCTATGGTATTCTACTGTGGGGCAAAGCCGCTGACATACAAAATATATATTTACTCCAAAAACGAGCTGTCCGAGCAATTTACCAGCTAGGTGTCAGATTTTCTCTGAGAGATTTCTTTAAAGATATTGGTATTCTGACGGTTGCTTCGCAATTCATCTTAGCCAACATCTTATATGTTAGGCAAAATATTCACGTTAACACCAAAAAGTGTGATATTCATAATATTAACACCAGAAACAAGGACAAACTGCGAGCCCCTTTTCACCGACTTCAAAAGGTGCATAACTCTTTTGTTGGGCTTGGTATAACTTTTTATAACAAGATACTCTCTGCTTTGCTAGACTTGCCTTACAATGCATTTATAGCACAAATCAAATTCAAGCTTTGTTCAAAGGCATATTATTCTGTAAATCATTATTTAAATAATAAGAATAGCTGGTCGCTCTGATTAACTCAGGACGATGTTTGTGTTCTTTTATTGAAGTAATAAGTTTTTAGTTATTTACATTTTCATTTAAATATATATATATATATATATATTGTTTTGCTTTGTTGGTATTTTGGCGTGGTAGCTGGCATATTTTCAATAATTTCATTGTTGTTGTATTTTCTTGTGTTCATCACTATACTTACATAGTATTGTATAAAGTCATGTGTTTTTTTTTAAATGACCAGACAGCTGTGCTACTGGGGAGTTTCTTTCGCCACTTCTCTCCCCAGCGAAAGCACTAGGAAGTGTCGATGGATGGGCGTTTTGGGGGACTGTCTTATGTAATATTGACGTTCAAAAAGTTCTGATTCTCAGCCTAATTTGAATAAATGACTTTTGATTTTGATTTTGATGCCTCGGAAAGCACGATAGACCGTTGGTCCCGGATGTAATTCGTAGATCTTTGACAGTCGTTATAGGTCATCAGAAGTTCGAAAATTTGTCGATAAGTCTTACCAAGGGGGATCGTAGTACTCAATAACTGGTTAGTGGAGGTCACATAGGCGGTCGCTCCATGTAAAATTCTGGTATTCAGCCCAATCCGGTTAGACTGGAACCCGACCCCAACATTAGTAGATAATGAGGAATATTAGTATGATTAAACTTTAAAATTGTATCATACCTGCAGCTAATGCGGTGCAAACTTTGTTGATAAATAGGAAGATAGGTCCATTCCATGGCAGAATAATACCACACACGCCGACGGGTTGCCTCAGTGTGTATGAGAACACTTCACCATCTGTTGACAATAAACGGGACTTCTAGAGAGACTGAGCAAGAGAATGTTGTAGTTGGAAGTTTCAAAAGACCCCAGCAGTGGGAATAAATATATTTCATTTTTACCGGCAGCTAGGGTGTCGCCTTTAATTTTGTCCGCGCAAGAGGCAGCAAACCGAGCAGTTTTAATTGCTCCGCTAATGAATACCGGTGCGAAGCTGAGAACCATGCCGTTGTTATAGGATTCCAGCTCTGCGAGATACTTGGCGTCTCTCTCGACGAGGTCACTAAACTTGCGAATGATCTCTCCACGTTGAGAGGCATCCAGCTGCCGCCATTCCGAGTTGCGGTGGAACGCGCGCTTCGCTGCAGCCACTGCCAAGTCAATGTCAGCCTGAAAACATTCATAGCTAGGTGGTCTTAGTCGTTAAGAGTTCGGCCATACCTCTCTGTCGCCCCTGATAGGGGCGAAAATCAATTTCTAACCTGATTGCTAACTGGTCCCCCTGGTTACTAACTAGTTGGGATCGTTTGGAACGCCCATTGGTCCGTTCGGTCCAATCGATCCCAAATAGTCGCAATTATTTGACAAATATGTGTTCGCCGATTAGGGGGCTGGTTTAAAGGTAATTTTAATATGCATCATGAATCAATCACTTTTGCATGTTTGTCAAAGGAAGATCGTGCAGTCTGGTGGGTGTTTAAGGCGTTCCTTAAACACCCACCAGACTGCACAATTTCAGATCCAGACTGATCGAAATTCCCGTAAATCGTTATTTACGGGAATTAGTAGGTATACCTGGAATTACTACTAAAATACTTTCATAGGGTTGATTTCTTTTCAAATAATAACTTATACGGAATGAAATGTATTATGTGTTAGACTAGTTCTGAGAAAAAACGTCAATAACAAACAGTTTTCTGTATATTTAACAAAACGAATGTCGTAATCTGAATTGATATTTTAAGACAGACGAGTTCGTAGTCACTGCCAAGTTTTATATAAAACTAATGGGAAATAAAAATGACCGGCCGTGTCATGCAATCTTGGCTATTTCTCTTTAATGGTTAGATCAGACAGAGGAAGAAAACCATTTTCTTACAAATTATTTCTTCAGGGATACAAAAAATTAAATAATTACTTTATGAAAATTAGAAAATAGATCAATATTTAAAAACTTCCATCTATAGGAATAGGAGTACTGTCTGTACTCTAAATCCTCATTCGTAAAGGCAATTAGTGAAAGAAAGAATAGTAGATTGTTAACCGAGGGTGGAAAGAATCAATTCCCGAGGTATTTAGACGCCCGAGCGTAGCGAGGGCGGCTATAGTCCGTGTAGGAATTGATTCTTTTACCCGTGTTAAACACTCTACTTTTCATTTCGAATATGAGGGAAATATAACTAGTTGTTTATCCGAACTTTTTATGGATAACACTATATATTATAATGTTAGTCCTAATTTGACTATTAATTTTAAATCGGTACTCTATTTAAAATTAATACTTAGTCAAATTTGGACAATTCGTGAAAACATTACATTACATTTTTATTTGGAATGTTTATGCTATTTGACAAATTTGGGTTATATGACAAATTTGGGTGTTCTGGATATCTGTAAAATTAGGACACTCTAGTATTTCATCAGGCGGATACTCCCTAGCGCTCCATAGCGCTATCGGCTCCATAGCGTAGAAGGTTGTAGTTTGCTAGACAAACCTTTAAAATATGTAAGAAATACACTTTCGGAAAATGATTTTATATTTTTCTCTGCTCGCCACTTCATAAAATCATTCAATCATTTTTTTTTTTTGAGATTTCTGGCAAAAGATTGTTAATAACACAATTTGCCTTTAATTTGTCTTTAATTGAATCTGGTGTCAATATTTCAGAATCGCTTGAACTCATTTTTAAATTAAAATCTTAGCATAAGATATTAGGTATTAACATAACTATTTTTTTTTATTCCGTCACAGATACATAACAGATTAGTATCCCGCTAATTTATGTCGAATTTTTAAATTTTAAATATGGAACTCGCCACGTTATTGTTGCAACCATATAAGTAATAAGTAGGTACTATCGTACCTCTTAATTTTATGGTCGCGACCTATTTCGCTCAATGAAGTTTGCGTTAAGTTCACACTGGCTGTTTAAAAACTCACATTGCCGCTGCATTTTTTTTAAAATTAGTTTTACACAAATTTATTCACAGCTGACAGCAGTTCTATTTTTAAAGTTCATTCCGACCCTTGGGTGGGAAGTAATTTGTATGAGTTTTTCCCGCTCTAGGGAGGGAAATAACACTTTCTACCCAATAATCCGATCAAGAAAATACTACTTTCCGAATATGAGAAATGAAAAATACATTTGTATAGTACAGACTAGAAGACTTATCAAATGTTTAATTGAAATAAATGCATGCATGCAAATGAATTTGAGTTCAATATATTTTGCAACTCAACTTCTATTACCAAACACTACTAATTTGGATAAATTGAGTCTTGTTTAGTAATATTTTCTTTCAATATTCAGACAAGTACCTACATACCTTATCACCTTCGGCGACTTTGGCGATGACGGATCCATCATGTGGAGTATAAGCTTCGAAGGTCTTGCCACTCTTCGCGTCCACCCACTCGTTGTCAATGAACAGCTGAAAGAATATAATTGAAAGTTAGGGAGCGTTGAAGTACTGCGTAACGTAATTTTTGAAGATTTGGCACCCTCCCTTCCCCATGCAGGGCACTGTTACGTTTTTCTGTTATCATTAAGTAACATTCAACTGACCATTAAAGTCACAATTATGTTGAAGATAGTATAACAACTCTGTTATTGTATTAACCCTAGAACCCTAATGTGAGTCAAAATGACTCAAACTGCGCGCGCGATCGCGCTCCCCCTCCACCTGCGTCGCTCTATCCCCATCACCGCCCGGCAGTGCTATCCCCAGTGTTTCCACAATGAGGGGAACTTCCCCTTTTGAGGGGAAATTGAGGTCCAAAGGGGAAGAAAAAGGGGAAATGCGGGAAATAATAGATAAAACCTAGCTTGAAATATTGCAAAATAAGTCCTGAAAAGGGGAAATTTTAATTGAGCCGGGGGGAAACGAAATCACTATAGTGGAAACACTGCCAGGCAGTCGTCCACCAGGAGGCGAGGAGGTAACAGATGCTCCCGCGCTGCGCTCCCAGGTGAGTTTTTCGAAAAGCTAGTGAGTAAAATATTAGTCACTATCGACCAACATTAGGGATCTAGGGTTAAGGTAGGTAAGGTATTTAATTCCGTGCGCAGTTTCTGGACCTGCCATCGGACGCGTCCCCAGGTGGCGGATAGGGGAACGGCCCCCAGATATGGGGGTTACCGGTTTACCGGCGCGGACCAAAACCAGAAGTGGGGACCGCTTCGGCGGTCACGCGCGGCGGGTCGGCCACCACTCCAGGTGGCTGACGTGACCCGAACTCCGGGTCACCGTCGGGCAACCCGGCCTCCTCACTGAGAGGAGCTGGGGGCCCCGTTTGCTTCCGGGCAAACGAGTGGGGCTAAGAGGAAGGACACCTCGCTAAAAAACCCGTGGCTGCTGCGTCTTCTCGCACACGGAGACGTGACCAGCCGGGCCCCTCCCTATGGAGGGCCCACTGTGGGCCTGCCTTCGGGCAGGAATCGCCGGCGGGGTTGTGGACGGCAGGCTTGCTACATCCCATGACCCCGCCACTAAGGCGATGTCGGTGTGCCGCTGTTGGGTTTAGTGGGTATTCCTGGCTACAGAGCTGGGCGAGTCCCACACACGCCCTTCGGGGTATGGTGCGTAAATGCATTCCCAACAGAGTCAAAAAAAAAAAAAAAAAAAAAAAAAAAAAAAAAAAAAAAAAAAAAAAAAAAAAAAGGTAAGGTATTTAATTAAGCCCTTCTACAGGAGGCGACAGATCAACGAACAATCTCACAAGAAGTGGTGAATATATGCGCGATCCTTTGTCTAGCTGAACAGGTACCACGAGCTTGCTTGGGGTTTGAAGAGTTGGGCAGGCTGGTGGCATGAAAATATCCGGAATGACAGATTTTAATGCACTCCTCGAGCGGGAACTTCCAGATTCGTCCGCGCAATTCCTTACTTGGATTAAATTTCGTTGGCATTAATTTGGCACATTTGTGTTGGCAAGTTATTATGACAGCTTCTATATGCCTAGAAGTTATAATTATAGGCTACGTGCATTGACCTCTGGCGTCAGCTGTTGCGCAGACGATGACCTACCGTAAGCTACGTGTCGCGCTCGGTTATCACGCTACAACAATTTGTAATGTATTTGGGAAAAAATATAACATGGTGTAAAATTATTGGCATTGATTCAGTTGCTTATTCTGAACAAACTATATTCAGGTTACGCATAAACAAAAAATAACGTTGTATGTATTAAAGGGGCATCACTGAATATTTTAGCTATATCCAAACCAAGTTTTATCAAAATCGCTTTAGCACCTATCATGTAACAAACATAGGGAGACACTTTTATATCTATCAACATACCTACTCGGCATACCTAAAGATTGTGGTTCTCCAGCAAAAATAAATTATCAGATAGCGTTTGTATAATTGTTTGCTATGATATCATGCCGCTACCATGCCGGCCATATCAACCATAACTAGCTAAGGATATCATTAAACAACAGAGTTCAAGGTCATGTACCAAAGACCGGTTTTATTCTATGTAAATTGGATACAGATCTAAGCTCCAAAAATAACTATCGTAGGTACTATACTTGTGCGATAGATATTTTCGTGGCTTAAATAATGATTTAAACCATTTGTAGTTAGTGGGTCGTCATAAGAGCGCAGCAAAATTCTTGGGGATTTATTGAATATTATTCTTATTAATGTTATAAATGTAATAGTGCGTTTTGTCTTTGTTACACTTCCACACCTAAAGTACTGAATAGATTTGGATGAAATTTGGCACAGAGGTAGTTTTTAACTAGGAATAACTTATAGGATACTTTTTTTTTTACCCGATATTTACTTTTTATACGTGAGTAAAACCGCGAGGCGCGGCTAGTATTACAATAATTGGTTTGGCTTATGTTCATTGTGAATATTTTGTTTAGCTATGAATTTTATTATATTACAAATGCATTGTAAATTAGATACTTAATTTAATCATAAATAGTAATAAATCATCGGCTGAGATTTAGGTACGACACATTAAATAATATTAAGCTCAAAAATATTTTTAAATATTGACATTTGATTCGTTTTAAATTCAATTAGAAATCAATGAGTTTATTTTCGATATGAAAGTTAATATGAGGGAGTTATTATTATTAGTTTTGTGCTTATCAGATTTTTATAAAACTTTACCTTTTTTGAGATATCATGTATTAATATTATTAATACACGATATCCGTTCTTATTAATATTATTAGTACATGTTATCCGTTAATAATCTTAAGGAAGTAATAATTACTTAAGAAATAACATAAAAAAAAAAAACATAAATTAGTATTTATGTTTTTTTTTTAAATGTTATTTCTTGTATTTTAATAAAACTATGAAAAATATAAACGTAGAAGTAATGTTTACAAACCTTAGTGTATTTAATTTGAGGCGCCATTTTATTCAATATTTTTATAGTTCAAAAATTCACTAACACAAGCACAGCACGTTGGTCGCGACTCACGACGCTTCGGAATGTAGTCGCCGGCCGGAGCAAACACGCTTAAATTGAATAACATTTTTTTAAACCAGTCACGGTGATAATACAGTTTGTAGCATCAGCCGCAAGCGACGAATTGATAGTTGTATCTTATTTTTTGAACTTTGATTTGGGGAGAAAATCTTTCAAATATTTTTCATTTACTCAGGATGACTATAGAAAAATGGGTACACAATAACAATTGGGAAAACAAACTATTTAGTTGAAAGCTTACTTTTTTTTAATTTAGAGTCGATGTATTTATTAATGTCAAAATACATTCTTTTTGTTTTTTTTCCGTTGTAATATTCAAAAAAGGAATGCCTTGAGGGGGTTTTGACTGGAAAGCTAAGATGAGTGTCACGCGCATTTTTTATTGGAATTTTAAAATTATTTATAGTGTCGTTTACTAAATAAAAGCGAGTGATTTATGTAGTAAAAAGTGTATTCAGTGAATAATTCATAAAGAACATTGAAATATCGCAGCATAGTGGCCATATCATGACTTTGCCTCAAAGCTCCCTCATAAACGGTTCACGCGGCCGTCTTTTTCAACTGTCATGTTGATATCCGCCATTATTGGGAAATAAAATTTTCAAACAATTTTTATAAGGTATTTGTTACACGTGTTATTGGCAAAATTGTGGTATCTATTCCACAGAGACCATTGATCAAGAGTTGAGGTTAAATCTCACCTTTAAAAAAAAAAAAAAGAAAGAAAAGGAATGCCTTGAAATCTAGCTTCACCTATCATTTTTATAATAATAATAGTATAAATAAAACAAGAAAAAAAAAGTGTTTGTTAAGTATGTACTTAGATATTTACCAAATTTGACATATTGATAACATTTGCATACCGATACTATGCAATTTTTTATGGAATTTTGTTAAAATTTTTGAAGTGGGGTAGGCCCAACTTCGATAAATAGATTCCTTATGTAATGAAGGAAGCATGCCAACGTATGGATGCGTTTAAATAGAGGTATTGCCTCTCTCTGACAGATTCAATGCATTTAGAATGAAGCGAATATTTAAATTATGTCCTAGAGGATAAAAGCATGATTTTCCTCAATAGCTACCTAACCCGGGCTTAGCCGCGGCAATTTTGGATTGATGCTGAATACAGAAAAAAAGATGCACTTAACTTAAAATTAGTTTAGTTTGTAAACAAGAGAATCAGAGCCATTGCCCGCGGTTTAGACATCGTCTTTTCACGTAGGCACGTACAAATGGCGAAAATAAATATCTGTTAAATAAACTGTCGCTACGCCAATCTTATAGTTCTTACAACCATTTAATAAAATAGTTAGGTACTTGTCAGTTGGAATCTGAATATACATTTATTTGTTGAGAATATCCAACGACGGACATATACCTACAATATAGACAAACTACAATAATAACAATTTCCTTTTACGCGTCCTCCTTCAATTTTAGTTTGCGCGGTTTCGATTCCCACACGGAACAAAAATATTTGTATGGTCTGCGGGTTCTGGGTCTGGCTATAAGTGTATGTGAGTTTAAATGTTTGTAAACGCACCCACGATACAGGAGGATATTCTATTTTAATAATTATTATCGTGCTAACCTCGTATTAGGTCAGGTTTAAAAAATTATATTTAGTTTTTATCTTTTGCATTATTGCTAAATGGGACCTGCTTTTGACTGTGATCACGCCTGATGGAAAGCAATGAACTAATTCTGTAGTGGAAAGAGCGTGTCCCGAAAGATGTCTGTTCACTTTTGTTTTTGCGTTAATGTTAGAAGGAACATAGAAATTTCCACACTTTGGCATTGCGCATATTAGACGTAGAGGAGAAACGTTAAGCACGATCTGTGCGAATATCTACTTCTGATAGCCTAAACCTTGAGATGTCTATGGCTCCTCCTCCTCCTCGTTGGTCCGACGAAACCATAGCAAACCGTTGAATGCGAGGAGTTTAGACCTGGTCTAAAGTCTATGTTTAGCAGTGTACGGCATCAGGCGTCTTCCGGCTGAAATAATGATAACAAAAAGAATGTGAAGTAGAAACGAAGTACAAGAAATTTCACGCCGATGAAGTTGCGGGCGCTAGTGCATACTTAAACAATCAGATTAGTTACAGATAAGCCTCTCGATGTAATAAAATTGACAGACGGAAATATTTTTTATGAAATTAAAATTCATCGTTATAGCATCATGCCTCTGTACTGACACTATTCGTCTGTGACTAATTTTATGTGCCGTATCTCTACACGGCATACAAAACATAAACACATACCTGCCACAAAAAATAGGCACAAATAAGTCTCGATAAGATCCAATGACATAAACTTATATAATATATATACACATGTTGAGGACAGAGGACTTCTCCAATAATAATGAAAAACATGCGGACACTACTTACAGATTTATTGTCAGTATTCCACACGTTTGAAACTATTACGATTCCTGAATTCGGGCAAGTATAGCTACGGTACAATCTTTCTATCTAAACGCGGTTATAATTTACGGGACACTTTGCTACATGAATCGGTTTAAGTACGAAAAGAAGATAGAACGTAGGGTTCTACAGTAACTGAATAGTTTGCTATTCAGTTTAATTAAATTGCAAACTATCTCCCGTGAACCGGCAGTTAAGTTTAAGTGCTAACAATTTAGCACGTCAGCGGTGACTTGTTCTGATAGTATGTTTTGAATGTCGCTGTCCACGAGGCAGACATAGTACCTGAGCCTTTATAGAATAGAATAGAAAAAACTTTTTTATTAAACAGGAGTCCATAAACGTAACAATTTTACTTAACTTCTAACCCTTTGCTTAAAGTTAAATAGTGATTAGCGATTGTTTAACCATATTTTTAGACGTTTCTACGTCACTTAACTTTAATCATCGTTTATGAATAAACCCCTTAAACACTGTGGTGTGCCGGACTCTTACCGGTTAAAAAACCACCTGTGCGTTCGTCATCCGCCATTCCGGGGTAAGTGTATTTGACTAAAATAAAACTAATTAGTCCATCAGTCAGATTTCCAAAAAATATTAGACACGTATTTTTTCTTTTTTCATATAAATAAAAAATGAAGACGACACAGTGTGTTGAAAACTCGTGTGACGTCATTGCAAGCTACACTTTTTAGCGACCAGTGACGTCACCAGCCACCACTCCTGATCACAGCCGGAGCACAGGCGTAGAGTAGCCAGCCTTTCGGTCTTCTATAGGATGCATTCTGGTGAGTGTGCAAGGGAATTGCATGATTTAATTCCCCCATCTCCGTTCCATCATCGGACGACCCGTCGTACGGCGAGTTTCCACCCTTACGTTGTTGACACCACTGCGATCCGTACGAAGCGTTTTGCTTCCTCCTTTATACCGCGTACATCGAGGGACTGGAACAATTTGCCGGCGTCGGTGTTTCCGTCACGTTACAATTTGAGTGTCTTCAAGGCTAGAGTGAATAGGCTCTTAATAAACTAGCGCGCTTTACCATCAACGATCGCATCACTGCTTACCATCAGGCGGGATTGCGGTCAAGCGCTGGTTTATAACTTATATATAAAAAAAAATATTTGTAAATGTTTATTGATTTGATAAATATACGTATCCAATATTTTTCTATAATCTGAATGACGGACTAAATAGAATCATTTTTTTTTTACCCAGGAACCCTATTTTACGGTACCCGCGGCAGGCCTTGACCCGTCGTCGTGAATATGACAGGTCTCTTCAATAGGGTTAATAGGACTAAGGCCTTAGTTGGACTTAGTCCACGCTCACTTTACCTAAGTTCGGTGAGATGGTTACAGAAAAGCATTACAGTTTTTTGCGGAGACTATAAATCCATCGGACTATAGAATTGCCTATAAAGCCTATAACGTTTCCACTATCAGGTCACCTCTTTGTGAAAGGGATTGTGTTTTAAGCCATCTCGCTAGCCTCTCAGCTATCCTGGCTTTATAAAGTTCTCCAGACCATTTATTAGCCATGGCGACTACCCTCAACAAAGATTAGCTTTCAACACGGAAGATATTATACTACACAAGTGTGTGACTGTGCACTGTTCCTTTATTATCATTGTCGACTACCAAGTATACCAAATTAAATTATCTCCCGTACCAATGTTCAAAGCATTACGGTTATTTGTAAATAGGGCCCGGAGAGTTGCAAATCCGCAAACCTTGCAAATGACGACCTGAAAAAGTTAGCTAAGAACTTAGGACAGACCGAGAAATAGAATGCGGGGAACCTGTTATGTTGTAGCTAACAGTCGATTAGTAGCCAAGGGCTGTAAGGCATCATTTGCAGCCCAAGATATTTATATATATATATTATAGTTCAAGGGTGCAATTGATGCTTACACCCGAGCTAACTACTCTGCTTTACATCTCGATGTATGATGAAGTAGAAAAGAACCGGCATTACAAGAATGAAATATTGTCAATTGCTGCTTCAGCTTTCATTTTCATTGAATCGGGGTGCAGCTTATATCTTCATCATTTGCTGAACTCATGTTTTTTTCCTAATTAGTTAGTAGTAGTTTCCATAGTAGTAGTAGTAGTAGTTTAGTAGGGCAATGGAGAGGGCTATGCTTGGGATTTCACTGCGCGATCGAATCAGGAATGAGGAGATCCGCAGAAGAACGAGAGTAACCGACATAGCCCGAAGAATTGCAACACTAAAGTGGCAGTGGGCTGGACACATTGCCCGTAGGACCGATGTCCGATGGGGCCGACGGGTTCTCGAGTGGCGACCACGCACCGGAAGACGTAGCGTGGGTAGGCCCCCGACAAGGTGGACCGACGACCTGGTGAAGGTCGCGGGAAACCGCTGGATGCGGGAGGCGCAGAACCGGTCGTCGTGGAGAACCTTGGGGGAGGCCTATGTCCAGCAGTGGACGTCTTTCGGCTGAAATGATGATGATGATGATGAGTTTCCTAATTATAAAAAAAAAAAATGCCAAAAACGAACAATATTTAAAGTTTTCTATTCCCGCCTATTTTCATCTTTTTTTTTAAATATTTTTTTTTTAAGAACGCAGTTGAGATTCGCCATTCGATATTTAAAATTAATGACTATTATAGGGTACTCACCCTAAATATAAAGACAAATATGAAGACAAGGCTAAATAGCGAAGGGACCTCTTTTGTCATTGGGCTGAATGCTTGATGTCTATTGCCAGTGTGATGGTTAGATGTAGGGATGTAACGGAGGTAGTTGTATCGGAGCCGGAACCGGAGTCGGAGGTTTTAAATTTGATTTATCGGAGTCGGAACCGGAGTCGGAGTTTTTAAATTTGATTTATCGGAGTCGGAACCGGAGGCGGAATCAGGGTCAGAAGTGGTGGTAGGAGAGAGATTTTTTATTTAAACACAAAAAATATTATTCAGTCAGTTTTTTTCATTTAATTTTTTTATTGTAAAATTAAACACAAACAGTGAAAAAAAAATTGGCATATTTCCAAATGAACAAGAAATTAAATAAAGTTAATTAGAACCCAAAGTAGCATATTATATTAAATTAATGAACAAAAGCTTTGAAACAAATTAGATCAAGTGTGTCAGTAGCAATGGGTTTCATTTTGACAGTTGAACGACATTCATTGCGTTATTTAGATACCTACATAGCCGACTAGACAGTAAGCAGAGACATTTTTCGAACATAATATGGACAAATGAACTAGCAATAAGCTTCAAAATGATTTCAACTGTTAGTGGGTATTAGTGTGTTAAGCAATTAGGGTGCTGCACCCCAATCGCGTAATGCACTATTACTATCAATTGGAATAATTTTAAAGCACATTGCTCCATATGTTCGATAAATGTGTGTACTCAATAACGTAAATAACGCAATGAATGTTGCTGAACTGTCAAAATATACCCATTGCTACTGATAGTGTGTTACACAATTACCCTGCTGTTCAACAGTCGGCAGGCCGCCGACAATATGGTATGCTTTAATAACCTCCGATTTAAAAGTATCGGAACCGAAGTTATGATAGTAATCGGAAGTTCCGACATAAAGAAGTCGGAGTCGAAGCTCTGTAACATCCCTGGTTAGATGTAGGTATGCGAACTGTTTGAAAGAGTGCAGAGTATTTTTTATTACTTTCCGCCCTAGGGTTTTCTAACTACATTATTTTCCTAGAGCGCTAATTGGTCACCTACAAGCCCCATTTGGGGGTAATAAGCACTTACTAACCGAATATGAGAGATGTAAAGGAACATTAGAAAACTAGCGACAACTGGCATTCATACTGAAATGGTCTGAGCTGTGAGGCATAGACGTTTGTAGATAAAACATTATTAAAACCATATTCAGAATTCTCTTTGATTGTACCTATGTCTGTACTCTTCTTGGTATTATTTTTTATTTTTATATAGCTTAATTATTAATAGTTACTAACCCAGCAAAACCGTCCCCGTCCTATTTTTATATTTTTCTTCATACGAGTGAATTATTTTAGTCTTTATGAGTGTAATACATTATGTTAAATCGTAAAACATAATTCTTCCTCTTTATTTTGTTATTTTTATTTTGTGTTTCACAAACAAAAAAAAACACAAAATGACAGATTGACGTAGGCATTGTGACATCAAAACGAATCCATCTCAATGTACTAGGAAGAAGCCAATTTATTTACCCATTATTTGTTTTTATTCCTTTTATGATAGCGGACATGTAACCTTGTAATGGTATGTATAATGATTGTCTGGATACGTATATGTTTTAAATTGGATAATTCAAGCATATAGAAGTTCTTAACATCTGGTAAACGCTGTAATTATAGTAGGTTTAAGCTGTTATACACATGTGGTGGTGGCCTAGTGGTTAAAACACCAGCCTCTCAAGTATGAGTGTGCGGGTTCGATTCCAGGTCAGGCAAGTACCAATGTAACTTTTCTAAAGTTATATGTACTTTCTAAGTATATCTTGGACACCAACGACTGAATGTGAAGGAAAACATCTTGAGGAAACCTGGACTTTATAAGTCTGAAATCGCCAACCCGCATTGAGCAAGCGTGGTGATTACGCTCAATCCTTCTTTGTATGAGACCTGTGCCCAGTAGTGGGACGATAAAAGGTTGATGATGATGAAGCTGTTATAAAAATGACTAAATTTTATGCGACATTGCAAATTGTATCTATAATTTGTGTATAGTCTACAAGTCTACGAGCTTGATAGCGATGGTGAGAGTGCCAGTGTTAACCAAATTTTATTGCCCTTGGCTTTGAACGCAAGTGTTCGCTAATCTGTACACAATAGGCGAAAACGATGTTATTTTGTTCGTTTTATGATGTGAATGATGCGAACGGTGATGCTTATTTAAACTCAGAAGCTGTTTTCTATCCCATTTTGACCCGTTTTCAAAAGAAATATCAGCTGGTAACTACTTTATAGACCACATCTGCCTCTTTGGATTCATGATAGCATGGGCGACTGCTTTCAATTCTGGATTCAAGTCCCAGGGCGGCTAAAGTTTTATTGAATTTTTCCATTAGGAATTTCTTTGTAACAATCTAGAGTTTGGAAGTAGTCGGTGTAATACTGTTACCGTGTTAAACCATTGATCGTGCACCTAATCTCTCTCCGTTTATGTCGGCTTGCCGCCATACGACCATGAGAAGAGCTAAGAGTGTAACAATATAGCATGGTAATTAAGGTTGAGTGCTCCTGTGACTGCACACAAACATGTACACTATAATATCGCCGCGTCGAAAGCTTGTCTCAGTTAGCCGTCAAGCGGTCAAGGCTAATATACGGTCTGGAGAACTTTATACAGCTAAAATGTTACAATATTTTTAACACCCTTGCTCGTAAAGCGGATGTAATTCCACCGGTTTTAAATATGTAAAGCGGGCCATAACAAACGCGTGTGTTATCAAATATAAATAGTTAAGTTATAGTCTATACAAACTCCATAACAGTAGGCCTAGTATGAGTTTTCAATACGAAACTCGGTTGTCGTTAACGAGCGTGTTTGGCGCTCTCATTGGTTGAGATTTCTTACGACCTTGATGCGGGCCAATCGCTGAGTCAAACGCGCTCGATATCGACGAACGAGTTTCGTAATGAAAACTTATACTAGGCCTACAGCATAATTTGCCATTTCAAATAATTATGGAACTGATCGCCGCCGGTGTTTTGGCGGGAAAGTCAAGCTGAGTGTCACGCTCATTTTTCATTGGACTTTTAAAATTATTTATAGTGTTGTTTACTAAATAAAAGTGCGTGATTTATGTAGTAAAAAGTGCATTTAGTAAATAATTCATAAAGAGCAGTGAAATATCGCAGCATAGTAGCCGCATCATGACTTTGTCTCAAACCTCCACCGTAAGACGGGTCACGCGGCGGTCTTTTTCGACATGAACAATTCATTACGTGACATTGGCTAAATGCACAAATCGTGCAAAGCCATAAAAGAAAGAAGAAAAAGAAAGAAGATTGCCGCCGCACGGCTCCAGCCAGTGAGCAGCGCGCTGTTCCATATTTGAAATGGCAAATAATAATACTAATGGCGGGAAAGCAACAGTGTGCATTCACAGATTGAGTTTATTTAAAATAACGGATATGTCCTATTTGAAATAAACAATTATTTTTTCTGTTTCCTCGCAAGTGTGTTAAAAAACGTCGTACGATATACGTGCGTATTGGTTATAACATGCTCGCATGTTACAACCATCATTACGCACTAATATCGTAATGTACCTACTATTACTGTACCTGCAAGTTGGTTTAAGACCTTTCACAAAGAGGTGACCTGCTAACGGGAACGTTGTAGGCTTAATAGGTCTTATCTGAAATACAGCTACTTTCTATACTTAGCTGGTTCTATTTTTAAATCTCATGGTTGATGTTAAATCGATAACAATCGATAACTTCAATATATTCACCTTCCACTACTCGCTTCTATTCGCGATTTTGCTCGCGTGAAGTCGTAAGACTACTCAACCACTACAATATACTAAAATAACTTATCAAACAATTTATTAAATAACAGCTGAGATTTCATCGCGCGCGGGCCCAATGCGAGTTGATGGAAGTTGGGCTGTCTTCTTTACTGTTTTGTTGCTTGCCAGTTTCTTAAAAATGTAAATGTTTCGTTTTATTCCTTAGACGACTTTTTGGTGCCTATTTCTTCCTAAATTACTCTCTCGTAAGTATTTATTTAATGCCTTAGGCATTCTCTACCAGTCAACCATAGGTGGTAAAGAGATTAGTAGCAGGTGCTTTGATTGAAAGCATTATAATGAAAACATACTCTTAACACCATTTAAATAAATACTTAAATAAGCTATATACACCTACATACTATAGATATAGGTATTCAATTACTAATTTCGGTACTGGTACAGCTACACAGGAGCTAAACTTAGTATTCGGGAACACTGTTGGAGCTGCTGAAACTTGGACAAAACTATCTTTGCATTGTGTAGATTAAATTTCTTAGTATTGTACAATTGCATGGCACACGTGTGAGCACAATGTACTTGCTGTAAAGCATCTATTTGTTGGCTTATTTTCATTTCTGAATTGTTGTTTTTTTGAGTCCTTGTGTTTTTCATAATGGACGCTCTCACCGTACAATATATTTCTGTATCGTTCTCACACGGTTGATTTCAACATGAATGATGTAATCAATTATTTGTATCAATAGCTTGATAATTTAAAAGAGTGTCCATGGAGTTTCTTGCCCGTTCTTCTCCATAGGTGCTTACTCTTTGGAATGGGCGACTAGCTTAATCTTACTGACTGACCGACCTTCTGACAATTCAAAAGTGCCTGTAACTGGTTGATTTGAAATAAATGCTTTGATTTGATTTGCTCGTTCCTAGCCATCAAATATTCAACATATTTTAATCAATATATTTTTCTCGGTGGTAGGCCATAACATCGGTCGCCGGCAGAAGTTACCACCCACCAGACAAAGCCTTGCCGCCAAGCGATTTGTCGTGTTCCGGCATTATATCTGGTGAAGCCGTACGGAGGACGGGTCTGAGCAGTTGTGTTGCGATGTATGCCGGGTACGATGCGCCTAGTGTTGTTGTGTTGGGAGTTTGGTCGTGGATGGTTTTCAGATCAATCTCCCTTTGGCGCAGCATCGTTGGTCGTGTTGTTGGGTTCAATATTGCATCACCTCGCTCAACTGCCGTCTTCCTTCCTATTCGCTCAGTTTTTCTGAGTGAATAGGCTCTTAATAAACTAGCGCGCTCTACCATCAACGATCGCATCACTGCTTACCATCAGGCGGGATTGCGGTCAAGCGCTAGTTTATAATTATTAAACAAATATATATATATATATATAAATTAAATTCATCTTAGGAACTCAAACTTTTTTTTTTGTACAAAATCCCTCACACTTTTTCCCACCCACTGCAACTCCTGAAAGCCAGAATCAACAGTGGAGACCGCCAAAAAAAACACCGAGCAATGAAGCTCGACGAGTCCCGGAGAAACGACTCAACTGTCTTGGGTCCCGCAACGAAATTAATCAGAAAAGAATAGCGGAGGAGTAACAAACAACTGAAGTGAAACTTCTTTCGCTCCATCTGTATGTGTATATATATATATATATATATGTGTGTGTACAATATATACATGTATACATATATTAATTTTCTATAAACATTTAAATTTATTTCATGGTTTCATTGGTAAATTAATATTTGTGCATAGATCTTCTATTTTTATTGAAAAAAAAAAAAAAAAAAAAAACTCGTTGTAGACCTTGTAGTACCAAGCTCGCGCCACGGGCGCCTCTGTGCTTATATCCCCCACTTAAATTCCGTTCGCCTTACCCGATCACTTTTCGTAACGCTTACGTCACGCGTTCGCCAGCTTACTCCCCAAGTCAAGCGTGCGTAAAGAAGTTTCACTTCAAAAAGATATTTTTTTCACTTCCCTCCATAACAAGCAGGAGACAGAACAGAACTAGGCCAATCGGCACAAAGGGACATTATTGCAACTGGGAGAAGCCCAGATTGCAAATTGGGCAACGCAGTGGTCAACCTCCAGCCATGTCTTAGCCAGCCGATTGCCAACGGATGGAAAGAATAGATGCAGGTGCCGGCCCTTGATGGAATTATCCCACCTACTTTGCCATTCGGATAAGAGGTCCTCCCAGACTTCAGCCTGAGGTTTAAATAATCTAGAAATTTTATTAAAGTCGCGTTGTGTAACAAAATTAGTGTCCATGGCCTCCCCCCTCGCGGAGTAGTACATTGAAGCACGTCGCTGTACCTCAAGATCGACTGGAAGTACACCTGCCAGTACCGGTAAGGCTTCAGTACTGACCGTTCTATACGCCTTGCATAAAAATATCAATGCCAAACGTTGGCTTTGAAGCAGTTTACGTCGTGCCGCCCCTATGCTGGCCCTATCGGCCCAAACAGGTGCACCGTAGCACATACATCCTAAGTAGGTAGCTTCATATATAGTTTTTAAAGTTAGGAATGATAGACCCCAAGTTGCTTTGGATATTCTAGTTAGGGCATAAAAGTTCCTTTTAGCTTTTTCGCGAACTATTTTTATATGTTCGATAAACGAAAAATTCCTTTCTAAGACCATACCAAGGTAGCATACGGATTGCTGTTTTTTAATGGGAACGTTGTTAACTTTAATAGTAGGCAATGGTTTAAGATTACCTTTTGGTAGAAGTTGATAGGTTTTATGCGGCGCAAACGCTAGGCGGTTACGATCACCCCACTGAGATATTAAATTTAGGCAAGTATTGGCCAAGTTCTCAAGTCCAGCGCGGGTACTTGACTGAACGAGCAGTAGGCCATCGTCCGCGTAACCAGTAAGTGAACAGCCGCAAGGAAGCGGGATCGCGAGGAAGTCATCAAAACCCAAATTCCATAAATAAGGACCGACAACTGAACCCTGAGGACATCCCATGGTTAGTGTTTTAGTACTAGTAAAATGACCGAGCTTAAGTACCACGGAACCGTTTAAAAAGTACGAGTAAACGAGATGATATATGTTTCTATAGCAACCGCGGGTTTTTAATTTTAACAACAGCATAGGCCACCAAACGTTATCAAAAGCCCCAGAAATATCCAGGAAGACCCCAATTACGTACTTGTTTTCGGATTGGTTAACGGTTCTTCTGACAGAAAGCGCCGCTTCGACTGTAGATTTACCTATGGTGAAGCCATATTGATTACTATGAAACTTTGGACCGTTCGATAGTAAACGTGGAACGATGAGGCGCTCAAGAAGTTTCCCCAAAGATGGTAGAAGTGTGATAGGACGATATGACTTCGGATCATCCGGTGGTTTGTCACCACACCTTGGTATTATTCGTATGAAACCGCGTCGCCATTTACGAGGAAAAACGCCTTCAGCAATGCATCGGTTGTATACAGTTAAGATGGCATCATCCGCTGTTTTGCACGCTTCTTTAATCATCCTATTAGATATTTTATCTTCACCTGATGATTTGTTGACCGGTAGTTTTCTAACAATATTTATAAATTCGTCATTAGATGGTACGTCTGACATTGGTGATTCAGGTGGCATAGGAGCCCACGCTCGAATCTGTTGGTGGTAGTCGCTATGGTTAGCCGGTGAATCATCAGGGATAAGTGTATTAATTAGCACTTCTGTTGTTTCCTCTATGCCTGTGGTATGCTTATCATTGACTTTAATGTTTTGAACGTATGCAAGGTCGACCAATCTGTTAGCTTTAAATTTGTGATATAAGGGAGACCACGGACCCTCCCTGTCAAGTTTATCAACGATTTTCCGCAACAAGTTACCCTTAGATTTTTCCACCGATGCTTTGTAGCGTGACTTGGCAACTCAAACTCTTATTGAATACACAGCTCTAACTATACTTACTATACTAATTAAGGTTAAAACTTTAAGAAAAATACAGAGATAAAGAATCGATAAACCCGAACACGCAAAGAGACATTTCTACCATTATTATGGTTTATTAAATGGCTCTTATCATAAAACACAACAATCTTTCATACCACATATAGGTATGTAGATATATAAAATAA
Organism: Sesamia inferens; assembly: GCA_037179545.1. Lineage (NCBI taxonomy): Eukaryota > Metazoa > Arthropoda > Insecta > Lepidoptera > Noctuidae > Sesamia > Sesamia inferens. Next base: position 20,443,859 of record CM073927.1, on the reverse strand, counting down.
TAGGCAATGATAGCAAACGGCTTGTTGTTTCCAGATGATGAACTATTTACGTAACTATTGTTAACTTAAAATTGCTTGAGGTTACCTATGCGGGCGTAAGGGCATTAAATGTATTAAGCAAGATGGCTTAATAGAACTAATGTAATGTAATAAGCGACTAAACTGGCATGTCAACGGACATAGGATAGCAAGAAGATAGGTACTTAGCCACAGCGAGGTGGTCAGTGTTGACAGTTTAACCACATTCTTTGGATCATTTCCTTTATTGAACGGACAACTTTTTCAAACATTATGAAGTAATGGATTAGCAATAACCATCAAAATGATTCAGTGTGTTACGCAGGTATAACAAAGAGAGCTCCGTACAAGGTACAACGGGCATGCTCTGAAATATCGAAACCTACAAGATAAAAAATGTCATTAAGCAACCAAACTATTTGAAAAACAACTTCATCTTAAGTGCCAACGAGTTATCAACTTTCTGAAAAATATCCAAATATCGTCAATCTATACTAGTATGTAAAGCTGAAGAGTTTGTTTGTTTGTTTGAACGCGCTAATCTCAGGAACTACTGGTCGGATTTGAAAAATTCTTTTTGCGTTGGATAGCTCATTAATCCCGGAAGGCTTTAGGCTATATAGCAGCGGCTATATAGCGAACGAAGTCGCTGGCGGCCGCTAGTCGTTAATAAAGGTGGCAAACAAGGAAGAGCACTCGAATGAAACCGTGGCCGTGGCAAGTGAAGGAAGATGGGTGGGTTTTAGTCAGTAAAAGTCTGACACGCCCTTTCGCTCCGCCCAGAGCGGGAGAAGTCATTTGATGATTTCCCATCACAAACAAAACAAAAAGGGAGAGCACTATATAACGTATTACTAAAATAACGGAAACAATAATTAAGTCTTTGTAATGTTGTATAAATTTAATAAGACTGTCCTCTGTCTGCCTTCAAAAATTTTTAGAATATTTTGGCTATATAATTGTTAGAAAAGATGGAAACAACCTCGAACATCTCATGGTTACTGGGAAGGTGGCTGGACGACGTTCTAGAGGTGGCAGTCCAATAAGGTGGACTAATCAAATTAGTTCATCTCTGGACACCGGCCCGCATGATGCTACTCGCGGTCAGGGATCGTAACAGATGGCGAACTATTGTAAAGGAGAAGATAATTCCACAGGGACATCACGATCCTCAATACTCAATACTTTTATTGTTTTCCACATGTATTCTTAGATGGTAATACTTAAAATTAGTTCACGTGGACCCGTCGGGCACTACAAAATAAGTGAAGTTAGAAGACAGGAAGCACTTTTTTACGCTCTACTACATTGCTTGCTAACGGGTGCGTGTGTGGGGATGTGTGTGTGTGTGTGAGGGTGCGTGTGCCTGTGTGTGTGTGTGCGAATGTGTGTATGTCTATTTAAGTTTGTGTCTTTATATTTTTATCATTGAGGTATTCGTTGACAGAGTAGTAGCATTTATTTTTAAGAAATTTGTGGAGATGACGATGCCGTAATAAATGAAACCTCTATTAATTATGCTTAAAAGTATATAGAACTACACACATCAAAAGTGTCTAGGGATCAAGCATTTTTATGCGGATTTCTTGAGATTGAGATGTGGCTTTGTAATAAATTTATGATTTTATAAATTTATATGGATCCTTTTTGGTGCATTTCATAATTTGAATCAGGAACTGTGAATCAAATTCGAGTAAAAGATGAAAATCAGCTGTCAATATGTTCCCTATAAAAACATACAACGCATTGAAGACATTATTAGTGCTACTGTTTCCCTACTACTGATTAAAACCAACGTTATTATGGAGCGGCGACGTCATTTAAGCAGGGAAGAAATGCTCAGAGCCGTGGGAATGATAGAAGCTGGTTCCCGGCAACGTACTGTGGCTTTAGCTCTGAATACAAGTCAGAGTGTTATCAGTCGACTTTGGACACGTTACCGAAGCACTGGTACCGTGGCTGAGCGCCATGGAGGACGGTATCGCTGCACCACACGGAGACAAGACCGATACATTCAAATCTTAACTCGAAGAGCTCCAACAATAACCGCCATGATGTTAGCCGTGAGGCTTCATCACTCTTCAGGGAACTTAATTAGCGACCAAACAGTCAGAAACCGCTTGCATGAAGTGAACCTTCATTCCCGAAGACCGCTACGGGTACCACCTATAGCAATGCACAATCGTAGGATTCGATATCAATGGGCTCTTGAACACAGAAATTGGGCAGAAGAACAATGGCGTTTCGTGTGCTTTTCTGATGAGTCTCGTTTTGGTATGAGACCGGATACAAGACGTATACGACACTGGAGAACCCCTGGACGCCAACAGCGATTAAAATCCTGCCAGGAAGTCCATCCTTATAGTGGTGGAACCATCATGGTATGGGCGGGTATTTGGATCGGCGGAAGAACTGAGTTGATTTGGATCAGAGGCAACCTCAACGCTCAAATTTATGCTGAGACGATTGTATCAGACGTCATCGTTCCTCTACAAGTGCAAATCGGTCCCTTATTTCAGTTAATGCATGATAATGCACGACCGCACACCGCAAGAGTTGTAAGACAGACTCTCGCCGCAGCTAACATCAATGTCCTGCCCTGGCCTGCTCAGTCGCCAGACTTGAACCCGATTGAGCATGCATGGGATATGCTACAGAGAAGAGCTCTGCCGAATATGGAGGGTATCCAGTCGCAAGAGGACCTTTTTTTGTTGTTGCAACGAACATGGGCGGCCATTCCACAGCGTGATTTGGATGAACTCATTTTGAGTATGCCAATTCGATGTTCTTGTGTTGTTAGTGTTCGCGGTAGAAACACGGATTATTAATTGTTTAAGTTACCCAATAAAATTTTAGAGAAAACTGTTATTTCAGTCTTTTTTTCGAACTTTTGTGTTAGTGGTTCAAATGTCAAATATCCCTTTATTAGGAAAATGGCAAATTTCTTTATTAATGCAAAGGTGACTTGGTTTATCGTTACTGTGACAAACGAAAACACTTTATTTGATGAATCCTTAAAGAAAATTTTAATTAATATCAATCAGGAGAAAAGTTATTGCAAAAATATATGTTGATCCCTAGACACTTTTGATGTGTGTATTAATTAATACATATCGTAACAGCGGAGTTGTGTATGGAACAACTCGGCAAAGCTAACTCTGAGGTTACGCGCGCGAAATGCCACGCCACGCCTTGAACGCACTAGTGATGCGCATAATAAAGCTCGCCTAAAACTTAGTGTTAGGATTCCAACAAAATTGTCTAAGTTTTTTTAGAAATATATTTATTTTATCTTATTTTTTTATTTGTGCGGGTAGTTTATTATATAGTTTAATAGACATCACGTAGGGACTTGTCGAGTGCATTTTTAAGCGTGAACGTGGCATATTTAGTTTAGAACGATGCCTGAGTTGATAGCGTGACTGGTTGTCATCTCGTTTTGAGTATAGCTCTTGGTGTTTCAGAACAAATTTGCATGATTCTAGAATGTAAATACAGGGAAGAGTTAAGATATTATGTTTCTGAAGAATGGTTTGCAACTGTCTGTTTGCTTAATGTTTACGAGGATGCTTATCAGTTTCTTTTGCAGGATGAAAAGTGTTTGTACATCTGTATTGTTACCCCATAAGGTGACACTATAGCTAAGCCATGCATAAGCGTAAGCATAGTAGGTGGTGAGTGCTGTTTCGAAATTGGTAGTCTTTTTTATTTCACGGAGGGCGTAAGAGAATTTTGAAATTTTTGAGTGCGTTTTTTGTATGTGTGGTTTCCAGTTTATGTGTGTGTCTATAACTAGTCCGAGTAAGGTAAATTCGTTAACGGTTTCTAATTTTGAGTTGTTGAAGGTGAAGTCTAATGTTAAGGACGTTTTTTGGTAAGGGTAGAAAGTTATTAATTTCGTTTTAGGGTAGTTTATTTCAAGATTATGATAGATTATCTATATATGACTATTAGATTATCGGTCATCCAGTTGCATGTTTTGGTAAGTATGGAGTTAAGAGTTTCATCTATATTTTCATTGTTTTTGCATGATATTATGTAGAATAGATATATCGTCTGCGAATAGGACGCATGGGCTTTCTATGGTCGTAGGTAGGTCATTGACGTAAAGTAAAAATAGTAAGCACCCTTTAACGCTCCCTTGAGGAATTGAAGCGTTAATCGCTTTTCTGTTTGATCGAATTTTTTCAATTTCATTATTTGCATGGTTAAAGAATTCTATTTCAACTAATTGTTCCCTATCTTTTAAATATGATTTTAGCCATTCGTGGGCCTTTCCTCGTATACCTATTCCGTATATTTTTTTAAGTAATATACCAAATTGTACCTTGTCGTAGGCTTTGGTCATACGAGTATCTAGTAATATTCCTATTGCGTATTCTTTATTATTTATGGTGTTAAGGGCTTCTTGGATAAATTTATAGACAGCTAAGGTGGTGGAACGGTTTTTCCGAAAGCTGTTTTGGCTTTCTTTAAAAATATTATATTTTTTGCAAAATGCATAAATGCGGTCACACATAGCTTTTTCGAAGACTTTTGGCGCAGATGGCAAAAGGGCTATTTGGGCGATAGTTGTTTGGGTCGGTTTTAGATCTTTTTTGTGGATTGGTTTGATTATAGATTTTTTTAATAAATCGGAGAAGGTACCTTCCTCAAACGATTGATTCGGGAGCAGGTAAAACGGTAAGGTCAGTTCGTTAGCGCATTGTCTTAAGAGCAGTCTCCTTGAGGTCCTTTCTCCTCATTACTGAGGAGGAAGAGGAGGAATGTTGTATCACTTTTTTTCGATTAATTATAAATAGTAGTAACTAAACCAACCACACAAACATATTAATAATTAATACTTTAAGTTATTCTTATCCTCACTATTACACTAATGAAACGAACCTGACAGCCGTTCTGCGAATTGGGATCCGCAGGGTTGCCAACCTTGACGCCCTTTGCGTATATATGAGAGCAGCTTCCACAAACTTGTCATAGAGACCAGCAGCCTAATCGGCGAACACATTTTTGTCAAATGTTTGCGACTATTTGGGATCATTTTACACTAACATTATGAGGTCCAAAGGATCCCAACTAGTCGCAATCATCGCCGATTAGGCTGCAGATTGAATGAATAACCGGGATGTAGCTACGTATATAGATAGTTCAATCCACGAAGACGCGCCCCACTATTTCTCCTAACCGTTTACAGTATATGTGTGCAAGCTTCCGTCAATGTTTGAGTGTTATCCGTACACAATAATTATCTATGAGTGCACACCCACACTACAATAAATTGACTAATCAGGAGAGAGCGTCATGGTCAAAGTGAAAGATGCTCTACTTCAATTTTATACTCTTTACCCGACTGCAAGGAAAATTGAGGTGTGGATATTTTATGTGATTATTAGTTAATATACGATTATAATACCATTTTTATATAATAATAGGAGGTAATTAGAGACATAAATGAAATACGTGAAAAAGTTTTATGGAACTTTTTTTATTGAAATAAAAATCGTCAATCACTAGTTTCAGAAATGTCTGATTCAGATTCTGAAGTATCACTGACATTTATAATAAAATTGAAATCAAGATCACAGTGTCTCATGTATTCGTCTTCTATTTTTTCCACGTGCTGACAAGTATTGAACCAGACATCTTTATTTACTCGATCAAATGCTTCATTTAAAATGGGCATAATCGAAGTGTAGTTTTGATTGATATTGCGGCTAGCAACGTCGTTTTTTACAATACCCCAAATGTTTTCGATTGGATTTAACTCTGGGTGATAAGGAGGCAGCCGAAGCACTGTGAATCCATATTCCTTTAATAATTCGTCAACTCTGTACTTGCGGAAGTTTTCTTTGTTTTTTAATATAAGGTCATAAAGTTCAGGCTTTTTGTAGGTTGGTACAAAATGGATATTTTTTGCATTCAGCCAAGTCTGCATGTCTAATTTGTTGGAGTTGGATGTGGGTATTTTTTCCGAACTAGTATTGTGATAGGCTGCATTATCCAAGACTACCACGGCATCATTTGGGAGATTTGGTATTAGTTTCTCCTTAAGCCACTTTAAGTAATTATCCGAGTTCATATTATCGTGGTAGTCTCCGGATTTGATCTCTGCTCTGTACGTTAACAACGCATTTGGTACGAAACCCTCAGCACTTCCGGCATGTACTATAATTATGCGCACACCCTTTGTTAAATTTTGTTTCATTGCTGTTTTAGAGCCTTTGTCGGCCCAAGATTTTTTTTGCACGTGGTTGGTATGAATATATGATTCATCTGTGTACACTATAGGTCTACCTGCATTACGAAAAGATTTTACCTGTTTTAAATATTTCAATCTTAACATTTGAATATCATGTTTTTCGGTTAGGACCTTCCTATTATTCTCAGTTTTTCTCCATTTATAACCAAGCTTAAGTAACAATGTTCTTAGGGTGGTTCTACATCCATTAAATTGTATACGGTCTTTCAAAATAGTATTAAGTCGTGATAATGTTGGAAATTGATGATGTTCTTTATGGCAGTTTTGGATAGTTCTTCGGACTACACCAATATCAAATTTGTCTAAATTAATTTTTCGTGGTCTTACCCTTCTCTTCTTCATAGGTGATGTAAAAATAGAAGCACTTCTGCCTGCTAAATTCGAATGCGACGTACTCGCTTCATTTTTAGAATCAATATCCATTTCCGTAGTCGGCTCTGTTGTACGCTCTTCACTTTGGACTACAGAAACTATCGCATCCGTCTCCATAGTTATATTAGACTCCATAGTAGATACTGTAGTTTACTTTATTGTCTTAGTATAAGCCTTTCTTTCGCGTAGAATTCTAGTCACTGTGCTTTCAGATATTCCAACAGCCTGTGCGGTTCTCCATCGAGCATCAGTGAGTTTTTCTGCAAAATTTTGACTTGCTTCTTTTTTCATGAAATCGTAAACTTTAGAAATAATTTCTCTTGCCTACAATTAAAAAAAAAAAATAAAAAGAAATAACATTAGTCTTACTTTTAAATATAAAATGAAGTCTAGTTAGTAAAATTTAATTTTGAATTAAACTACTTTTCTTTTATTATTTTATGTGTTTCGTAACAATAATTTACATACCTGGCTTTTAAGTACAACACGCTGAGATTTTTTCGACATTTAAAAAAAATATAAAGTAGAGCAACTTTCGTGTCGAGTCTGGATTTTTGAAATACAGGTTGTACTACTTGTGTGCATCGAACCACTGACGGTCCGTGACTGACGCTCGGAGAAAACTCCCCGCGCCCCGCGATCCCCTCAACCTAAAATTGGTGGGGCGCGTCTTCGTGGATTGAACTATCTATATCTGTCTCTAATGAAAGAATACCTACTCTATTACCAGCGTTAGGAACAGAAATATTCACCAAAACCATATAAACAAGCTAGTAAGCAAATGTTTAAATAAGTTGATTATTATTATATATATCTAGTAGTATGATAATTAAAATGAATGAATAGGACCATACATTTAGGATCATTCGTGATTAGAGGTGGCTTACCGTCGAGTTCAAGTGTGACTCTTTTCAATAACGGGCTCCAGCTGCTTGTTATATATTTTGATAAACTATAAGTGATGAATGCGTAGATTGTTGTAAGCGTGGGATTTTTATATAAGCCTAAATTACAAAAACTTATTTACATCGGGCCTAAACTACATTATCTCGTTTTAGAGTGAAAATTAGGTTACAAAACAAGTAGAACAAAATTCAGCAGTGTTAATAATTTCTTTAAGTCTGTTTGACTAAGATTTATTTGAACTGATCCAGTGAAGGAAACATGGGTGACATCTCCGTGGTGAATAAGAGCGGTTTCAGCATCAGTTCCATTGATAATGATGTCCATACCTTTTAGCACACCAGTTTCATTATACCTTATTTTACAAAATTTTGCAAATATATTGTAAAACAATAGAGTAGTTGACTAAAAAAGACTAATTAATCCATCAGTCAGATTTCCAAAAAATACTAGACACTTAATTTTTCAAATAAACAAAAAATTAAGACGACACAGTGCGTTGAAAACTCGTGTGACGTCACTGCACACTACACTTTTTAGCGAACAGTGACGTCATCAACCACCACTCTGATCTTTGATGCCTTTTATATTTGTATATTTTTATTAATTTGCTAAAACAAAATATACGTACCCAATATTTTTCTATAATCCGAATGACGGACTAAATAGAAACATTTTTTTTAACCCAAGAATCATCCCTATTATACATGAAATTAAAGTTTATTTTAATGTTTTATGCTTGCAATGTGTAAAAAAAAAATGCAAAGATTTTTAATTATTTCTTTTTTTAAATTTTATTTTTGGGTATTATTTTTACACCCAAATGACCCAATATGAAAATTAAAAGACATTTAATTAAAATTAGTAATCGATATTCCTTCTATAACATTAATTAGAGTTCGGCATCGGTTATTCATGCTCAAAGTTAAATATCTAAAACAAGCTGTAGTATCAGGATCGAGGTTCTTTTCGAGTGAGGAAAAGTTGTTCTTCTGTCATCAGTGTTGGAGAAGAATTAACCATAGATCTTCGTTATAACATGTCACATGCGTGTTCAATGGGATTCATGTCGGGGGACTCAGCAGGCCAGTCCATAACCCTGACTTCTTGTTCCCTAAGCACAGTTGATATCAGTTCAGCCGTATTAGCACGGGTATTATTGTGCATGATTTGGAACTTATTTGTACCCTATGCGGGATAATCACAGGTTCCACTGCCTCATTGCGGTATTTCAATGCATTCCTGTTCTCAATGAGATGGGTTCACGTATTCATACGAATACCATCTCATACGAAAAGTCCTTGATATGAATGGACTTCTTGTGGATACCGGAGGCGGCTTCGTCTACCAGAAACTCTTAATCTTCGTGAAACAGGATGAAATCCAAAGCGAGACTCACCAGAAAATAGCACCGTTGACAATTGCTCATCACTCCATGCGAAATGTAATCGAGCCCACAATAGTCTCCGCCCGTGATTGCCACGCTGCAAAAGTGGAACCCGAAGTGGTCTGCGAGAATAAATACCAGCTTTATGTAATCTTTTTCTTATAGTTTGGTCACTAACCAACAATTGGTGGTCAGATTGTGGCCTTTGAACCATTCGCATTGCCGTAAGTAATATTGAATTGTCTCCTAGCGACATTTTGGAGACAACAGTCCCGTCTAGGAGTGGTGATGCGATTTCTGTCCGAATGCCGTGCTGTGCGAATTTTAAATCAGAGTTTAAAAAATAGAAGAATTTGTATTTATTTTTTATAGAGATGTACTAACTCTTTAGAATTCAGATAAAAGTGTAAGTATTCCCTTTTTTTAATTACTAATATAATGAATAGTGTCCTCCTATTTCATCACGACACGACAACACCGGAGAATAAAAAACCTACGTTTTTCCAATGTTTAGATTATTATTTCCATTTTAATTCCGAGTTAATTGAAACAAGCAGTAAAATCTTAGTTTTATTACCCTTTTCCAGAGTGGTGAAGGGTAATAAAGTTTAGACTTTAACCAAAGTTTATTTATGCCAATTGAAAGTCAACATTGATTGATTTGATTCTATATTTAACTAGAAATCTATTTTCAGTTGAAGTTTCAGCTAAAAATAATTCTTCGTCTTAATCCATGTTAATAAATTAGTGCTTCAAAATAGTTGATTTGATTTGAATTAAATCAAAATGAATATTAATCCCTTTTATTTATTTTTTTCTTCTTATTCAGTCTATTGATGCTATATGCTAGTAATAATAATTATCATTTTTATTTGGCAACTAAAGCCCATGGATAAAATACCCAAATTTATACAATAATAAACTAATACATAAAATAAATAATCATTTAGTACCTAAACTTTCCTTCTTGTTTACAGATGACAAACTGTTTACGTAAACATTGTTTACCTACTTGAGACTGCGGGTAGACGGAAGTGTATTAAATCTACTAAGCGCAAACAAACATGCAAGTTTTGTAGTTTGTTAGTTGATTATACGGAACAGAGAACTCTGAAGTATACAGTGGAATGGTATTGTTTTTGAAATACTCACTATAACTCGACGGGTCGCTAGTCTACACTGCTGAGAAATAAAAGTATTAAATGGCACTCATACAGGGTGATCACAAACTAAATAAAATCCCAAGTGCGAGTCGAACTCGTGCACTAAAGTTTCAAAATCTATAAAAATCACGTCTTTTGCATGTCAGCCCCCTTAAAATTTATTTTATTCTGTTTTTAGTAACTGTTACAACAGTGGAAACAAATATACATCGTCCTTAGGTATGTAAAATATTCAGCTGTTTAGCTATCATGGCTAATGAGATACAGCTTGGTGACAGACTCTTAGTAATAGGGTTCTATTTATATCCTTTGAGTACGGAACCCCAAAAAACTAAAAATAATATATATTAAAAAATACACGTTTAAAAAAATCGATGTTATTCCAATATAAAAAAATCTATATTTTTGTGGTCGTACCTACTCCATAACAATTTGTATACCGCTATTGGTGATGTAAACAACAGTGAATGGAAGTTTTATAACATCTTCAATGTAGGTTAGTAGCGTAATTATCGGTTTTTTGTTAACTTAACGATTTTGTTTTCGAGGCCTTTACTGGGCTGCTTTCGGAAAGCTACGTAGAATCTTCTAGTCCGAAATACTGCAGTGTCTCAAGATAAAACACTTCGACCAGTGTGTGTTGCCAGTGATGATTTATGGCACTGAAACGTGGTCGCTAATAATGGGCCTTATAAGAAAGCTCAAAGTGACTCAGAGGGCAAAGAGAGGGTTATGTTTGGAGTTTCACTGCGTGATCAAATCAGAAATGAGGACATCCGCAGAAGAACGAGAGTAACTGACATAGCCCGAAGAATTGTAACACTTAAGGGGCAGTGGGCCGGGCAGTATGCCTGTAGGACCGATGCCCGATGGGGCCGACCCGTTCCCGAGTGGCGGCCACGCATCGGAAGACGCAGCACCATCATCTTTCGGCTGAAATGATGATGGTGATGATGATTTACATGACAGGTATTATGTATTACTTAATATCTTAACTGCTACTTCTATGTTTCTCACACTGGTAACCGAAAATGATAAGGAAACAGATACTTTCGTTAAAAAATACGAACTCTGAAGGTTACGATGAACTTAACACCCGAATTATTAAGACATGTGTAAATGAAATAAGCGGGGTGTTGACCTATCTCATTAACCTGTCCTTCTCACAAGGAGTGTTTGCTAACGCTTTGAAAATATCTGTCGTCAAACCGATACATAAAAAGGGTGAAAAATGCGACATGAATAATTATCGACCCATAACACTTATCCCCATCATGTCAAAAATCTTTGAGAAATGCATGTATCAGAGAATAGCTAAATATTGTGAGAAATATAATACACTCCCCTCGCCCACGCCCCTTCTACCCCGCAAAAAAGGATGATGCAATATGCACGTTCTATTGCGCCACCCTGTATTATAAAAAAGGACCAAATTGGCTTTCAGAAGCATAAGTTCACTTCCCTAGTCATCTTTTCACTCTTGTAAGAAATATTGTCTAATATTAACAATAAACAGCTAACTACAGGGCTATTCTTTGATCTAAAAAGTGCATTTGAACTAGTTTCACATGAAATATTATTATTTAAACTTGAGAGTATCGGTATTAGAGGAGTGCCACTTCAGTGGATATCGTCGTATTTTTAGCTAACAGATAACAGAGAGTCGCTGTTACTAAACTTGACGAAAGCAGGAACATGACAGAATATTAATTTGAATATATACATTTAAAATGCGGCTTCCTCCAGGGTTTTATAATGGGTCCTATCTTATTCCTGCTCTACATAAATGAAATAGTTAATGTAACCAATCATAAATGCTTCCTCTTTGCCGATGACATTTCTATTATCGTTATAACTGATTTAAAGTATAAACCATTTTCAGATCATGAAGCGGACATTAATAACACAATATATAATTTAATTAACTTGTTAAATGATAATAATTTGTGAATAAATCTTAATAAATCAGTATATATACAATTTAATAAATCTTATAATAATTTATTTAATTTTAAACTGCACATACCGAATATTACGCAAATGACACAAACTAAGTTTTTAGGAATAGTTATTGACGAACATTTAGACTGGAAAGTTCAGGTTGATGGTGTTGTCTATGCTTTGAGACAAATAAAGAAAATCACTAATATAAAAACTGCTATAATGTTATACCGCTCATACGTTGAGTCCACACTACGGTATGGATTACTTATGTGGGGAAATAGTACGGACTACAATAGAGCATTTGTAGCCCAAAAAAATGTTTACGTGCTCTATACGAAATTCCATTTGACGATTCATGTCAACCTATATTCAAGGAGCTTCGTTTGTTGCCAATGCCTTTATTATATATTTATGAAGTATGCATGATTGTTTAGAAACATAAAGAATTATTTAAAACTGCTCAGGAAATAAGCTCTCGGCTCAGCTCAGGAAATAAGAAGTCGCCGTGATCAATACAGACTTGTGCTGCATGAGCTGCCTAGATCAGCGAAATATAATAAAAACGCTCTGGTTATGTGTGTGCGATTGTATAATAAATTACCAAGTATGTTTAAAACGTTAAATTGTAAATTACTTAAAATTGAATTATATGAATGGCTCAATAATAATAGATAACTTATAATATCAATGATTTTTTAAATGGAATTCCAATTTGACATATTATTATTATTTCAATGACCTGTTAATATATATGTTACCGGAAATGTATGAAACCTAGGAATTATATACAATTACTAGGAAATGTATACAATTCCGAAGCTATATAGGAAATGTGTAAAATATTGTTCCAAACATTATTTAATACACACATATCCTGGGAAATGTATACATTTCCTAGAAATTGTATAAAATTCCTATATCGTATTAGGAAATGTATAAAACCATGCTTTCTATGAATAAAATTAATAAAACACGTTGTTAAACTTAGAAACAGATTTATTATTAAGACACCGGTTGAAACAATTAGGTTAGGTTAGGTTAGGTTAGTTTTATTATAATCCCCGCATACTAATGGACATCTTTAAAGTAATACATTTCCGTTAGCTATTTAGGAATTGTATAGATTTACTGGGAAATGTGTGTTATAAAATTTATTTCACACATTTCCGAGCAAATTTAGGAATTATATAAATTTCCTAGGAATTGTATACAATGACGCATTACATACATTTCCGTTAACATATATAATAATTTTGCACGCTTTAAAGTACTTGCTTGCTTTAAAACATGTTCGATCAAATATTTTTTATATCACCTTGTATACCATGTTTTAAGCAAATAAAATATCTTATCTTATTATATTATCGGTATTTGGTCGATTGATTTGATATAAAATAAAATCCCTATATGGTCGTTTTATAGTAAATTAATCGAATTTATAAATTAATTTGAATCCCTGTTTGCAATTTATTTCAATTAAATACCAAAGTTTGTTTTGTTGAATATTCCAATAATATATTTAACATAAATTAGATTAAAATGAATTGTTTTTATAGTATAACGTGTTCGGTTTGATTATTGTTTAGTTATATCAAAATGTCTTTTTTTATGTTTCGACCCTGGGACACAAGGACACAAGCCTTTTTTTTTGGCATGGGAAATTATCAAATGGCCTCTCCCGCTCAGGGCGGAGCGGAAGGGTGTGTCAGACTTTTACTGACTAAAACCCACCCGTGTTTCTTCACTTGCCACTCCACCAGGGCCACGGTTTCTTTTTTAAACAACCTACAATCCTGACTCAGGAGACATTGGTCGAGAACCCCGTCGCGATGTACTGACATTTATTTGAGAGGCAAGTGGAACACGACGCGCAGTCGACTCGGGCCTGGTTCTTGCCGGGCGGCGAGCTGCTCACTAAGGACCCAAGCCTTACGTGCCCATCGGGTAGGATCATCGAATTTTTTGGTTTTAGGACATGCTAGTTTCCTTACGATATTTCAACCGCCGTTGCAAAAGACTTCTAAGTAAATAAAAATTGTCCTCGTTTTAACATTATAATATATATTTCATAGGCTTTTAGATAGGTATTGCTTGTATGTGTTTATGCAACACATACAAGCATTACCTATCTTATACAATAGCAATTATGACTGAATCCGTTATGTGGGGATTACATATTCCGGCTGGTGCGAAAGATCATGTAAATCCCGAATCCAAATCAATTATATGATAGCTACGAATAGCTATTATGTGACTTGCCGCTGGATATTTAACTAGTAATGTTGACAGCGTAGTGCAGTATAATAAACACAAAGGTTAACAAAAAATAAAACGGCGGGCGGGCAAGCGTTGACTTGTAGCGTCAGCTGTTGCGTGTACCTACCGTAAGCTGCGTGGCGCGTTCCGTAACCACACTGCAACAATTTCTAAACGTATTTGGGAAAAAATTTAATATGGTGTAAACATTTTTGGAAACGATTCAAATGCTTACTGTGAACAAATTGTATTTCGGTTTCGTATAAAGAAAAAATAAAATTGCATAAAGCATACCTAGTCTGTTTAAAGAGCATCTGACGAAAATGTAAGCAAGTGGGCTTAGAAACGCACTTGTGGACGCCAATTTGTGCACTACAAGATGATCAGTTATTTGAGTATATAAATGTTTTTTATCGGACAATTAATATATATATATATATATTTAATAATTATAAACTAGTGCTTGATCCCAATCCCGCCTGATGGTAAGCAGTAATGGAATCGTTGATGGTAAAGCGCGCTGGTTTAATAAGTCCATTCACTCAAAAAACTAAGTGAATAGGAAGCAAGACGGCAGTTGTGCGAGGTGATGCAATGTTTAACCCAGAGGGAGATTGATCTGGAGACCCTCCACGACCAAACTCCCGACTCAACAACATTTGGCGCATCGTATCCGGTACACATCACAACACAGCTGCTCGGACCCGTCCTTCGTACGGCTTCACCAGACATCATGTCGGAACACGACGAATCGCTTGGCGGCAAGACTTTGTCTGGTGGGTGGTAACTTCTACCGCCAGCCGATGTTATGGCCTAGCACCCAGAAAAATATAATATTTTCTTTATATGCTAATTTTTCATTAATTATGTAATTAAATTCTCAATCTAATAATGTCGTATAACAATATTTGTTGGAAATTGAGGTCAGATAATTATTTATTTATTTACTCTGGTCTTCCAAAGTTGCAGCTACTTACAATGGTGATATATATCAGTATTATACTCAAAGAGAATATTACAAATATTCTTCACTTCTAGAGCTTGTCTGGTATAAAGTAAATTATGGAAAAATTGCACATAGTGCCATATATTGCCAAAAAGAAAACAAAAATAAACACAAAGATTTGCAACATATAAAGTTGAAATCTTGTAACTACAGATGAAATTTTTATATTGAGTGATTGCGTAAGAATTTTACCAGAGCATTTTTTGTTTATCTTTTTATAAGACTTATTGAGGTACTGCTCGTACATGTACTAAGTGATGACACGAAAGTGGTTTTGTTTGGAGTGGAATAAAACTTTTGTTTCATAATAAAGGATCTTATTGTGTACAATGACTATGTACACAGATATTAAGGTCGTCTTGTGTGCTGTCTACTACTACCCTAAATATGACTTTTGTCGCTAAATTCCTGAGTAATTATAAATATTAAATGAACACCATTAAGAGGGAACTCTTAGTAGTGCTTTCGCTATACAAACGTATTCCTATGTTTTCTTAGTGGATAATGCTTTTAGAGCATTTGTATCAATAGCTTGATAATTTAAAAGAGTGTCCATGGAGTTTCTTGTCCGTTCTTCTCCATAGGTACCTACTCTTTTGAATGGGCGACTAGCTTCACCTTACTGACTGACCGACCTTCTGACAATTCAAAAGTGCCTGTAACTGGTTTATTTGAAATAAATGCTTTGATTTTGATTTTGATTTTTTTTTGAGAGCAATTATTTTTTTTTCTTCAATTTTACACCGTAATTATACGTGCCCCTATCATTTGATACGATACGATACTTCAAAATCGCAAAAATAACCCATTTTCGCCACTCCTTCTCAACGAGAGGAGACCTGTGTCCCAACAATTGGTATAAAATAGTCTGCTTATGTATGTATGTATTACCTACTAACAAAGGAGGCCGGCCGCTTGAACAAGCATACGGAATTGCGAATTAGTGCCTTACGTCATAAATAATAATGTAATTATTACATTATTATTAATTAAATGTTGTTGTATGACATTATTAGATACAGAATTTAATTACATTATTAATGAAAAATTAGCATTTAAAGAAAATATTATAGGTACTTTTGTCGGTGGTAGGCCATAAAATCGGCTGCCGGCAGAAGTTACTACCCACCAGAAAAAGTCTTGCCGCCAAGCGATTCGTCGTGTTCCGACACGATGTCTGGTGAAGCCGTACGGAGGACGGGTCTGAGCATTTCTGTTGCGATGTTTGCCGGGTACGATGCGCCAAATGCTGTTGTGTCGGGAGTTTCTAATAATGTCAACAAAGCCGGGCTAAACTTAAAAAAAAAATCCCCCTAAAAAATAAATATTACTTCGAAAAATCGAGCTAACTTAATTCACGTGCGGTAGGCAACACGTTAGGGGTACATGCGTGGGTGTAAGGGGCCAGGGCACGCGATACGTGGTCGCATCGCTATTCGCTCCGTCACAAATGGTGTTGTCACTTTTAAAAAATACCAAATTTTGGGAAAGTTGGAATTAATTCGCAGAAAAAAAAGTTTATTTCAAAATTCATTACTATTGTCACTATGATGTTTACGTAAAATTTCATATTTTATTTGGTCATATGTATGCCTAACATTTATTATCCTTTTGGGTCGGACGGGGTTTTCTTTACATATTGTATATTCAAATGACTGATCATCTTGTAGTGCACAAATTGTGTAGTGCGTAGTGATATCCCCACCGGCGTCAGTAAGTAGGGTCGCAGAAGTGCGTCTTAAGCAATGTCCAGTATACTGCTTTGAACTTGGAAGTTGTAGATAATCGGCTATAGTTTTACCTAAAGTTTTGTTGATGCCAACTCTCTGTTGCGTGCATTTTCCACGTTGGTAATTTAAAAAGAAACAGGCGTTTTTACAAGAAACGGGCCGTAGATCCATGTATTCTTTACATATGTCATAGTATTTTCCTGTAATACTAAACGAGCGGTCTTGTTTATTTTTTGTTTTACGAATTGTTACTAATATTGTATTTTCGTAAACTTCCACATCCTGAAATTGCAAATGGTTAGAGTTCTTGTCTCCGATAGGCACCCATAATACTGAAAATAAAAATTTAGAATACAACTAAGAACAAGAACCGCTCTAATACAATTTCTCGGCACTAGAGTCTCCTCTTAACATAAAATTTTAATGCTATTCATTTTGACTACTCAACAGTTTTCACTGCGCTATTTACGCGGTTGAGCAGAAAATTTCTTCAAACATAAAATAAGGGATTACAAATTTCCTTTCAAATCGGATAGTGCAAGAAAGTATAAAACTCACTTGGGATGCCGCTTTAGATTCTGCTGACAAAAATTTAATAATTATTCACTCGAAAAGGAAGATTTTAAGTTCAACTATTACCAACACATTCGAACCCATCAGACGCTTTGCCAAAGTAAATTAAAACGGTGAAGGAAAACACCGTGAGGAAACCGGTACATCCTAGAGCCAAAAACTTCGAAGACATGTGACATCTGCCAACCCGACCAGCGTGGTAGATTAGGGGCCTTCTCATCGAAAGGAGACCTGTGTCCCAACAATGTGTATAAAATAGGCTGCTTTTGTATGTATGTATTACTATCAAAGGAAGCCGGCCGCTTGATCAAGCATACGGAATTGCGGCTTAGTACCCTACGTCATAAATAAATATATACGGAAAATCGCATATATTGAGCTAGCCCCAAAGTAAGTTCGAGAATTGTGTTGTAGCAATACATACATATACCTATGGATAAACGTCCAAGTCCCAGGCCAATCAGGAAAAGATCGTTTTGCCATGATGACCTGGCCGGGGATCGAACCTGGGGCCTCCACGTCGCAAGGAGGCGTGTTGACCGCTGCGCCACGGAGGACGTCATACACGTCAGACGGTCAGTAACATCATGTCCGGCCTTCCTTAAGAAGCTGGAAAGGACCGAATAACCATTAATCCCACCTGTACGAAAAATACGCGCGGGAATATAGGGGTAAAAATCTCTTCATTCTTGGTTATAACCCACCTGTGTGCCAAATTTCATCTAAATCCGTTCAGTAGTTTAGGCGGGAAAGCGAAACAAACAAATTTACTCTCATTTATAATGTTAGTATAGGTATTGATTAGTGTTAGTCGAACATTAGGCACAAAATAATCTCAAAATGTATCTTATTTGTTAACAATTGGACACAATCTCATCTTTGGTTTAGATTATTATTCAGGCTTCATATACTTACTGAAAAATTGTGTAACAACAATATAACTACAACATAGTTGCAAACAATGTTTTAGTTTGAGTATTGGTTAGGAGAGTGCTTAGACGGGCTAGTACCTCACTAATTACATAACGCACATGATTTCCCCAACGGCTGAGGTACACAATACGTAATCGTAATGTTATGTTATAAGGTTTCTATAACAGCTGCCAGAGCCGTGGATTGTTTGAGATGCTGTGGCCTCCGGCGCATTGGCAAATGAAGGAACACGGGTGGGTTTTAGTCAATAAAAGTACTTAGATATGGCACGCCCTTCCGCTACGCCCAGAGCGAAGAGGTCAAATCAAATCAAATCAAAATCGTTTATTGCAATCCATAATGTACAGTTACAGGTGATAAATATCATAATATAATATTGGAAACAATTATGGACCTATTATTATATACCAATTATGGGCACAACAAGTTTTAAATAAGTAGAGAGAGGAAGAGCGCTTCATGTTTCCATTTATCTATTTATTTAGTTTTATGTGCCAAATGTTGTTGTGTTGGGAGTTTGGTCGTGGAGGGTCTTCAGATCAATCTCCCTTTGGCGCAGCATCGTTGGTCGTGTTGTTGGGTTTTACATTGCATCACCTCGCTCAACTGCCGTCTTCCTTCCTATTCGCTCAGTTTTTCAGAGTGAATAGGCTCTTAATAAACTAGCGCGCTTTGCCATCAACGATCGCATCACTGCTTACAATCAGGCGGGATTGCGGTCAAGCGCTAGTATATAAATATTAAATTCAAATTCAAATTCTTTATTTCAGGCAAGGCCCATATATTGTCAGTTAAAAAATAAACTTATCCTATGTTAGTAAAAATAGAAACAGAGTTAAACATCAGTTGGTGACATGAATATGTGCGCGCACATGTCTGTCCGCCCAGAGCCTAATAAAAGGTCCGTCGACCTTGTCCGCTAGTGTAGCTAGGATACTGTTCGGGCTGCCCCGAAATCGCCGCAACATCGAAGCACACCGTTTGCGAATGATGGCATAAAAGTCATCAATTCGCGCTTCCGCGAACATGCCTGATGTACTGCAAAATCGAGGCAGCCCCAACAACATCCTCAGCGCATTATTGTACTGGACGCGCAGAGCATTGTAAGCCTTCTGCGTATACCTAACCCACAAGCTGCACGAGTAAAACGACTGGCAGTAAGCTCTAAAGAGCGTCAGTTTTACCTGCTCAGTACACCGCGCAAACCTGCGAGCAAGCATGTTGCATCGGGCTGCCAACGCCCTGCGCTCCCTATCTATATCTTGGTCATCTGTGAGAGAATCCGTCACCACATGACCGAGGTATTTAAAATGAGAGACCACTTTTAATGGTGTTCCTTGTAACATCACCGGAGGTATATTGGTGGGTGTATTATTACGAACTTTAAAAACCATAATAACACTTTTAGTGGCATTATACCTCAAGCCATGGGCCCCCGCATACCTCTCACACACGGCCACCAACTTCCTTAGTCCACAGATTGATGGGCTGAGCAGCACCATGTCATCAGCATAGCTTATGTTGTTAATCATTTTGCCATCAACAGAACAACCAACCAGAGTGCTACTCAGCTCACCAACCAGCCGGTCTATGTACAAGTTAAAAAAGCTGGACGAGGTCAACCCCCCCCTGGGGTGCGTGGCAGAAAACCTCCCCGAGTGCTCAGTGGCTGCTGGTCCTCTTGCTGTTTCCTTGAGGACGAGCAGACGCTGGACCGGTGCACCCTGGGCGTGGGCAACAATCTCTTCGTGACTATTGTGCAGGAAGAGATTGTTGTCCGCGGCAAATTTCTGCCGGAGCGGAGGAGGCTCCCGAGGGCTCTCTATCTGCGCTCTGCAGTTCTGCAGCGGAGCGCAAGAATAGGGAGCGAGCCGGGGAAGACCGCGGGCCGTTTCTTACAGTCCGCGGTCTACGGGTCACGACGCGTGACCGAGGTGGAGAAGACCGTGGGTTTCTCCTCAACCTGCGGTCTACGGGCACCAGTGGCGGTGGAGGTTTTATAGCCACGGTGCCGGGTGGTGGGTAGGTTAGGTTAGGTGTAGGATAGTTTTTATGACTGGCTCCTGCGGGGAATCCTCCTGCGAGGTACGAGTGTCATCTGCTACGCAGATGACACTCTCCTCACTTCCCGCGGGAGCACCTTCCGGGAGGCGGCCAGTTTGGCGTCGGCGGGCGGATCCTTAGTGGCGGGAAGGATCCGCCGCCTGGGCTTGAGGGTGGCGCTGCACAAAACGGAGGCCGTGTTCTTTCACGGCCCCCGGCAGCGCCCCCCACCCGACGCCCACATTTATGTGGAGGGGGTGAGGGTCGGGGTTGAGGCCCAGATGAAGTATCTGGGCCTCATGCTGGACAGCAGGCTGCGCTTCGGCCCGCACTTTAGCGGGCTGTCGACGCGCCTGCTGAAAGCCGCGGACGCCCTCTCATGGCTCATGCCGAACATGGGAGGGCCGAGCACTCGGTGCCGGCGGTTATACGCCGGCATACTGAGGAGCATGGCCCTTTACGGGGCCCCAATTTGGGCGGACTCCCTCCACAGGAGGGAGAACCTCACCACCCTTCGGGCGCCCCAAAGGGCCATCGCCCAGCGGGTAGCGCGGGCCTACCGCACGGTAGGTTTCGCTTCGGCATGCGCTCTGGCGAGCACCCCGCCTTGGGAGCTCGAGGCCTGGGTGCTCGCCAGAGTGTACGAGTGGACGGCGGGGCGCAGGGCGCTGGGCGAGCGTCCGGCCCCGGAGTTGAGGGAGGCCGTCCGCCGGGAGGCGAGGGACGCCATCGTCCAACATTGGACGCGCGACGTCGCCTCCGCGGTGTTCGGCCGTCGCACCCTCGACGCCATCGGGCCAGTCCTGAAGGACTGGCTCGACAGGCGTCACGGGTTCCTCTCCTTCCGTCTGGTGCAGGTACTCTCCGGTCACGGCTGCTTCGGCAGGTACCTGCACCGGATAGGACGAGAGGAAACGCCGTCGTGCCACGGTTGCGGCGCGGCGGAGGACACGGCGGACCACACCCTCGCGGTGTGCCCGTCGTGGGCCGTGCCGCGCCGCGATCTTGTCGCGGCGGTAGGAGGGGACCTCTCGCTGCCCGCCGTCGTCAGAGCGATGGTGGGGAGCGAGGGGGCCTGGGCGGCGATGGCCTCCTTCTGCGAGCTCGTGATGTCGCAGAAGGAGGCCGCGGAGCGCGAGCGGGAGGAGGATCCCCTCGCTCCGGCGCTCCGTAGGCGGCGTAGGGGCAGGAGAAGGCGGGATTTCGCCCGCTTTCTCCCGCCCTGAGGTGAGCGGCGGGCGTGAGGCACGGGGGTGCCCGCGCCCGCCTTGCAGGGCTCACCACGTGTGGGAGCTTCGGTCCCCCTCCTAGGAGGGGCAAATGAGGGCCCGCCTTACTAGGCGGGTTTCGCCGGCGGGGGAGAGGAAGCCCAGGCTGTGCTAGTTTCCCACTCCCCCGCCACTATGGCGATGCCGGAGCGCCGCTGGGGTTTTTAGTGGGTATACCGGGAGGCTCTCTCCCGGGGAGTCCCACATACCCTTCCCGTCCCCCGACGGGAGGGGATGCGTAATTGTCATTTTCCCCAGCGACAACAAAAAAAAAAAAAAAAAGGTGTAGGATAGTTTTCCGTGTGCAGTTTCTGGACCTGCCATCGGACGCGTCCCCAGGTGGCGGATAGGGGAACGGCCCCCAGATATGGGGGTTACCGGTTTACCGGCGCGGACCAAAACCAGAAGTGGGGACCGCTTCGGCGGTCACGCGCGGCGGGTCGGCCACCACTCCAGGTGGCTGACGTGACCCGAACTCCGGGTCACCGTCGGGCAACCCGGTCTCCTCACTGAGAGGAGCTGGGGGCCCCGTTTGCCTTCGGGCAAACGAGTGGGGCTAAGAGGAAGGACACCTCGCTAAAAAACCCTTGGCTGCTGCGTCTTCTCGCACACGAAGACGTACCCAGCCGGGCCCCTTCCTATGGAGGGCCCACTGTGGGCCTGCCTTCGGGCAGGAATCGCCGGCGGGGGATTGGACGGCAGGCTTGCTACATCCCATGACCCCGCCACTAAGGCGATGTCGGTGTGCCGCTGTTGGGTTTAGTGGGTATTTCCGGCTTCGGCTGGGCGAGTCCCACACACGCCCTTCGGGGTATGGTGCGTAAATGCATTCCCACAGCGTCAAAAAAAAAAAAAAAAGGTGTAGGATAGTTTTAGATTTATTTAATTAAGGGAGAAAAAAAAAAAAAAAACAAAAAAAATATATAAAGTATTAAAAATACCAAAAACATATTTAGTTAGTTTTTGAGATACCGAACAGCGGGCGGTATAACCTGCACCGGGGCATCCGCGGGCCTCGGGAGGATTAATACCCTCCCTAAAAGAGCGGCCGCATCGCCTTGGGGAAGCGATGTGCGTAATACCTATAGTAAAAATGAGAAATGTCAAATAATGAGATATGCGATTTGTCATGCGATCCGGCTGACGCCCGGCGCTCGCAGGTATCCGGGCCTGCGAGTGATAAATTGGTTACCGATGAACGCGCAGGGGTAGGCGACCAGGCCCCTGCTGTCGTTATTGCTACTGGAAGCGATGCGATCACGGATAAGGAAGGTGCCTGTCCCGATGGGGATCTAGGATTGCGAGGGTGCACTTCCAAATTCTGGAGGAAGCGCCTGAGAAGCACCAACTTGGGGTCGGGCCTCTCCTCCAGCGAGGAGAATCTGCCAGCCCCCAAAGTGCCAACGGCACAAAGAGGGCGGACACGCACGGGGGCGGGGAAAGCCCCCGCTCGATTACCGGGCCGTGACCGAGTTAGTCGGATTGTGGCGTCATCTCAGCCCGATACACTAGCTTCCACAGAACGTCCAGCGGGGAGCGTGGAGAGCGATCCCGGACCTCCTACAATAGACCTGAGTGAGGATTCTTCTTCCTCGATGCCGCCCTTGCTAAAGTCAAACAAGGCGGAGACGAACGCCGCAAAGCGGGCGCAACGGAAGGCGGTGGCGGCTGACGAGGTCAGCGAGATGGCTCGACTGGCCCGAGAACGACGCTCTGCTCAGGCGGCCTCTGGAGAGAGCCCATCGGCGGTGGAGCTTAGTCGCCAAGCTTTGGACGGTGTGGACATCATCCATAAGGTTGCCACCAAATCGGGCAACTTGAAGGGCACATTCGCGCGCGCTCTAAAGGAGGCAGCTGACGACATCAAGGAGGCGGTTGGAGTCCTCATTAATCGCACAAGCTCGGAGGAGACGGCGAAGCTGTGGGAGGAGAATAGCCGTCTCAGATCTGAGCTCGAGGACCTCAAACGAGAGCTTGCCGAGCAGAGAGCGGAATGGCAGCAGAGGTGTCCTGCTGCCACTGTGTCCGCTCCCATTGTGACCCCGCCACCATCGGCTCCGTCACCGGCCCCTGCCCCTGCCCTATCTGCGGATGCGGATATTCAGGGAATCGTCCGCAGCATAAATGCCCGCCTGCAGACATTGGAGACAAGGCTCCTCCCAGCAGAAAATCTCCGCCCGCCACTCGCTGCAGACAGGCGTAGAATGCAGGAGCTTGCTAAGTCGGTCCCGGCCTCCGCAGCCGGTAAATCTAAAGGAGCTAAAAAGTCTCTGGGGAGACCCAAAAAACCTGCGCAGAACGCGTCAACTTCCCAGACGAACGCACCTCCGGCGACGGCACTCACGGAGACGTGGACAACCGTCGTCAAGAAGGGCCGCCGCAAGAAAGCAACGGCACCCAAGAAGGCACAGGGACCGCCTAGGGCCAAAGCACCTCGCTCCTCGGCTGTAGTCATTACACTGCAGCCCGGAGCCATTAAAAAGGGCTTGACTTACAAGGCGGTCCTGATGGAGGCTAGATCGAAAGTCGCGCTCCCAGATCTTGGCACACAGGCTGGCCTTAAAATGAGGCCGACAATGACGGGGGCGCGCTTACTCGAGGTGTCGGGTGCCTCTAGCGCCGAGAAGGCGGACATCCTGGCCACCAGATTGAGGGAGGTCTTCAACGCGGAGGACGTTCGGGTATCCAGGCCGACGAAGACCGCTGATTTGCGGATAGATGGACTGGACGATGCAACGACTCCAGATGAGGTTGTGGCGGCCGTTGCCAGAGCTGGTGGATGTCCGCCCGAGGACGTGCGGATGGGCGAGATCCGCGCCGATGCTTCCGGACTCGGCGCGATCTGGGTGCGATGTCCGGTGGCGGTGGCCAACAGAATCGCCGACAGTAAGCGTCTGTTGATAGGGTGGGTTGCAGCGAGAGTGAAGCTGCTGCAACCCAGGGCCTTGCGGTGCTACCGTTGCCTTGATACTGGACATATCAGGGTACGGTGCACCGCTGAAGTAGACCGCAGCGAACTGTGTTATCGCTGCGGCCAGGCCGGCCACAAGGCGGCCCAGTGCTCCGCGGCACCAAACTGCAGCCTCTGTACAGCTGCAGGGAGGCCTGCTGGGCACAGAATGGGCGGGAATGCATGTGGCGCACCCACCCAAAGATCGAAGAGAAGGGTCGTCAAGGCTGCCGGGGGCTCTTTACACCCCCCACATCCTGGCAACCCCTCGGCCAACTCCCGGCCTAAGAATGGTGCGGAGGGAATGGATTACGCATAACGGCGCTCTACCATTTCCTCCAGGGCAATATCAACCACTGTGCCAGAGCTCAGGATCTTTTACTTCAGAGCATGGCAGAGTGGTCGATTCACGTGGCTGTGGTCGCTGAACCGTATTTCATCCCACCCAGGGATAATTGGGTGGGAGATCTGGACTGGAATGGATCATTGGCGGGGCTCTTGTCAACCTGTCCCGAGGTCACGGCTGGGTGGCCGCCCTCGCGGACGGTATTGGGACGGTTGGGGCGTATTTCTCGCCCAACAAGAGTCTCGCCGACTTCGAGACGTTCCTTGTCGAGCTGGGTGCCGTTGTGGCCCAACTCCACCCTCACCCGGTGCTGTTGCTGGGGGATCTCAACGCCAAGTCTGCGGCGTGGGGGTCCTCTGTGACCGACAATAGAGGCGAGGTACTGGAGGAGTGGGTGGTCACTACTGGCTTGACCAGCCTAAATCGGGGCTCAGTTCACACGTGCGTGCGGCAGCGGGGTGGGTCTATAGTGGACGTCTCGTTTGCTAGCCCCGTCCTCGCAAGCCGTGTCCGCGACTGGCATGTCGCCGCGGAGGTGGAAACATTGAAATGAAATGAAATGAAATGAAATCGTTCATTAAGCAAGTAGGATCACCGATCACTTTTACACGTCATGTTTTTTTTTTTTTTTTTTTTTTTTTTAAATAGATGAAGCCGGCATTTCCTAACTGACTACCTCTGAGAAGAAATAGCCGAAACAAACTCAGGGATCATCGTCTTTTTTAAAGTCCAGACATTAAAAATGAAAATGTTTACAATAATTTACGTTATAATTACGCATATTGCTTAATAACAATGCTTAACAGAGCGAGCAGCATTGTCGGATCATCGATACATCCGTTTCGACGTCTCCGCCCAGACCGCTGGCGGCCGCGGATCATCACTCCCGCGAGCAGACGGCCCGCGCTGGGCGCGTAAGCGCATCGACAGGGAGCTTCTCGAAGAGGCCGCTATTGTCCAGGCCTGGATCCGGGAGTCGGCATCCTACGGACCTGTCGACGTCGAACAGGAGGCGCTGTGGTTTCGCGGGGCGATGACGCAAATATGCGATGCGTCCATGCCCCGGATCCATGTGCACTCAGCAAGGCGCCAGGTATACTGGTGGACCGCCGAGATCGCGCAGCTACGTGTTGAGTGCGTGGCGGTTCGACGCCGGTACACCCGATACCGGAGGAGACGTCGTCGGGTCCCTGACGAAGAAGCCGCGCTGTATGAGGTGTACCGTGCGGCGAAGAAGGCTCTGTGGCTGGCCATTTGCGAAGCGAAGACGCGAGCCAGGGAGGAGATGCTGGAGACTCTAAATAGGGATCCGTGGGGGCGTCCATATCGCGCGGTCCGAGGGAAACTTCGAGCCGCGGCGCCCCCTCTTACGGAGAGTCTTCAACCCGAGCTGCTGGAGGAGGTGGTCGCAGCCCTCTTCCCGGCAAGAGCGGAGCATACGCCACCGTCGATGGCTCTGTCCACTGCCACAGAGTCTACAGAGGAGAACGCCATCAGCGTCCCAGAGGTGACACAGGCAGAGATGAGGGCAGCCGTGATGCGGCTCCGGGCCAAGAATGTGGCTCCGGGGCCCGACGGGATCCACGGCTGCGTGTTAGCCCTCGCTCTGCAGGAACTCGAGCCCCAACTTAGAGGGCTCTATACAGCGTGCCTTGAGCGGAGCCAGTTTCCCACTTTGTGGAAATCTGGTCCCCTGGTCCTACTCAGGAAGGCTGGGCGCTCTGCGGATTCGTCGTCCGCGTACCGGCCCATAGAGCTACTAGACGAGGTGGGTAAGTTGTTTGAACGA
This sequence comes from Sesamia inferens, assembly GCA_037179545.1. Classification (NCBI taxonomy): domain Eukaryota; kingdom Metazoa; phylum Arthropoda; class Insecta; order Lepidoptera; family Noctuidae; genus Sesamia; species Sesamia inferens. The sequence goes on along the minus strand of CM073927.1, from coordinate 20,416,919 downwards.
ATCATTACAGCCCGCCTCGTCGGCCATTTGTGCAGAGAGGGGCCGGACTTGGACGACAGTCAGTTCGGGTTTCGACATGGGCGCTCCACCATACATGCTGTGACGCGCGTGAGAGCCCTGGCGGAGGAAGCGGTGTCCCGGGGTGGGGTGATGTTGGCGGTGTCCTTGGATATCTCCAACGCTTTTAACACCCTACCCTGGAATTGTATTCTGGAGGCACTGCGGTACCATCAAGTGCCTCCCTACCTCCGTCAAATAGTTGGGGGCGGCTGGGGCACTTTCAACGTTGCTTCCCAACCTGGGGGGGTCGAGCGCCGCTTGTAGGCGGCTCTACATGGGAATCGTGCGATCGATGGCCCTGTATGGGGCTCCGGTGTGGGCCTCTGACCTGACGGCCGGCAGCATCGCTATATTGCGGAAACCGCAGAGAGTGATGGCCGTCAGAGTCATACATGGGTATCGCACGATCTCCTATGAGGCGGCCTGCCTACTGGCCGGATCCCCACCATGGGACCTGGAGGCGAAGGTCCTCGCGTCACTGTACCGGTGGCGTGAGCAGGCGCGAGAACGGGGCGAACGGCCGATGCAGCGTCAGATTGAGCAGCGTCGGTCGCAGCTCAGCGAGGTCCTGGTGGCGGAATGGCGGGACAGGCTTTCGCGCCCTACCGCCGGCCTCACCACCATCGAGGCCATCCGGCCGGTACTGGCGGACTGGCTCGGGAGAAGGCATGGCTCCCTGACGTTTCGGGTGACACAGGTGCTCTCAGGGCATGGTTGCTTCGGAAAGTACCTGTGTCGCATAAACAGGGAGCCGGACGCCCGGTGTCACCACTGCGTCGACTACCGGGAGGACAGGGCGCAGCATACGCTGGCAGAGTGTGCCGCTTGGGAGGAGCTGCGCCGTGCTCTCATCTCTGAAGTAGGCAGTGACTTATCGCTGCCGGTCGTAATCAGGTCTATGGTCGGCAGCGAAGAGTGCTGGGATGCGGTGGTTTCCTTCTGCGAAACAGTTGTCTCGCAGAAGGAGGCTGCGGAAAGGCAGAGGGAGATCTCGTCCTCTCACCCAGCCCGCAGCAGGCGTACCGGGCGTCGCCGGAGGGCGGATAACGCCCTCTTCCAGCCCCCCTAAATGGGTCCAGGGGCGATAGACTCGGGGACATCTGTCGCTCCCCAAACATCAAGACCCGAGGTGGCGGCGCGAAGTGTTCCACGCGTGCTACTCTTAGACGTCACGGGGGGAGTTCTACACCTCACTCCCCCCCCTGACCCGAGGAGGCCCCACGGCTGCGGGCCAGCACCAATCGGGGGTCGCGGAAGCAGTATTAGTTCTCGCAGCCCCCGGTGTAGGTGTGAGACGGAACACCCGGGTGGTTTTTAGTCAGTAGGAGTCTGACAGACCCCGTCGCCCACCCCAGGGCGGCGGACATCCATGAGGATTTTCCACCCGAAAGAAAAAAAAAAAAAAAAAAAAAAGGTCAACCCCCCCTGCCTCACCCCACACTCCAACCCATACTCTGCTGATTGTGCATCTGCCCATTTTACACAGTTTCTCTGATTTTCATACCAATACTTAAACATATGTATAACCTCAGGTGGAAGTTCTGTTTCATCCGACATTTTTTGCCACAGAATGTCATCATTCACCAGGTCAAAGGCCCTTGTCAGATCCAGAAAACATCCATAAACAGGTGTCTTCCTATCTGTGTAGTACAGCACAGTCTGCTTGAGACACAGGATTGCACTTTCCGTCGACAAACCGGTTCTATAACCAAACTTCGCGTCGTTTAGTTTAATATGCATCTTCAACTATCTCTCAAGCAGACCATCCAGCACCTTGCCAATAACCGTACCCAGTGAAATAGGCCTATAGTTGTTTTTGTCGGATGAATTACCGGTCTTCTTTTTAACATTAGGAATCACGACAGTTCGTACGAGATTGTCAGGCAGGTAAGAGTGACCCATACAAAAATTGAGGAACATAGCGAGTAGCCTAGGCAAATGCACACCAGCCGTCCTTAAATGCTCAACACTCAAACCATCGTGCCCAGGCGACCTACCTCGCTTCATACTTTTCAACGCGTCCTTTACAACTTTCACGCTGAACCTTAAATGAGAATCGCCCTCACACGGGGCCCGAGTGCCTCGCATAGATTTAATTGTTGATAATTTCCTATCCAAGAAAAAGTTTTGTATAACAGCAAGCGTAAAAATATATTAAACTGCATATGAGGCTTTCCTGGTACTTCATTAATACTTTTTCATAGAATTCTATATAACACAAGCTCCGCTTTCACACACCTGCTTTTCATAGAATTCTATATAACACAAGCTGCGCTTTGCGGTTTCAACCGCGTAAGTTTTGATATCTTTTTTTATATGCTCCGCTCCTGTTGGTCGGAGCGTGATGTTATATAGCCTAAAGCCTTCCTGGGTGAATGGTCTATCCAACGCAAAAGAATTTTTCTAATCGGACCAGTAGTTCCTGAGATTAGCGCGTTCAAACAAACAATCAAACAAACTCTTCAGCTTTATATATTAGTATAGATATAGATATTACAAGACGGCTCCAGGAAGGTCACCAGCATTACGTTTTCGCTAAAACGAATCCTCTAGGAAGGATGTCGGCTTGAGGTTTGAAATCGTATTATAAAACACTGTTAAATTAAGTAAGATAGTAGCTTCAGTACGTCTTGTTCGTATATTTACTATCCCTTTGGGTATTCCAACAAGACTTTCTGAAAACACTATTTTATTTAGTACAGTAAGCGTATTACACTATCAATCACAATCTGAAACATTTGGAGGGATATAGTTTTATATGTTCGATAAATTTCTGCTCAACAACGTAAAATAACGCAATGAATGTTGAAAATAATGAAAGCAATAATAATACATATAGGTATACGTATGTAGGTACACATTTGAACATGCTTTATCACTTATGATCAGTAGATTCCTTGGAATGTGAACTTAAGGATGGCAACAAATCGCTTATCTTTCAAAGCGAAGGCACGTGAAAACGGCAGAATCATTGGAATGAATTTTCGTTTTCTCCTCTACCTATCGTTTTTTCCTTCTGACAAAGTATTTTTTATTAAGTTTTTGTACATTTTCGAGTAATCTTTCCCTTATTTGCACATGCCTTTATTTGTCTCTAAATCACTCTTAGTTCGATTAAGAGAAAGTGTCTCAAGCATTAAGTTAGCCTTTTTACGGATGTTTTATTGTTTTGATGTAAAATAAATTAATAAAAAAGTCGTTTGTTTTTGGGTAAGATGGTAAGCTAAAAGCCTGCTGTATATTTTTTAGTGTTGAATTATTTATGTTGTATTGTAATTATGTGGCGGATAATAAAATCGAGTAAAATTAAAAGGGTTAAAACTATGTAACTGTCATTGACTAATAAATATTATCATTTTATAAACTCAAAAAGACATTAAACCATATAACGGTTAAGTAATTAGACGGTTTTTTTTGACGGGAAAGCTAAGATGAATGTCACGCTCATTTTTCATTGGACTTTTAAATTATTTATAGTGTCGTTTATTAAATAAAAGCACGTGATTTATGTAGTAAAAAGTGCATTCAGTGAATAATTCATAAAGAACATTGAAATATCGCAGCATAGTGGCCACATCATGGCTTTGCATCAAATCTCCTCGTAGTCGGCTCACGCGGCCGTTTTTTCAACTGCTATTGGCGATATCCGCCATTATTGTGAAATAATATTTTTAAAGAATTTCTATAATTGGTTACACGTGTTATTGGCAAAATTGTGGTATCTAACCACAGGGACCATTAAAGAGTTGAAGTAGTATTCACTCTAAAGAAAAGACAAAGTCTTGCCGCCAAGCGATTTGTCGTGTTCCGGCATGATGTCTGGTGAAGCCGTACGGAGGACGGGTCTGAGCAGTTGTGTTGCGATGTGTGCCGAGTACGATGCGCCTAATGTTGTTGTGTTGGGAGTTTGGTCGTGGAGGGTCTTCACATCAATCTCCCTTTGGCGCAGTATCGTTGGTCGTGTTGTTGGGTTTAACATTGCATCACCTCGCTCAACTGCCGTCTTCCTTCGTATTCGCTCGGTTTTTCTGAGTGAATAGGCTCTTAATAAACTAGCACGCTTTACCATCAACGATCGCATCACTGCTTACTATCAGGCGGGATTGCGGTCAAGCGCTAGTTTATAATTATTAAAAAAAAAAAAAACCATAAAAACCTTATATTTGCATTAAGTATGTGCGGAAGAAATTGATGAATAACTCAACACCATGCCAACCGATTTCGTTGATTATTTTCTTTACAACTTTTTCTTTAGCCTATAGACGTCCACTGCTGGCCTCCTCCAGCTTTCCACGATGACCGGTCTTGTGCTGCCCGCATCCATCGGCTTCCCGCGATCTTCATCAGATCATCGGTCCACCTTGTTGGGGCCTCACTACGCTGTCCTCCGGTACACGATCGCCACTTCAGAACATTATTGCCTCACCGGCCATCGGTTCTACGAGCAATGTACCCCGCCAATAGAACTTAATTTTAGCGACTTTTAACAACTATAAAGTGAAAATTAAAAACCTTTCTTCTCTATGACCTACATATATATACGTAACATCTAAACCATAAAACAAACTCCTTTAACGTAATCTAGTACGTGGGAATATCGTACGTATATACATTATACATATATCTACGTACTGCGATCGTAGGTATAAAAGAGAGGTAAAAGTGGTTTTGCTCGTAGTCGACAGATGATAAGCCAAGTGTGCCCGCAGGGCTATAGCACTCAGGAAAGATTGATCAAAGTTAGGGCTCTTGTAAACGACCAATTGTTCAACCTACTATACAAACGAATGGCCTGCAGCATCCACTTTTTAAATTAATCGTTGTTCCTGTAGCTGGCCCTCGTGTCACCGTAACGTTCTATGAAAGTTCAGAGGCTATATAACAAAGTGTTAATACCTACTTCGTTATTATGGCCCCTGAATTGGCGTTTCCATCATAAGCCTATAAAAGGATGGCGCTATCGGTCTTGTGCGTAGAGCTCCGTCTCTTTCATATACTGAAAACGTTAGACATTAAACCTTCACATCTTAAAAGTAATTACTAATTGCGATTATTATATCAGCAAGAGCAACGACCATAATTGTTACCGATTAAAAATTGTTTTAGTCGTGGACAAATTTTGTTCAGGTATTAATAAATGGCTGTTGTCCTCTTTCTTTTCTGGCGGAAAGGGAAAATTCATTTCAAAGTTTTAATTAAGATTAAATGTTTTAATCAGTTGGGTGATTGTGGAAGCCCTTAGATACCCTATACCGCGGGCAACCATAAAGCGGAACCTTTTTGCTCACCACGGGACCAAGAATAAAAATTCGATGTTTTTGCTGATACTACTTCACTAAAACGTAATAAAAAGTCGTACTTACGCTCCTTTTTCATTACGTTACGTGATGATTTCTGTAGGCACATTGCACCTATGTATATCACAAATGTCGTTATTTACAAATGCGTACATAGCTATAATTAACTTCATGAATCTTGTTTACTTGTAATACTTATTTAATTCGAATCATCTAAAACTTTCTATGTCTGCAATATGTATTTGATCCCACAATATTAATAATGTTGTATAATAGCCTTAAGTTTCTACAATAAAGGAGCATTACTGAAGACGCATTCGTAGTCTTCACTACGATTTCTCTAAGTTTACTCCTATCTTAAGCTCCGTTAAAGAACTTCTTTCCATAAACTGACCTTTTACATTTAGTAAACCAGCGAAACAAGAATTTAGTTTTGAAACTCAATAGGTCAAATTCTTGTTCCACTGGTTTTTATTCTTGTGAATAATTCCTCATTATGTACTTTTGTAGATGTATACTGCAAATATGCATTCAGACAAAGACAAACGAGCTGTGGCTTAGGAAGCTTTAGTGAAAATCCTTAGGGTCCGGACCCTTCAAACATTAAATTAACTGTTAATCGAGTCGAAAAAGGCAGCAAACGGGTCGTTTCTTTGTTAAGGTATCTTCAATATGTACAGTACAAGCGCCTTCAGAGTAAATATTAAAGATTTTCATTAAATGCAGATCAAGTAGATTAAATAAAGGTATAGAAGTCATGGTTTGGAAGCGGGCATGCGCTCCCGTTTTGAAGCTCTGTTTGTTTCTTGTCATAGAGATCGCATCCGTAGTCCGAAGCGCGCGTTCCTTCCGTCACCTACAAACTACAAACTCTTGACGCGCTGTCAAAATTAAAAAAAGTAAATAAGTTCTCAGTGACTAGTAAATAGTTTTTTAAAACAGTTTGAAGACATGTTAAGTTTGTCGATGGAATATAACACCGTGTTGTGAAGTTACAGTTGAGTTTGTTTGAACAACATGTAAAAGTGGAATATAATTGCTGATGAATGAACTTATATTAAGTATATGTTGCTTGGACAAAATCGTGGATTTTGGTAAGTATTCAATTCTTATAAATAGATATAGGTACATAAGTACATAAAAATTCATGCTTTAATAAAAAACCACGTTTCACTTTAATTACTTACAAAAATTATTAACTTTTTAGAACAGCTGTGGCTTAATCAGCCAATATAATTATTTAACATATAATAAATTAAAAAAGAAAATTTTAGATGCTTTATAAATGTTGTTGTTGTTAGAAAACGTAGGTTCGCTCATCAGCTGAAGTTCCACTAGAAATAAACACGTCTATTTTTGAGTTTTTAGTTTAATACATAATTAATGAATAACGGAATCTTTGTTGACGGTCTTTCTTACTAGTAAATAATACTGGTATTGTGGAAGTAAATAACTGGTTCATTAATTATGATAGGATAAAAGGCCAAGGCTTGCTCAATAGATTTGCTTAGTCAGAGCTCATTTTATAAGCCATTATTCTGATTTTGACCTTTTTAGGAATTCATTATACGAAGACCCACAACAAAAATTGGTTAATCAAATTAACTAATTTTTGCATAATCCCAGAAAAGACGACCAGATCTGTCGAAGGTCGAAACCTAAACGAGTTACTGGCGTTTCATTAATCAAACACCGAAGTAAAATTTTGTAAAGTGTGTTTTTTTACAAATCTTTGTTCGGCGCGATTTCGGGAACATATGAAATTACATCCTTCATTAGATTCGTTTGGTAATTAATAATGGGACTTGAGAATTCAATTGTCACATTTTTCTATGATGTATTTTGTGTAGGCTTTCTGTAGTCTATCAGTTAGTTACGGTACAGTTTAATATTTATGTGGTAGGTGTACACGACGACAGATAAAGCTATAAAATTTCCAGTTTTAGCTCACCTCGCACTGTATACGCTTCTCACACAGTGAGAACTCAGTTTATATTGGAACTGTATTTATATGTCGTTTTGTGTACCGTACATACATAGGTATATAGATATGTTGTGTATGAAGAGTGTCACTTACATCGACGAGTAACAGGGAAATCGGTTTGCGCGGTGTGAAATCCTTGCCACCTTGTGCTTTTTTCATACATAGATTGATCAAAGAGATTTGACAGCCTCCGTGGTGTAGCGGTAGTGAACGCGGCCGTTGCGCAAGGAGGCGCGTTTTCGATCCCCGCACAGTGCAAATATTTGTATGCATGAATATGAATATTTGCACTGGTCTGGTCGTGCCTCGGAAAGCACGTTAAGCCGTTGGTCCCGGTTGCCATACGAACATCTAGTGGCAGTCGTTACGGGTTGTTGGAGCCCTCAAAAGTCTAACAAGTGGTCTAACTGCAATGCTTAGATATCGCCTTCTGGTTGTGGAGGTCAGACGGCAGTCGCTTCACGGAAAATATCGAAATTTAGCCAAAATCAGCAGTTAGACTGGTAAAGCGGACCCCAGACTCCAAAGCTGAAAAAGCTGCGGATGCGACTGGGATTAACGCTGAAATGATGATGATGATGATGATGAGATTGGTCAAAGAGACAGAGATGCCTGTTCGGTAATATGTTTCAGAATAAGTCGGCGCCATCTGTTTTTCAACACGTGGCTGGTACATTAATAAATAAATTTAAAGTTAGCGTTTAAATATTCACATTAAAAGCTCCGGAGGTTTGTTAAGTTTTAGAAAAAACTTAACAAACCTCCGGAGCTTATAATGTAAATGCTTGTAATGTTTTAAGCTTTTAATTAAAAAAAAACAAGTAACGTAGGTACATGCGTTGTCTGTTGGGTGAAAATTAACAGAGTTGAAAGCAGAATGCTCACGTTGAAAACAGAACAGAAATCCCATGTTGTTTGTTTGGTGAAAATTAACAGAGTTGAGAGCAGAATTCTCACGTTGTTTGTTTGGTAAAAATTAAGAGACTAGAGCAGACATCTCATGTTGTTTGTTTGGTGAAAATTAACAGAGTTGAGAGCAGAGTTCTCGCGTTGTTTTTTGGGGAAAAATTAACAGAGTTGAAAGCAGAATTCTCGCGTTGTTTGTTTTGGTAAAAATTAAAAGAGTTGAGAGCAGAAATCTCATGTTGTTTGTTTGGTGAAAATTAAAAGAGTTGATAGCATGTCACGTTGTTTGTTTGATGAAAATTATAGAGTTGAGAGCAGAATTCTCGCGTTGTTTGTTAGGTGAAAATTAACAGAGTTGAGAGCAGAGTTCTCGCGTTGTTTTTTGGGTCAAAATTAAGCTAAAGTATGTATTTATTTATTAATTGCGGTTGTCTCATATTTTTGTATACATCCAAGAATTTGTAGTTGATAGAAAAATATGTCGGTGGATTGTTTTTTCATGCTTATAAGTATGTGTCAGTAAAATAAGGTACCTACAGTCATTTAAAAATAAATAAAACAGGTAAATACCAGAACCCAGATGTTCTTTAGAAGATTGAACAAAATGAATTTTGTAAATAGGTTCAGGGATCAATATTTCATTACGTGGAAGCACTAGAGGGACAACCAACATAGTATTTTCAATTAAGGCACTTATAAAGGCATTAAGAACTGGGTGTAAAGTTTCAGCTTGGTGTCAGAGTTTCTTTAAGAGATTTGTTTAAAGATATTGATATTCTCACGGTTGCTTCGCAATTTATCTTGGCCAACATCTTATATGTTAGGCAAAATATTCATATGTCCACGAAAAACAGTAAGATTTATAATATTAACACCAGAAATAAGGACAAACTATGAGCCTCTTTTCACCGACTTAAAGAGGTTCTTAACTCTTTTGTTTTTGGGCTTGGTCTACCTTTTTATAACAAAATACCCTCTGCTTTGCTAGACTTGTCTTACAATGCATTAAAAGCACTTTTTATTTCAATAATTATAAACTAGTGCTTAACCGCAATCCCACCTGATGGTAAGCAGAGATGCAGTCGTTGATATTAAAGCGCGCTAGTTTATTATACACTCAAAAAACCATAGACAATGGGAGAATCCGATCAGATGTGCGTTGAGTCGGCAACTGCCGGGCGATTGATATCGGGAAGTTTATTTGTTTGTTTGTTATGTATGCTACCACGATAATCTACTTGCGCGATGTAGAATTTTGCGTGACGTCATTGTGTCGCGTTGTTCGCATGTGGCATTGTAGATACTGCTACACGTGTTTTCGTATACTGAAAATTCTCGATTAGTTTTTGAACAGGTGGGTGGTAACTGGAAGGCGCTAATCCTTGTTTTAATTCAAAATACTAATTATTTTCCTAGGTTTAGAAATTTTAACAATTTCTAAATAAACATGAGTGGGTACTACAACTCCAAGAGTCCATTAATTTAGTAAGTAAATTACGAGAGCGGAGCCGCAAGCACTTTTATAAAAAATAAAATAGCTGGTAGCGAACTTAGTATGAGTACTGTGTTAATCAAATTGATAATAAATTGTTAACATTTTAGTTAGTATGTAACATTTCACATCAGCTGTGGTTCGAAGACGTGGACAATCAAGAAAGCCGATAGAGACCGCATTGACGTTTTCGTGATGTGGATGTGGAGAAAGATGCTTCAAATTCCTTGGACAGCATTCCGCACAAATCAACCAATCCTCCAAGAGCTGAGTTTCACAATAAGACTCTCCTCTGTCTGCCTTCGAAGAATTTTGGAATATTTTGGTCATATTACCAGAAGGATGGAGGCAACCTCGAAGATTTGATAGTTACTGGGAAGGTGGATGGACAACGTTCTAGAGGTCGCAGTCCAATAAGGTGGACTGACCAAATTCGGTCATCTCTGGACACCGGCCTGCATGATGCTATACTCGCGGCCAGGGATCATAACAGATGGCGAACTATAGTAAAGAAGAGGATAATTCCACAGGGACATCACTATCATCAATCAGTATTGAGGACAACGACTTGAGGAGGAGGATCTCATTTTGCAATTCTCCACAATTGCCAATTAGTACAAATTCTATAAAAAATATTCATAGAAATTCCATTTCATTATTATTTTCTATTTATTATGTTGCTAAGGAAAAATATCGTCTTACTAAGACTGTTGCTATGCCTCATAACTTTTAAACAGACTCGGTTCGATCACTAAAATTTAAGTCACGGGACGTTTGACCCTCGTGTTTTAGCATCCCACAAATCGGCTGTATCTTGGGAAAGTCACAGGTGTCTATTATGGACGGTATAAACTTTGTATTTCGTTAGCTGCGGGTTAACAGGTATTTTTTGGGTACGATTTTCACAGACACAAAAACTTTCAAAAATAAAAAATACCAAGCTTCTGACATTTCATAATTGCCCGTGTTGGTTTTTGAGAAATAAAATGTTTTGATTCCGAAAGTAGTAATCGTATTGAAAAACTAAACGATTTCTTTTGATCTTTTCAACTTGAATAAAATTTCAAATAGCTTTTGAATTATGTTTTCAACTCCAGGCTTTTCAACTCCAGTCACTCACGACCAACCCAATTGTCGACATATGATTTTACGAAATTTGTTCATATTGTGTACAATAATTATGTTTACGTAGGAATTATAGTAACGAAGCGAAATTGGAATTGGCTATTAAATTTATTTCAAATGAACATTATTATCTTCAATTATTATGAATTCATTCGGTTTTCGATAAATTTATATAAGTATTCATGTGTCTTTGTGTAATGTAGTGTGCATTTTGTGTACATTATATATAAGACTGCATATACTATATATTGTTTGAAATTTGTATGTTACGTCACAATTATGATTTGTGTATCACCGAAGCTATGAATAAATGACCCGAATGTTTGAGACATTCAGGCCATAGTCCGTAGCGGGAGTGACACCTCCTTCTATAAAGCAGGAATGTTTGCAATAGTGGAGGTGGAGCGCGTGACGGAAGGACAATGTTTGTGCCCTCAGGACACTAGTCAAAGCAGGAGTCGTCCTGTACGTCGGGAGACAACAGCTAACTCTCGGCCACCTTAGGCGCGGGCTTACGGGCGGCGAGTAATAGGTAGCTCGCCACCTGATAATGACCAGTTTCGGGTCGATGGCACACTGTGTTCCACGCGCGCCTCAAATAGATGTCCAGTAGGACTAATGCCTACTACGGCTACGGGTTATTCGAAAGAGATACCGTGACCCTGGCACAGGAAAGTGAAGAAATAAGGGTGTGTTTTAGTCAGTGAAGGTCTGACACGACCTTTCGCTCCGCTCAGAGCAGGAGAGGTTCAATGATCTCTCCCGCGAAGGAAAGAAGGTCGAGAATACCAATATATTCAGCGGTAACAGCCCAATTTACGAATATTGGTCCGTAGGTTTAGATACGAACTTAGTCAGGTCAAGCACCTTTGTACTGAAAGCGGTGAAGGAAAACCATCCTGAGGAAACATAGAACCAGAAGTTCGAAGACATGTAATATCTAATATTGCTCTCTGGGCACACTTGCTAGAATACAGCCTCTCGAATAGAGGAGGCCTGAACTTCAGTACTAGGAACTCTATAGAAAAAGGTAAAGTCTGCAAAATTATATGTTGATGTATTAATCTATACACCTACAAACTTAAATGTTCTATTACGTTATTCTTACGTTACGGTATTTTTGAAATGTTCGACGCTGCACGCCGCACGATGCCGGTTGCCAAAACGTTAATTGCTGCTGTCGCAACTGGTGTTCACGGATGGGTGAGAGGTGTATTACGAACGCAGCAATCGGTCACCGTTCGTGGAAAAACCTAAACGTAGTCGGTCACGGTCGGTGTGAAATACGCCTCAAATTTATATGAAATGACTGTGACGTAGCAAAAGTGAGGTAGGATATCAATTTGCCTGACTATAGGTACATGTCGTAGTAAACGCTCCTAACCATTATCTATTTCACACAGTATTTATTATAGCCACCGTATTAATATGAAAGTTTCGCCTTGCAAACAGGGTTTGATTAAGTAACAAGTTAATCAATCCCTCTTTGTAAGGCGAAATGATTCTGAGACGTATTCAGATAAACAATGGCATCGATTCCCTTGTTAAAAAAATCTTCTTCTTTCTATTTCATTTCTTAATGAAATAGAAAGAAGAAGATTTTTTTAGAGGATAAAATAGACAGTTATAAAAAAAATAAAAAATAGACAGTTTAGACGCGATTAAAAACATACTAAGACAAGTTTTTTGAATAATAAAATTAATAACATTGACATTTACTTGACAACATGATTATCTTTGTTCCTATTCTATTTCCTTTTGTTAGTTTCTTTTTTCTATAACTTAAAATGATTTTTTTGATTTTATATAATTAAAAATTAATTAATTATTCAATGTTAAATTTATGTAGGTGTGTATATTGTTCTGCATATCATATTTTATGTAATGTTGTAATGTTCAATACAATTTACATTGTTTATTAATAAATAAGTGGAATGAAATGCAATACTACTAAAACTTGTCATTTGACATGAGGCGCTGACTAATATGGCAGTACTAAACAAATATTTATTTTATTATATGAATTTAACTTTGGATATTTTCGATCCAGGTACACAGTTACAAACTCTTTTTTACAGCAGAAGTTTATAAAACTTTATTTCACTTTAAGAGAAACTTGTGATGTTATTACTGTATATAAAACGAATTTATAATATCGTATATCGTATTTCGTTTGCCTTCAATGAGTACGACCGCGGGCCAATATGTTAGACTGCGAAAACTCACAGAACGGGAAATCGTGCTCTCTGCGTTATTTACGGTAGCATAATGTAATAAAAATTTATTCTATGTCGAACGAACGTCTTCGAATTTTGTAAAACTTACACGTTGTACCTATTTGTCTGTTAGGAAAGTACCGAAAAGTTTGCTCTGAAAATAATAAAGATGAACTTCAAGATATTTCGGTCAATAGCAACAGGGGGATTGAGTTTGTGTCTAGTGATAGTAATAGGCTCGCTCCTTTTGATTTTGATTTGACGTTAAAAGTCTGCAGTATTAAAATCTTAAACTTAAAACTTACTAAAAAAAATGTGTTTAATTTTTATTTTATATGGATACGTGTTAAATAAGTAAGTGTTTCAGTTTTTGTAAATAAACTGATATCTTTGTGGATCTCGGACTGAAAAAATATCCCTAGAGATTAATATGCTCAAGTATAAGTAGTTTCAAATAATGTAATGATTCCTTAAGTTTGCAACCTTGTCATTACGTAAACTAACTTAGCTTCTGGCATTTTCTGCGTGGCATAAGCCTCTATGGCAAAAAATATTACATAGAAGGCGCGGGTCCCCATTGCGGCGCACAGAGAGGTTACCCAAGTCTATTAGACTCCATTTTGTAAGAAAATGTATGTGGTGTATTATAATCCTCCGAAAGGCTATGCAGGAATTGACGTGATTGACATATTCGTGGCTTGCTTCAATATGCGGTTACATGGCTCAACGCTGTACACGTGTGTCTATATTTCCACTGAAGTTTTTTTATTATTATTAATTATAAACTTGCGCTTGGCCGCAATCCCGCCTGATGGTAAGCAGTGTTGCGATCGTTGATGGTAAAGCGCGCTAGTTTATAAAGAGCCTATTCACTCTAGCCTTGAAGACACTCAAATTGTAGTTTGACGGAAACACCGTCGTCAACAAATTGTTACAGTCCCTCAATGTACGCGGTATAAAAGAAGCGAAACGCTTCGTCCGGATCGCAGTAGTGTCAACAACGTAAAGGTAGAAACTCGTCGTACGATGTGTCGTCCGATGGTGGAACGGAGATGGGGGAATTAAATCATGCAATTCCCTTGCACACTGACCAGAATGCATCCTATAGAAGACCAAAAGGCTGGCTACTCTACGCCTGTGCTCCAGGCTTTGCAGACCGTTTTGAGCTAAGTCTGGGTCGCCAATCAGAATCTTCGCACGCCTCTCCACTGAATCCAACGTAGCCAGGTGACATTTCGAAGCACCAGCCCAAATGTGGCTGCAGTACTCCACACACTAGCGGACCTGTGGTTTGTACAACATTAGAAGCTGCCCTGGTGTGAAGTACCGCTGGGCCTTTGCGATGACGCCAAGTTTTCTGGCAGCCACCTTGGCCTTGGACTCAATGAACTGCCAAAAGTTAAGGTTCTAGGAAATCTCAACTCCCAAAAGCTGAAGGCGGTCGGTGCACACATTCTGAAAAGTAGGAGCCAGGGTAAAAGGGCTCCTTTTGGCAGTGAAAAGTTACGCTTGTGTTGTGGCGGCATTGAATGCTACAAGATTGGTTTCGCCCCATTCGGAGACTGCCTGTTGTGCGGCACTCGTGCGCTTTACCATAGCCTCTCTTTCGGACCGGATTGATTCCTTACTAGCCCGAGCTTTCGGCAGGTATTTCTCCACAACTGTGCTATCATCTGCATACCCATAGATACCGGGCATCAGCAGATCGTTAATATGCAGCAGGAACAGAGTTGCAGAGAGAACAGACCACTGAAGACACCGGCATTGGTCGTCATGGGCTCCGATGAGCATCCGTCGACAACAACTCGGAGGGACCGTTCAGTCAGGAAGTCTTTTACTCAGCCAGTCAGGCCAGTAGAAATGCCGTACGCTGGAAGCTTACTCAAAAGGCCAGCGTGCCATACCCGGTCGAAGGCCTTCGAGACATCAAGGAATACGGCAATCGCTTCCCCATTTTTCTCGAGGGCCTCGCCCCACAAGTGAGTGACATACACTAGTAGGTCCCCAGTTGACCGATTGCGTCAAAACCCGTACTGTCGGTCACTGAGGAGATCGTTACCTTCCAGGTAAGCCAAGAGTCGCGAGTTCAATACACGCTCTATAATCTTGTAGAGTATGGAGGTTATTGAAATCGGCCGATAGTTGGTAGGATCGGCACGACTACCCTTTTTGGTCACGGGCTGCACGTTTGCAAGCTTCTAGGAGTTGGGTACTATACCAGTCCTAAATGAGAGGCGATACAGGCGCGTCACATGCCTTAAGAACAATCGCTGGTGTACCATCTAGACCACTAGCCTTATTCACATCCAGACGACACAACTCTCAGAACCTCTTTGTTTCTAATGCGAACCTCTGGCATTGAAGTTCCGCAATGAGGTCATTTAGGTGGAGAAGCACTGTTAGTATCAAGACCAACCGGCGAAGCTTACCACACGTGTAGTCTCTACGTGCGCCGTGTCACGCATACGTTGGCGTGAGACATAGGTATAAGAAAGAAAGAAAGAAAGAAAGAAAGAAAGAAAGAAAGAAAGTACATTTATTTAGCACAGACTAAGACATATCAGATAAAGACAAACATTAACAAGTAAAAAGTAGTAATAATAAAATGAAGTAAATTGTGATAAAACAAATTAATGTAGAGAAGTAGGAGGTATAATTGTGTGCCTACCGGCTGCGCCAAAAAGCTCAGTTCAGCAAAAATGCCAGACAACTAGTGCCTGACCCTGGTTTTCAACTGAACCTTATGTCTGACGTGACGGATGTAAAACATTTGAATACAGCAACGTGACTTGTGTATGCAAAAAAAAACAAAAATAAAATATACTCCAGTGTAGACCCACGCTGTCAAACAAATTAATATACGCAGCTAAAATGCACCTTGTGACCGTGCACAATATGCACCGCAGTATGTCTGCGGTGTTTATACTTTTTTTGCTTCGGACCCGTCCACAAATTACATTACACGAATTTTGTGATTTTAAAGCCCCGTCCTGGACGCGTTTGGTATTTTGTGACCCCTGTTGTAACTCCATTTATTTCGCAGATTTAAATAAACTAAAAAAAAAAAAATGGTGGAGGCAAGGAATTATTTGAAAAAATGGGGGAGGCCTTGTCCAGCAGTGAGATGGTGTAAGCTAAAAATTTGATTGATAGCTTTGTTAATAAATATATAAAAGATTTTATTTATACGTACCTCAACTTTAAAATTTTAACACGTTACATTTATATAATATGTGACATTATGAAGCTAATGACTCATCCCACCCTCTTGTCACACGATGACACACTTTTTTGATTCCCTCGCTTATAATTGTGCTATAATTTTCAATTGGTGACAGCAAGTTTTAATTTGTGCTTTTATAAAGTTTTTTCTTTATACATAATGCACGTTTTATCAAAGCCTTTTAGGGTTCCGTAGCCAAATGGCAAAAAACGGAACCCTTATAGATTCATCATGTCTGTCTGTCCGTCTGTCCGTCTGTATGTCACAACCATTTTTTTCCGAAACTAAGAGCTATACTGTTGAAACTTGGTAGGCAGATGTATTCTATGAACGGCATTAAGATTTTGAAGAAGAGAATAAATATGGGGGCTCCCCATACTTAGAACTGAAACTCAAAATTTTTTTTTTCATCAAACACTTATGTGTGGGGTATCTATGGATAGGTCTTCAAAAATGATATTGAGGTTTTTAAAATATTTTTTTTCTAAACCGAATAGTTTGCGTGACAGACGCTTTCAAAATGGAAAAAAGTTGGTCCCTCTAATTTCTAAAATACGAAAATGAAAAATCTAAAAAAAACATATGATGTATGTTACTATAAAAACTACCAACGAAAATTGTTTTGAACGAGATCTAGTACGTAGTTTTTTTTTAATACCTCGTAAATCGTAAACCGCTTATTACCGCGTTATCTATCATACAAATAACTTAAATCCTTTAAATTCATAAATCAATGGTACGAAACCCTTTGTGCGTGAGTCCGACACGCACTTAGCCAGTTTTTTGATATAATTGTTTTAACTGACGTAGAAGTATTGTCGAATTTTCTGCAAAATAATGAAATTACATGTAATGGTGTTCTGCTGTCTACAATTTAGTCCAACAAGAATTTTCTTTTCAAATTCATTACCTACCTAGCCATGGAAGGATTTTTCCTGTTTCAGTTTTATAGCAGATACTTACTTACTTGGCCTTTATTAAATTGCTTCTTTCGTTCAAGAGTATTAATTGAAGCTTCGTTTATAAAAGTGTGGAGCTCTCTTCTTTATAATTCAATGTCTGGCTGAGCAGAAATAGTGTAATGTAAAATACAATCTCTTTGATTGCAATGAAATGTAATAAGTACAAGAAAATGCAGTTTTTGTAATATACTGCTATTTGATGAGACTATTTGTTTGTTTCAAAATGTCAATTTAAATCATGTTTCATTTTCATTTTATTTTTTTAGTGTGTATGGTAAATCATCAAATGACTTCTCTTGCTCTGGGCGGAGCGGTAGGGCGTGTAAGACTTTTACTGACTAAAACTCCATGTTCTTGTACATGTTCTTGACCTTTTTCCGACTATGTTAGAGTTGGCTTAAAGTCAGCTTGTCTTGACGCAACTGAGTACATACTAGTATTTTACATAAAGTGACTGCCTATTTGACTTTCACAACCCAGTGACTGGATAATACACCATATAAATTACAGAACATAAATATGAAGATTACGTCTACGATACGCCTTGTTAAGTCGGTTGTTAGACTCTCGGACTTCGGGAATAACGACTTAATGTGCTTCTGAGGTACGGGCGTCATGTTATGTCTTCCTCCTCGGCCTAAAGAGGTGCACTGCTGGACAAGCGGTCTTATGCTGCCCGCATCCATCGGCTTCCCGCGACCTTCACCTGAACATTAGTCCACCTTGTTGGGGGCCTCCCTACACTGCGTTTTCCGGTACGTGGTCGTCATTCCAGAAAATCACTGCCCCTTCGGCCCTTGGTTCTATGTCGGTGATTTTGGTTCTTCTGCGGATCTCCTCATTATGTTATGTAATGATGGTCAGCCATTCAAAGACCAAACGAGTCAAGCGTATCTTCACTTGTTCGATCGAATCGTGCGCCTGGTATTACTTAGCTAAACACCTCTTCAAAACCTCAATTTGATTGTTTTGAACAATAGATATGTATATTTATATGTCTTTGTTTTTCAAACTTGTGAATATATTCTACGTTTGTGTATCGTCATACAAGTGACACAGGACTATATTATACCCACAAAGTTGATTGCTTACAATAAGGCTGATTTTTTCTTTGTTCTATATAAAAATTCTTTCTCACACTACAAAAGAAAAATCAGCTTGGCGGAAAGTTCACCGGAAAAGTAAATTCTCAAGGGAGATGAGGAATAAAAAACTCGGAATAAGAAGTATTCTACCTCAGCAAAATATTATATAGAACAATCTGTTGTATAACATTGAATCTTTCTCAACGTCTTTAGCTAACAACTTGCCTTGCCTCTAGCTTACTATTATATCTATCTGTCATACGAGGGTCAAACTGAAAGTTCTTAGAACTGGTCACTTATAAACAATATAATAAAAAAATAATTCTAAAATTTGAAAATAGAACTCTTTGGCAATATTACTGAGTATATATTTCATTCATTTGTCATTAGTTATACGATTTGGCGGCAAATTGAAAATTGTCTGTGTCACGTCAACATGAATTTAACACGAGAAAATTTTCGTGCAATGATTTTTTATGACTTTCGATGTCATTTAAGTCAACAAGAAAGTTATGATAGACTACGATTGGCCTTTCACGATGAAGCCCCATCTCGTGCGACTGTTTACAACTGGTTTAATGAGTTTAAACGTGGTCGCACTAATCTCACTGATGATTTACGTGAGGGACGGCCTTCTACGGCGACGACTGAAGATAACATCTGTGTTGTGCGGCGTATGATAGAGACTGACAAAAGAGTGACCTATCAGCAGATTCGGACAAGCTTAGGCATCGGTATGAGTCAAGTGCAAAAAATCCTCCAGGAACATTTAGCGGTCAGGAAGCTTTGCGCCCGGTGGATACCTCACAATTTGACTGAGGCTCAAAAACTCCATCGTGTGGATTGGTGCCGTAAAATGATTGAAAGATTTAACGGAGGTGACTCAAATGCTGTGTTCGACATACTAACAGGTGACGAAAGCTGGATTTACTGTTATGATCCTGGAACCAAAAGACAATCTGCTCAGTGGGTGTTTCCTTTCGAGGAGTTGCCAACTAAAGTGAAGAGAGATCGAAGTGCGGGAAAAAAATGGTGGCCTCGTTCTTTGGAAGGATAGGTCATTTCGCAACAATTGTGTTAGAGGATCAAAAAATAGTTTCTGCAGAATGGTAGACTACCAATTGTTTGCCACTTGTCTTGGAAAAAGTTCGAGAGAAACGACCTCGCAGTAGGATCCTCCTTCACCACGACAATGCCTCGTCGCACACCGCCAAGCGAACGATCGACTATTTGGCGACATCAAACGTTGAATTACTGGGTCACGCGCCGTATAGTCCCGACCTCGCGCCTTGTGATTTTTATTTATTTCCAAAAATTAAAGAAACACTTAAAGGAAAGCGGTTTATGAATGCTGAAGAAGCGGTGGCTGCGTATCGCGATGCCATCGAAGAGACCTCTAAGGACGAGTGGGCAAAGTGCTTTTCCCAGTGGTTCCATTGCATGCAACGGTGTATTGACGTGAATGGACAATATTTTGAAAAGATATAATAAAACTAATAACTGGCTAATGTTATCAGTTTTTGATTTTCTAAGAACTTTCAGTTTAACCCTCGTATATAGGTGTTGTTAGGTATCGATAACTGATTCTACTAATGGATACAAAACCGGGCTTAACTTAAAAAAAAATCCCCTAAAAAATAAATATTATTGCGGAAAAAGAGGTAACTTAATAAATGTGCGTTAAGCACCCTTCCGCGGGCGGCGGGCGACAGGGCACGCGGCGTGGTTGCATTGCTATTCGCTCATGATAATACCGGTGTTGTCACTATTTTAAAAATTACCAAATTTCGGGGAAGTTGGAATTAATTCGCGGGAAAAAAAGATTATTTCAAAATTCATTTGTATTGGTACTATGATGATTACCTAAAATTTTATATTATATTTGGTCATGTGTTTACCTAACCTTTATTATCCTTATAGGTCGGACAGGGTTTTCTTAACATACTGTATATAGATACATGTATAGAATATACTCGGTGGTTATGAATAGCCTGTGTATGTTTGAATGGAGGAACGAATAATTATTGGAATGAATAGGTAACACAAAATCTACCTACTAGATAAAATATTTTATATTTTACTGTGTCTTTTGCTAACATTTTTGGAAAATCGTGTAACGTTACAATATTTGTATTTACAAATATAAACTGATACTGGTAATTTCAACTTATTATTGGTACCGAGACCATTTATAAGTTGAAATTAATATCAATTACTTAGGTCTCTATTCCTTGGAGTTTTAAGCAATACGAGTTTCTAACTAAACGCCATAATAAAATACATTATAGCCATTTATGCGACATATTTTGTTTTTTTTATATTTATAAACTACTGCTTGACTGCTATCCCGCCTGATGTTAAGCAGTGATGCAATTGATGGTAAAGTGTGCTAGTTTATTAAACCTATTCACTTAAAAAAACTTAGTGAATAGAAAGGAAGACGGCAGTTGAGCGAGGTGACGCAATTTTAAACCCAACAACACGATCAACGATGCTGCGCCAGGAGATTGATCTGGAGACCCTCCACGACAAAACTCCCGACACAACAACATTTGGCGCATCGTAACGGGCACACATCGCAACACAACTGCTCAGACCCTTCCTCCGTACGGCTTCGCCAGACATATCATGCCGAAACAAATAAATCAAAGTTAAGGTATTTAATTGGATAAGGATTAATGCTGTATTGCATAAAACCACTTCGAAAATTAGTCATTATGTGTCGTAAAAAATAAATGACAAAAAATGTTATTGTGGGATATCCATAAGAGATAGACATATACTTTCGCGAAGCATTCTGTAGACATTTTCAATGTGTACAATACCTAATTAGTACAATATTTTGATATCTCATAGGGTTCAGCCTGCGTTTGCAATGTAAGCGGAAAAAAATTTAATTATTTACGATATCACATTAGAAACCCCAAAAATAACTGTATTCCTCCACTATTTTGATGAATGTACACACAAATTACTCTATCTATTAAAAAAAAAAAACGCATCCAAATCCGTTGCAGAGTTTTACAGATTTAAGCATACATAGGGATATAGGGACAGAGAAAGCGACTTTGATTTATACTATGTAGTGATGTGCATTACGTAAGCGATTTGATTGTACTAAATCATTATCTTTGAATTCCACATATATTTACATTTCACGATACCTAATATTAATATGAAGACGGCTTTTATTTATGATGTGAAAAGCTGTTTATCATTCCATTATAATTATAACACACGCAAAATATAGAGTGCTTATATGTTTTAGGTAATTAATTTTGATATTATAATAATGTTTGTAAGGTAATGGCACCTGTCATATTTAGGAAGCTTATGACAAGTACTTTAAGTACTTAATTTTACTAGATATTGTATTTACAAAGTGTAATAATTTTAACATTTAAAAATGTCATATGTAGATAGAAAGATAGTTAAGTATTTTTTTTATTATATCTTAGATTTTATAATGGTATTTTATTATTAGAGATTGGTTCAAGCGATTTGGTACAATACCGTCAGTTAATGTTGATATTCTTTCGTTCGTCGCAACAAAAACAAGCTTCTTGCCAATATTGCAATGGTTTTTAAAAGACCCATCTAATGATATCCCACGTTACCTACGTGTAGGGGAGATACCACTGAAAATTTGCGTCCTGATATTATTTTAGCGTTTTGTGGACTAAAGTAAATGAAAAGGTAAATAAGCATATCCATGTACAGTTTCATCTTTCTAGTACTAACCGTTATGAAGGTAAGCCAAGAACAGATGAGCGGACATCACCAGACTATAAGGGTTCCGAGACGTGAACTCCTTTATCAGTTGACATATAATATTATAACATGTTGTATACAAAGAAGCAATATTTGAAGTGTGAAACGTTATGTGTAAAGGTTCGTACGTTGTATTTATATTACTTACTTTGATTTTTCAAGTTATCTGTTTATCAATGTACCGAGAAAATGAAAAGAAAAAAAATTGTTTGCAAAATTTGCTTTGTTCTATCCGACTACCCTGTCTCAATACATTGAGCAATACAGTTAATTGTTAAACACCGAGTTCCTTACACAATAAACTATCATTGGACCAGCGATGCAAAGAAAATGTTGACTTAGGGTAAGATTCTTCCAAATGATTCCTTGGACCTAGTGCAGTCCACTGCTTATCAATGGTTATTAAATTTTACACTCTTTTATATCATAGCAGTATCGATGATTTTGCAAGTGGTTAACACTGATCTGCAATTGATTATACAACAGGGTAAGCAAATGGTTAATGTTTGTAATTCAAGAACGGTGCTACCCTTATCAACTAGGGTTAAGCTTATGAGGAATTTTATGAACGGCTGAGGCCGACTTTATGTTGATAAAGTCAAAGATGGATCGCAGCGGAAGACGTTTCAGCAAAACTGATGGCTCACTAATTTGTTGCAAAGAAAATTTTATAGATACTAACTTTTTGTTATTCGAAAGTTGGGCCATCTATCTTGTTCTGCCAGATTTTTGTCTGCCTTTGACATGACGCTGTTACTTACAGGAAGATTAATAAAAAAGTTGGTAAACAACGAACTAATACATACCTTTGTATTTTGTTTACTTGCTGAAGCAAAATCGACACGTAACTCCAACGAGCATTACTGAAACGAGATAACATGAAAGCTCTGGAGAACATTTTTTCCTTATCTAATCAAGAAACATCAAAGCGTCAGTTCACCAATATTTATCTTGTTTCAGACAAATGAATAAAGAATATAAAATCATTCAAACATTTACATCGCTACTTTTAGATAACATAGACATATGATAATTAAGACTATAATGATCCTAGGTCTATCTATTAAAAAAAAAAAACGCATCCAAATCCGTTGCAGAGTTTTACAGATTTAAGCATACATAGGGATATAGGGACAGAGAAAGCGACTTTGATTTATACTATGTAGTGATGTGCATTACGTAAGCGATTTGATTGTACTAAATCATTATCTTTGAATTCCACATATATTTACATTTCACGATACCTAATATTAATATGAAGACGGCTTTTATTTATGATGTGAAAAGCTGTTTATCATTCCATTATAATTATAACACACGCAAAATATAGAGTGCTTATATGTTTTAGGTAATTAATTTTGATATTATAATAATGTTTGTAAGGTAATGGCACCTGTCATATTTAGGAAGCTTATGACAAGTACTTTAAGTACTTAATTTTACTAGATATTGTATTTACAAAGTGTAATAATTTTAACATTTAAAAATGTCATATGTAGATAGAAAGATAGTTAAGTATTTTTTTTATTATATCTTAGATTTTATAATGGTATTTTATTATTAGAGATTGGTTCAAGCGATTTGGTACAATACCGTCAGTTAATGTTGATATTCTTTCGTTCGTCGCAACAAAAACAAGCTTCTTGCCAATATTGCAATGGTTTTTAAAAGACCCATCTAATGATATCCCACGTTACCTACGTGTAGGGGAGATACCACTGAAAATTTGCGTCCTGATATTATTTTAGCGTTTTGTGGACTAAAGTAAATGAAAAGGTAAATAAGCATATCCATGTACAGTTTCATCTTTCTAGTACTAACCGTTATGAAGGTAAGCCAAGAACAGATGAGCGGACATCACCAGACTATAAGGGTTCCGAGACGTGAACTCCTTTATCAGTTGACATATAATATTATAACATGTTGTATACAAAGAAGCAATATTTGAAGTGTGAAACGTTATGTGTAAAGGTTCGTACGTTGTATTTATATTACTTACTTTGATTTTTCAAGTTATCTGTTTATCAATGTACCGAGAAAATGAAAAGAAAAAAAATTGTTTGCAAAATTTGCTTTGTTCTATCCGACTACCCTGTCTCAATACATTGAGCAATACAGTTAATTGTTAAACACCGAGTTCCTTACACAATAAACTATCATTGGACCAGCGATGCAAAGAAAATGTTGACTTAGGGTAAGATTCTTCCAAATGATTCCTTGGACCTAGTGCAGTCCACTGCTTATCAATGGTTATTAAATTTTACACTCTTTTATATCATAGCAGTATCGATGATTTTGCAAGTGGTTAACACTGATCTGCAATTGATTATACAACAGGGTAAGCAAATGGTTAATGTTTGTAATTCAAGAACGGTGCTACCCTTATCAACTAGGGTTAAGCTTATGAGGAATTTTATGAACGGCTGAGGCCGACTTTATGTTGATAAAGTCAAAGATGGATCGCAGCGGAAGACGTTTCAGCAAAACTGATGGCTCACTAATTTGTTGCAAAGAAAATTTTATAGATACTAACTTTTTGTTATTCGAAAGTTGGGCCATCTATCTTGTTCTGCCAGATTTTTGTCTGCCTTTGACATGACGCTGTTACTTACAGGAAGATTAATAAAAAAGTTGGTAAACAACGAACTAATACATACCTTTGTATTTTGTTTACTTGCTGAAGCAAAATCGACACGTAACTCCAACGAGCATTACTGAAACGAGATAACATGAAAGCTCTGGAGAACATTTTTTCCTTATCTAATCAAGAAACATCAAAGCGTCAGTTCACCAATATTTATCTTGTTTCAGACAAATGAATAAAGAATATAAAATCATTCAAACATTTACATCGCTACTTTTAGATAACATAGACATATGATAATTAAGACTATAATGATCCTAGGTCTGACATCGCACATTCTCTAAGAGAGGAAGTGGATCTTTTTTTGGTGAGGATGGCAAATCATCAAATGTCCTGTTCTGGGTTCTGGGCGGACCGGAAGGGCGTTTCAAACTTTTACTGACTAAAACCCAATCGTGTTCCTTCCGTTTCAAACCTGTCCCAGGCATCGTTCTTGGACCCCGTCACGATGGGCTGACATTTATTTGAGACGCGTGTGAAACACAACGTGCTGTCGACATGAGCTTGTTTCTTACCGCCCGCGCCTACAGTGGCTGAGAGTTGGATGTTGTCTCCCGGCCAGGGCGACTCCTGCGGTGGCTAGAGGCGTGAGGGCGCTGAGATTCTCATTCCGCGCTCCGCTTCATTCTTTGACAGAATCACTGCTTCGCAGAAGGACGGCCTGCCATACACTCTCGTTCCGTACCATGGGCTGGACCAGGGCTGGAAGCCAAATATCGCCGTCGATCGCCGCCATGAGGACGCCATAATAGCGGTGGTAAGTAACTTGTAGTAAGTACTTACCGTCGCCATTGTGGCGTGCCCGCTTTGAAGAGTGGCTAGAGAGGCGCCACGGCACCCTAACTTTCCGCCTGATGCAGGTCCTTACCGGACTCAGAGGAAGTGGGCTTCAATCCGTTTAAGGTGATGATTACATTTTCTAGTGAAATCCACCATCGGCTCATATTTATTGCTATTCATACATTCATTTTTATTCGTCCGTACATATTGGGCGTTAGCAATATTGTAATAAATCATTCACAGCGGGTAAGTGATGCGTATTACATTTGCGTTGCCTGAACATGATGAGCTTCAGCTCCTTTTAATGTTACACTCACGATTGATTTTGGATTCATCTATATGTATATGACACCATAAGACACTGTTAGATCTATCTCGCGTGATTGTTAATTGTCGATAAATTGTGAGCAGCATCATACTGCTTATAATATGACGTATTCATTTTCTTGATGTTTTGTGAAGTCAAAAAACATGCAAACCAGGTGCGGATCGCTAGTAATTGATTAATTTAAGCACGTAATTTTATTTTATGTGCATTCATACATATACAGTGCAAATTACACCTTAGCAGTGTTTAATACCATCTTAGGTTTGAACGATGTAATTGCAATAGATGACGAGACTTAGGCTCGGCAATACGTATCTTTGAGACTAACGTGTTTCTAGACTATTGTTACTTAATGTAAACCACTATTGCACTACAGTATTCGATGCGTGACGTTCAATCAAGTACCAACCATGTCGTTCCGTTTGTCATATACGATAAAGTTTAACGAGTACAAACTAGGGTCCCAGATGTATGAATAAATAAGTAGACATAACAACAAAATAGCATAACGACAGTATTCCCTGAAGCGTAGGTCAGGGAAGCATCATAATAAACTATGGCGGAATTTACAACGCCTCACGCGAACTACGCACCACATTGACGTCATACATTATCTTACGTGTAAGCCTTCCGTCCTTGAAATGCGATCTGTTTCAAAGAAGACCTGAAAGCTACAGCTGCTGAACTAGTAAGAAATAATGAAAGATAAAACGTTTATTTACGGGAAATATGACGCAAAAATTTACAAAAACACAAAAAATAAAAAACAGTTGAGGGAAACATGCGTCACGTCCACGCAAAACTGCTGTCGCTCAGGATTATGCTGCGACCCTATGCAAAACAGAGCCCAGCGCTGGTTTTCAGCGGCAGCTGGCGCCGAAGTAAAGCCGTCACCCGGTGTAAAACTAACACGACGAATGATCCTAAAGACTTTTTTGCATAATTTCGAAAGAAAAATTGCAACAAAATTGTTTAGTCACCATTATTCATCTCATCATACTCAACTCAACTTGGCGAGCTGTTGGGCGAGATCCCATGGACTATATCTGTCAGAAGAAATCTCGTTATTCAACTCTGGCATGCCTTTTTTGCTCTGGCCGGCTGAAGTGAAAATAACGAATAATAGAGCTTCTACTTCATTCTTGCCTTTATTGGCCTTCTTGAATGGAGATTCGTAAGAGCATACACGGAGGATGGAAGTAGTCTAGTAAGTTTCTGATAGGGATCTTGACTGTACCTCCAGGATTGTTCTGATAGCCGTGGAATTTTTTTTTTTTTTTTAATAATCATAAACTAGCGCTTGACCGCAATCCCGCCTGATGGTAAGCAGTGATGCGATCGTTGATGGTAAAGCGCGCTAGTTTATTAAGAACCTATTCACTCAGATTGAGCGAATAGGAAGGAAGACGGCAGTTGAGCGAGGTGATGCAAATGTTAAACCCAACAACACGACCAACTATGCTTCGCCAAAGGGAGATTGATCTGAAGACCCTCCGCGACCAAACTTCCAACACAACAAAATTTGGCGCATCGTACCCGGCACACATGGCAACACAACTGCTCAGACCCGTCCTACGTACGGCTTCACCAGACATCATGCCGGAACACGACAAATCGCTTGGCGGCAAGGCTTTGTCTGGTGGGTGGTAACTTCTGCCGGCGGCCGGTGTTATGGCCTACCACCGAGAAAATCGCTCCACTCCGAATATCGCTCCACTCCTCGTAAGAAACTCAGATCATGATACCCCCTTGTCGCTAATACACTATGCGTTAGGTGCCATTTTCGGGGATCCATTATTGAGCGTGGAAGCCACGCCCTGCCGTGTATCTGCGTAATTTTATTTATATATAACATTGGCCAGGCAGTTATTAGTTAGTTGGTGGCTTGGTACACCATATAAATTACTGATTATAAATGTGAAGATTTTACAAAGGTTGACACAATGAGAGGTCTTATCGATAAGGTCGATCTTTTACAGACAACGTCTGGATGGAATACTAAGGGAAAGGAGAGAGAAATAATGTAGGTAGCCTACAGTATACTATTTACATAGATGTATAAAAAAACTAGCGACACGCCCCGGCCTCGCACGGTTACATATAAACGTTCCTCTTGGATCGCTCTGTCTATTTAAAGAAATCGCATCAAAATCCCTTGCGTACTTTTAAAGATTTAAGCATACATTGCATTTTGGACAGAGAAAGCGACTTTGTTTTATACTGCATAGCGGTCGCCCGCAGCGCCGCTCGCGTGGATGTTGGTTACCGCTACAAAAGACCTACCCACACGGTCAGCAAAATGATTCCCAAGTCAATTCACATACACCGACACTAACATCGACGACACACATTCGCAGGATGCATAGATTGTCTTTATGAGGTTGTTACAGTTGTCAATGATGAAAATATTTAAATGTAATTAATACTAAGTTTTCACATTCGCGAATTTAATCTTTTCTCAAGATTGGTGCGATGCTTGATCACAACGATAACTTTTCTTAACGATAACTAAAATTCTTAAAAATATATTTTATTTCGAATGCAGGCCGCATTCGAAATAAAATATATTTTTAAGAATTTTGGATTTTGGCCTGATGGTGGTAAAAGGCTACAAATGAGACGATCCTGTCCTTCAATTATAAAATTGGGCATAAAATTACCTACACTGATTTCTTTTGTTATAAATCTGTAAAATTAATTTGCATTCGGCTTTCACCCTTATTAGATACTGTTGGTTCGGCTCAAATTATATTACCTATGCTCTTCCCCTTTATGGAAGCAGCCACAAATTTGGACAAAATTGATCAAAATATTCGCAACACACTAACAACCATTTTAAATGTGGCCTTGGACGACCGAGCATGGATGCAAATCACGCTTATTATTAGCTGTATTAGCGTATAAGTAGGTCCTGTCCTCTGTCCACAGCACCGAAAAGTTAACCGGGATGATTTTAGCCTCATCCCTGGTCGATTCTAAAGTGCCGTGCTCGGCCGACGCGGCGAAAGCCTGGAAAATGCTTGCCCGTGAACCCATCTTCCCAGAGGTAGTGGGATGCGCCGCTCTGCAGGTTGGTACGGAATAATCTTTTTAATACGTCCACCAATACTGTTGAGCGTGCCCGCCTACTGGCTGTGATTAAGTGGGAATCGGGCCTCTGGCTTCAGGCGCTACCTTCACCTAACATAGGCACTTTGCTGGGTGACGCCACTTTCTGGCTCGTCTTGTCTGCGTCTGGGCGCCCTTTATGTGGTTCCACATCGCTGCCAATGCGGTGATGGTGTTGACTGCTTCGGACACCATGGCTTATCCTGCAGTAAAAGCGCAGGCCGGATAGCACGGCATGCCAGCATTAATGATATTATCCGCCGCGCTCTTATCACTGTCGGAGTGTCAGCTGTTTTTAGAACCGAATGGCTTGACACGCGACGATGGGAAGAGATCAGACCGAATGACCGTAATGACTTGGAAGGTAGGTAGGCCTTTGGTGTGGGATGCAAATTGTGTCGACACCCTTTCACCATCCCATCTTCCAAGTACGGTGAACTGTGCAAGTGCGGAAAACCTCAAACGGCGCAAATACTCTAATCTCATTGGAACTTTGAGCCGTTTGGGATTGAAACAAAAGGGCCATGGGGTCCGAGTGCACACCTACTATTTCGAGAGATTGCTAAGTGTTTAGTCGACTCATCACGTGACCTGAGGGCTGGGCTATTTTTTGGCCAAAGAATCAGCATCGCCATACAACGTGGCAATGTTGTCAGCCTTTTGGGCACGTTTCCTGTTGACAGCGACGCGGTTAAATTTTTGATGCCCTCTAATTATTTCCATTCCTACTTTATAGACTTGTACATAATTTCATTTTTAAACTTTTTGAATAGTGATGTTTCCTGGGTAAAAAAAAATGATTCTTTGAGTCCGTCATTCAGATTATAGAAAAATATTGGATACGTATATTTTGTTTTATCAAATCAATAAAAAATGACAAATATAAAAGGCATCAAAGATCAGGAGTGGTGGCTGGTGACGTCACTGCTCGTAAAGTGTAGCGTGCAGTGACGTCACAAGTTGTCAACGCACTGTGTAGTCTTAATTTTTTGTATATATATATGTATATAGTATTTTTTGAAAATCTGTCTTACAGACTAATTAGTTTTTTTATATATGTCAATATTAGCCAAAATTAATAAACATCATACAAGAGCAAATAAAATTTTATAATATGTTTACAGAGAGAGGAAGTGTACTAGTTATTATTATTTTTTTTTCTTTTTATTATTTTATAAACCAGCGCTTGGCCGCAATCCCGCCTGATGGTAAGCAGTGACGCAATCGTTGATGGTAAAGCGCACTAGTTTATTAAGAGCCTATTCACTCTAGCCTTGAAGACACTCAAATTGTAGTCCGACAGAAACACCGCCGCCGGCAGATTGTTCCAGTCCCTCGATGTACGTGGTATAAAGGAGGAGGCGAAACGCTTCGTCCGGATCGTAGAGGTGTTAATAACATAAGGGTGGAAACTCGCCGTACGACGGGTCGTCCGATGGTGGAACGGAGATGGGGGAATTAAATCATGCAATTCCCTCGCACACTCTCCAAAATGTATCCTATAGAACACCGAAAGGCTGGCTAATCGGTCTACTTTATCCAACCACACCCATCTTCTTCATCAGCCTATGGATGTCCACTGCTGGACAAAGGCCTCCCCCAAGGCTTTCCACGCTGACCGGTCTTGTGCTGCCCGCTTCCATCGGTTTCCCGTGATCACACCCATACCGATTTTCAATTTAACTATTTTTAGTAAGTATAACTTTTTTAATTTTACTATCCTGCAATAGTTCTACACCAACCACGGATTATTCTTGGGTGCACTTGCATACAACTTTAAAATTTGTTCGATTTCTATTAAATCGGTTCATCCTTCTCCGCGAGGGGAGAGTGCGGTGTCACTTTGTGCATTTGTGAACGCGCCTTAGAATTCGTGGCGCCACCAGTACTATGTTTAGATAAGAATTTATAAGTTAACCACGTACGCACCCTTGCTAAGTGGTAAAGTCTTGCCATTTAACAAGGGTAAAGGACAAGGGCGTAACAAGCTTTGACGAAAAGTTTCATAAGTTGTATACGAATTAAGACAATAACGGCACACGGATAACGGACTACATTTTAAGTTTAGTTTGTGCTAGAATACCTATTTTTAAATTACAACACGTGTTTGGAATTTGTTATATTATTAATTGCTAGTTTGAGTTAAACATTTCAATAAGAAAAAAATACCTTATGGAGAAGAACATTGTTAAATCGTAAGATGTTTCAGAGGCATCTAGTTTCTGGTTCATAAATTACAATTTCATTCCGTTTTACCATCGATCCCTTATACATTAGAGTCTCGAAAAAACTCTTATCAAAAATGGCGACAAGTATTAAGCAGTCTAAAGTGCTCAAAAGTGTCGTACGGAGGACGGGTCTGAGCAGTTGTGTTGCGATGTGTGCCGGGTACGATGCGCCTAATGATGATGAGTGTTGGGACTTTGGTCATGGAGGGTCTTCAGATCAATCTCCCTTTGGTGCAGCATCGTTGGTCGTGTTGTTGGGTTTAACATTACATTACCTCGCTCAACTGCCGTCTTCCTTCCTATTCGCTCAGTTTTTACGAGTGAATAGGCTCTTAATAAACTAGCGCGCTTTACCATCAACGATCGCATCACTGCTTACCATCAGGCGGGATTGCGGTCAAGCGCTAGTTTATAATTATAAAAAAAAAATTGTTTAAAATCAGCCTTAAGTGCAGTGTATTAAGTTCTTATCACAAAGTAGTACAAAAAGCCATTATTTTTTACGACCGAGTCCATGGTATATCAAAAATCAAACCAAATTCAACCTTACACGCATGCATTAAAGTCAGAATTATAAAGTAAGTACTAAATGAAAGAAGCACTCAAGTGCTGTGTTCTGCGCCTTTTCAGTTCAACCATTTTTTTTACGCAGATTGTGAATCTAGTGTATAAGTGATCGATGCGTTTTACACAAATTCCGTTTTTCAGAAATTAAATCGTATTATTTCATATAATCTTGCGCCAGCGAGACGACATCAAAGTGCACCGTAGCCCCATGCCTCCGCAGTGCTACGGCGAATCTCACACTATGCTACGGCGTAGCACACTTGGCGAGTGAAAGATACAAACAATAAAATTTCTCGTAACTCTGAAATCTGTCCGATTTTAATACCATTTAACTAAACATTGGACTAGTAGTTTTAATAGAAAATATTTAAATGATCCTCTACTTCATTCCTCTATTTAACTTTGATCTTCTAATTCATTTTCATCTGCGTAGCCTTTTCCCGACTTATATGGAGGGGTCGATTCAGTTCAGCCAGTCTAATCGGATCCATATTATACATGTAGCGTCTGCCTATTTGACCTACATAAACCCTTTGGGGGTTGGGTACAATAATTGGGTGACATGATATCCTTTGATGAGCCTGGTTGTCTGACTTTCGAGGTTCTGAGTACCCGTAATGCCCGTCAAATATGTAGGAAGGACAACCAAGACCAACAATTCAGCCTGCTTTCCGAGACAGGGAGGTGTCTCGGTATGTTGTTGAATTAAATATTAGCCACTTTATTCATAAATGATGTTTAAAGTTAACTAGTGATTAGCGATTCTTTCATCATCATTATCATTATCAATCTTTTTATCGTCCCATTGCTGGGCATAGGTCTCTTGTCATACAGAGAAGGATTGAGCGTAATCACCACGCTTGCTCAATGTGGGTTGGCGATTCAGACTCAAGTCCAGGTTTCCCTTCATCTTCTGTCATTGGTGTCCAAGCTATACTTAGAAAGTACATATAACTTTAGAAAGGTACATTGGTACTTGCCTGACCTGGAATCGAACCGGCGCACTCATACTTGAGAGGCTGGTGTTTTAATCACTAGGCCACCACGACTGATGCATGGGCGATTCTTTAACCATACATTGTAGACGTTTGCGCATCACTTATTTTTAATCATTGTTTATGAATAAACCCCTTAAACACTGGCGTGTTCATTCATTATTATGAATAAGTGGGTAGATGTCCAAAAAAATAGGCTTTGTTAAACATTTGTAAATTTGTCAATAAAAATACCTTTTCTATATGATATTAAGTTGTTCACAATTATCCCAAACAGGAATTATTAGATGTTTACAAAAATAGGGACTTCATTGTTGCTTAATATAGTATTTTTATGGAATAAAATAAGGTTTGATTAAACACGTTTTCAAATACAGGAGAAATTTAAAAAATCTAAATAAAAAAAAAATCATTTACTAGCTGTTGCCCGCGACTCCGTCCGCGTGGACTTCAGTTTACAGCGCGCGGTAGTTCCCGTTTCCCTGGGAATATCCATTCCGAAAAAAATTATAAAATCTCAGTTGATATAAAATAAGCGCCTGTTAAAATAATGCGAGCAATATGTACGACCACGTCTGCTCCCGTTTTAATACATTTTTTGTTACTGCTCTGCTCCTAATAGTCATAGCGAGATGTTATACAGCCTATGTCCTTTCTCAGGCTCTAGACTATCTGTGTACCAAATTTCATTACAATCGGTTCAATGGTTTTGGAGTGAAAGCCGGACAGACAGACATACTTTCGCATTTATAATATTAATAGTAAGTAATTAGCATAGATGAAGTACAGTAACAGGTTACACAAACATACCCGCTAAATTTAAATACTCTTTTGACGTCTGTAATAAGAAAAACACAAAACTTCTGGTCACAACAATGATTGAGAAGTCATCTTTTTTTCACAATTCAGTATATTTAACTTATGATTTCTAATGAAATCGTCAGTAACAGCTAGTTTGTTACATTGTCCCCTTCCACCAACTTACTTTGCTGGCATTCAAACAATATTTTGATGCTCATCTGTTGTTTAATGTCAAAATTATGAACGGCGTAGGTTTATCTCCCCGCATCACCCATCACGATCGGCTAACTGTCAACTATCTGTAAAGCCACGCATTTTATGCATGAGTAAGTTATAATATTAACCCAAAATTTTCAAAGAACACGTTTTCCATACAAAAGGGCGCGAGGGCGATCAGTACCCGGTCGTAAATTAGGGATTAGTATAGAATTTGAAAAAAAGTTCCACGTATTATATTGTGGTAATAAAATATCCCTTTACTACGTTAAGGATTATAAGAAAAGCTTAGACGAATTTCTGAAACAGACATATGGAATAAAAGATCTGCAGTATGGTTTAAATCTGCGGGGGAATTGAGTAACACACTATCAGCAGGAATGGTTTACATTTCGACAGTTCAACATCATTCATTGTGTTGCTTATATTGTTGAGCTGACACATTTTAAAACATATGCAGTAATGGATTTGCAATATGCTTCAAAATCTATTGTCTTCTATAGTTGTTGCAAGTCACAAACGCGCGTCATGTGGTTTTTATGATCATTGATATAAGATTTAAATTAGAATAATTGGGGCGCGCTCAAGAAATGCATAGGCTATACCAATAAACGTTGGTCTGTTCCGCGAAGGTGTGTCACTACTTGTGTTACGCATGGATGACGACCATTTTCCAAGAGAGGGCGTTAACTTTTACTTACATTTGAATAAGTGTTCTGTTTACTTGTCAGAATAATTACGAGGGGGATAAGTTTGAGCATATACCACCGCATTAAGCTGTCAAGAATTAAGGACTAGATTAGAATCCAATCCTTCACTTAGCGCAGAAAGCTTGAAAACTTTCTCTAACTCTAACTCCTATCCAACTGTTTTAAACTAGGTAATATATTTACAAGAAATTTAAAATCAATAAGGGTTAAGATTGGCTGCACCACTATATTGTAAACGAGGTTTAAATAAGCAATATAGATCCAATATTGAACCTCAAATATTAGGACGACGGTATCCTCAATCAATTAAGGTTTGCTTAAATTATTGTAAAGTAAAGACGATGTTAGACACGTACCTACAGTGTACTTTTTATTTAAAATACGACTTTATATTATAATATGTATTAGGAAATTACATACCAATACGATTTGTAATTTCCTAATTTTGTGACTTGTTGAATTCGTATAATTGTGACGTGTCGTATTCGTATGATTTTGATGTGTCGTATTTGTATAATTGCGATTAGTCGTATTTGTGTAATTGTGACGTGTCGTAATCGTATAATTTTGACGTGTCGTAATTGTATAATTGTGACCTGTCGTTTTTGTATAATTGTGATGTGTCGTATTTGTATAATTGCGTTGTGTCTTATTCGTATAATTGTGACGTGTCGTATTCGTATAATTGTGACGTATAGTATGCGCATAATTAATATATACGTCATAGAATACTGGTTTAAATTATTTATTTACGAGATTTACTCTAGTGTTTTAAAAACTGCACTCTCCCTATTATTATCATTCCTATACTGTTCTATGTTACGGGTTAGACTATTCAAGTCCTTCAAGTGAACTATTGTGCGTGGCCTAGGGCGGCCGTCGAAAAACATTGTTATCGTATAACATAATGTTGAAATCTAGGAATTTTTGTTCGTGAAACAGCAAAAGAGCTTTTGTTGAAAAAGACTGCGCATACTTTTTATTTATTTTTGTTTAGGAAATACAATCAGCCGCCGACAACCTCTCCGTGTTTTTTTTTTTCATACTTTTGCTGCAAACGTTGTAAATGTCCATTATTTTTAAAAGAGTAACCGTCGCAATTCTTGTCGGCTTTTCTCTAAAGCAAACGACCTATTGGAAGAGTGCACTTTTTTGACATTTCATAAATACCCAAGTACATATATTTATATAAAATAAAATATTTTAATTGAATTGAATCCGTGTGTATATGGACTGAATACACAGGTTTCCAAGGGGCTCATTTTTTGCCACGACGGAGGGTGCAAATGGAAACTATAATCACTTATATTACATTTATTATAGTTAAGATTACATGGTAACTCCTAAATCTACTTATCCTAAGTGTGAATGCGTCCGAGGTTAGGACGACACTCCTACATTCTACTATCGTATATTATGTTTTTGCATCTGTCGAGATTCCTCCATGTGTAGGTTTTATCGAGGTCACATCTAATGAGGTGACTGATGATTTAGCGATTCGCTGCTGGACAGCGGCGACACGAGCCATTGTGATGTTGTAATACTCCGTACAGCTTCCGTTGCATGAAAATAGGTATAATATCCTGATTCAGCTGATTTGGGCCTCGTGACACTGTGCTGGTCACGGTGTGGGGACATGTGTTGGTACCGATACGTAACACGCGCCTCTTGGACAGTACTGCAATACATTATGTACCTACAACTTAAGTAACTGTTTCTTGTTTCTCTGTTCTTAGATATTTTAACATTATAAGTCACAGACGCTTAGTACATGTGGGCTACACCAATGTAAATAATCACGCATTCCACTACAAGTAGTCCGTTCTGAACTATATATTTCTAATACAAATGGGAGCTCGGTAAAACAATGAAAAAGCGAAAATTTGTTTGTTACAAAATAGAACATGGAACCCTAATAATCTTTACCATATAAAATAACAATTTTATGAGCTTGTATTGAATGAAAAAATGTATTGTGTGTAAAAGAAAAATATAGTCACAACTTCGTATGTAAATCTTTTCTTCCACTTGAACAAATTTGCCTATTTCCGACTGTGAAAGATAGTATCCTATCCAAATGGTTCCAATGTATTCTCGAAACTCTCTCGACATTGGTTTAACTAAGAATTTTTCGATGAAATCGAAGACTGTATGTTGACAGTTTGATGTTATTCCATTTATTGGAAGTGAGTTCCTACGCCGAGCGATTCCCTATTTGACCTCTACAGTCAACGGATTGTGGAGGTCAGATAGATTGACTCATTATTAATGAACTGGGTAGTAAACGGTTAGGTTGGTTGTTAGAGCTAGTACGAAATAGCGCGGGTGAAATACATAAAATATAACTTCAAACAACATATCTGAAGGACAATTCTCACAATTTGAAACGTTGAAAATCTTATTGCAGCCTAGCCTTAAAATTAGTAGAATGGGTAATTCTACTTAAACTTCCCTTGAGTGCCACAAATGACACAGTATGCACAATGTATTCAATGGGAGTGTATTACTGCAGCTTACAATTACAAAATCTATACTAATAATAAATCTGCTGAAGTGTAAATTCTGTACATTGAAAATGTCACAAATATAAATGGCAGGGGGTATTATTAGACCGACACCGAAACTAAAAGTGTGATTTAAAAAAAAAATGTCTGTCTGTCTATTTGTTCAAGCGTCACGCACAATTTTTTTTTTTTTTTTTTTTTAATAACTATAAACTAGCGCTTGACCGCAATCCCGCCTGATGGTAAGCAGTGATGCGATCGTTGATGGTAAAGCGCGCTAGTTTATTAAACCCATTCACTTAAAAAACTGAGTGAATAGGAAGGAAGACGGCAGTTGAGCGAGGTGGTGCAATGTTAAACCCAACAACACGGCGAATGATGCTGCGCCAGAGGGAGATTGATGTGGAGACCCTCCACGACCAAACTCCCAACACAACAACACTTAGCGCACCGTCCTCCGTACGGCTTCGCCAGACATAATGCCGGAACACGACGAATCGCTTGGCGGCAAGACTTTGTCTGGTGGGTGGTAACTTCTGCCGGCAGCCGATGTGGCTTACCACCGAGAAACTACCGGTTCGTTTACGATAAAACTTGGTTCAATTATTCTTTAATATCCTGGGTACCAAACTTTATCCCGGAAAAGTATATTTATGTATATGGAGGCATGAGGAACAGGGAGTAAAGTTCACTCATGCTCCATAGACGATCCTCCGAACAGGTGTTGAGTCAATAAACATATTAAATTCACTCGTTCGATATACTCAGAAATCTATCTGACTTTATTGCTACTTAGCAAGTTTAATTCTAAACACCGGTTTCCTTCCAAATTGTTCGGTTGTTGATGTTTGCCCATTACAGATAATGAACTACGGGGCAATTTACGTAAATTTAAGAATTTTTATAGTCTGGGGGCCAGTTTTCTTAAGAACAGTTTGATCGCTGTCTGAGTCTGTCCTAAATATACCTACCTCTTATATTTTGTTAATGTCGTGACATTTGTATAACACTGGAATGAGATTATAGACTAGATTTTGAAGGTCTTAAGTTACAAGAATTGGCAATCCGTTCTTAGTTTCAATGTTTCAAACATCTATTTTCAGTACATTCTTGCTGTCGAAAACTTGTGTTTTCATTGATTGTCATCGTTGAGATTAGGTAGCGACGAGATTTTGAACAAATAATAATAAAATGATTAGCGATTCTCGTAACTGTGTTTATTTCGTTGTCGTTTTATTTAGAAATGTTCCAAATTTAGTTTAATTGTTACTAAGGAGTTACAATTTTAAGTGGCTGTCTTCAGTTGTATTTATACTAACCTAATTAATGAGTAAAAGTCATATACTAAGATAGATTTCTTCCATCGATCTATTTAAAAAATGAAACGATTTGTTTTATTGTTGATCCATACGCTTTCCTAAGATATAAAACCGTTTGCATCTTAAAGATTATTGTGAGTTGCCTTACACTAAAGAAATAAAATAAAAATAGCCGCGTAGTCGCGGGCTTGTTTTTTATATAATTTTATATATATTCATCCCCCTGACAACTCCCCTCCCATTTATAGGCAGAAAAATATTGTTTTGTTGCTTATCTGTTGTTCAACGACAAAATTATGGATAGGCGTGGGTTTATTTTCCCGTGTCGCCCATCTCGACCCGCTGAGTATCAAATGCCGCAGTAAATCCGCGCTTTTTATGCATGAGTAATTTGGGTTACTAACGCAAAGGGATTGAAAATTCTTATATGAAGCCTAGCATACGTGTCCGTCATATTTTTCTTTCTCAAAATGGCGACTAATCATCAAATCAGTTTGTAAAGATAGATGTCTTGTGTTCAACTTTGAACGCTAATATCTGAATAATACGTGATACTTTACCTGTTTATGTATTCTGTTTGTATAACTGTTTGTTTAACTGTCTTCGCATTGTACTAAAACATTTACAAACACGAAATGAAATAATTCTTGACGTTCCGTGAATTCCGCCTCGTTGATTCTTATCTATTTTCTTGTGCCAACCGAAGTTATTCTCAGTTCTGTAAAAGTGTGTCCCTATTTAAGTTTTAATGAAATTTGTCTTAGTTTTCCGTTTACTTGCCAGAACAACTAGGACTGGAATTAGTTTAGTATTTACCACCTCTTTTAGTGCCCCTATTAAGAATTTGAAATTGATTGAAAAATAATAGTCCTAAACTTTGAACAGAATGATTGCGAAAACCGTTCCTTGGAATTCAGGCCGACTCCTTTCAAATAGTTACAAACGAATTGAAATGTTTTCATATATTTTTATTTAAAAAAACTTTGCCGCACACTAGCAATTACTTCTGTATTGTGGGCACGTTTACAAACATTTAAATTCGCCTACCTACACAAACATCCAGACCAGGAATAACTTACCTGCAGGTATCTATAGGTATCTAGGTTTCTTGCCAATTCTCCTCTATATAAAAAGATCAATTGGAACATCGCGCCTAGCTTCTGAAGATTAGTAAGTGCCCATGCAGGCTCATGGAAAATAAAATATTTTTGATAGAATTCAATCCATGTAACCGCGTCCGAAGGCAAAATCAGTAGGTACCCATGATTGACGGCGTATGACTCTTGGAGAGGAATGCAATACATTACGTAACTGAGTAGGTAACTATTTCTTGATTCATCTGGTTAGAAGATTATTAACATTCTAAGTCATCGTGGCTTGGATATATTTACATGCCACGTGTGAGCTTTTCTTAGGCCAAAAGTTTTGTTGTACGATGGTAAGCGGAACAACGCTGTGCATAATTAATGAGTTGCTTAACTCAAATTTATTCACTGAAGTAAAATTAGTACATTCTTAATGACATAATTTCAGATAAAAATGAGAGCGTCTAAAACTACCTCATTGTAATATTTTATTAAACTCTAAAACGTACATATACTTAGAAAGTACATACATATAACTTAGAAAAGCTACATTGGTACTTGCCTGACCTGGCATCGAACCCGTACACTCATATTTGAGAGGCTGCTGTTTCAACTACTAGGCCACCACGACTGATTAAAAGGTGAAGGAATAAATCTTGAGGAAACCTGGACTATCGCCAATCCGCGTTGAGCAAGCGTGGTGATTACGCTGAATCCTTCCCTGTATGAGAGGAGGCCTGTATCCAGCAGTGGGACGATAAAAAGGTTGATTATTTTTTATTTGGTGTATTTGAAATAAATGCTTTGATGATGATGGTGAAAACGTATACGATTAAACGTATGTGTGTGAATTCGGAATGATTCCCCATTACGTTGCGATTAGCTTCCAGTTTAATGGGATGAAGCTAAATACCAATATTTAACAAGGAACGATCCCGGTCTGTCCCCCATAAACCAGGAATTGGTAATAATACTATGGGCTACGAAAGTTAGAGCTTAATTCACTTGGATGTGTAATAAAATTTTCATTTATTCGGGGGACGGAATATTTTCTTTTCGAAAGCTAGAGGTATATACTAACAGACTTCGAAAACTTTATGTAGTGAGTCTGAACTTATTTATGAATTGGTTTTAAAGACACTTTTAAGTCTGAGAACTGAGACGCTTCAAAACCAACATACTTCATGTTCTCCATCTGCAATCCAATCTGTCCAAGTCACCAAATTTTGTAATCCATAGTGAAGTTAAAAACATGTACTATTTTTGGGTGATATTAGTCTCCCGGTCCTATGCACATACGCCAGTATACTCGTTTAATCTGTCTAATTTTGTTAATGCATTTTTAACTCTATCGCTAATGCGTTAAACATGCGTTCAAATCAAGGTTGATTGAAAAAAAAAAAAAACAGTATTGGGTAGCTTGAGCTGAATCTGTAGTCAAAATTAAAATAAATAATCAACATGAAATGTAATTTAGAGCGGTTACTTCAATAATTTGAATGATTTTGTAATTTTGACAGTTATTTCATACAAAACATTCAAACGTAAATTCAACAAGGAAACAATTTTTTGTTATGAATTATAAACTAGCGCTTGACCACAATCCCGCCTAATAGTAAGCAGTGACGCAATCGTTGATGGTAAAGCGCACTAGTTAATTAAGAGCCAATTTACTCTAGCTTTGAAGACGATGTACGAGGTATAAAGGAGGAGGCGAAACGCTTCGTCTGGATCATAGTGGTGTTAACAACGTAAGGGAGGAACATTTATAACCTGGATTAACACATAGCAAATTTTAAATCCAGTCGATCGATTCTGGAAAAATCAGAAATCAAAATGAAATGAAGTGAGCTAAGAGCGAGCTGTCAATGTGTCAATCTCTAGCATTCATTGGAATGACAGCTCATGTCACATTAATTTTCACAGCGAAATGGTCACAGAATCGCAATACAGGTAGTATGTACGTTCTCGTGGGATATTTTCTGACACCAAGGAGGGCGAGGCAGCGGCCAAATTTTTATTATAATAATATAACTCCATTTTGGAATTAAAACATCCATAATTTGAAAACAAGCTTGAGCGTAAAATACTAATGTTAGTAATCTAAAGCAAAGATGAATTCAAGGAAAGACCACCTTTTTTTTAAAAAAAAAAAGTAAAGACGGCCTAACAATTCCTTACAAGGAGAGCAGTCCAGGTTATTAAAAGGGAGAAAGTATTGTAGCGATACCTGCAAACTCCACATGCGAACGTGTCATAGGTACTGATCTTAAAATTAATCTTGCATTTCGCAAGCAGAGTTTAGCGTGCATATAGTATACTAGCTGCGCCACACGGTTTCTAAAGCCTGCCTGGATTAATGGGCTATCCAACGCAAAAAGAATTTTTCAAATCGGACCAGTAGTTCCTGAAATTAGCACGTTCAAACAAACAAACTCTTCAGCTTTATATATTAGTATAGTTATACAGCTTCCCAACATCAAGAGTTCGGTAAGTGCCTGGCAGACACAACACCCATCTAGTCGGAGGATCTTTTTTTTCTATGGAAGATGAGTGTGAGAACTTATACACCCTGTTATGTATACGAATATGATATCTGTAAAGTATATAGCGCCACGCTACGGCTATCAGAAAGACTAAACCAAAACAGAATAAAGTAACTCAGTTGGGAAAACGTGCATTTTTATCTCTATTAACATAACACGATAATGAAACCTTCATCCTTCATCATTAATTCATCCCTTATGACAACTTTACCTTTTGACCGCTGTCTGCAGCTATATAGGATCATTTATTTTCACATCAACTTATTTTTTTCTATTAAACGTAATATTTTTCAACTTTGGAGTGTTGTGACGTGTGCGTTGGGACCTGCTTAGTAGTCTCGACACGAACCTTTTTTCGTTAATATTTCCTCGCAGTCATATGAATGCTAATAAAATAACAGAACGCAAAAAGCAAATGAAAATGTTTTTCTTGTTTTTTTAATAATCTCAGACTGAATACGTGCAAGCGCCTTCAAAGTACAAAATTGTATTTATTTTGTTTCAGAAAATCATGAAGAGTTCTGACTGAGCATGTGAACGATAGAAGATGTTCTACGACAGTGAAAAAGCTTTGGAATATAACTATTCGTGCAGTAACTGCTACAATGAGTCGTATTATAATCATAATAATACTTATAAAGACGAGCTCATTTGTATTTTGCATACCGACGAGGATATTACTACGGGCATTTTCAAAGTATTTGTGTACTTGATGTACATTGCAGTGTTTGTGGCTGCTTTGGTAGGTAACGGGCTTGTGTGTGCTGTGGTTCACACAACGCCAAGAATGAAGACAGTGACGAACTACTTTATAGTGAACCTAGCAGTGGGAGACATTCTGATGACACTTTTCTGTGTGCCGTTTTCATTTGTTTCCATGTTGTTACTGCAGTACTGGCCTTTTGGTGCATTTATGTGCAAGGCTGTGAACTTTTCGCAAGCGGTATCGGTGCTAGTCAGTGCTTACACTCTGCTCGCGATATCGATAGACCGGTACATCATTATTATGCATCCATTGAAGCCGCGGCTCGGCAAGACGTCTGCAAAGCTGGTTGTGTTTGCTGTTTGGAGCGGAGCGTTCATCACCGCAGCGCCCATTCCAATCGTGTCGACACTGCAGAGGCCCTCACTCTGGCACCGAGCATGTGAAGTGTATATATCATATTGGCTAACCATAACTGTACAGACGACAGCACATCAAGCTACTACAATCTGTCAGATTTCTTTATTAGATTTTCAACTTTACCCCTATAGCATTAAGGTTCAAGGTTGAATGGGTATATTTGGCAGTTTTGTGTAGCTTGACCTGCTGTCGTCCGTACATTAAGTATTATATTATTTTTGTTGGGCGAAGTTTCCACATTAAGAACACCAATAAATGCCCTCACTTTACGAATTTGCAGAGCAATGACGTGCAGGCTGTTAATTAAACAAAAGCTTGACTTAAACGATGAGTATGTAGTTCAACTCAGATTCGTACAGGATTGATGCGTTAGGCTGTATACACTCCGAGTTCCGCTTAATAAACATTGTCAAATATTGAATACTCGCTGTTCTACATTTTATTACTGTTTCTTTCCTATCATATATCAAATGTAAAAGTAGAGTGTTACTAGGATCTTTTGGATGACATTGCTAGAAGGGTGTTGATGGTAAACATTTGTGTATTTGTGAAATTGGATGGATGGCAGATATACTCTTATCTAGGCAACGCACCAAAAGAATCTTTTACCAACGATTTTGATGACAGAATATATTTCTTTAATTTTATATAAAAAACCTATATGTTATGTTATAAAGAGACATTTGTGGTGAGCAATGGGCCAGTCCGGAGCAGAGCCGACAGTACACCTATGCACTGTTGGTGCTTCAGTTCGTGCTTCCACTCAGTGCATTGGTGTGCACATATGCACGGATAGCGCACACCGTGTGGGGCGGGCGCCCGCCCGGGGAGGCACAGGATGCACGAGACACACGTATGCAACATTCCAAACGAAAGGTTTGTAAAATAATACGTTTTTTTTACTTACTTTACTTCTGTATTGATATGTGCATAACGTAGCAGTGCGTAACTAGCACTGATATATTTATATTATTAACCATGTGTAGTGTATACTTTCTGATTTTCCTTCATAAATAAAATATCACTTTACGGTGAATTTTAATAAGTTCTTCACCATGAATTTTCATGAATACATACATATATAAATTTTCGCAATCGACAACTTCCGTGGCATAGCGGTAGCGAACACGGCCGCTGCGCAAGGAGGTGCGGGTTCGATCCCGGCACAGTGCAAATATTTGTATGCATGAATATGAATATTTGCATTGGTCTAGTCGTGCCTCGGAAAGCACGTTAAGCCGTTGGTCCCGGTTGCTATACGAACATCTAGTGGCAGTCGTTACGGGTTGTTGGAGCCCTCAAAAGTCTAGCAATTGGTTTAACTGCATTGCTTAGATATCGCCTTCGGGTTGTGGAGGTCAGACGGCAATCGCTTCACGGAAAATATAGAAGTTTAGCCAAAATCAGTAGTTAGACTGGTAAAGCGGACCCCAGACTCCAAAGCTGAAA
The DNA here is from genome assembly GCA_037179545.1 of Sesamia inferens. NCBI lineage: Eukaryota > Metazoa > Arthropoda > Insecta > Lepidoptera > Noctuidae > Sesamia > Sesamia inferens. The sequence continues at coordinate 20,372,395 of CM073927.1, read as the reverse complement.
AGCTACGGATGCGACTGGGATTAACGCTGAGATGATGATGATAAAGTTTCGCAATCAATGTTACTTTACTCATAATGTGAGTATTTGTAAAAAATCTAGCCATTTATTTTAATTGGTTAGAGTAGGCAATTAAAATAAAGAATTCGTTCAATAAAATTTTTCTTATTGACTATGATGAAGTGAAAAGAAAAAAGCAAAACAGACACAGGGTTGTGTGGTGTTACACATGTGGTTAGAATAATAAATGAGAACATGAGAGGATCTGAAAGTGATAACGATACCTGAAAACTCGTGCGGAAATTAATCGACATGGAATTGGCATGTGATGCGGAGAAATGGGTGAAATGTAAGGAAACTTTTGAGTATGAATGCCGATAGCTCTGCAGGAGGCAAACCAGAGCAGCGATGACATAGCGCTATCGGCCGCGACTTATAAAGGTTTGATCCCCCGTAGGTGCATTACTTTGTGTAAATTATCTCATCACCATTGCTGTCAAAATGATGAAGGAAAACATCGCGACGAAACCAGCATGTCCTAGAGGCAAAAAAAAAAAATTGAATACATGTGACATCTGCCAACCGCACTGGGCCCGCGTGATAGATTAAGGTTCACTCTCTTTCACCGAGACGGGGCCTGTGTCTCAGGATTAGGAACGGTAGAGGCTGATTATGTATGCAGGAGAAAACCAAAGAAATAATACGATTGTGTGGAAGATGGTGTTGTTAGAAAGGGGATCTCTATCGAGATGACGAGGTGACGACTAACAGAGGGTTATGGGAAAAAAAAACAAGTTGGTCACAACCCAAAATAAACTTGTACTTATAACGGACGGAAAACATATTTAATTTGAGAAATGACACTCATTTTCTCGGTGGTAGGCCGGCAGAAGTTACTACCCACCAGACAAAGTCTTGCCGCCAAGCGGTTTGTCGTGTTCCGGCATAATGTCTGGTGAAGCCGTACGGAGGACGGGTCTGAGCAGTTGTGTTGCGATTTGTGCCCGGTACGATGCGCCAAATGTTGTTGTGTTGGGAGTTTGGTCGTGAAGGGTCTTCAGATCAATCTCCCTTTGGCGCAGCATCGTTGGCCGTGTTGTTGGGTTTAACATTGCATCACCTCGCTCAACTGCCGTCTTCCTTCCTATTCGCTCAGTTTTTCTGAGTAAATAGACTCTTAATAAACTAGCGCGCTTTACCATCAACGATCGCATAACTGCTTACCATCAGGCGGGGTTGCGGTCAAGCGCTAGTTTATAACTATTATTATAAAAATAGTTCACGTGGTTTTTATACTAGTCATCACTTATGTTCATTCATTAACTCTGAATGAGTCTGTGTGAATTTTTAGTTCATCTAAACTCACTATATTGTTTTCTGCAGTGTGGCCTTAATGTGGACCACGTATTCCTTACAATTTATATTATGTACAAAATATTATTACTGAACTGAGATGTAACAGGAATTCTCATGTTATAGGACGTCACTAAATAAAAACTAAAAATCTCCCTTTCCTTTTTTCCACTGAACACGACTTTGTGCTGCCATGCCAAAACGAGAAATTCCCAATCTGGCTTGTGGGTGTAGATTCAAAAAATCCTCTCTAAATATATCCCTATAATCTCTACAAATTTACATAATCTTAAAAAGCATGTAACCTTCACTAGTCTGGCATATGTGATAATGAAATGATAATTTATTGCTGTAAGTTGAACTTTAAGTTATCAATGTTTCAGTCGTTTTTTAAACAAGGTGATGCGAAAGAGTTGTTCAGAACGAAACACCGCATGCGGGTTGGTGACCGTAAGTTATTTGCGTTGGTGACTTTCATTTGCGAATAGGCGCCAGCTCAGACATAGAATTCCGTTTGAATATGTGCCGATATTTTGACAAACGACCACGTCGCCGCTCAGTCATAAAAGTGTAATCAATTTGTCATTATCACTGGAGATAAATGAATTGAAATGACCCAATTTTACGAGTCGATGTGAGATTATCTTTTAATCTCATGTTATTTAAATGGAAAACGTCTGGTATATAGTATTCGAATATATTTTTTTAATGAAATGTCGTGTAAAGTAACACCTATAGTAGTATACCTAACTCATAATAATAAACAACACCGCAACCTTACTATGTAAGCACAGTCACGAGAATAAAAGTAATTAATATACAGAGGTCGGCAATCATATCTCATTTGGGGATGATTCTTTCTACTAATGAGGGAAGAGGATAAGGAATGAGGGATAATTAAGAATTTTCGACAATTGGTCCATATAAAATCTAACGGTTGTCAATTTTAATTCACGAATAAAAAATATCTGTCTGTTGTAAATTCAACCTTAACATAAATAATATACAATGAAATCTCGATAATCGAACTTCGTTAAGGTGTAATCCTCAGTAAGACGATAAAAAATTGCTATTTCCTTCCACTCTATCCCCTTTAAACGCGGTATGAATTATTTAGCCTTTGTAACTCGGACAAGATATATTATTACATTGCTTGTATTTTGTACATGTGCAGTGAATACATTCATCCAAACTTTTAATAATATACATCTGGTTATCTAATGTTTGTGCTTGCTGCTGAAAACATGGTTATAATAGAACAGTACTTATTAATTTAAACGTTTAGAACACAAAAATTGTAAATAAAAAGGGAAGTAAGAATAGAAAAATACAAGGGACAAAGGATTATTTAACTGTTAACTAGCAACATAATGAGGACTAGACGGAAAGTAACGATTAGATTATATATATTATTGTAGTTGTTTGTACTATTAAGTTAACAAAATTCCTGTTTCAATAATATTATGTAGGTACAATAAAACTAACCGAATTTGTATTACTAACACTCTACAGTTCGAAAAATATAGCAACTTAATCCTTTAATCTCGAAATTTTGTGAAGCAGGAAACCCATTAAATTGAAATTTAATTTTCAAATTCGATTTATCGAGATTCCACTGTATTTAAATGAATACTCATTTACTTTTAAATAAGTAATTATTGACACTGGAAGAAGAACAAATATCAGAGTTACAAAAAAAAAAAAATGTTAACTATTGACATTTCAATTTTTAAACATTTTTTTTTAATAATTATTAACTAGCGCTTGACCGCAATCTCGTCTGATGGTAAGCAGTGATGCGATCGTTGATGGTAAAGCGCGCTAGTTTATTAAGAGCCTATTCACTCAGAAAAACTGAGCGTATAGGAAGGACGACGGCAGTTGAGCGAAGTGATGCATTGTTAAACCCAATAACACGACCAATGATGCTGCGTCAGGAGGAGGGAGATTGATCTGAAGACCCTCTACGACCAAACTCCCAACACAACAACATTTGGCGCATCGTACCCGGCACACATCGCAACACAACTGCTCAGACCCGTCCTCCGTACGGCATCACCAGACATCATGCCGGAACACGACAAATCGCTTGGCGGCAAGGCTTTGTTTGGTGGGTGGTAACTTCTGCCGGCGGCCGATGGGCTACCACCGTGAAAATCACGTTCAGATATTAATGCTTCAGGTGCAATGTCACATATTCAATGTAACATTCGAAACATTATTCTGTCAGGTTTATATGCTTTGATTATTATAAAGTGATGTCAGATATTTTCGATCACAACAAGGTATGACATTCTTCGGAATTCAAATAAGTAGCCAGATATTTATGACGCAAAATACAGTATGTTAAGAAAACCCTGTCCGACCCGTGAAGGTGTTGTTAGGTATCGATAACTGATTCTACTAATGGATACAAAACCGGGCTAAACTTAAAAAAAAAAATCCTCCTAAAAAAATAAATATCATTTCGCAAAAAGTGGTAACTTAATAAATGTGCGTTCACCCTTCCGCGGGCGGCGGGCGACAGGGCACGCGGCATGTGGTCGCATCGCTATTCGCTCATAATAATACCGGTGTTGTCACTTTTTTAAAAAATACCAAATTTCGGGGAAGTTGGAATTAATTCGCGGGAAAAAAAGATTATTTCAAAATTCATTTGTATTGGTACTATGATGATTACGTAAAATTTTATATTATATTTGGTCATGTGTTTACCTAACCTTTATTATCCTTATGGGTCGGACAGGGTTTTCTTAACATACTGTATATTTGTTAATATTGTCAGATATTTTTGTAACCACTTGTATATATATGCATTCTAGAAGCGACCACACTATATTTATCGTTATGTATTATTGGATTATTCATGATACCATAATATATTACACAACAGCAATTAATATCATATTACTACGAACAGCTCGATATAACATTTATGCTCGTGAATATAGCTCCCTATTTTCAAGTAACTTTAAAATAGCTAATATGGCATTTATGATTTAGCATATCATCAGTCCTATTTTCTGAAATGAAAGGGTTTGGCGTAGGTATGCAGAGATACCAACATTTCTCCAGTTGTGTATTTATGTTCCCTGTAAATCAGGCGAGCCTATTGCCAAAAAAGGCATAAATCCAGCCTACATACTAATGCTGAGAAAACCTTTATGACCTGGGTAGGTATCACTGAATTATTGATGTTTGCCATCTTTTGATTTGTTCAATGTCATAAGGTTTTTATATCATAGCCGTGGTGGCCTGGTGGTTAAAAGACCGGTCTCTCAAGTATGAGTGTGTAGGTTCGATTCCAGGTCAGGCAAGTACCACTGTAACTTCTCTAAGTTATATGTACTTTCTAAGTATATCTTGGACACCAATGACTAATTAAAAGGTGAAGGAAACTATCTTGAATTTAAGTCTGAAATCGCCAACCCGCATTGAGCAAGCGTGGTGATTACGCTCAATCTTTCTATGTATGAGAGGAGACCTGTGCCCAGCAGTGGGACGATAAAAAAAAGGTTGATGATGATATCTAATGTTTTTGTCTGTCTTTTTTTAGATGATCAAGATGATGCTGACAGTCGTCACCGTGTTCACGATGAGTTGGTTGCCACTCAACATTTTCCTTGTAAGTAGATAAAATATGTCAATGGTACAGTAATCCATATCCATACTAATATTATAAATGTGAAAGTGTGTTTGTTTGTTTGTTTGTCCTTCCTTCACGCCGTAGCTAAGCAATTAATTGACCTGATTTTTGGCATACAGTTAGTTGAAAAGATGGAGAGTAACATAGGCTACTTTTGGTCCTAAAAAAACATCAAGTTCCCAAGGGAGATTACTGGAATTTTTGTATGTGTACACCAAATATCCTAATATTATAAATCAGAAAGTGAGTTTGTTTGTTCCGCTTTCACGCCGTAACTACTAAGCCGATTGTTTTGAAATTTGGCAGACGTAAAGTTAGAAGTACCGGATTAAATAATAGGGTACTTTCTTATCCCGGAAAAAAATTATATTCACGAGGGAAATCTAAAAGCGCGATATAACCGATCACCACGCGAGCGAAGCCGCGGGCGGAAAGCTAGTATTTAATAAATGATAATTCCATGAAATAGTAATAGCGAATAGGTGAAAAGGTGAGTGTGCAAGGGAAATACATACATGATTTGATTCTCTCATCTCCGTTCCACCATCGGATGACCCGTCGTACGGCGAGTTTCCACCCCTTACGCTGTTAACACCACTACGATCCGGACGAAGCGTTTCGCTTCCTCTTTTATACCACGAGCATCGGGGGACTGGAACAATCTGCCAGCGGCGGTGTTTCCGTCGTACTATAAGCTAGCGGAATAGGCTCTTAATAAACTAGCACGCATTACCATCAACGATTGCATCATTGCTTATCATTAGGCGGGATTGCGGTCAAGCACTAGTTTATAATTTATAAAAAAAAAAATAACCTAGCTATAATTATCATTGGAAGAATAATAAATAAATAAATAAAGCGGTATTTCTGGACACGGCCGGCATTGCCAAGTGGTTCCTCTTTTTGAAGGCCTGATTACATGTGACTTGGACCCTGTTCTTGTAACACCGGTTACAAGAACAGGGCCTCCAACAGAACGCCGTACTACTATTTTTTTTTTTAATTTTTTTTTTTATAATTATAAACTAGTACTTGACCGCATTCCCGCCTGATGGTAAGCAGTGATGCGGTCGTTGATGGTAAAGCGCGCTGGTTTATTAAGAGCCTATTCACTCAGAAAAACTGAGCGAATAGGAAGGAAGACGGCAGTTGAGCGAGGTGATGCAATGTTAAACCCAACAACACGACCAACGATGCTGCGCCAAAGGGAGATTGATCTGAAGACCATCCACGACAAAACTCCCAACACAACAACATTAGGCGCATCGTACCCGGCACACATCGCAACACAACTGCTCAGACCCGTCCTCCGTACGGCTTCACTAGACATCATGCCGGAAAACGACAAATCGCTTGGCGGCAAGGCTTTGTCTGGTGGGTGGTAACTTCTGCCGGCGGCCGATGTTATGGCCTACCACCGAGTGCAATTACTAAGCAGTTTTGTAATTTATTTAATTGCTCTTATCTCCATGTGATATGTATTATATTATATTTCATCATCATCATCTCCGCGTTAATCCCAGTCGCATCCGAGGCTTTTCAGCTTTGGAGTCTTGGAGTCCGCTTTACCAGTCCAACTGCTGATTTTGGCTAAACTTCGACATTTTCCGTAAAGCGACTGCCGTCTGACCTCCACAACCCGAAGGCGATATCGAAGCATTGCAGTTAGACCAATTGTTGGACTTTTGAGGGCTCCAACAACACGTAACGATTGCTACTAGATGTTCGTATGGCAACCGGGACCAACGGCTTAACGTGCTTTCCGGGGCACGACCAGACCAGTGCAAATATTCATATTCATGCACACAAATACTTGCACTGCACGAGGATCGAACCCGCGCGCAACGGCCGCGTTCACTACCGCTACGCCACGGAGGTTGTCATAGTATATTATATTTAACCATAAATAATAATTATCATTTTTGTATAGAAATTAAATCAATTTCCAGTCTAGTAGTATAATAATACTACTAGTCATTTCTAGTACAACATGTGGCTTGATAAGATTTCACACGACAATAATATTTGTAGTTACTACCAGCGGATGTTTCTAAAATGAATTAACTTTTCCTCATAACAAAGTTTTCTAGAAAGAAGTTGGCGGTGGGAGTAATTTGGCAGAAAGTGTAACGTAATGAAAAAGCTCCATGCGACTTTTTCACTGTCGTTTTCTTCGTTGTAGACGGTACAAATAGGATGTAACAGGTGAACGGAGTAGAAGCATAAGGCATTTAAAATATTATACCAGCTTATTTTGTCTATAATAAACAAAGAAATTGATTCATATGAGAAAAAAAATCGATCGGCATCAAAAATACTTTTGTTCAAAATTTATCAAAACCTAAAAAGCGCAAAGTTTTAGGAATATTTCCCTGCAGCAACAACGGAAAAAGAACCCGTTTTTATTGCCCCATTTGAAAAAAGCTACTGTGTGTTTAATAATTTCATTTAGTAGTCCAAATAAATCTAAACAGCGAAATATTGGATAGCTATTTGCGATATTTTAAACTTTCAAAATATACCCTCTTTGGATGCTACGAGCGTAGCTAATATATGATCGCTACGCCAGCTACGCCGTAGCTGGCTAGTCGACCGCTCCGCTGAGGCACAAGCTTATTACGATTTATTTTAAACATAATAAGGACGTCGGAACTTGCCTCTAATAAAGGTTTAAGATCGGGATAACTAATCCTATTTAAAAGTTAAGTTGCTACAAATTTCCTCTTAGGGAAAGGAATCCTAAAGATGTCCCAATCATTATAATTTATAACTTAAGTTTCATTGTTGCAGAATTATACAATATGTAAAGAAAACCCCGACCGGTCCGTGAAGTTAGGTATCGATAACTGATTCTACTAATGGCTACAAAGCGGGGCTAAACTTAAAAAAAATATCCTCCTTAAAAATAAATATTATTTCGCAAAATGTGGTATAGTTCTTGCAATTCACGAACGCGCGTGGCTCTTAGTTGTGTTCAAGTCGTATCTGTATACGTGTAAATGTGTGCGTGCGCGTAGACGCGCTACGGTTAGCATACAAATAATCAACGTTAAAATTATTTTTTCTTTGAAACTAACAATTATAATAAAACAAATATTTTAATAGTAAGTTTTATTAAAATTAATTATTATTCATCGTCAGAAGTGTTACTATCTTCAAACTCTTCAGTGTCGCTATCAGTTGATTCTACATTAATCGTTAACTCGAAATCCAAATCGAAATATTTTCTATATTCTTCTTCAAGTTTTTCGACATGTTTGCAAGTTTTACGCCAGGTATCATTGTCGATATCGTTCAAACACTCATTTATTAAATTTTGTAAAATAGTCATATTTTGCCCGATATTTTTAGTTGCAATTTTATTTTTTTAAATTCCCCAGATATTTTCGATACAGTTCAACTCAGGGTGATGGGGCGGCAAACGAAATATTTAAAAATTCTTGCTTTTAACTATTTCGTCGATTTTGAATGTTATGAAACGATGTTTATTATTTTTTATTAAATCATGAAGTTCGATTTTTTTTAATCGTTCGTCACATAAAATTCCGTTATCAGTTAGCCATTTTATCATTTCGCTCTTCCTTGAGCTAGACGTAGGAATTTCACTGCTGCGGGCGTTATGATAGGACGCGTTATCCATCACAATAACTGCCCGTTCTGGCAAATTTGGCATAAGCTTCTCTTCTAGCCACTTCTTATAATTTTCGAAACACATATTTGAGTGATAATCTCCAGTTGTGGAGGATGCTTTATATACCAATGAGGCATTTGGAATGAATCCATCTTTAGTACCTGCGTGCATTATAATAAACCGGCTCCCAGTACCTAATTTCTTCATAAATGGAGTATCTTTATCCTTTATGCCCCATGTATTTTGTCGAACGTGTGACGTTAAAACATATGTTTCATCAGTGTAAACAATAGGACGTCCTTCTGCACGGCACTGAGAAATCTTTTTCAAATATTTTAAACGCCAAAGTTGTAAATCATGCCTTTCTTGTAATACTCGTCGGTTACTGCTAATCTTTCGCCATTTATAACCAATTTTTATGAGCAATGAACGTAAAGTGCTTAGACACCCGTCAAAGTCTATCTTTTCTCTGAGAACTGACCGAATTTTGTTTAAAGTTGGAATTTCCTTGTGTTCGATGTAATAATTTTGAATTGTACTTCGAATCAAATTAATGTCGAAATTATCAAAATCAAATTTGTTACGTCTTTTACGACGTTTTTTCATTGGTGAAAGAAACTTGGCAGATGTAGAGGGCATCTCTTTTTCTTCTTTCAAAATAGAAGTTACAGTACGTTCACTAACCCCTGTTGCTTCGGCGGTTCGTTTTCTTACGTTAGCCAAAGGACTCAAATCACAATTATCATTATTATTCGCCTTCATGAAATTATATTCTTGAAGAAAATGAAAAACTCGGGCGATAATTGCACGACCCTACAAATAATAAAGATAATACAATGTTCATGATCGTTGATCCATACAAATAGTTTAATATTAAATTAACGCTATAAATGCATATTTAAATAACTCTTCTCACTACGAATAATTTTTCGGTATTTGACATGCTGACGGTACTTCGTGGCGGATAGCGACGTGAAAACAATAAACACAAGTGACCTGAGCGGGCGACCGCTCGCTACTAAACGCTCCGTCAGGCACACACACTAACGCATTGTGCATGTACACAACATACCACACGCAAGACTCACGCGCGCTCTTAAATTGCAAGAACTATAACTTAATACATGTGCGGTAGGTAATCCATGCGCCGGCGACGGGGGGCAGGGCAAGCGGCACGTGATCACATCGCTCATAATAATACCGTCGAAAACAGTGTTATCACTTTTTAAAAACTTACCAAATTTTGGGGAAGTTGGATTTAATTCGCGGAAAAAAATATTATTTCAAAATTCATTAATTATTATGTTATTGTTACTATGATGACTATGTGAAAATTCATATTTTATTTGGTTATGTGTTTACCTAACCTTTATTATCCTTATGAGTCAGACAGGATCTTCTTTACAAATTGTATAATTATTGAAAAAACAAATGGAGACAGAGATATAATATATTCATATTTGTCTATATGTCAAACTATATACAAATACCAATCACTGTCTTCATACTCAATAATAATTGAAAACGATTTGAATATATGTGACTTAAAAACACGTTATTTAGAAAAGTATAATCTACTGTCACGAAATAAATTTGGATTAAGCCATAATAAATGTCATAATAAGTGCCATAACTTGTGGAAAAAGCAGTAAGAAAGATTCATAAATTACTATGTCTGTATGTGTATTCAGAAGCCTACAATAGAACGAAATAGAAAGAAAGAAAAATGCGTTTATTGAAATTTCAGCAAAAGAAATACACCTAAACCTATAAAAATATAAAACTTAGTTTATAATACCAAAAGGGTCTCAGCTCAGCATAATGTCAGATGAGTTGTCATCTGAAATTGATCCTTCCTTCATCATTGGCATCAAATGGCATCGTTGTGTAATCTGACGCTGATTTTCAGCGGCAACCCAATATGTATATACGAGTATGTCTGTTCCACTTGTAGCACCAGAGTGGGGTCAGTCTCTAAAATTTATCAAACTCAAAGGAACTGGAACGTGGTTTCGATAACATCGAAAAGCGATTTATTTGTTGGCACACAATCTATCAAAAAAAATAAAAAGCTAGACTTTCCAAACCCAATACAAAGAGCTAAAGTCTACAAACAACCAATATATTGGATAAATTTTGCCAAGTCCGCATATTTATAACTAGTTTTCCGCCCACGGCTACGCTCACGTGGGAATCAGTTATATCGCGCGTTTTAGATAAAAAGTACCCTATTATTTAACCGGACTTTTAACTTTAAAAATTTCAAAGCAATTGGTTCAGTAGTTACGGCGTGAAAGCGGAACAAACAAACAAACTCATTTACCGGTTTATAATATTAGTAACGATAAATTTAATTTAAGCCTGGGTTTTCAGAAATATTTTATTCACATATATTCAAAAAGACACTACAAAAATACTAACTCCGCTTGAACTAAAATACATGGTACTCAAGACAGTTAAGACTCTGAAATAGCAAACTCCACACAGACAAACCCTCGAATATCGACATCGCCAAAATAGCAAAAGTGTGTTCCATTTTATTGTCTTAAGAATATCATAAGTTCTCATTCGTTTGTACTCTACCGGCCACCGTAATGAGGACTACCTACCCCATATAACACAGTTTCAACTAGTAAGGGAGTCATTATACTGTTTCGCCCTGCCTTATATATTATAATGTATACTAAACGAAAATAATAATAGTCCACACTATGTGCTGGCGAACGTTTTCGGGGGCCCATTATTGAGTGCGCAAGTCACCCTCTGCCAATTATCCGTGTAATTTATATAAAGCATTGATCTACGGGGTAATTACGTTACACACTCTCAGCAGATTGCTGCTGTCAATATGAAACACATGACAGTTGAACAGCATTCATTGCGTGATTTACATTGTAAAGCAAACACATTTGTCGAACATATGGAGCAATTGATTAGCAATATGCTTCGGAATGGTTCTAATAATTGGAATCTTTGATAGTAATATTGTGTTACGAAATCAGGGTGCAGACAGAGGACATAGTTGTTCTATAGTTTTTGAAAACCAGTCTGCTTTGGCCAACCAAACCCATACTCCAACTTTTTATAGTTTCTCTCTTTTTTATAGTTGTCCTGCAACAGTCCTTAACCAACTGGAGTTTCTTTGGATGCTGACCATACTGCTTAGAGGGATTATCGTCGGTTGGTACCACATTTTATTAAAATTTCCGAAGGGGGCGAGTTGGCTTTGGCTTCTTGCACGCCTACCTTCTTGCTTGCCTACCAAATGACCGGGATCCCAAGACCCGAAATATGTAAAAACATGAAAAACAGAGACGACTGCGGTATTTACTTGGCGGTGATAGGTACGTGGTCTGTATAAGGTTTGAAGTAGGTACTGCACAAATACAATTTTGTGAAACTTGCATCTGCCCACACCCGCCGCCGCCCGATGGCGATGCCAGTGCCCGCGCGCCTATACCTATTTTATACACTGAACACATATTTATTTACGATTTATGATTTATCACACAAACAATAATTAAATAATTATGCACTCATTACAAGGTTCAGTTGAAAACCAGCGTCAGGCAACTGCTACGTAGTTGTCTGACATTTATGCCGAACGGGACCTATTTGGCGCAACCGTTGGACTCACATTTGTGGATTGTCTTTTTTATCTGTTTCTCTCTTTTTTTGTTCTCTTTCCTTTGTTTAAAACTATTATTGGTCTACCATTACTGTCACTACATATACTGTATGTATTTATAAGGGTGTGCGCCAAATAAATGGTTTCTTTTCTTTTTTTTTCCTTTCATGGTAGGGTAGTAAATAGTACATAAATATAACATAAGTCGGCTTTCTCTACATAAAAAAGTACTAGTACTTCGTTATACAAGGTGTTACACAGTCTGTGACTAACTCGGAGCTTTTGACTTAACGCTTAGTTTGAGTTTAACCCGTTAACTACAAGCCAGTTTCCGTAATTAAAATCTTTCATCTTTATTTTCTTGTTGCAATTTGCAATCAACGACAAAAACTTTTCAAAAATGTTCGTGTACACATGTACACTTAATCTAATCTTAATTACATTGATACTTAATATTACAAATCCAAAAGTTTGGGAGGATGTATGAAGATATTTTATTTTGCAAATAAGGCTACAAGTCATGGTGATACATAGTATTAATAAGAACAGCCATATTTCGCCAATTAAAAGGCATGCAAAATTAAAATGTTCTCAATTTAAAAATACACACTATGACGTATGTATGGATGTAAGTAGGTATGGATGAATGTATGTTTGTTACTCTTTCACGCAAATACTCCTTAACGGATTTGGATGAAATTTGACACACAGATAGTTTATAGCCAGGAATATTATATAGATCATCATCATCATCCCAGCGTTATTCCCAGTCGCATCCAATGCTTTTTCAGCTTTGAAATCTGGGGTCCGCTTTACCAGTCTAACTGCTGATTTTGGCTAAACTGCGATATTTTCCGTGAAGCGACTGCCGTCTGACCTCCACAATCCCACAATCCGAAGGCGATATCGAAGCATTGCCGTTAGACCAATTGTTGAACTTTTGAGGGCTCCAACTACCCGTAACGACTGCCATTAGATGTTCGTATGGCAACCGGGACCAACGGCTTAACGTGCTTTCCGAGGCACGCCCAGACCAGTGCAAATATCCATATTCATGCATACAAATATTTGCACTGCGCGGGGATCGAACCCACGCCTCCTTGCGCAGCGGCCGCGTTCGCCTTCGCCACGGGGGCTGTCGAATATTATATCAAAACAAAGCATTTTTTTTTTTTTTTTTAAATAATTATAAACTAGCACTTGACCGCATTCCCGCCTGATGGTAAGCAGTGATGCGATCGTTGATGGTAAAGCGCGCTAGTTTATTAAGAGCCTATTCACTCAGAAAAACTGAGCGAATAGGAAGGAAGACGGCAGTTGAGCGAGGTGATGCAATGTTAAACCCAACAACACGACCAACGATGCTGCGCCAAAGGGAGATTGATTGACAACAACATTAGGCGCATCGTACCCGGCACACATCGCAACACAACTGCTCAGACCCGTCCTCCGTACGGCTAGTTTATTTCAAATAAACCAGTTACAGGCACTTTTGAGTTATCAGAAGGTCGGTCAGTCAGTAAGACGAAGCTAGTCGCCCATTCCAAAGAGTGAAACTCCATGGACACTCTTTCAAATCATCAAGCTATGGCTACAAATATTTGATTACATCATTCATTTTGAAATCAATCGTGTGAGAACGATGCAGAAATATATTGTACGTTAAGAGCGTCCATTATGGAAAACATTCCTACGGGCTCGAAACTAATGCGGGTGAAACCGCGGCTCGGCTAGTGGAATATATAACTATACAATATGTAATGGAAATCCTGTCCGATCCGTGAAGAAATTGATAGGTATAGATAATTGATTCTACCAATGCCTATAAAGCAAGGTTTAACTTAAAAAAAATCTCCTAAAAAAATAAATATTATTTCGCACATGAAGGTAACTTAATACAGGTGCGGTAGGCAATACATGCGCGGGCGAAGAGGGCAGAGCACACGGCACGTGGTCGTAACGCTCATAATAATACCGTCGAACATGACGTTGTCACTTTTTAAAAATTACCAATTTTTGGGGAAGTTGGAATTAATTCGCGGAAAAAAAAGATTGTTTCAAAATTCATTAGTATTGTTATATGATGATTATGTAAAATTTCATATTTTATTTGGTGATGTGTTTACCTAACCTTTATTATCCTTATGGGTCAGAAGGGGTTTTCTTTACATATTGTATATTTCACTAGCTGAGCCGCGGTTAGGTAGTAAAATATCACTGTCATTCTGTCTAAAAGAGGTCTTTCATATTTGATATTTGTTAAAAAAATACTATAGGAGAAACTTGAAGTTAATTAATAACGGCCCCATGGGTTTATCGTTTCATTTATTTAACAATCCGCAGAATATAAAGCCTATTTAATATTTATTTAGGATTAAATCACTTATATTCAAATACATTGTTGTCAGCCATCGCGCCTCGGTAGAAAGATACGAAGAAAAAGGTCTATGCTAGGCGCTATAGACCTTTGTCGACGTTTCTAGACTTGCAAATAGTTTTTATCCTTAATATATGCCAAGCCTTTATCTTTCACGAATGACCTAGAGAAGTTTAGATCATTTGTGCTACTTCCCGTTGTTTTAGTTCATTTGAGCTATGGTTATGTATCGTGTCGCACCAACTGTTACTATGTATTTGTTTGTAGCAGATGATAAATTAAAATATGTAAATCTGAGGCGACCTTGAATAAACCGACGCATTTACAGTTTACCCAATAACAGTACAGGATTTCATGAACATTGAGCCAATCTTATACCTTTAAACGAGCAATTCTTGTATATATATATATATATATATAATTGGAATCTCGGAAACGGCTCCTACGATTTTCATGAAATTTTGTGTGCAGGGGGTTTCGGGGACGATAAGTCGATCTAGCTAGGTTTAATTTTCAGAAAATGTCTTTTTTTCACGTTTTGAGACATTGAACAATTGCTAAACTTCTCATAAGAAGCTAAATTTCGCCGCTGTCGTTAATGATACGAATAGCTGAGGGGCTTCGGCCTCTGATTCGGAGCTCGTAGACTTAGGGTTCAAATCTCGGACGATATAGTGTTTTTTCCTTTTTTTTTTGAAGTTTAAAAAAAAAGAATGATAGCGTTGTCTAATGCTTTTTTTTATTTAATATAAATTTAATTTAATTTATTTAATTTAATTTTTTTTTTCTTTTTTTTATATATAATTGGAAACGGCGTCAACGAATTTTCTTTTTCGTTTATTAAATCATTGGAAGAAATTTTGTTTTGCCTAATTTGTGGAGATGCAAGGTACCAGGGTCGCACAAAAGTGTAGGAGAAGTCGAAACAATGAAGCTCATTGATTTTAAAGATCAGCCTGAAGGAGCAGTCGAATTTACAACAGAATTTCTCAACAGTGTCAACATTTCAGACTTGCCACAACACGAACTGAAATATTATTATTATTATTGCTAACATTATGATACCTTGCACCTCCTCAAAGTAGGCAATATAAAATTCATCCATATAATATGATTTAATAATGATGAAGTAGCTGGGCGACCGAGCTTTGCTCGGCATCTTTTTTTTTTTGTTATAGTTATTACTATTAATTTATTTACATCAGGTCCATGGTTTTTATAAAAACACATACACAAAATACATTTAAATTATTTATGAACTATTATAAATATACATATAACATTCCAAAATAAAATTAAATTAAATTAAACTGATAATTAATATACTTAGTACTTTGATTTGATATAGATGACGTTTACATTCATGGTACACGAAGCCAATGTTTGGTTTGAGGTTAGACTCAGAAAATTGCTTTTAAAATATCATGTGTCTTTTTTTACACGAAAATGCCAAAAAGAATATTAAAAAAATCGCTTACGAACAATTTAACTCCACGAAGCCGTGACTCATCTCAAGAAGCAGAAGAAAACCTCCAAGAAAACAATCTGATTTTCGCTCGTCCCACGCGTGTTTGTCAGACTTCGCACAGCGAGGACCCAATTGAAGAAGAACTTGGTGAAAATCATCAGGCTTCCGCTCATCCCACACGTGCTGCTAAAGTAAGATGCTTGCAAAACTTGACTAACATTTTAAGAACAGAAAGGTCTTATGATTAAGATGTTTCACGAGAGCGTGTAGCACAACGTGTGGCCGCCGAAAAATATGAACAACGGGAGCGACGTCTGCAAGATATGTGGCAGCGTGCGTCAGAACGTAAAATGTTTTTTTTTTTTTAATAATTATAAACTAGCGCTTGACAGCAATCCCGCCTGAGGTAAGCAGTGATGCGATCGTTGATGGTAAAGCGCGCTAGGTTATTAAGAGCCTATTCACTCCGAAAAACTGAGCGAATAGGAAGGAAGACGGCAGTTGAACAAGGTGATACAATGTTAAACCCAACAGCACGACCAACAATGCTGCGCCAAAGGGAGATTGATCTGGAGAACCTCCACGACAAAACTCCCAACACAACAACATTTGGCGCATCGTACCCGGCATAATTATTATTAATGAAAACCCTCGACATACCCGCAATATAGTATGGAAGGAAGTATTAGGTTAAAACCTTAAACTATGTATTGATGATAATATATAACTGATGTAACTGATTGTTAAACTATAAGTACTTATTTATAATAATATGTTAAACTAAATTGCACTCGTAATTTTATATTTAAATAACAGTTAATAATATTTTTTATTATTATGTCGGTATGATCGAAAAACATTAGTCAAAAAATATTATTTAAAAAATTCGCTCGTTATGTATTTTTTGTTTTGAAAATATAGAGACACACGATGTACCTAACAAAAAAAAAAAGTTGCCGAGCAAAGCTCGGTCGCCCGGTACTATTATTAAACTGACTATCTGGTTACTAGTTTTCTGCCTTCCCGTATTCTTTCTTTATTACATACTTAATATTTTTTTAAATGCTCCAATGTCACCACGCGACTTAATTAGACGAGCAACCGCATAAACCGTTTATGCTATATTAAATAAATTAAAGAAAAAAAAAACCTTTTTAAAAACAAGCTTTTATTATTTGTTTATAAAATGAACTAAAAAGTTAAAAATAAAATGAACTAAAAAGTTAAGTTACATTAATTAATACAACACAACATTTTCCTCAAGCTATCACAATGTAACACGCTTTTATTTATAAATGGGGACTATGATAAAGAGGGGGGACGAGATTGAATAATTAAGAAGAACGAAGAACGAAGACGCTTATTTGTCGTTAAAGGTTACAATCAAGTTACAAAGTGTTATATTTCTTTTTAGAGTTAATTTATTTTTAACTTTTTAGTTCATTTTATTTTTAACATTTTAGTTCATTTTATAAACAAATAATAAAAGCTTGTTTTTAAAAAGGTTTTTTTTTCTTTAATTTTATTTTTAACTTTTTAGTACCTCTATTTTTAATTCAAGATTTACTACGACGTAGTTCGCAGCGCATAGCAGCGTTATTCCGTTATGAAGTCCGTAGTTCGTTCACATGATATGTAATATGTACTGATTTAAATATCAATAATGTTGAAATTATGTAATCACTTGTTAGTTATTTGTAACGTTTCTCATTATATCCATTTCTTTTAATGCATCAACATTACAAGGTTTCTTCGACGTCAACTTGGAGCAGTCAAGTTCTTCGATTTGACGACCTGCTAAAGACCTAACTCGGCTTAAAGCTACATAAGCTTGACCAGCAGCGAACAATTTGGAGCCTAGATAAATAACAGCATTATCTACAGTAGTTCCCTGCATTTTATGCACAGTTGAAGCCCAAGACAAGACAATCGGGAGCATTCTTCTTTCAGCTGTGCCGTGATTAAATTTAGCAGGAAATTGAACGCCCTTTTATTTGATACCCATATTGTAGGAGTGCATTAAAAATAATTGGTCCGCCATATTGGATACGCCGCCATGTTGGATTTAGAATGACGCCACATTATTTTTCTAGTTATTCTTGGCAAGCCCTTTTATTTGATACCCATATTGTAGGAGTGCATTAAAAATAATTGGTCCGCCATATTGGATACGCCGCCATGTTTCTATTTAGAATGACGTCACATTATTTTTCTAGTTATTCTTGGCAAGCCCTTTTATTTGATACCCATATTGTAGGAGTGCATTAAAAATAATTGGTCCGCCATATTGGATACGCCGCCATGTTGGATTTAGAATGACGTCACACAGTTAATCATGCATTGTCATGCAAACTAAACGTGTATACCAAATTTCAGCTCAATCGGAAACCGGGAAGTGGATCAAATTTAAGTTGCAAGATTTGATTACAGAACGACAGACAACGGGATGAGTGAAACTAAATAAAAGCTTGTAAAAAGTACTTATTGGCAAACTCCACTTGCTACAACGATAAAAGTTCCGCATAATATAAAAATTTACGACGATGTGTGTTAATAGACAAATATATTAAATAGATACATATATTTATTTAGGTAATATTAAAACTAAATTACATTTATTTGAAATCAATTTCATACGCTAAAAGATTACAAAGTGACGTCAGCGAACCGTGGCTTAGCGGATGTTAATGATGGGCAGACCAGCAAGCCTTGAATAAACCATTTTTCTAAATGGTTTAAGTAGACCATATGTAGAAGTTTAATGATAGTATCGTAATTATTTTCAATAAATTTTTGTTACCAACATTGACTTTTGAAAAACAAATATTGTGGAGGCATGAGGAACAGGGAGTAAAGTTCACTCATCCTGCATAGAAAAGAGAAGATCCTCCGACCAGACGGGTGTTATGTCTGGTGGGCACTTGCCCAATGCTTGAAATTGGGAAGTTGTATTTATGCTAATTGTACGATAAACTCTGATTGCGAGATGTAGAATTCGTGGAACGTCACTATGACGCGTTGTTCCATGTGGCGTTTGTAGGTACCGCTATATCACTCCCCTCCAGATACAGGAGGTCGATAGTAGGCTGAGTCTTGTAATGATTAAATATATAAATAAACTAGCTTTCCGCGCGCGGCTTCGCTCGCGTGGAGATCGGTTATATCGCGCTTTTAGATTTGCCTCGTGAATATAATTTTTTTCCGGGATAAATAAAGTACCCAATTATTTAATCCGGACTTCTCTTCTCTTTACGTCTGCAAAATTTCAAAACAATCGGCTTAGTAGTTACGGCGTGAAAGCGGAACAAACAAACAAACAAACTCACTTTCCGATTTATAATATTAGGATATTTGGTGTACACATACAAATATTCCAGTTATCTCCCTTGGGAACTGTACCGTTGATAAAATGTTTGCAGGTATGATATTTGTGTGGTGGTGGGTAGATTGATATATTTATTCAATAAACCAGTGCGTTGCTAACTCTCGCCTTTCATTGACGCTGCATTGGCGACGATTACGGGATTCTTAGAAATTTTAAATTCTAAGACGGAACTAATTAGCAGTTTTTGCAGTGTAAAGTATTTACGTATTGTAATTCCGAGTAAGATGCCAATCGGTAAATTAGAACCGTTCAACATTAGTTCTAAACAATGGCCTGCTTATATACGTCGAGTTAACCAATATATTTTACTTAACGACGTAAAAGATGACCTAAAAGTGCCGATGTTAATCACAGTCGTGGGTGAGGCCACCTATTCGTTGATGTGTGATCTGTGTTCCCCTGACTTTCCTGAGGACAAAACTTACGAGACATTAGTAAAGCTACTTACCGACCATTTGGAACCGCAGCGGTCGGAGATCGCCGAGCGCCACGTGTTCCGGCTGCGGAGACAACGGGCCGGCGAATCCCTGATGGAATATTTACAAGCGCTAAAACATCTGGCGGCAACTTGCAACTTTGGCAAATGTAAAAAGTGTTCTACACTAGAGGAAAACCTTAGAGATCAATTTGTTTCGGGAATGGCAAATAACGCCATGCGTTCTAGAATATTTGCCGAAAGAAGAATAGAATACAAGGAGGCGGTGGAGTTGGCACTAGCACTGGAGGCTGCAGAGAAGCACGCGTAGGTGAGCGGCAGCACGGTGCCGACGACGACCTCAGGTGCTGGCGGCGAGGCAGGTGAAGACCTACACTACACACGCGGGGCCCGAGGGCGCACCCGCGGCCCGCGCAGTCCGGCTGGCGCGGGCGGCCCAGCCGGCGCAGCAGGCGCGGCGGGCACGGAGCGCGCAGCGACCGGGCTGCGAAGCGGCGCGGCGGCTGCGCCAGCATGCTGGCGTTGCGGCAAGGCGCATCGCGCGGACAGGTGCCGTTACGTAAATTATAATTGTGATGAGTGTAAACAAAGGGGTCATTTACGAGTGATGTGCAAATCGATTAAAATTAATCGAAGGGTAGACAGTCGGCAGAATTATATGAGCGGTGAGGACGATTCAGACGAAATGTTTAATATTGTTACTGGAGGTAAGGACAACAAACCATACTTTATAAACGTGATGATAGATAACTTTGAAACCAGGTGTGAAATCGATACCGGTAGTCGTATTTCGGCGATCAATGAGAGTATTTATACCAGTAAATTTTCTCATAAGATGATTAAGACTGATAATTTGATGTTACGTAGTTATGCTGGTTCACGCATCGAATCGCTTGGTTACATAGAAGTACGAGTTAGGTTACGAGATGTAGAAGTAAAATCCTTGCCGCTGTATGTAATTAAAAACGGAGCGTGCCCATTAGTGGGACGAGATTGGTTGCGCGCCTTGAAAGTAACACAAATAAATCTATATAAGATAACCGACGATAGATTCGTGAACCGTTTATGTGCCGAATTTCCGGAAGTATTTACAGATAGGTTAGGAACGTGTAAGCGAGCAATTCGACTACAGCTGACTAACGATGAGCCCGTGTATGTGCGTGCGCGCCCCATGCCGCTGGCGTTACGCACGCGCGTGGAGCGCGAGTTGGCGCGACTTGAGTCCGACGGTACCATATATCGCGTTGATTATTCCGACTATGGAACGCCCATTGTGCCGGTAGTTAAAAAAAATGGAGACATACGAATTTGCGGGGATTACAAAATTACTATTAATCCAAAGCTTAAGCGTGATTATTACCCCCTACCCCGCATAGATGAGTTATTTGCAAACTTAAGCGGAGGAGAAAAATTTACTAAAATAGATCTCACTCATGCTTACGAACAGTGTTTATTAACGAAAGAGTCACAACCGTACACAGCAATTACAACTCACCTCGGAACATATGCCTACCGACGTACACCGTACGGACTAGCGTGCATTCCCGAAAAATTCCAAAAATTAATGGAAGAAACCCTACGCGGTATTCCAGGTTGTGTTGTTTTTCTAGATGACATTTGCACAACGGGGGCTAATGATAAAGAACACATTAGTAATTTACGAGCTGTACTCGAAAGGTTGCGCGAGATGGGCTTAACAGTTAAGTTAAGTAAGTGTAGTTTTTTACAAGATAGTGTTAAATATTTAGGTTATGTCATTGACAAAAAGGGCTTACGGCCAGACACTACTAAACTGGATGCTATTTCCAACGCACCCACACCCGAGAATATAACACAACTGAAAAGTTTTTTAGGAATGTTAAATTATTACGGCAAATTCATTAGTAATTTAAGCACATTGTTATATCCTTTACATAATTTACTGAAAAAAGACGTTCGCTGGAAATGGGATGCCAGATGTGAGCAGGCGTTTAAAGAAGCTAAGCGTGTTCTCCTGGGCGAGCGAGTTCTGGCGCATTACGAGGAGGGGCGACCGCTGGTGCTCGCGGTAGACAGCAGCGCGTATGGGCTGGGCGCAGTGTTGGCGCACCGCTACTCCGACGGCAGCGAGCGCCCGGTCAGCTGTGTGTCGCGCACACTGAACGCGGCCGAACGAAACTACAGTCAGCTCGATAAAGAGGCACTCGCGATATTGTTTGGTATAACAAAACACCATCAATATTTGTTCGGTAGGAGTTTCATATTACGAACGGACCACCAGCCGTTAACGCACATTTTCGGTGCTAAAGGCGGTATTCCACAGACCGCTGCCAGCCGGCTTCAGCGGTGGGCCGCACGCCTGGCCGCATACGATTTTACTGTAGAATTTGTCCGCTCAGCTGACAATGGGCCAGCAGATGCCTTATCGAGGCTGCCGCTACCCCAGGAGGCTCGTTTAGTAGATGCAGTCACTTACATAAATTTAATAGAAGAATCAATTCCAATTAGCTTTAAGGATATTGCTGAGGAGACTGAGAAAGACCCATTGTTAAGCAAGGTTAAGGGTTACGTCACATTCGGTTGGCCGTTGACAGTGGCGGAAACAGAGAAACCGTATTTTGCCAGAAAACTGTATTTAACTACTGATTTAGGTTGTCTTGTCTATAAATACAGGATAGTGATACCGAACACATTAAGAAAAATAATTTTAGATGAAATTCACGATGGGCACTTAGGAATGCATAAAATGAAAAATTTAGCAAGAAATTATGTATATTGGCCCAGTCTAGATAGGGACATAGAGGAGGTATGCCGCTCGTGTACAGCGTGCCGCGCCGTGCGCGACGCACCGTCACACGCGCCGCTTCACCCCTGGGAGTTTCCGTTGCACCCGTGGCAGCGGGTACATGTGGACTTTGGGGATTGTGGTGTTAAGCGGTATTTAATTATGGTGGACGCAAACTCGAAGTGGATAGAAGCTATTGCAATGAGTAGGACGGACGCGCAGGCGACCATCAAAGTTATGAGAACAATTTTCGCCCGGTTCGGCTTACCGTCATCTCTTGTCACTGACAACGGCCCGCCATTTTTCTCACAGGAATTTAAAACATTTTGCATTAATAATTGTATAAAACACGTGACTACAGCTCCTTACCGACCACAAGGAAACGGAGCAGCAGAAAATGCGGTAAAAACCGTTAAAAAAGCTATCAAACGTGCTTTGTACGAGGGCGAGGACGTTACCACGGCCCTTAGTAAATTTTTATTCCAGTATCGAAACTGCGAACATGCAACCACTGGGGTCTCCCCGGCGAGGGCGTTGCAAGGGCGTAGGCTTCGCGGGCGCCTGGACGCGCTTCGGCCCGACGTGTCGACGGTAGTGCGCACCGCGCAGGAGCGCCAAGTGGCCGCTGCGGGCGGCACGACGCGCGCGCTGGCGCCGGGCGACGCGGTGCTGGCCCGCGACTACACCGCGAGGGGGGACAAGTGGATGTCGGGAACTATAGTCGACCAGACTGGACCGGTCTCGTACAAAGTAAACGTTGGCCGTGGAGCCGGGTGGCGCAGACATGCCGATCAAATTATACCAGTGCAAAACAAGCATCGGCACTCGCTATCGCGGGCTAACATAGTTTCCGCGAGTAGAGATGTATCCGCAGAGCGAGAGATTCCTTCGGTCCGTGAGGAGGTGGAAGACACATTCGAAGATGCGTCTGACGGCGTTGGTGGGAAGTCACAGACCACCGGTTCCGAAGCGGCATCCGGGCCGGAACCGGAGTCGGAGTCCCCGCCACCACCGTCGCATGCATCTGCTCGTGCTCTGCGGGCTTATAAACGGGCTCGATTAGGAGCCACTGAATAATATGTTTGACGCATAGGTATTGTTGTTATTCAGATTTATATTTTAGATTAAGTAGATATGCTAAAGCTAAAAGGGGAGAAATGTACCGTTGATAAAATGTTTGCAGGTATGATATTTGTGTGGTGGTGGGTAGATTGATATATTTATTCAATAAACCAGTGCGTTGCTAACTCTCGCCTTTCATTGACGCTGCAGGAACTTGATGGTTTTTTAGGACCAAAAGAAGCCTATGTTACTCTCCATCTTTTCAATTAACTGTATGCCAAAAATCAGGTCGATTGATTGCTTAGCTGCGGCGTGAAGGAAGGACAAACAAACAAACAAACACACTTTCACATTTATAATATTAGTATGGATATCACGTCGGGTCATCAATGTGGAGGCATGAGGAAGAGGGAGTAAAGTTCACTCATCCTCCTTAGAAAAGGGAGGATCCTCCGACCAGACGGGTGTTATGTCTGGCGAGCACTTGCCCAATGCTTGAAATTGGGAAGTTGTATGTATGCTGAGATGTAGAATTCGTGTGACGTCACTATGACGCGTTGTTTCATGTGGCGTTTGCAGGTACCGCTACCGATATACCTATCTATTTTCGCAATTATTTTGTTAGTAGGCCCGTGTGGTACTGGGCTTAGTATAGTACCATCCCATATCCTCCCGGTGGGTGTCGTATGATGCGACTTAGCGAACTCTCACCAGGGAAGTGGGCAGCAGTGCTTCTTCTGTGGAATACCAAATGTAATGTAAGCCTTGGGGGAGGCCTTTATACAGCGTTTATACTACGTAGTATTCTGTAATCTGTGGTACTTATTACGTGGATGGTATGCTAATTAGAATTATAACTTTAATTTTAAGTTTTTAGTAACTTTACTAACACCGATGTTTATTTTAATAATTGGTCTGAAATAAGCCGTTATTATTATTCATTATGATTGTCTGTACTTGCTGTCAGTATATATTATTTGCTCTTGGTTTATGTTTTTTAATGAATGTAAATATTTATTAAAATTAATATCTTAAATTTAATGCATATATTTATGGTATAATCTTAATAGTACACCGCAGACTACCTACATTATTTGTCTCCCCTTTCCCTTTGTATTCCATCCAAAGGATATCTGTAAAAAATCCCACTAAGCGATAAGACCACCCATTGTGTCACACTTTGTAAAATTTTCATATCTATGTTTTATAATTTACATGGTTTACATAATTAAGAATATACTATTCTATTCTGTCAGGTGCTGTGGACAGTCCACGAAGATGATGAAGAGTGGAGTATGTGGCCTGGAATGCCATACATGTGGTTCGCTTGTCATTGGCTGGCGATGTCACATTCCTGCTACAACCCTATGATATACTGCTACATGAATGTGCGGTACCGAACGGGGTTTAAGGAGGTAATTAAAATCAGTTTATTAACCATAATTGGTTTATTTTAAACGATATTGCACTATTTAC
Organism: Sesamia inferens; assembly: GCA_037179545.1. Taxonomy (NCBI): domain Eukaryota; kingdom Metazoa; phylum Arthropoda; class Insecta; order Lepidoptera; family Noctuidae; genus Sesamia; species Sesamia inferens. The sequence continues at coordinate 20,347,172 of CM073927.1, read as the reverse complement.
GATCACCAAAGTAACCAGGGTCGTAAATCAGTCATTTAGCGAAAAGGTTACACATCAACATTTTAATTATAAGTAGGTACCTATATAAAATAATGTTATTCATATTTCCAGCAATCTAAAAAAGGCCAATAATGCTTCCAGTTCCGTGTCTTCGTACGATTTCGGCCTTCCATTTGGTTTTTTGTCTTCACAGTTTATAAACATTGGTAAACAGTCACGACAACTTCTCTCTCAAAGCAGCTTCACCATTTGCTTCTACAAGAAATCGATTGGCCTCAAATTAAAGAAGTAACAAAAGTTATCGCAAATAACGCTTATTCGGCACAAAACTTGACATATTTGCACAAAAATAAATATGTGATACTGATACAGAGTCACTAATAGTCTAAGTGTGTGTTATTACCAGATGTCCGAACTTGTGATATCACATTTTAGATCTCACCATTTCAACGGAACCTCTCAGAGAGAACATCTTTTGTTAAACGGCGGTAACTTATTTGTACACCCAATAAAATAACAGTAAGTTTAAGGTCATCTCCGCCAATTAATTTGAAATTCAGATGTGTTTTCTTGCGAATTGAGCGCTTTTTTGTCGTATTACGTTTTTTCTTACAAGGTTATGTTTTGTTAGTTCATTCATAGCTGACTTTGGAAATAATCTTGCTTCCACTATTTTATGCAAGAGTTAAAGTGTAACCAATAAAGTACGCAAGAACGTTACGTAGTGTCTCAATACATTTGCATAAAAAGGTGAACCTGAATGTTGAATGACGAAACCTGGTGTAATGTTTCTTTTTTATAGGTTTCAAAGGTCACGGGTTGCTCTTTAAAACCCTTAACCGGCGTAACGGACAAGCCACTCTACGGGTAAACAAGACATCATAACTTGCGAGCTTTTTAATATTTACCTAGTAGTTTGCAATAACCAGTACCTTTACGGAATAAATATCAATGAACAATTATTTTAATAATTTCGCAGTAAAACGTTATGTAACTAAAAAAGGTTAAACAATGCTTTATTTTCTCGTCACGTAAAGACATTGTTCTGATTTCTGGGAATATGGTATCACCCTAATAGGATTTTCATAATGAGGAAAAATTACTACTCATATGTTTCTCTTATTTCGGTAGATACTTGGTGGATTGCTGTGTTTGAAGAAGAAGGACTCCAGTAGACCTTTTCAACGCTCAAGTATTTGTGAAGGCGTAGCTTTATCTGGTAAGAAAACTTTGTATTTTTATCGCGATATTTGGTCTTAGACGAATAAAAAAGGACCTGCAAAGTTGGTTTCAGTCAGTGGAAGCTCCGTATTCTAGCAGCGCCCCGCGGTTTCAACCACATAAGTGTTATTCTCGTTAGAATATCGGGATAAAAAAGTATCCTGTGTTATTTGGTGCATAAGATATCTATATATATATATATATAATTCTGCTGTCGTGTGTATGTAATATTGAACTTTCTCTAAACGGCTTGACCGATTTAAATGAATTTTTCTGTCTGCGTTTGAGTGGCGCCCTGGATGGTTTAGATTCACAAATCAGCCAGGCAGATGGCGCTGATTGTTTGAAAAAGCATGTGATCTCGGAAACGTTGTTTCGACTTCTCCTACAGTTTTGTGCTACCCTGGTACCTTGCACCTCTAAAAATTAGGCACAATAAAAGTTCTTCCATGTAATTATTATGGTTTAATGATGAATGAGTTTCATGTTTCTGCTTCTCTTACATTTTTGTGCTACCCTGGTACTTAGAGAAAATGAATTTTCTTCTATGTATTATTGTGATTTAATGATGAAATGTTACAAGCCGATTATTACAAGGTGAAGGAAAACATCTTCAGGAAACCTGGATTTTAAGTCTGAAATCGCCAACCCGCATTGAGCAAGCGTGGTGATTACGCTCAATCCTTTTCCTTATGAGAGGAGAGTTATGCCCAGCGATAAAAAAGGTTGATGATGATGATGATGATAAGTTCCTGTTCCGACTTCTCCTACACTTTTGTGCTACCCTAATTAACCTAATTTAAAAAGTAAAAAATAAGGTCATGTCATATTGCCTTTAAGGCGGAACAAAGTTCGCCGGGACAGCTAGTATTATTGTAAAGTTTTGTCATATTTCGTACAGTAGTTTTTGTGTGAAATAGTAAAAAACGTCCATCCATCCATACAATATATGTACACCCTTTTTTGTTTTGGGTGGCAAATCATCAGTATGATTTCCAATGGTGAGGTAAGTTGCGTCGTAGGGTTGCAGGCGGTCGAAGTAAAAGGACTAATATTTACATGGTTCCAAAAATATATAGTGAGAGTGATCATTGTTTTCGATTTAGTCACTATGAAAGTGACTATTTCTTTTCTTCTATATTTTTCATGCCTCATTTTTTATCGAAAATAAACCTTTTTCCTTTCTTTCCTCTTTCTACAACGTGTAACACAAAGGGTATATACATACCAAGGACATGGCATCTTTATATGATATCAAATGATATCGGAAGGGCCATGCCCTTGGTATGTATATACCCTTTATGTTACACGTTACAACGTGTAACATTAAGCGTATTCTGAGCGAAAGCAATGGTGGCGTAGTGTTAACAAGCTGACTTTGAAAGTATAATTGAGGATTACTGTTCTCAAAACTGCGAATTAAAAGATCATAAGATAATGGTGATGTCCGAAAACCAAAAAATTCATAGAAATGTGACATCCACTGACCAACTAGTACTGGGCCCGCGTGTTTTATTATGGCTAACTACCTCTCACGGGGACGAGGCCTTTGTCCTAGCAGAGAGAAGTATAAGCTGGTTATAACAGTTGCGAACTCACCCACCCCATATTTTTATGCTGGTCCTCTTTTTTTAGACTTTTAACAATATAACACGGTATTTTTTATAGAGCACCGGCCAATGGTTCTATTTAAACTTTCTCAAATGCTAACAAAATTATCATCCACCGCTTAAATGAGGTGGTTTAGTCATATTTGTTTTTCTCCGACTACTAACCAGTACCCTAACTGTATTTTTTTTTCAAAGTGGCCATAGATGTGTGAGCTTGGGCACATCGACTGTAGAGAAATACAGAATAGTTTACTTGATTCGTCTACTACTGATGCGAAGCGTACACTCCTGCTGGCTCTGGGAAATTGGAAATTGGAACTTTGACTTCATGTATTACCTTCTGACAATCCTTCTCGCCTCGCTGCTTCCCTGCTACTAGAAGCTTCTTGCTGTTCCTGTCCTCATTGCTGTCATTGTGGCGTAGATTTTCAAAGCTTCGGACACCACGGCTTTCTTGCAGTTGGAGGGCGATCCCCTTAACATGGCACGCAATGCACACAAACTCTTGTTACCGTCGGCGTTACAGAGTATTAGAACTCTTTCTTTCTTTTCTTTTCTTTAGAATGAATACTATTTCAACTCTTCAATGGCCTCTGTGGTTAGATACCACAATTTTGTTAATAACAAGTGTAACAAATTGATGCCAAGCCATGATGTGGCCACTATGCTGCGAAATTTCAATGTTCTTTATGAATTATTCACTGAATGCACTTTTTACTACATAAATCATGCACTTTTATTTAGTAAACGACACTATAAATAATTTTAAAAGTCCAATGAAAAATGCACGTGACACTCATCTTAGCTTTCCTGCCAAAACCCCTTTAGATAAATCTTTTCATATTAGAAGTCAATGACGTGGTGCGCGACGATGGCAAGAGCAGGAATGTCATGTTTTCATTTCCATGTGAAGTGGATAAGCCTTTAGCGTGGGATACAACGTCCGTTGACTCGTGTACTCTTGGCCCATCTTCCTGGCTAGGCGTGCTGTACTGGCTTTGGAAAATATCAAGCGGAGAAAATACAGTCAACGAAATTTACACTTTTGAGCCGTTTGAAGTTAAAACCCTCAAGCATAAACAAACTCTATAAATGGCTTGTTGACACTTCCCGTGACCCAAAGGCTTATTTTTTCCTTGACCTTTTTTATTTTTAATCGCCATGTTTTTAATCTCGTTTAAACTGTTTATGCAGTATCTAATTTGACAAGACTAAATTAATATTTATCTCCTGTCCTTTTCTTAATGAAATAGAAAGAAAAAAGATTATTTTTTAATTTTAAACTAGTGCTTGACCGCAATCCTGCCTGATGGGAAGCAGTGATGCAATCATTGATGGTAAAACGCGCTAGTTTATTAAGAGCTTATTCACTCTAGCCTTGAAGACATTTAAATTGTAGTCCGATGGAAACACCGCCGCTGGCAAATTGTTCCAGTCCCTTGATGTACGTGGTAAAAATGACGAGACGAAACGCTTCGTCCGGATCGTAGTGGTGTCAACAACGTGATGGTAGAAACTCGCCGTACGGCGGGTCGTCCGATGATGGAACGGAGATGGGGGAATTAAATCATGCAATTCCGTTGCACACTCTTCTGAATGCATCCTATAGAACACCAATGGGCTGGCAACTCTACGCCTCTGCTCCAGGCTTTGGTGACCGTTTTGTAGACAAGGAAATCGCAGCCACTATCTTTTTATCTTTAGTTAACTTGTGAAATAAATTAAACAAATTATTAATCTGTAACTGAATAATTTTAAAGGACATTACTAATCCATTTGCTTCAAAAATGTAAATAACACAGTTTTTGTGGAACGGGCTTTCATTACACAAAAACTGCATTATCTATTTTAAAGTATTTTACGCAATTGCCTCGTTATTTTACATTTTTGGAGGATATTTTTGCATTAACGTAAGATTTGTTTTGACGTGACAACGTCTTAAATTAGGTTGCGGCTGGGAGTCACTTATGAAAAAGTGTAACGCTCGGTAACGTTACGATGAGTCACCGATGTTTTAGTAAACAAAATATATTTCTATAGTTAAAATTTGTGCAATTCTTATTTTCATTCAATTCCTTGTTCCTATTGTGCAATTTAATTATATTCATATCAATAAATATTCTACCGAGAAAAAGACGTTGTCACGTAAAATCTTCGCCCGTAAAACCGACTTTACAGGCAACCATTTTTTTTCATTATTCTTTGAAAGCATCCAAAAGGCTATTTGAGTTTTGTTGTTTCTAACTACGTTGGATTTGTTATGACCATGACCGTTCAGAAAAATTGATTGAAAATTGAACTTATTTTGGACATGGAGTCAACTCGGTGGCTCGCCGTAGGTGTGTTTTTGACTACACGTGCGCTAGAATTTTGGTTGTTTTTCGGTTATTTTGTGTTTGTTGTTACTTGTGTTTTTGTTTTTGTGTTGTTACTAGGTGTCAGGTTTATTGTGTATCTATTTTTAGTTAATTTATCAGTTTTTTATTTTATTTTTTTAATTATAACCTCAAACACGTATATCCAGGAATATGGATAAAACTAAACCTCAGGATCCTCCGGATGATGTACCTACAACCTCCCTATCCGGCTTCTCCCCTCTAACCTTTACTTCTCAGACTAACATCAGAAAACGTCCAGGAAATGATGAGGATGTTCCTAATCGCCCTACAAAACAACCTAGATCCCATATAGGCCGAGCTAGATACTCGGTCTCTGATAAAGGGCCTTTCATTGTCCACGTTTCCCGTCTGGAAACGCAAACTAACTCTGGATCTACTTTACATCCGTTAGTTACCGGTGAGTTAGTTTGCGTTTCCAGACGGGAAACGTGGATTATTGTTTACAATATTATTGCCCTCAAGCGTGTTGGCCGAAACCGCTTATCCGTTGAATTTAAATCGCCTCAGGACGCCAACGCCTTCTTGTCTAATAATGTTTTGGCCTCAAATCACTATGAACCAACTATTCCATCTTTTAACATAACCCGCATGGGCGTTGTCAGTGTTATCCCTACAGACTTCTCGGAGAATGAAGTCCTGGCGTACTTAAAAATACCAGTTGGCTGTGGAACTATATTTAAAGTTAGGAGGATAAATCGAAGAGTTAATAAAGACGATTTAATAGAATACAGACCCACAGAAACTTGCGTCATCACATTTGATGGCTAAGTTCTACCTAACTGCATCTTATGCTTCTACACATCCCTTACCGTAGAGCAATATAAAGGACATGTATCTGACATCGACGCACGAACGAGTACCATGGATCCAGTAAATGATTCTGAACCCCCCGGTGTTGGAATTTTTCGTCGGCTTTATCATGATTTAAAAAAATATATATGTAGTTTTTTTCACTTTAGACCAATTATAATTGCTATACTTTTATAACCCAATGATATTGTAAAGTATAATTTAATTAATTCGCTAATTACACAAAAAAGCGCAATGAAAACAAAACTCGAAAACTATCTTATCAGCTGATTTAATAGAGTTCACATCAGGGATCAACGTTACCTACAAATCAGCACGGCGGCACGCTTGCAACGTTCAAAGGCCGAGTCGACACTTTTTTTAAACACTGTGAATTCTGTAACCGTTCATTAACGACATAAGTGACTATCACAATTTTATTAGTGGCATGCGGTCTAGCGTTTTCGCAAAGTTTGCGTTACGATGTCAGATACACCCTGTATATACCCCTACTATCCAATTTTTTTTTTCTTTCTTTTTTCACACAAATTGAGCTAGCCTCAAAGTAAGTTCGAGACTTATGTTACGGGATACTAACTCAACGATACTATGTTTATAATAGATACATATATAGATAAACATCCAAGACCCAGATCAATCAGGAAAAGATCATTTTCCATCATGACCTGGCCGGGGATCAAACCCGGGGCCTCCATGTCGCAGGCAGGCATTTTGATCGCTGCGCCACGGAGGTCGTCAAAATACCGCAAGTGTTGTCGATTTGGGCATGTAGAATCCCTGTGTCGCTCCAAGCCCCGCTGCAGCAAGTGCGGCAATGATCACCTTGGTTAGTTGCAGCATTGCTGAGAGTGAAGCCTGCATGTTGATGCAAGTGAGTTCTGCATGTTGTGCTCTAGGGGTCACTTTTTAATAGCGAGTCCTGTCCGGAGTACAGCAGGCAGAGGTCTATTAAAACCATTATGGCTGAGAAAGTGATTTCGTACGCTGAAGCAAGTAAACAGTCCCTAATTCTACTCGTAGCTATGCAGACATTAAGAAGTCACAAACCCGGTCATACCGCAAAACTGTAACTTAAGCCAAAGACCCTTGGGTTGAGAAGCTTGCTTCTCTTTCCCCCTCCTATGATAAATCTGTACATTAGCAGCTTACTAGCACTCCTTTGTCTTCTCAGCCTAATGGCTGTGCTCTCAATACTCAACCTACACAATCTCCTGAAAACTTGTCCTCAATAATTGAATTTCTCAGTAAACTTCTTTTAACTTTAATATCTTCTTCTAATAAAACTCAAGCTTGGGATTATGCCAAATCCCCCAATGGAAGCCTTGGCGGAACCCTTTGTCCAGCAGTAGACCTCTATAGGCTGAAAAATTTATATTTATTTAAATTATTCTGACAAAACGACAAAGTCTCAGAAATAAATAAAAATACTCAAATACTGAGCTTTTTTAGATTTATCGGATAATTTGTCGGAAATTATTTCTTTATCTCTGTTGTGAAAAGATTGGCAGCCGAACAGGTTTGATATACCGACGGTTTTCTGTAAGTACCAACAACTCGTTGTAAACGTTGTCTGGCCCGAAAATAAATTACGGCCATTACTGAAAGTGTCATAGCGTTATTCTGATAAACTTGTCAATAATATGTATTGATGACAAGGAAAGATGTAGATTGGCAAAAACAAATTACAAGGGACGAATTTTCATAATTTTTGATAAAATAAATGAACATCAAATAAAAAAAATAAAAAGAACAGAATTGATTCCCAGTGGGGAGGACCCCACTGGGAATCAATTCTGTATCGCGGGTGCGTTTACAAACAATTAAATTCACTCACACAAATCATTACACATATCATAAATCATATATGTTTTTATTCTGTTTTTTTTTTTTGTATTTGTTCATATTGATTAACTTATTCGTAGGTATTATAAAAATAAAACTTTATACTTGCACAAACACTACAATTTGCAAACAAAGTGAAAAAACCACACGCAGAAGAGCTTTTTATTGAGTTTTTATGTAAAAAGTCACGCGTGGGATGTTATGTGGGATGTTATCTGCGCCCGAACGCGTGGCGCGGTATAGTGTGTGATTTGCACTGGTTGTTCGTGCAGTTTGGGTTTCTGTTCGTTATTTTTTTTAATGTCTTTCCTGAGCTATTGTTTTGAATCTTATGATTTTTAAATCGTACAGTTATAGAATTTAAAACATGACGATGTCTAAAATATTATTAATATTTAAATCTGCTATGTTGTTTTTTCTTTTTGACTTGTGGTGACATGTCCAAAATATTCTATTCTATTTTTGTATCTGTGAATGTATATGCAGTCCACATTCACAGAGCGATGTGTCTCTGACCCGGATTTTGTGGAGGAATACCGGGGAACAACAATGGCCTATACGGAGGCGAGAAATAAAAGATATTAGCCTCTTTGAGGTTTTTTTAAACGGGTAAAACCAAGGTTTGGGTGTATTGCGTGATAAAAACCACTTTTCCGCTTGCTAGTTTTTGCCACTGCATCTGCCATGTGGATAGCAAGTTCTTTTTGGAAAGCTCAGCAAATCATAACCCTGGCATTTAAAATATTTGAGGTGAGCGTCTTGGGACGTGACAGCGTCCTTAGCAAGAGCATCGACCCAATCGTTTCTTCTTATGCCACAGTGGCTTGGAATCCAAACCAAGTAGACTGTTTTAAAGTTAGTTCTTGGCATAAGATAAAAGGGACTTTTTGATTTGGAGCGATATTGGATAGTGCAGTTGGCTCTTGAGAGCTGTTCCAAAGCTTGCAAGCAACTGAGGGAGTCCGTGAAGATGACACCAAAATGTATGGCTATGGGCTTCTATAAATAAACAAGCTTCTAGTATGGCTATGCACTCTCCCGTAAACACCGATGACTGTTTAGGGCATCTAAATTCCAACACAATTTTTGAGTTTTGATAGTATACCGCAGCACCAGTGCAGCTTGGATCTGAGAATTTAGAGGCGTCCGTGAAGAATATCTCAAAATTTCGCCAGCGCTCACCAACCGCCGCATTGAAAATGGAGTTAGCCGAAGGGGACTTTTTAGATATGCCAAAATTATAGAAAATGTCAGGTTTAAAACATATGGTTTTATAGTCAAAATTGTAAGTAGGGAGATTCGGAAACTGAGCGATAGGAGAATCTAAATTTTGGTACCAACGAAAAGAATTTACAAACAAGGGGACTTCTTTATGTTTCCAATAATTGGAACTTCGCCATGCGGTATCCAGGTCTTTTACTCTTTGAACAAGCGGGTGAGAGTATTTAGTAGTGACTCTAGCCCAAAATCTCAACACAACTACCTGTAGGCCATACAAATATTTGTTCCGTGCGGGAATCGAACCCGCGACACGCAGCGCAGCAGTCAATACCTTAACCACTGCGCCAACCGTGCCGTAACTAATATTATAGTAGTAATAATATTCTGACTGAATCCGTGTGGTAACTATTTTTTTTTGTTTGTTTTGGGAAATCATCCAATGACCTCTCCCGCTCTGGGCGGAGCGGAAGGGCGTGTCAGACTTTTACTGACTAAAACCCACCCATGTTCCATCACTTGTCAGGGCCAAGATTTCTTTTTTAACCAACCCGCAACCCTAAAATTTGGGGGGCAGCAGACGTCGCCGAGTCTGTCACCTCTGGACCCATTTAGGGGGGCTGGAAAAGGGCGTGATCCTCCCTATGCCGACGCCCAGTGCGCCTGCTGTGGGCCGGGTGAGTGGACGAGATCTCCCGCTTCCTTTCCTCAGTCTCCTTCTATGAGACGACTATTTCGCAGAAGGAAACAACCGCATCCCAGGACTCTCCGCTGCCGACCATCGATTCTGTTATAGCCGGCAGCAACGGGTCATTGCCTACTAAGTTTCATCCGTACCTCGCATTAGTTCTAGCTTCCATTCTCTGACCTTTAACTGTCGTAATGGGTAGTCAGAAGCTCGAATGTCTGATAATCAGTGTTATTAATGGGTATTACTTAGTAACCGGGTTATGGGAATCGGGTAGGCAGTGCCCCCTTGTAAATAATACAAGTATACAGCTGCATTGGGTTAAACCGACGGTCCGTACGGAGGACGGGTCTGAGCAGTTGTGTTGCGATGTATGCTGGGTACGATGCGCCAAATGTTGTTGTGTCGGGAGTTTGGTCGTGGAGGGTCTCCAGATCAATCTCCCTCTGGCGCAGCATCGTTGGTCGTGTTGTCGAATTTAACATTGCATCACATCGCTCAACTGCCACCTTTCTTTCTATTCACTCCAGTTTTTTTGGAGTGAATTGGCTTAATAAGCTACCGCGCTTTACCGTCAACGATTGCACCTCTGCTTACCATTAGGCGGCATTATGGTCAAGCACAAGTTTATAATTATTAAAAAAAAAAAAACATCAACATGATGGAGAAAGGCGAGGCTGACGGGCCAGGTTAGGATGATGCCATTTGTTTAAATAGAAATGAATCACATCTGAATGGAATCGAGTGGAATATTTCCCTAAAGACCGATACAATCAGAACAAAACCTTTTACTATAGTTATATAGACATAGGATAACTCCGGGGACATTGTTTATGCAAATCATCGCTTTAAGGATAAAGGCATTGTTATTGATAGAGTATAGTAGTAAGTACACTTATTTTGTGTAAGAAGTTGATATATGCTCTATGTCATGGACAATTATGTTAACACATTGTTTAAGAAGATAACTCAAAGTAAGTATAGTCAAATAAGAATAATCCAATAACAACAGAATTATTAGGTACAGTGCAGTTCATACGTGTTCTGTGAGAGTTCCCGTTGGGGGGTTTGGTCAGCTGCCCTTGGTACCATGTGTGAATTTTAAAGTCCATTATTATTTTTATAATAATATAATAATAATATGATTTTTATTTCGGACCAGGTAATCCATAGAGTGTTAGTAACATCAAAAAGAAAAAACTACTTATTATCTAGGGTTAGTACCCACCACCCTCTGTATACAATGCTTTACAATTGGAGAGCCGAAACTCTCCGATACCGTTCTTAGTATACTGTTGGGACTATCTCTCACTCTCCGCAGAAGTGACGCTGTTTTTTTTTGCGCATAATCGCGTGATAACCGTCGGTACGAGCAATCGCAAACATTTCCGACGCGCTGCAGTAGCGAGGAAGTCCCAACAACATCCTGAAGCCATTGTTGTACTGGACGCGCAGGACATCCAGCGACTTGTTAGTGTAATTGACCCATAGACTACCCGTGTACAGACTCTGGCAGTACGCCTTGAAAAGAGTTATTTTAACTAGATCCGTACACCGAGCAAATCTACGGGCCAACATATTACACCGGACAGCAAGTGCCCCGCGCTCCCTTTCTATATCTACATGGTCCTTAAGGTCTACAGAAAGAAAGTGGCCTAGGTATTTAACGGTGGATACCCTTTCAATTACCGACCCGTTTAGAAGTAGTTCGGGTCCCACTTCACGGCATTTGCCACCGACCTCAAAGACCATGTACTCACACTTCTTTACATTATATATTAATCCATGTGTAGCAGCATAGGCTTCACAAGTCTTGAGCAACTCTCTGATTGACCCCGCTGACGGACCCAGCAGCACCATGTCGTCAGCATAGCTGATGTTGTTAATGCTAACGCCATCAACACTACATCCGACACGCATACTGCTGAGTCCCTCTATAAGATCATTGACATAGAGGTTGAAAAGCCTGGGAGACTTAAGTCCCCCCTGTCTCACACCGCACTCCAACCTATACGGTTCAGAGAGTACACCATCCCATTTCACATGATTGGTTTGATTACTATACCAATGCCAAAGTAGTAGTGGTTTATGCCAACCAGCACCTTAGTTGCTATTATTATCAATCAGAATCATTTTGAAGCCTATTGCCAGCAATGGATTAGCTGCAAATACATAGTCGAAAAACGTGCTTGCTCAACAACATAAATAATGCATTGAAAGTTGTTCTTCTTCTTCTTCTTCAGCCTATAGAAGTCCGCTGCTGGGCAAAGGCCTCCCCTAAGGCTTTCTTTCCCTTGGGGGGCGTTGCCATAATCCCCACGCTTGGCAGGCGGGTTGGGGATTGCAGTTATTTGTTATTCCACAGGAGAAGCACTGCTGTCCGCTCCCCTGGTGAGAAAGTATGAAAGAATGAAAAAAAGAAAGAAATGGATAGGAATGAAAGTTGTTTAGCTGTCAAAATCTATGCTACTGATAGTGTGTTACGTAATAAACCTCTGGTTTTTAATTTACAAAACTATAATGAACTACAATTTGCAGATCCGTGTGCACAATTACATTTGATGAGCCTGTCATGTTTGCACTGTGCCCTTCTTGGAGTTTCTGAAGTTAAATTGCTTTCGAGAATAATATTAAAAGTTTATATTCCGTTCAACAAAACCACTTTCATGGGTCAATGATTTATATTCAGTCTGCCATCATTATCTTTCTTCCAAAATAAAAATCAAGAGTAATTTCTTTTAATTAATACTTTGTTACAGTGTACTGGAACACTGTCTGGTGTTTGTTGATTTTTTTTTTTTTTGTGAAACGATGTGGAAAACTCTCAAACGAGCACCTCGGGTGTTGTTAGCTCTGGTGTTGTTATTGTCGGGTGTGTGTCAGCTCCTAAGAAAAGGACACTTCCTACTTTTCATAATATCAAAAATTTTAAATGATGTAAAAAGAACTTTGAAAATAATATCACACTCACTCCATTGCAACGATCTGATCCGAAGCTGTTATTCAAAGACGAATTAAGCACGAATGTGAGTACAAGTTACATTAGAGCTGACTTATGTCTTTTATTGAATGTGACGGTATGGCTGCCGCCTGAGATTATGCCATACTTACTACAAATGCAATATCTAAGATAAAGTTTTTTTTTTTGGTAAGTATTATTTAATGAACATCGGCCGCTGGCAGAAGTTACAACCCACCAGACAAAGCCTTGCCGCCAAGCGATTTGTCGTGTTCCGGCATGATGTCTGGTGAAGCCGTACGGAGGACGGGTCTGAGCAGTTGTGTTGCGATGTGTGCCGGGTACGATGCGCCTAATGTTGTTGTGTTGGGAGTTTGGTCGTGGAGGGTCGTCCAGATAAATCTCTCTCTGAGGGTCTTCAGATCAACCTCCCTCTGGCGCAGCATCGTTGGTCGTGTTGTTGGGTTTAACATTGCATCACCTCGCTCAACTGCCGTCTTCCTTGCTATTCGCTCAGTTTTTCTGAGTGAATAGGCTCTTAATAAAATAGCGAGACGATCGCATCACTGCGGTCAAGCGCTAGTTTATAATTATTAAAAAAACATTTTTTTCATTTCAACAACAAAAGACCAGTTTAGCTAAAACTCATGCAATTAAGCGTGAAAAGAAATCCAATTCAGTAGATAATTATTTTTCAAACTTCGATAGGCCTTTTTTAAAATGGGAAATTACCAAATAACCTCTCTGATTCTGAGTGGATCAGAATGTCAGACTTTTTTTGACTAAAACCCACCCAAGTTCCTTCATTTGCCTGTGCACCAGAGGCCAGGGTACCTCTTTCGATAACCGGCGGCCCTTGCAATACTTCAAAATTTGATAAAACGCAATAAACTATTTCGTCGGTATGTCTCACGGTGAAATAAGTAGAAATTTAATAATTTCATCAACAATTTCTTCGAATTTGTTCTTAAGGCCCTCTTGTAGCGCGATCTGTAGGTATAAACACGCTTCCTCACCCCCCGCTAAGCAGTAATGTGTCGAGGCGCGAGCTTAAAGACGCAGCGAGCGAGCGCGTGCACCTGATGCCGGCGAGCTAGTCGATGTTGAACATGCCACACAGCAGCGAAACTGCAGTAGGTAAGGAAGAGATAATAAAATTGCTTTTTGTTTTGTAATCATGTATATACAACGTGGAATTTTAATGGTTGTTTTCCCGCAGGGAAACGGTTTTGTCTTAGTAATACAATCGTTTCATTAATAAATAAAATTTTAGAAATGTTGTATCATACATCACTACTCTGTAGTCGAGTAACTAATACCATCTCTATGTATTAGTGTCTATGAATATAGTCTATAGTCTTGTCATTGTAACTTAGGATCTAACCTAGAAGATGTCGATTCCAATGTAATAATTCTACAAGTGTAATAAACCAGTCTAATTATCTAAAGTCTTTAATATTTACCAACGGGACAATCATACATGGTGTCAGAAGAGTGAAAAAACCCAATACGAAGAAAGAAAATTCAAAAAATGCAAAAGTCGGATGGCGTCGGTGGCAACCATGACACCGGAACTGCAATGAACAATGGCTTGAAGGCGCTTAAAATATCGTCAGATGCAACAAACAACAATTACGAAACCTGGAAGCGCTGGTGGCAACAGTTCGAATTATACTTGTTGGCAACGGGTTTGGACAAGTCCGGTGAGAAACGCAAGATCGCCATTTTACTACATCACATTGGTGAAAAATGCTTAAATATTTTCAACACATTCAACATAAATATTGGAGAAAGCACATTACATGACGTCAAGGCCAAATTCGACGAATTTTTTCAACCTAGAAAAAATATTACCATGTATCGTTACATGTTTTTTACCACACGTCAACAGAAATCGGAAAGCATCGAGGATTTCTTAACCGATCTCGAAAATAAGAGCCAAGATTGCGAATTTGGAACGCTCAGAGAATCTCTTATCAGAGATATTTTTATCGCCAACTTGAGTTTGGACTTAGCACATGTACGTCAGAGACTGCTGCAGGAACCTGATCTGACATATCAGAGGATGCGAGAGCTAGCTAGGACACTCATCGTCGCACAGCAGGATGCAGACCAAATTGTCAAGAGGTCCACTAGTGAAGAGTCTGAAAAAGTCATGCATCTGCGTCGGAGGAGCCGTGGTCGAGCGGAGCGTCAGCGACGGCGAGCTTCACCAGTCAGTCAGCAGGGATCCAGCGCAGGGAGGTCAAAGTCAAGTCCCAGTCCTGAGAAGCGCTCGAAGACGTGTAGCCGCTGTGGACAACACCACCGCTACAAATGTCCAGCGCAGGGAGCTAAATGCAGGTCATGTAACTCTTATGGTCATTTTGCAAAATTTTGTTACTCCAATAATAAAAAAGTCAGTCATTTAGAGTCTTTTAGTTCAACTGGTAGTCAAGATAATTTTGTTGGAATTTTAAATTGTCATAACTTCAGTCATAGTCATAAGTCTAGTCAATATAATTGTCATTTAGAGTCACAAAGTCATCACAATCAAAATCATTACAGACATAGCAGGTTGTCATACACACAGTCAGATCCTATACTATATAAGTTACAATCAACGGTCAGGTCGCACATAGGCCAGTCGCAGTCAATGTCTAAGAGATCTCATGTAGACTCATCTTGTCATAAAAAATATCCTGTGTCATATTTCTGTGATGAAAGTGGTGATAATGTCATATCTGAGAGGTCTAATAAAAAATGCCTCAGTGATGAAAAAAGACTGGTGACTGATAAGTCCGAGAGATCCAATGAAGACTCTTGTCATATGTCATATCTCAGTGATGAAAACACGGAACAGTCTGAGAGATTCAGAGTCAAGTCAAAAAAGTCAAAAACAACAAACACTTGTAGAATTATTACAGCAAAGTCAACACATAGTAAACAGGTTAATACAGTCGAGTCAAAAGAAAACAAATACTATTCTAAACAGTCATGGAACATAAACATTTTAGTTGGTCATACACAAATTAATTGCATTATTGATTCAGGAGCTGATATTAATATTATGTCAAAGAAAACTTTTCAATCTTTGAAATGTCAAAGTCAAATGTCACTTGAGAAATGTCAAATAAACGTTAGTGGGTTTGGTGGTATATCAATACCCATTATGGGTAAAGTTAATGTAAAATGTAGTTTATCTTTAAATAATAGCACTATTAGTGTAAATATAGTGTTTATAGTCGCAGATTTAGTTTGTCCGAATGTTTTAGGTCTACCAACTTGTGAAAAATTAGGTATAATTCAAAGAGTTTTCTCTGTGTCTCAACAAAATTTTAGTGAACAAATTCTTACACAATACAATGATGTATTTCAGGGTCTTGGATGTCTACCTCAAGTCTGTCGCCTGAAACTCAAACCGGAAGCAGTGCCATGCGTGGATGCTCCGAGAAGAGTACCCTTCGCTTTACTGAACAAACTGCGCGATGAATTGGATCGCATGGAGAAAATGCAGGTCATTGAAAAGGTTTTTAAACCTACAGAATGGGTGAACAGTATAGTGATAACAGTCAAAAGCACGGGTCAGTTACGAATTTGTTTAGATCCTAGAAATTTGAATAAGAATATTATAAGGGAAATTTATCCACTTAAGTCAATAGATGAGATCAGATCTCAACTAGCAGGAGCTGTTTGTTTTTCTCATTTAGATGCATTTTCAGGATTTTGGATGCTTAAACTAGATG
This sequence comes from Sesamia inferens, assembly GCA_037179545.1. Classification (NCBI taxonomy): domain Eukaryota; kingdom Metazoa; phylum Arthropoda; class Insecta; order Lepidoptera; family Noctuidae; genus Sesamia; species Sesamia inferens. The sequence continues at coordinate 20,330,700 of CM073927.1, read as the reverse complement.
AATATAGTTCTGATTTATGTACATTTCAAACACCTTTCGGTAGATATAAATATTTAAGGTTACCTTTTGGTATTAATGCATCGTCTGAAATTTTTCAAAGAGTCATGATGAATTTGTTTGGTGATTTAGAAGGAGTTCTAATATTCATCGATGATATTTTGGTATATGGACCAAACGAGTCAGTACATAATGAGAGAGTACATAAAGTCATGCAACGAGCACGTGAAGTCAATTTAAAGTTCAATAAGTCAAAATGTAAATTTTTAGTATCAGAAGTCTGTTTTTTAGGGTATGTTTTTAGTAAAGATGGTGCTAGGGTTGATGAAGAGAAAGTAAAAGCAATTGTCAATATGCCCACACCAAAAAATGTCAAAGAATTGCAAAGAATATTAGGTATGATCAATTATTTAGGTCCCTTTATTAGCAATTTGTCTCAAAAAACTCAAATTTTAAGAAATCTTTTGAAGAAAGATTCAGTCTGGACTTGGGATGAAAATCATAGTCAATGTCTTAAGAGTTTAATCGATGAAATTACAAAGTCACCAATTTTAGCTCATTATAATCCCAATGTACCATTAGTCTTGTCAGTCGATTCGTCAAAGTCAGCATTAGGAGCAGTCATTATGCAGAATAATAAACCTATTGCTTATAGTTCAAAAACATTAACTCAAACTCAGTCAAGGTATGCTCAAATTGAGAAAGAATTGTTAGCCATTCAGTTTGGTTGTGAAAAATTTCACCAGTATGTGTACGGTCATAAAGTAACTGTTCATACTGATCATAAACCTTTAGTCTATCTTTTTAAAAAGCCATTACATGATGTACCAGCAAGATTGCAACGTATGATGTTAACTTTACAAAAATATGATTTGGAAGTTATACATGTTCCAGGTAAAGAAATGTTTATATCTGACACTCTGTCTAGAGCAGCATTGAAAGAACATTATATACCTGAGAATGAGTCAGAAATATCTTGTCATGTCAATTTAATGCATTCAAGTCTAGCAGTCACAAAGGAGTACTGTACAAAATTGTTACAGCACACTAAGAAAGATGATACTTTGCAATTGTTAAAAAAGTATTATTATGAAGGTTGGCCAAAAAATAAAAATAATGTCAGTCTGTCAATAAAACCATTTTGGAATATACAAGCTGAAATTCATGTAGTCAAAGATTTGCTGTTCAAAGGGTCAAAATTAATAGTACCACAGGCAATGTATAAGGAAATGTTAGGTAAAATTCATGAAGGTCACCAAGGTATAAATAAATGCTTAAAACTGGCTAGAGAGTCTTTGTACTGGCCAAGCATGTCAGCTGATATTAAAAACTTGGTAGAACAATGTTATGTATGTGCACAATTTAAACCTAATAATCCAAAGGAACCACTAAAAAATTTTGAAATTAATAAATATCCATGGCAACAAGTAGGTGTTGATTTAATGTATTTTGATAACCTTACTTATTTAATTGTCACAGATTATTATTCTAAATTTATAGAAATAGCTTTGTTAAATAAAAACAGTACAGCAAAGAATGTAATAACACATTTAAAGTCCATTTTTGCTCGTCATGGAATACCTTTATCTTTAGTGTCTGATGGTGGTCCTCCTTTTCAGTCATTAGAATTTAAGAATTTTATGCATGAATGGGACATAGAACACATTGTAACTAGCCCATATCATCTACAGTCAAATGGTCAAGCAGAGAGTTCAGTCAAAATTATCAAAAATATGTTAAAAAAATGTAAAAGAAACTCATCTGATCCATACATAGCTTTATTACAGTATAGAAACACACCTAAGAATAATTTACCATCTCCAGCTCAATTGTTAATGTCCAGGAATTTAAGAAATAACATTCCTATGTCTTATAAGAAATTAAAACCTAAAGTGGTTACATTCAAAAATTATAAAGAATGTGTCAAGCAAAATAATAAAAATAAGTCTAAATATTATAATAGAAATACAAAGTCATTGTCATTATTGTATCCCAATGATCATGTATACTTTAAAAGAAAGCCAGATAGCAATTGGGAACAAGCCATTGTCAAGCTAAGGTTGGCTAATAATAGGTCATATGTCGTTGAGGATGTCAATGGAGTTAGGTATAGGAGGAATAGGGTTCATTTAAGACACAAATATTCTCCTATGCTATCCAATTCGTCGCAGGGGAGAGAGGAAGGTAACAGGCAGGAGTCTAGACCTCAAGAGCTCTCATCTCAATCCTCAGTCAGTCAACATGTAACTCGTTCTGGAAGAGTTGTAAAGCCAACCAGAAGGCTAATTGATGAAATAGATTAAGTAGAACATTGTATACTAGATTAAGACCTAACTATAGTCTTAAGTCATTGTCTAAATTGTAACTAAGTCAGGTTTCTATAATATTGTTTGTCAAGGGTTAATTTAAACTTAAACAGGGGGGATGTTGTATCATACATCACTACTCTGTAGTCGAGTAACTAATACCATCTCTATGTATTAGTGTCTATGAATATAGTCTATAGTCTTGTCATTGTAACTTAGGATCTAACCTAGAAGATGTCGATTCCAATGTAATAATTCTACAAGTGTAATAAACCAGTCTAATTATCTAAAGTCTTTAATATTTACCAACGGGACAATCATACAAGAAACATAAAATGGCAGATTTAACATAGTGAAAAAAAAAACTAGAAAGTTAGCACGAACCAATAGTAAACTTCTGATAATCTACAGTTGAATGGCGCGGGGGCATTGACCCGCGTGCTTCAACTATTATCCATTCATACTTTTACGGGCTTACGATTTTCATAAATACTTTTTAGCTGCAATTTTCTGAACACGAAAATAAAATTATTATCTAAGATAATTGTTTGTAATTTTTGCGCGCATACTACTTTATGTCGTATCAGTACAGTCGAGAGCTTATTTTACTTTGAACATTTATAAAGCGGCAACGATTTGAACGGTAGTTTTTTTGAATGCTAGTTTGTGCGGTAATTTTTTGTATTGGTACATTTAAGGTATTGGCACATGACAGTTTTTTTTTGGTTTGAACATTTTTTTCTTTTGTCGGCATGGCATTAAATTTTCGGATTGTTGCCTACAAGCTGTTTTATGGCCTATCACTGCGCGCGGGAGCTTATTATTGTTTGAACATTAAATGAATTGCTTTTCATTGAGGCGGTTTCATGCCCATTCCGAGTAGTACCTACAGCTTGTAGGTAGCGTAACTAACTTTTCTCACTTTTTCGAGTTGATGATTTTTTAAAATTATTTTTTACAAGTCTGAAATCGTCAACCCGCATTGCGCAAGCGTGATGATTACGCTCAGTCCTTCTCTGTATGAGAGGAGACCTGTGCCCAGCAGTGGGACGATAAGAAGGTTGATGACGACGATACAAATATTCCAGTAATCTCCCTTGGGAACTTGATGTTTTTTTAGGACCAAAAGTAGCCTATGTTACTCTCCATCTTTTCAACTAACTGTATGCCAAAAATCAGGTCAATTGATTGCTTAGCTACGGCGTGAAGGAAGGACAAACAAACAAACAAACACACTTTCACATTTATAATATTAGTATGGATTATTTAATAACACAAATATTTTTAATTTTGTCTTTTATTCTATTCATCGGAAGTACTCCTTAAAGCAAATCGTTCTGCCGCGGGAAAACAACCATTAAAATTCCAGCGTGTATATTATTTTACATTTCATTTCAAAATACAAAAAAGAATTTAACTATCTTAAAATACTTAATACACTTTTCTCCAACCAATCCTCCGTGGCGCAGCGGTCAACACGCCTGTCTGCAACGTGGAAGCCCCGGATTCGATTCCCGGCCAGATCCTGATGGAAAACGATCTTTTCTGATTTGCCTGGGTCTTGGATCTATCTACATATGTATCTATTAAAAATATAGTATCGTTGAGTTAGTATCCCAGAGCACAAGTCTCAAACTTACTTTGGGGCTAGCTCAATCTGTGTGATTTGTCCGTATATATTTATTTATTTAATTGTAAAATGATTGTTATTCTAATCAATAGGGATGTTTCTTGGGTAAAAATAGAATAATTCTATTTAGTCCGTCATCCAGATTATAGAAAAACATTGGATACGTATATTTTGCTTTATCAAATCAATAAAAACTGACAAATATAAAAGGCATCAAAGATCAATAGTGGTGACGTGACGTCACTGCTCGCTAAAAAGTGTAGCGTGCAGTGACGTCACACGAGTTTTCAACGCACTGTGTAGTCTTAATTTTTTGTTTATATGAAAAAAGAAAAAATACGTGTCTAGTATTTTTTGGAAATCTGACTGACGGACTAATTAGTTTTTTTTTAGTCAAATACCCGATTGTAATATATATGATCTAATTGACAGTCATGTATTTTTTTCCTTCAAAATAATTATTAATAATAGGGATGTATCCAAGCTATGAAAATCAAACAAATAATTAGTCCGTCTTATAGATAATTAAAAAAATGAAGACCCGTATTTTTAATTTTGTCGAAATTACCAAAAACTACTGAAATATATCGTATTAAAGTTACGGAGTGGGGGCTAATTACGCCACGCCTTGGTATATTTTGTACCACGGCGTGACGACATGAGACATTTCAAGTCAATATATCTTCCTAAGTATTTGAATGAAATAAAAAATACGTGTTCAATATTTTTTATAAATCTATCTGAGGGACATTAAATTATTTTTTAGGATACAACTCAATTGTTACATTTTACGTTTTTAAGATTTTACCTTGAATTCACAGGATATTTTGTAATCCTATAATAATAATATTTTATCAAAATTATCGAACAAATATAATAATCGTTTGATCAAGTTCAATATGTTTTGTTCAATTAGACGACAGTACATCAAGCTACTGCAACCTCTCAAACATTATTAGATTATCAACTTCAGTGCTAAAGCTTTAAAGCTCAAGGTTGATTGAAAACACTTGACAGTTTCGGGTAGGTTAACCTGCTGTCGTTCGTACAAACTTTTGACGTGACAACGTCTATTAAATTGGTACGGCATGGAGTCATTCTCGAAAACACCGTGACGGCCGAATCTGACGCCACATGGAGTCCACGCCTACTTTACCCCCACCCCTAGAGCGCCCGATGTGTAAACATGTAATAGACGTTGTCACATTCAAATATCGGCAGTAGACGGAGTTCTACAGACAACCAATTTTTTGTATTGTTTTTTTTTTAATTATTTCGTTTCAATATTTTTTTAGGCGCACACCTAAAAAAATATTGAAGTAAATAATATTTGGAACTTTACGTCATAAGCGAAATAATTTACGGTAAATAATTAGCTACTTATTTATTTACAGTAAATGATTTCAAATTATGTAGGGACATATTTCGAGTGCTAATTTTTGATATTTCACAGTAGTATCAATTTTCTATATGGTATTTTACTACAAATTTTTCGTAATAAAATCAATCCCAGTTTTTATAAAGTTGAACTACCTATTAGATAGCTCAGAAGCGCGAGGATTTTTTGCGGCAAAGAGCGTGCGTCCTAACTCGGTGATGTCTCGGCGGGCACTGGCCGGCCATTGGGAGCTCTTGAACGCTAGATTTTGTATATGATTCTTCCTTAGAAAAAATAAAAAGGAAATTAAAAAAATGTGTTTTCACGCAGCTCTGAAAAATAATATTACCTACCTTTTGGAATAATTTTTGCATGGTTTAACCATGTAATTTCTTCTCATTTTAAATAGCGATCTTTTTGATTTTTATTAACGAACCAATTATTTAAATTCACGTTTCTATCGTCACACAGCGCTGAACAACATGTTAAACTTTCCTTAAATATATTCGTTTTACGCGAAACTTCAATTTTCCTGGATTTACAGGGATTTAAAAAGTAGAACAACCTCGCCTTAAGCTAATCTTATTCCAGCTCAAGTCAGAAATTGAAAATTAAATATCTACATGACTTTTCTCGTCCTTGTTCCTTGGATTCAACTAATAAGTTCTTAAACGCTGACCCTGATTGAATTAAATTTCGTCTTAGTAAGTGGTAACTTTCTGGAAACATCTTATTTATAAAAAATACATTATGAGATAAATCAACATTAAAACTGGCAATCAATTTAACGTTCAATAACACAATAAATAATGGATTTCAGTTCAGACTACCTAAAACTAGAAGGAACGATCTAAAAGGAATAATAAATCTAATTTAGAAAATTCGAGAAACTTTATTTAATTATTAATGGGACCTAAATAATCGGTATAAAATCTGAGATTAAATATTTTTCATTATTTAACCATTATCGAAATGAAATGAAATGAAATCGTTCATTAAGCAAGTATTATCATTATAACCGACACTTTTACATGTCATATCTTTTAACCTAATCAATCTGCTATCGAACCCTGTATGGCACAAACAGTGTTTGTTGCACTACTATCATATACCTACTACGCCCCGACATCAATAGTCGGGCAGTATTCCATTAGACAAAACATTCGTCTGGTCAGAGGAACTTTCCTTTGACCAGATCACCAGGACCAGTCTGTCTTTCACACACACACTTGCACAGTTAAGATCAAAGCAAGAGATAATACGTACAAAGATGGTGCTACGTCATGGGTCTCAAAGACACATACATACTTTCACACTATAACAGAAAATTAAGGCACATTATAAAGTATGGGATAGTTGAGTATGTGAAATGACAAAAAATAGATTATAGCTACATTATTTCGCTTCCTCGTATAGCTGACTAATTTATTGCAAATTCGGTTATCTATCGATAACCATGGAGCTCTACGTAATTTCCGCTACGGGGTTTAGCGTAATTAATCAATGTCAGAATTAAGTCTCGGCTATTATAATTTTCCGGCAATCGCAAAACAGAGAAAATGGATTGATAACAAACCGTATTGTTTTACTGAATTTAGGATAAGGCAACATGTAATAAAAGTCATTTATTTTATAAATTACTAAACTCATCAAGTCAAATGTCTACCGTATACAAACAACAACGTTAACATTTTACATACGCTATACGCCGCTATCTTAGATTTTATGTGACGTCATAATATAGTCTATAACACTCGGAACAACATTACGCTTCGAACAATACAGACATCGTTAGTCAAAATTTGACTAGTAGTTTAACAGTTATGAGAAAACAGATTTATTTATATATGTAGTAATGGGAAATTCATCATCATCATTTCATCCGAAAGACGTCCACTGTTGGACATAGGCCTCCCCCAAGGTTCTCCGCGACGACCGGCCCTGCGCCTCCCGCATCCAGCGGTTTCTCGCGACCTTCAACAGGTCGTCGGTCCACCTTGTCGGGGGCCTACCCACGCTACGTCTTCCAGTGCGTGGTCGCCACTCGAGAACCCGTCGGCCCGATCGGGCATCGGTCCTACGGGCAATGTATCCAGCCCACTGCCACTTTAGTGTTGCAATTCTTCGGGCTATGTCGGTTACTCTTGTTCTTCTGCGGATCTCCTCATTCCTGATTCGATCGCGCAGTGAAACCCCAAGCATAGCCCTCTCCATTGCCCTTTGAGTGACTTTGAACCTTCTTATAAGGCCCATTGTTAGCGACCACATCTCAATTTCATAAGTCATCACTGGCAACACACACTGGTCGAAGACTTTTGTCTTGAAACACTGCGGTATGGAAATGGGAAACTATTATTTTATTATATTAAACACGTGTAGGCGGAAGCAACACGCGCCACTGAAATGCCACATACCTATATAAAGGGTGTCTCTGACATCGACGCACAAACGAGTACCATGGATCTAGGACATGATTGTGATCCCCCCAGTGGTGGAATTTTTCGTCGGCTTTTTCCTGATTTAGAAAAAAATGCAATTTTTTTCACTTTAGATTGTTCATAATTGCTATACTTTTATAACCCAAAAAGATTTTAAAGTGAAAATTAATTAATTCGCTAATAACACAAAGCGCAATGTGAACAAAACTCGAAAAACTATCCTATCAGCTGATTTATTAGAGTCCACAACAGGGGTCAGCATCATACCTACGTAAATGCGCGGCTGCACGCTTGCAACGTACAAAGGCTGAGCCGTCACATTTTTTTAAACGCTGTGATTTCTGTAACCCTTCATTAACGTCATAAATGACTATCATAATTTATTAGTGGCATACGGTGTAGCCTTTTCGCGAAGTTTGCGTTACGATGTCAGATACAGCCTGTATGTAGCCAAACAGTGCTTATGATGTTAACAGGCTGTGTAGCCTGTTAATATGATAAAGCCCTTTTTGGTTATACCGTCATTGGAAATGTAATGTAATATACATATACAATACTCTCGCTTATCATTTATGCTCACACTTATTTCAAGTCATTCCTTAAGGTCAAAGTACGCATTCTAGAACAATTAGGCGTTGTTCTGATTATTTTCCACTACATCAGGATAATATCAAAGCCCTTTTTGGCTCTGCCATAGTTGGCAAAGGATTTTGTCTGATGTGGTTTACACTATTATTCAGCCAATTTATTAATGAAAAAAGCAAGTACCTAGTGTCGGCAAACCGTGCTAAACAGGGGCGGGTCGCTTATTAAATATAAAAATTTCGTGATGGCTTAGTGGTTAAGGCCTGGTCTCTGACACAAAAGGTTGTGATGAAGGTGTGAGGTGACTTTTTCAATTTAAATGTACTTTCTGAGTTAATCTTGGAAGTTACTGCCATAGTAATGCCCAAGGTAACCTCAAAAAGTACATTTAAACTATAAAGGAAAAATGTAAAAGGAAACTTGGACGGATAGTTAATCTTGAAACCGCCTGAGGCCAGCGTTGTCGATTGGCTTTATAAAATATATTGCTGGTTTAAGATTTTTTTTCTTTTCTTTCTACCAATTGTGAAGCGTTGGCAATTGACTGACTGAAAATTTGTTGTTTTGGTGTAAGCGTTATAATTTTTATCTTTTGTGATTAACAATTTTATTCTAGGTAACGGCGGTAAAGGCAGATTTTCTTGCTCATTTTCTTCCATACGAAACTACCATTTGGAAGGGGTGATTAGAATCAATTCTATTTTTTGTAAATTTTGACGTTCGAAAGTGCTTTTAATTTGACTATTTGGGGGTAGGATATTTTTTACGAGATCGAAACTTGTGCTTGTGAAATTGTAGGGCGCAGCAATAGGTGCGCCCTACAATTTCCGCCTTAGGAAATACTGACGTACACATATACAGTAAATATACTGTATATGTGTACGTCAGTATTTCCTAAGGCGGAGGAGGGAGTTCTTATAGTACATACCTTTCGCCAGCTAGATACCAATCCGAAAATTATGTAACTTAATGTTACTTTACTAAACACTTAAATGTAATGGGTCCATTTACTTTTGTTCATAGAATTGGTTGGCGTTAATGGCTCCGGGACAACGTGTCGGCGTAGCCTGTTCGTGTGCAGATGCCAGATGTCCAGGAGTGCTGGAATCTCCAACGGCACTAAAACTACCACCTGTACACTATGCTCATCAAAGCAACAACATCGATCTTCCGGAAACTTTTCCAATACACCAGTCAGAGCTGCTTCTGTGCGTTCGCAATTTTTCTGAAATCAGTGCTGTTTAGATTAGCTAAAAATAGTGCGTTGAGGGACTTGTTTTCCAGTCTCTGTTTTTATATATATTAATTAAGAGATATCATCGATAAATAAAGATTATAGTATCTGTTATATACTGAAATTTCAGAATTGATTATATCCTATTTAGCCAACCAATTTAAAATATAACCAATTTCGCATATCCCCCACCTGAAATATTTCTATGTACAATCAGTGTATGTAGGATCAGTATTTAGGGTAGATTATAAAATAAATGCTCGATATTTTGTGTCATCTGAAAATGTTTTTTTATTTATTTCAGAATTGTCCTATAATAAAATATTTATAACATATTAAATAATGAAAAAAAAACAGTATATCAAAGTAGTGGCCAATGAAATAACCATCATGTAATAGTTGGACCAACAAGATCTCCCTGTCAATAATAACGACGATTGACGCAGTGGCTGAGCAATCGACCGCTGCGCTGCGTATTGCGGGTTCGATTCCCGCACGGAACAAATATTTGTATTGCCTACAATTTATTGTTCCAGGACTCGTTGTTTGTGTATGTGACTTTATTATTTTGCAACCTTTTGGTAATTTGCTTAATATATAACCATAAGTCTATATCTCAATAGTACTCATTCCTGCCAAGTCGTGTTACAATGACCATTTACACACGGGTAAACCGTACTATAATGAAACTCTTTAATTTTTTTTATGGCTATGACATCAGAAAATCAAAATATGTAAAAAAGCGCGCATATTTGCGTCACGACTAAACATCGCATATTATTAGTGTTAGCGATCAGAAGTGGTATTCATTAATATAGATAGAAACACAATAATAATCACTGAGCACACAACAATATGTCAAACGATAGCTAGCAGCTCTTAATTAATATGGAAAATATAGGTCTCATAGAATTTGCACGATGTTACCAGTCTGAGCGGCCGTTGTCGAAAGAGGACAGGTTTCGTTGGAGTTCTCTGCGACCCCGAGATGGGGGCGCGAGGAGACGGTTTGGGGACTCCTTTATGGCCCCATGATGGGTTTCACCCTAAGGGTGCCGTCTTCGCATACCTAAGCTGTCGCCGTAGGGGTTTGCTTCCCTTCCGGCGGTCATCGGTGTGCCTTGTAGTTGTGACTGTAGAAGCGCCCGAAGTGCTTCTCGACGCCCGTGCGACCAGGCCCCTGCCGAGTGGGATCTCTAGAGAAGGCCCAGCAAGAGTCGATCAAGCAACAGAGCGTCAGTTTTGGTTGGCGTTCCGCTAGTGGGTGCGTCCCCTAACAGCTGAACCAGCTATGTACAGTTGGCTGCGGGATGCGGGGGGTGGTAGTAAGAGCGGCTTGTGGGTGTGTGTTCGTCGCTCGCGTGGAATACTGTGTGTGTGGAGTTGCGTATGTGTGTATGTCGCGTGCTCGGTGCCTATATTAACTAAGTCCGCTTCGCGCGCGACGGTGTCGTGATGCGTATGTGCAGTTAACATCTATGTCTGAGTAGGCCGCGTGTAAACGTGTATGCGGCCTACCCAGGCGTCAAGTCCGATGGTGGCGTGACGTCTGCGACGAGATCGCGCGGGAAGCGTTTCTTGTCCGGTGGCCTCGCGTGCCAGGGCGCTATTTCTTTAATGTGATGGAGGTCGGAGGTGCTAGCACGTGAGAACATCCCCTTCGCCAGACGGACGGTGAAGTCGCCGATGCTCTCGACACGCAGGCCCCTATGGATAACAGAGTTCCTCACGTACCGAGGTGCCTTGACGATCTGACGCAGCACGATGTTCTGCTGCGTCCGGAGCTTCTTCTTGTGGGTCTCGGCCGTGAGGGCGAGCCAAGCCGGGGCAATGTATGTGAGTTGCGGTCGCACGTAGGCCTTGTAGATCCCCAGCTTGACTCGCGTGGAAAGGCGTGACGAGAACACCGGGCGTAATAGGTTACGTGTTACCTTAGTGCGCGACAGTGTCGCAGACGTGCGGGCCCAGGGTGAGCCGATTGTTGAATGTGACTCCCAAGTACTTGGCGGTCCTAGTCCACCTGATCTCGGTCCCCATGAGCTGAAGGTTCGGTGGATGCAGTCGGCCTCGAGCTGTGACGATTATAGCCTGCTTCTTACCTGCGTTAACCAACAGTCTCCACTTGGTGGGCCAGTCGGGGAGGTCGTCCAGTGCGCGCTGCATTTTGATGGCCGTGTGGTCGGCCGACAGCGACGTGGTGATGTATGCCGCATCATCAGCTTACAGCGCGAGTGTCGCAGAGGGCGTGGCGGGAATGTCGTCGGTGAACACGGAGTATAACGCAGGCCCGCTCTGATGGGGCGTGCGCTGGATGACACGTTCTCCACCGAAACCTTAAATTTCCTGTCCTGGAGGAAAGAGGAGACCACCTGTATCAAGCGACGGGGCGTAGTGGTCTTGGTCAGCTTGAATATAAGACCGGCGTGCCAGACCCGGTCGAATGCCTTTTCCATGTCGAGGAATACTGCAGCGGCGTACTCCCTCTTGTTCACAGCCGCTGTGAGTATGTACAGTACCCTCGACAGCTAGAGCGTCGTACTGTGTTCGGCCCGGAAATAAAATTGTTCTGGGCGCGGCGTCGTATGTGGTATCAGATGACACAGGAACGCCTCGAACACCTTGGAGGTGGCGGGGAGGAGCGTGATAGGCCGGTAGCTTTCCGGCTTCAGCACGTTCTTCCCGGGCTTGGGCAGCATGATCACCTTCCCCTGCTTCCAACAGGTGGGGAAGGTGCCGGTGTGGGGTATTCCATTGTACAGTCGTGCTATGGCCGCCACCGATTTTGGTGGCAGGTGTCGGAGGGCGGTGTTGGTTATACCGCCCGTACCGGGTGCCTTTCTTGGCTTGGTGCGCCTTATTGCCCCCAGTACTTGGCCCGGGGAAAAAAAGATAGGGTCTTCCTCTGGAGCTACCGGCGTCTTGAAGTACTCTCCAAGGTGTTCCTCCACTGTTGCGACATGTTCCAGGGTGTCCGTCGGGTTTGGCGTGAATTGACGTTCCAGGTGCTCGGCGAATATTTCGGCCCGGTCGGCCGCCATGTAGCGTAGCGCCCCGTCGCTGTTGCGCAGCGGGCGCACAGAGAACAGGCGCGGGTAAACCGCGCCTTTTATAGCGAGCTTGGAGTGGGGAGCCGGTCCTCGTTAACATTAGGCTGTATGGATGAATTGCCTTTGCCTTTAATTTGTGGGATTATAACAACAAAACAACTAAAGTTCAACATTGACGGTTTTTTGTATTTATTTATTTCAAGGTCACAGAAAAAGTTTTGTATGCCATTGTCACAAACAGCTATACTCGCGATCTATTGTTACAAACTATCACTCATATTACGATAGATATTATTGCTTGACAGTGGCATAAATAACTATTGTAATCGCACCCACGACACAGGAGAAATTCCTAGTGGGGGGCAACGTTATTTTTTTTTTAAAAAAGCATAGTCTATCTATAAATACTAAAAACAGAAAGTGTTACCGAACCCTTAATAGGCAAGACCGATTCGCACTCGGCCAGTCGCTGTCTATTAGATGACCTCGCTATTTCTTGCTATTCAATCGAAAATGATGTAGAACATGCCTACCCATACGTTATCACGAGTTTCTCTTTCGATCTAAACGAGCGAGAAATTCGAAGTGGAAGTTCGAAGAATAGTCTCTGTATTCTCTGTGAACAATTAATTTGTAGAGGAACGTTTTGTTTTCGCTTTATTTATAGGACCATAAATTGAAAAACGCTTTTATATTACAGAATTTTTTCGCTTAAACTTTGTTTAGTCTTAATCATAAGTCATAACAATTAATCTTGTTTTTTTTTGTTTTAATCGTTTGGCGAATCAACGTTTGTTGCATATCAAATATACGCACATCGAATATTTACTTATAAATTAGTGAAGTGAATGGTTGTTTTGACTACTGTCCAATGGCGAATTACTGGTTGATTTAAACGGCTCTTTGAAATCTATATATATAAAAGAAAGTCGTGTTAGTTACATCATTTATAACTGAAGAACGGCTATACCAATTTGGCTAAAAATTGGTAAGGAGGTAGCTAAGAACTGGCAGAAGGACATAGGATACTTTCTATGCCGCTCCCCGTCGTTCCTGTGGGAATAAATGAACTTCTTTGTTTCGACTTCTCCCACGCTTTTATGCTACCCTGGTAACTTGAACGTCAAAAAAATATGCATAATAAACCTTCTTTCATGTATTATGATTATTTGATAATGATGAATGAATGACGTTTATTGTTTCGACTTCTCCTACAGTTTTGTGATACCCTGGTACCTTCCACGTCAAATAAATATGCACAATAAACCTTCTTTCACGTATTAATTATGATTATTTGATAATGATGAATGAATGAGGTTTATTGTTTCGACTTCTCCTACAGTTTTGTGATACCCTGGTACTTTGCACGTCCACAAACTATGCACAATAAAACCTCTTTCATGGTATTATGGTGATTTGATAATGATGAATGAGCTTTTTTTATTGTTTCGATTTCTCCTACACTTTTATGCTACCCTGGTACCTTGCACGTCAAAAAATATGCACAATAAACCTTCTTTCACGATTATTTGATAATGATAAACGAATGAGGTTTATTGTTTCGACTTCTCCTACAGTTTTGTGATACCCTGGTACTTTGCACCTCCACAAAGTAGGAAACACGTGTCCAGTATTTTTAAGTTAATAATATTATGTACAAAATTTCAAAAAGATATAATGAAAAACCACAAAGCTATAATAAGCTTGCTACGAGTATTCTAATTGGTTGTCCCAACATAAATATGGTCAAAGATCCGCGCGCGAGCCAGCGCGGTGCGTTGACCTCTAGCGTCAGCTGTTGCGCGCGCACAATACTATGATGATGTATCGTAAGCTGCGTGACGCACTCGGTAACTACACTGTAACAATTTCTAAATGTATTTGGGACAAAATATAACATGGTGTCAAAATTATTGGAATCGATTCAGTTGCTTATTCACTATCTATATATATAAAAGAAAGTCGTGTTAGTTACTCCACTTATAACTCAAGAACGGCACCATCGATTTGGCTGAAACTTGGTAGGGGGGTAGGTAAAAACTAGGAAAAGGACATAGGATACCTTTTATCCCGTTCCCGTCGATCCCATGAGAATGAATTAGCTTCATTGTTTCGACTTCTCCTACACTTTTGTGCTACCCTGGTACCTTGCACGTCCACAAACTATGCACAATAAAACTTCTTTCATGTATTATGATGATTTGTGATAATGATGAATGAATGAGGTTTATTGTTTCGACTTCTCCTACAGTTTTGTGCTACCCTGGTACCTTGCACCTCCACAAAGTAGAAAACACGTGTCCAGTATTTTTAAGTTAATAAATATTATGTACAAAATTTCAAAAAGATATAATGAAAAACCACAAAGTTATAATAAGCTTGCTACGTGTATTCTACTTCGTTGTCCCAACATAAATATGGTCAAAGATCCGCGGGCGAGCAAGCGCGGTGCATTGACCTCTAGCGTCAGCTGTTGCGCGCGCACAGTATTATGATGATGTGTCGTAAGTTGCGTGACGCACTCGGTAACTACACTGTAACAATTTCTAAATGTATTTGGGACAAAATATAACATGGTGTAAAAATTATTGGAATCGATTCAGTTGCTTATTCACTATTTATATATAACTCAAGAACGGCTGAACCGATTTAGCTGAATATTGGTGGGAGGTAGTTAAGAACCCGTCCCCGTCGTTCCCGTGTGACGTGACATAAGACATGGTCCAACTCATTCAAAATGTAAGTCAGCAATTCATATACCAAAAATGGTATAACAAAAAGCAAATGACAGCTGAGCATATTTAAAAAAAAGTCTAACCGGTTGAAGCAATCGTTTAAAGCAAAGAATATAATCTCTGCTGTTTTAAAGTTTCTAATAAAAAACCACAAAGCCAACTTCAACTTCAAAATTTCTAATATTGTATTGCTGTGCCATTTATCATCAATAAAAATATCATGCCGTGACCAAGACCATTAAATCTTTCTCGACAAAGCGGTAATGCAAGAGTAAATCGAAACATTCTGAATGAAAGCACTGAAGAAGAGTAAGAAATTGCACGTGCAGAGCGCCGTTTTAGTATGACTCGACTTCGTGCTTCTCACTCACAAGAGCAAAGGGAGGCGGCAGTCCGTGAAACTGTTCCGTTGACAATGCGAAATCGGCGAACAAACCTCAGAGATCATCATCATCATCATCAATCTTTTTATCGTCCCACTGCTGGAGACAGGTCTCCTCTCATGCAGAGAAGGATTGAGTGTAATCACCACGCTTGCTCAATGCGGGGTGGCGATTTCAGACTTATAAAGTCCAGGTTTCCTCAAGATTTTTTCCTTCACGTTCAGTCATTGGTGTCCTAGATATTATACTTAGAGAGTACATATCACTTTAGAAAAGTTACATCGATACTTGCCTGACCTGGAATCGAACCCGCGCAATCATACAAGAGAGGCTGGTGTTTTAACCACTAGGCCACCACGACATCTCAGAGATCAATAGCTAGATAATTTACGAAGCACAAGTAGAAATTCATTTCTTTCACAAGGTGCTACACTAAATAAATGACAAATAAAAAAATCATGGAATACTTTTTTTTTTTTATTTACGGTGTTCCTAATTTAAAAAGTAAAAAATGTGATCATGTGATATTTATTGCCTTTAAGGCGGAACAAAGTTCGCCGGGTCAGCTAGTAGTATGATAAAACCACCAAAGCTAAAGAAATAGAATGAAAAGAAAATGCAGAGAACAGTTCGAATGCTCCGAAAGGTAATTGTAAAAGGCTTACCTATCCACTAGAGCGTTCCTTCTCAGCAAGGACCCCTTTTGCTCGCCAAAGCGTATGTTTTTGATTGAATTCGAAGCTCAACCCGACAAAATAAGTCTTGAAAAAAGGGACAAATATCCAACAGAGGTGCAAAGTTATCTGACAAGAGTAGATAATGTAACACACGTTGTGCACGGTTGCTTCGCAATTCATCTTAGCCAACATCTTATATGTTAGGCAAAATATTCACGTGTATACCAAAAACTATGATATTCATCATATTAAGACCAGAAATAAGGACAAACTGCGAGCCCTTTTTCACCGACTTCAAAAGGTTCATAACTCTTTTGTTGGGCTTGGTATATCTTTTTAAAACAAGATACCCTCTGCTTTACTAGACTTGCCTTACAATACATTTAAAGCACAAATCAAATCCAAGCTTTGTTCAAAGGCATATTATTCCGTGAATGATTATTTAAATGATAAGAATAGCTGGTAGCTCTGATTAACTCAGGACAATGTTTGTGTTCTTTCTCCGGAATTAGCTTACTGATACGTTATATGAGTTCATATAATTTACTTTTTTACATTACATAAATATCGTCGCTTAAGTTCTAACACCGCGTAACTCAAAATAATGAACTTTTCAGGAGACTAAAAAAAAGACGAGTTTTTTAAGTTAAAAAGTTCATTATTTTGAGTTACGCGGTGGAGACTAAAAAAACTGTCTAGTTTTGTATACCTAGACAGTTTTTTTAGTCTAAAATAACTTCTAGGTTTGTATACCTAGACAGTTTTTTTAGTCTCCTGAAAAGTTCATTATTTTGAGTTACGCGGTGTTAGAACTTAAGCGACGATATGTAAGCTGTCACGCCCTTTATGCCTGGGACTTTTATTTAAGTAATAAGTTTTTAGTTAATTACATTTTCATTTAAGTACTAGCTGACCCGGCGAACTTTGTTCCGCCTTAAAGGCAATAAATATCACATGATCACATTTTTTACTTTTTAAATTAGGAACACCGTAAATAAAAAAAAAAAAGTATTCCATGATTTTTTTATTTGTCATTTATTTAGTGTAGCACCTTGTGAAAGAAATGAATTTCTACTTGTGCTTCGTAAATTATCTAGCTATTGATCTCTGAGATGTCGTGGTGGCCTAGTGGTTAAAACACCAGCCTCTCTTGTATGATTGCGCGGGTTCGATTCCAGGTCAGGCAAGTATCGATGTAACTTTTCTAAAGTGATATGTACTCTCTAAGTATAATATCTAGGACACCAATGACTGAACGTGAAGGAAAAAATCTTGAGGAAACCTGGACTTTATAAGTCTGAAATCGCCACCCCGCATTGAGCAAGCGTGGTGATTACACTCAATCCTTCTCTGCATGAGAGGAGACCTGTCTCCAGCAGTGGGACGATAAAAAGATTGATGATGATGATGATGATCTCTGAGGTTTGTTCGCCGATTTCGCATTGTCAACGGAACAGTTTCACGGACTGCCGCCTCCCTTTGCTCTTGTGAGTGAGAAGCACGAAGTCGAGTCATACTAAAACGGCGCTCTGCACGTGCAATTTCTTACTCTTCTTCAGTGCTTTCATTCAGAATGTTTCGATTTACTCTTGCATTACCGCTTTGTCGAGAAAGATTTAATGGTCTTGGTCACGGCATGATATTTTTATTGATGATAAATGGCACAGCAATACAATATTAGAAATTTTGAAGTTGAAGTTGGCTTTGTGGTTTTTTATTAGAAACTTTAAAACAGCAGAGATTATATTCTTTGCTTTAAACGATTGCTTCAACCGGTTAGACTTTTTTTTAAATATGCTCAGCTGTCATTTGCT
Source organism: Sesamia inferens (assembly GCA_037179545.1). NCBI lineage: Eukaryota > Metazoa > Arthropoda > Insecta > Lepidoptera > Noctuidae > Sesamia > Sesamia inferens. The sequence goes on along the minus strand of CM073927.1, from coordinate 20,312,476 downwards.
TTTTGTTATACCATTTTTGGTATATGAATTGCTGACTTACATTTTGAATGAGTTGGACCATGTCTTATGTCACGTCACACGGGAACGACGGGGACGGGTTCTTAACTACCTCCCACCAATATTCAGCTAAATCGGTTCAGCCGTTCTTGAGTTATATATAAATAGTGAATAAGCAACTGAATCGATTCCAATAATTTTTACACCATGTTATATTTTGTCCCAAATACATTTAGAAATTGTTACAGTGTAGTTACCGAGTGCGTCACGCAACTTACGACACATCATCATAATACTGTGCGCGCGCAACAGCTGACGCTAGAGGTCAATGCACCGCGCTTGCTCGCCCGCGGATCTTTGACCATATTTATGTTGGGACAACGAAGTAGAATACACGTAGCAAGCTTATTATAACTTTGTGGTTTTTCATTATATCTTTTTGAAATTTTGTACATAATATTTATTAACTTAAAAATACTGGACACGTGTTTTCTACTTTGTGGAGGTGCAAGGTACCAGGGTAGCACAAAACTGTAGGAGAAGTCGAAACAATAAACCTCATTCATTCATCATTATCACAAATCATCATAATACATGAAAGAAGTTTTATTGTGCATAGTTTGTGGACGTGCAAGGTACCAGGGTAGCACAAAAGTGTAGGAGAAGTCGAAACAATGAAGCTAATTCATTCTCATGGGATCGACGGGAACGGGATAAAAGGTATCCTATGTCCTTTTCCTAGTTTTTACCTACCCCCCTACCAAGTTTCAGCCAAATCGATGGTGCCGTTCTTGAGTTATAAGTGGAGTAACTAACACGACTTTCTTTTATATATATAGATAGTGAATAAGCAACTGAATCGATTCCAATAATTTTGACACCATGTTATATTTTGTCCCAAATACATTTAGAAATTGTTACAGTGTAGTTACCGAGTGCGTCACGCAGCTTACGATACATCATCATAGTATTGTGCGCGCGCAACAGCTGACGCTAGAGGTCAACGCACCGCGCTGGCTCGCGCGCGGATCTTTGACCATATTTATGTTGGGACAACCAATTAGAATACTCGTAGCAAGCTTATTATAGCTTTGTGGTTTTTCATTATATCTTTTTGAAATTTTGTACATAATATTATTAACTTAAAAATACTGGACACGTGTTTCCTACTTTGTGGAGGTGCAAAGTACCAGGGTATCACAAAACTGTAGGAGAAGTCGAAACAATAAACCTCATTCGTTTATCATTATCAAATAATCGTGAAAGAAGGTTTATTGTGCATATTTTTTGACGTGCAAGGTACCAGGGTAGCATAAAAGTGTAGGAGAAATCGAAACAATAAAAAAAGCTCATTCATCATTATCAAATCACCATAATACCATGAAAGAGGTTTTATTGTGCATAGTTTGTGGACGTGCAAAGTACCAGGGTATCACAAAACTGTAGGAGAAGTCGAAACAATAAACCTCATTCATTCATCATTATCAAATAATCATAATTAATACGTGAAAGAAGGTTTATTGTGCATATTTATTTGACGTGGAAGGTACCAGGGTATCACAAAACTGTAGGAGAAGTCGAAACAATAAACGTCATTCATTCATCATTATCAAATAATCATAATACATGAAAGAAGGTTTATTATGCATATTTTTTTGACGTTCAAGTTACCAGGGTAGCATAAAAGCGTGGGAGAAGTCGAAACAAAGAAGTTCATTTATTCCCACAGGAACGACGGGGAGCGGCATAGAAAGTATCCTATGTCCTTCTGCCAGTTCTTAGCTACCTCCTTACCAATTTTTAGCCAAATTGGTATAGCCGTTCTTCAGTTATAAATGATGTAACTAACACGACTTTCTTTTATATATATAGATATATGTATTGTTTTGCTATGCTGGTATTTTGGCGTGGTGGCTGGCATATGGTAAATAATTTCATTTACCATATGCCAGCAGTAATTGGATTTCATTTAAAATTACCCTTTCTCTACCCGGGCTATTAGTTAGAAAATGTTGTCGCCATAATATCCAGTAATAATAGCACAAATTGATATTCGTATTGGTAATAGTTAATTAAGATGTCAAATCGATATTTGTGTGTTTAAGATATGTGATAGGACACACATCCTATAGTACTTAATTATAATCACACAAAGGGTAATATGTACCTAACCTATCGTAGTAGAGGTGAACGGGGGAGGCGTAGGTCCAGTGGACATCTTTTGGTTCAAATAATGATTATGATGAAACTTCCAATAGAATAGACCAACTCCTTAATTAAGTCTGAAACCTTTTAATCGATAAATAGATTTGGATTAAAACAAGCAATTTAATGTATAAAACTCCAACAGTTTATTTTCAAAATCGTTATTAAATGCATAAGTTTTTGCAAATGCTATTACACCTCTATAAAAGTGACTACCGTTTAATACAATTTCGTTTCAGGTGAATAAGAACATAAGGTGTCCAATTTGATAATCTGCCGGAGACAGAGGGTAGAAATATCCGCCAAGATCCCGTAATATCCGGCCATACTTCTGTAATAAGGGCTCTTGTTCCTGAAAGTAATAAGTTCCGCAGTCACTTTATACCAGGTATTTCATTACAAGAAAAATATTTATGAATTTGAAAGTACGGATATAGTTTTAAAACGTGAATGGCTTAGGATAACTTATTTTAATATTACCCAATTATTAACAGAATCGTTGATAGCCTAAAATTACCGAGGCCTTGGAGAACATAATGGACAGCTATCGTATCTTATTCGAAAAAGGTTTTCATTACATTAATTGATTCCATAGCTTGGCGAACCACCGTTTTTGTTTAATCAAACCACTCGTTGTTCTGGAAACTTTCAATGGAAACGGTTATTCTGTCCCAATAATTCCTTTGAAATAAATATTCTGCCACATTTATCAGTGTTTGAATTAATAAGTCCTTATCAGTTAAGAGCACTAAAATGAATCGAAACTTATAATAAGAATGTAACTGTGCGCTCTCCTTTCTGAAACTCAACATAATGCGACATCAAAAACACTTTGTTTCTTCTTGCACCACAAAACACTTAACCGGATGAAGCCGTAATTCCTCTTCGTGTGGATCCACGTTAAAAGGGTTAATGAGTTTAGCGCTTAACCTAGGTATTTAGCGGTTTGTATTATGTTCACTCGATATTTTTAGTTATTTATGGGAACCAAGAGCTATCTATAACAGAAGGATTACAATTATATGAGACATAAAACAGTTTCTCACGCATGAAAACAGAAAATGTAGTAGAAATTCAACCGGTTTGGTGCGTTTAATCGAGTTGCACGCACTCGACTGAACGCTAAATAAATAGGTTTTGAATGAAAATGGATCAACTGCGAACTCTTTTGAAATAGTATTTTGTGAATTTTTAGTTCTAGTAGTTTCACATAACAAATGTGTACAATCCCAGTTCAAACAAATTCTCTGGAGTTTTTTTTTACAACTTAGCATCTCAGAGCTTGTGTATTCAAATAGCTGCTCGTTTGTCTCCTGTCACATTGGATTTAACACCATCCATCGTCTTCAAAAGATACTTGGGGACATTATGCGTAGTGTTGCCTATCCTACGACGTAAATTGGACGACACATGTAAGGATAAAGCCCCATATGCACTCGCGCGTGAAATTATAAACAATGGACAGGCATAGAATATTCCCGGGAAACTAGGGGATAAAATAGATAATTTGGGGTTTTAAATTAACATAATTACACAATTTAAATAACTTTACCTGATAAGATATTAAGTAACCGTGTTTTAAACTTCTTATTATGTAAAAAAAAAATTCTTATCATCATCATTTCAGCCGAATGACGCTTAAATTTAAGTGGTGGACCAATTGAAAACATTATAAAGAAAGAAAAAAAAAACTCTTAACACTATCCGGTTCACCCGGCTAACCTGGAAGCTGCCCCAACATGGTTGGGAAAATGCTAGGCAGATGCTGGTGACTTAAGTGACAGTGGGCAGGACACAATGTTCGCAGAACATATGACAGATAGAGATGTAAACTCAGAAGATGTAGTATTGAAAGTCCTCCCACAAGTGGACGTATGACATTGTGAAGGCCGCGGGAATGCGAAGAATGCGAGAAACGCAAAACCGGTGTAAGTGAAGTACTTATCAACGAATAAACTTACGAATGTAGATATTAAAGCAGTCTGAAAATAAAATAGAAGGATTCTATATGCTTTTTTAACATTTATTTTGTCGCATTAACAGTATTTTGTAAAATTAAATCACTGTAGATATTTCTAAGAAGAATAATTTATGGTTCTATTTTTATTTAAAGGTGGTTCAAGTTCAAATCTAATAACTTACAATTGTTTTTTAACTGTTTATTGGTGAGTTATGAATGCTGACAACAAACATATGTAAAAGTACCGATCGGCAACTTAACGATGATATTTTCTTTTAAGATTTTTTCTATATTAGAGTCATTATAAAAAGATGAGGGTAGATTGAAACAAAGTGAATCACTAGTTCACATAAAATATTCCACTACCTATTAGCTACAATAACTCAAATAATATTAGTTAGCTGTTCTTGGTTGGTAAACATATAGTTACAAGTTTGTGTTCTTAGTTTTACTTTTTTAATCAATATGCAGGCTAATATTAGTATCGAAGCTAAGGCAAATATCGTGGCTTTTGTGTAAGTTGTTTTTATTATTATTTGGGTAAGGTGCCAATCAATCCGCTTGTTGCAAGTGTGTAATAAAATTGTTATTGTTTTCGGCAAATACTGTAGGGCGTTGGGTCAAGAGGTTGGAGGACGAAGGTAGCTTAAAGTGTCGAGAGAAGTGGGACGAAACGACAATATTTGTCGTTGAATAAACCTTTAAATCGTGCGAAGAATGGAGGTTGCATTTGTGGATTAAAAATAACACACATTGGTCTGAAAGCCAATGCGTGTTGTTTTGTGTGATTCGAAAGGAAATAAGTTCGTTAACTATTGAACTAAGAACGTGCTTGAAGATTATAATCTCATGACATCAAACTCCGAAAAAAAGCAGCACTAGTATTAACACTTGTGCTGCCGTCTTGCAGTGATTTGCACGCAAAAAAATAGTAAATGTAATAAGTACTTTTTAGTGTTCTATAAATTATTTTATGATTGTAATAATATTCAGGTTAAGCTTCAATCCTCTTTTCTTTAAGAAAATGAATAATTAAGCTATAACCTCTTTAATGATAACATATAGTTTTATCATTTTCATATCTAAAAAGCAAAAATATTTTTTAAATTTTTTACCATAACAATATCATAAGTTTGTCAGGGATTACTTTTATATAAAATATTACAATGCTGCCATATCAACGTTTGTTTTATTTATTAGTATACTTCTACTAATAAATGAAACCTATGAAGCTATGAATTAGGTATTGATATAATATTATATAACTTTATAGTATATAATATGTTTATTCTTTGTTATTATATTACATCTATAGTAAACTAAAATATATAATAAAAACCTTTTTAGGTATAAATATTCAATATTTTTTCCTATTCCTTTAAATATTATATGCAAACATTTTTACTTTAAAATACAAATCAATTATCATAATTTTAAATTATATGAAACAACAAAAAGATTTGCGATTATTAAGGATCGAACCCACAATCGCACGCTTTTCAACGTTTTGTTAAGTGCAGCTCCTTTATCGACCATGCTAATTTAACTTCAACTGATGTAACGAAATTTCGCATTACTTTAAAGAAAGACGATTACGGCGATAAAAAAACGGTTCACTAATATTGTTTTCCTTGTCTAGCATAGACTACATCTTTAATTCTTCAAGACAGGCCGTAGTGTCTGAGGCTATTGAGAACTGCGCCACCGTGACAGCTATACAAAGAAGAAGAGCTCCTAGTCGTAAGGAAGCAGCGATGCGGAAAGTGGTGTCGTCGAACAAACTGCCTATGTTCTTCGTGTTACGGCATGATGTCTGGTGAAGCCGTACGAAGGACGGATCTGAGCAGTTGTGTTGCCGAGTACGATGCGCCAAATGTTGTATCGGGAGTGTGGTCGTGGAGGATCTGCAGATCCCTCTGGCGCAGCATCGTTGGTCGTGTTGTTGGGTTTAACATTGCAACACCTCGCTCAACTACCGTCGTTTTTTCTATACACTCAGTTTTGTTGAGTGAATATGCTCTTAATAAACTAGTGCGCTTTACCATTAACAATTGCGTCACTGCTTACGCCGGATTGCGGTCAAGCACTAGTTTATTATTTTTAAGTAAAAAAAAACTTTATTTACAAAAAAAACAACCGACTTCCAAAAAACACTACAAAGTGAAAAATAACTAATTTCGGAAGTCGGTCAAGTCAAAGGTCAAAGAAAGTCCTTTGACTTTCTTTGACCTTTGACTTGACCGACGCCAAATGTTGTATCGGGAGTGTGGTCGTGGAGGATCTGCAGATCCCTCTGGCGCAGCATCGTTGGTCGTGTTGTTGGGTTTAACATTGCAACACCTCGCTCAACTACCGTCGTTTTTTCTATACACTCAGTTTTGTTGAGTGAATATGCTCTTAATAAACTAGTGCGCTTTACCATTAACAATTGCGTCACTGCTTACGCCGGATTGCGGTCAAGCACTAGTTTATTATTTTTAAGTAAAAAAAAACTTTATTTACAAAAAAACAACCGACTTCCAAAAAACACTACAAAGTGAAAAATAACTAATTTCGGAAGTCGGTCAAGTCAAAGGTCAAAGAAAGTCAAAGGTCAAAGAAAGTCAAAGGTTTGGTTTTTTGTATATTAGTTTTTGACTCCGACTTTCGAAATTAGTAATTTTTCACTTTGTAGTGTTTTTTGGAAGTCGGTTGCTTTTTTCTAAAAAAAGTTTTTATTTTACACTTTTTAATTGTGAAAAGTACTGTTCAGCTGCATCCGGTTAGACTGGATGCTGACGCTAAAATACTTAATGCAAAAACTTACAAACGCACTGGTTACCCATACAATTTTTAAAATTTCCCCTTGATTTCTCTGGTCTTCCACCATTAAACCCTGATGTCCTTGTCATGGGACCACCTTGAGAATGTCTTCTTTCCAACAGATAAAGAATTATCAAAATCGGTTCATAAACGACGAAGATATCCGCGAAAAAAACATAAAAAAAAGCATTTATATCGGTCGAATTGAGTAACTTCCTTCTTTTTGAAGTCGGTTAATTATGATTACATGTAACAACCGAAAATATTATTTCAAGTACGACTGCCAATTCCAGGATTTTTTGTGCTCAAAGAAATTCTTCAGGTTTATTATTAAAAGGTATTATTTTAGACAACAGTTTTCTAAGAAAGGGCAACCAAACAAAATAATATCCGAAAATTCGGTAAATCGGATCTACTGTTATCATAGTTGTGACACATATTGTATTTCCTCGATCGACACAGGGACCCAAATAATCTTATTTGAATGAAAGTAATATCTTGCCCATTTGGATGACCATATATATTATAGAATCTTGACATAAAAGCCTCTTTTATGAACAGGTCAGGCCTCAACTTTCTTATTTTGGCATGCCGATACAAAAAGGCACAAGTCTTTTTTAACAAAAAACATGAAATAATTTTATTTTTATGGTTTATTTTTACTTGTGTGTTAGATTGGCGTTCATTTGTAAAAGTATCCATGTACTATTTATCAAATACCAAAGGTAATGTAAACGTTTTTCAATATAGGTTAAACCTACGCTTTGGAATGTGCAACTAGCTTCATCTATGTCAATGTATATGTGGATATGTAATGTATACATTTTTACAATAGACTTCCAGAGGTGGTTCAAGATCTGAGCCTGAATAAATTCAAATGCTTCATTAAACGTAAGTTGTGTCAGAAAGCATTTTATAGTGTTAAAGATTATATTGACGACAAAAAGGCTTGGGCTTGAGCTGCGTCCGATTTCTGTGCTTACACTGATTGTTCTTTGATTTTTCCTCTCGTAGTTAAATTTGCAATTGTTTATTTTTTTTTTTTTAACTCAAAGCCAGTACACACTATGTAGCCAGGCATATTATACGTTACGGAATTGCATCGCTGACAGGGGTATTCGGCACTGGTGCAGCTACACAGGAGCTAAACTTAGCATTCGGGAACACCGTTGGAGCTGCTGAACCTTGGACAAAACTGTCTTTGCATTGTGTAGATTCAATTTCTTAGTATTGTATAATTGCATGGAACACGTGTGAGCACGATCTACTTGCTGTAAAGCATCTATTTGTTGGGTTAGTCGTTTATTGACTTGATAGTGCTATGGCTGTTGAGAGTATGTCATGCTCACTCGAATGTCTCGCTGGTGGTGGCGTGTGTGTTGGGTCATTAGGTTCCCTTCAATATGGTTGAGCTGAATGATGCTGATCCATACGTCATTTTCGTGAACGGACGCCGTCAGAGGGGACTGGTCATCTCTTAGCTGCTACGGCGTATTTTAATTTCTGAATTGTTGTTTTTTTCCATAATGGACGCTCTCAGCGTACAATATATTTCTGCATCGTTCTCACACGATTGATTTCAAAATGAATGATGTAATCAAATATTTGTATCAATAGCTTGATAATTTAAAAGAGTGTCCATGGAGTTTCTTGCCCGTTCTTCTCCATAGGTACCTACTCTTTGGAATGGGCGACTAGCTTCACCTTACTGACTGACCGACCTTCTGACGGTTCAAAAGTGCCTGTAATTCGTTCATTTGAATATGCCTTGAATAGCTATGGAGTACGTACGTTTTTAAGATTTCGTGCACAATGGGAGCCCAAGGAACTTTATGACTAAGCCTCCGCTGTCCATCCGTCCGTCTAATTGTCTCAGGTCAATATCTCATAAGTCATAGTAGGTTGATATTGTCGCTATAACAACGATTAATAAAAAAGGCAATCCTCAATCTGGCCGACAGAAGTGAAAACTGAAATCATCAGAAAAAATAAACACCAGAAAAAAGAGGAAAATAGTTATAGCTGTGAAGTAATATATACCATTGTATATACTATACATACATTATATTTTTGTATGTATTTCTTGCTGTAGAAAATACGATGTCGAACCGACATCGTGTTCTCACACTCGTGGTCACGCTTACGCGAATTCATTGCTTTTTCCCCATCCAACAAAAGTGCTCAATGTCGCTAAAGAAGTTGTCACATCAAAAATTTTAATTAAAGGAGGTTTTTCATACAAGAAACGTGTTTTTCGGTGTTTTTGACCTTGAAAGTACGTGACTACGAAGCTAAGTGCGCTTGGTCGGTTATTTTTATATATGGAACTTACATTGTTTGTTTCCTTGTCTGAATTTGGTCATTGTTCAACACCAGAGGGACGATTTTATGGGATTTATATTTTCTATTAGACCACGCTTGCTGCGATAGTAATACATTTTGTTGTCTTCAATTTAGGAGGCGCATTTAATGATATAAATTGCTCTGTAAGTGTAAGGCTACTAATTGATATTGCGAGACGCTTATTAGGTTATTTTTTTTATTTCTCATAGATAATTAAAACGCAGTAGGTTCAAAGCTTGAAGAATATAATTGGAGATTTTAATTATCGTTGTATACTTTCTGTCATAGAACATTGTAGTTCAGTCACTTTAGGCAAAAAAATGAGTCAATCTCGAAATTTTAGATAATAATCTGGAAACTCGTATACAGCTTCATTTTGGCGTTCTTAAGTTGTCTGAAGTCTCATATTATCTCGTGTCTGCGTCGTAAGTTATTCGAGGTCAAAGGTCACGAAAATAGTTTTTTTTTTGCAATTATCTCCGTTTCTCTTGCTCCAATGATATTAGCACCCTTTATCAAAATTGTAGAGCATAAAATTTGCGACAACTTTTGTTCTTAACATTTTTTAAAAAATCTTTTTTTTTCCAAAATAATATTTTTTTTCCAAATGTTTCCCAAAGGCAAAACAAGTTAGTACAATCAAATAATTTTAAAGTAGTAGTTATGACAATTTAAGTAAAAAGAAAGTACTTCTGGCACACCCTTATTAACTTTGAGAGTAACGTGCATTAACTGAATTAATTTAAGCTGAATCACAAGCAGGAATTATCGGGATTATGTACAGAGAATGATAATAAATGCTGAGTGCTGATAATAACATTATTCTGTTTTATACCATCTTATCCTTATAAACATTTCGTCGGGCAAAACTGCTGGAATTAGACGTTCTATCTTGCGAATCTAAGATGTACCAGCGGATTCCCAAGACTGCCAGCGGCTTCATCCGTTTGGTTTTTAGAAAATATCCTACGACAACGTGTTTTCAGGGTTAAGAGTATCCAATACGTTCCTAAGTCTAACTATTTCATTAAACTAAATATTGTCTAATTCCATTCATCCGTTTTGCATGACGGACAAATGTTTAATATTAGTAGAAATCGAGGCTTTTATGCTAATTAGTAACGATCCAGGGAGTATATTTCTGAGCAATTCCATCAAGGATCTCGCCAGGTGATTTAGCGAATTCATAGTGTCCTTTAGCACTTACACAGACAAATCAATTTATGTGTAACAGTGACGTAAACTCTAAAACGATGTTACGATATGCCCCAGGTAAGTGATGGAGTGTCATTACAGTCAGAACTCGACGGCAATAAAGGACTTTCTTCAGGGACACTCAATTAGAACAAATTAATTTAAAAACTTTGTTATTTTCGACGTAAAATTCTTCGATGTTGCTATATATATGGCTAAGAACATTATGTACCCAGATCACCATGGTCATGTTGATCTCATAGTGTTCTTTGGTAACTAGGAAGGTTATTGCCTTCAGACAGATTATGAAATTAATATTATTTTTACTTATAGCCATTATGTATTGTAATCAGCACGTGATCTGTTTCAGTAATAATTCAGATTACTTGACTAGCTATAGAAATTAAATTCATAACTCTGATGGAAGTTCTTAACTTAGATGTCGTGGTAGCACTGAGGTATGGAGAACAGGATGTAAATCTCACTAATTCATTTTATAGAAAATTTAGGTTTCTTGAACCAGGCGTGTGTTGTGCCCGGCGAGTGATACTACGGAAGGGCCACAAGTAACGGGGTCTTTTTAATTAATAACATCTTTATCAAAAATTACCAGGAGGGCCTTCTTGTTCATCTTTTTCGTGTCACTGGAAGGATTGAATTTTATATTTTCTATTCTATTTTTATTTATGGCAAGTGAATTTTATATCTTGTTGGCTTATAACTTTGACTTCCATTTGAAATCGAAGAGTATTTAATAATTCATAAATATTTACTTTTATTATTTTAGTAAAACAGCATACCATATTCTCCCGTAGTTGTCGTAAAAGGCGACTAAGGGAACTCTCACCAGGGAAGCGGGCAGCAGCGCTTTTAATATACTACGATACGATACGATACGATATCAAATTACTGCGATCCCCAATCCAAGCATGGGCATTATGGCAAACCCCCCCAAAGCAATGAAAGCCTTGAGTGAGGCCTTTGTCCAGCAGTGGACGGAAAAGAAGAAGTAAAATAGCTTGCTTTATACAACATTTAAAGAACTTTTCAAGTTCCCTTAACACACACATATATATCTGAGGTCATTGGAAAACCTGATATTAGAAATGCATTCCACTAGTTGCTATAATGAATCCTTTACAATACAAGCAGTTCGGCAATGGAATGAATTACTCGTGTCCGTAAGGCGTGCGCAAACTCTGCCCACTTTTAAAACAATGACAAAAAACACTTCCTCTTGCTTTAAACATGTCATTATATTTGATTTGTTCTTGTATGCTGTTTATTAATTAAATGTATATATTTATTTAAATTGGTATGATACTTTACGTACATATTTATGGTATAATATATGTAGGTAAATAGTACACAGCAGACATCATTTCTCTCCATCTCCTTAGTATTTCATCCAAAGGTTCACTAAAAGATCGCTCTTAGCGATACGACCACCCATTGTGTCATCCTTTGTAAAATCTTTGTATATATGTTCTGTATTCTATGATTAGAAGTAATAGCTACTAAAAATCATTTTTATAAAAAAAAAACCGACTTCCATAAAATAACTACATAGTGAAAAATAACTAATTTCGGAAGTCTGTGGCCAAAAACGATACATGTCATGGTCATGGTGCCTTTGGTTTTTGTATATTCGTTTATGCTATAGTTTTGTTGGAAGTCTGTTTTTTTTTTTTGTAAAAATGTTTTTTTTTTTTAAACTTTTTAGCTGTGAAAAGTACTGTTCAGCTGCATTCGGTTAGAATGCACGCTGCCGCCAATTAGTTGGGCATAGGCTAGCAAGTAAACGACGTAATTTTGTTTACTTTACTATCAGATCTACTACTGAATTTCATTATAAACCATATGGGTACAAAGTTCTAATCAATACAAATTAATCAAGTACAAACACAAGGTAACTATGTACATCATCAGCCCCCTAATGACAGTCACAACCCACCTTGGTGTAGGGTTCTAATCAAAACAAATTAATCATGCACAAACACAATTTAGTTACTGTAAACCGTTGTAGAATTCCCTCGCCTATCTCCCTGCTTCATCATCAGATATACTTCAAACCATTATTAAATTGTAGTGCTTTAAAATATCTAATGAAAAAATTACTAATGCAATGCTCGCCCCTACGATTTTTGAAAATTTCCCTTGATTTCTGTGATTTCTGTTGTCTTCCACCATCAAACCCTCCCTTAACAACCACCACATAAGGAACCACATTCGAAATATCTTCTTTCTAACAAAAAAGAATAATCCAAATCGGTTCGTAAACAACGAAGTTATTCCCGAATAAACATAAAAAAGTACATATACGGTCGAATTGTGAGTAACTTCCTCCTTTTTGAAGTCGGTTAGAATACCTACGTCAATTTACGTCCGGCGTTGACTAATTTGAGAGAATTAAACTAATATTTACTTTCTGACCTTCTCATACTGAAATAGAAATAAAAAGATACATTGAATTTAGTATAGTTTGTGAACAAGAGTCACAGTCAGTACAGAGAGTAGTAGTCCAAGAGAGAGAATAGTCAGTATTATTCGACACCTTAGGTGGTTACGTTGATTTTGTCACAAAACTAGATGGCGCCACTCGCTGCCCTGTTAATACGTTCTATTTCGCGGCCAGTTTGTGCCGAATCATACCGACTCGTGTCATAAAGGAATAATGTAATTTTAACGTTGTAATTAGACTTGACAATTTATTAATGTCAAGTCAAATCACAGAAATACACTTAGCGGCAGGTAATCTTGGCCAAGCACTTATCCGGAAAATACGAACACTTACAAAAACTCTATTCCGAATTATTATTCATTATATTAAAAAAATGTTTTCTATTAGTTCAAGAGGGTAATTGCTTATGTTTGAGTGCACTATGAGGTATTTTTAATGATTAGTTGAGTCGTGTCTCTTGAGCGACTAAGTTGCTTGTACATACCTATGTTGTAAAAGTCTACGGTTATCTTATTAAATTTCTGTGAATTGTGGAACTGTGTTGTGTTTTAATATCAACAAAACTGTCATTAGCATCAGCATAGGTAGCATTAAACGACCAAGCGTTGAAGCAACATGAAGTTGCTTTGGTGCTCAGTAATAATAATTCTTTTTATAAGGTAAATATGGCTCATACATAATTATTGGTCCATAGTTATCGTAAATGTATTCTCCTTATGATATATGATAATTTTATCTTTATGAAGACGAAAAACAATTTTATAGTGAATGAACAAATTCATTGAATGCTCACAAAAAGGTGGCCGTAAAGGGTAAACGAATATTATCGACCCTTTTAGGTATAAATGGCCATTTTATTAGAGTGTAAAGTAAGGAATATGAGCAAATCATATTTGGGTTTATCACTTCGTCATAACCGTGGTAGGATAGAACGCACCTTCGTGGCTCTGAAAGTCACAAATGAGCCTTACATTCAACTCCGATTTTATGAGCGTTATTTATACCTTCTTCACGTAAGCCCAGTTTCTGAGCGGCGCGTTTTTTCAGTGGCGATTTTATTCGCACATAGGATTTTTATCGTATTGCTCAGCAGCGAAAGTTGAAAATCAAACAGTGTGTTTCTTACACGTACTGGAATCCTATTCGAATCTTAACACTCGGTTCAACAGTTACAACCGAGAGTTGATAATCCAGTGTGCAATACTGTTACTAACAGAAGGAATATTTATCACGGTTAATTGCAAGCTTTTGGAGCATATTCGTGCAGTAACTTGCCACTAGATTAAGTCTGATTGAACATTAGTGAAAATTGTAATTGTTGAAAGCACTTGGAAAATATAAGTATTAAAATGAACAGATTTGCATACTCACTAAGAGAACTATGTCTAAACGCATGTCATGGTTACATACCGTCTGTGTTAACGTATAAATTACTTCTATGAGGTAAATTATCATAAATAGGTACATTCATAACGCAAAAAAATACTTACGAGCACTAGTAACTTGGGCGCTTCCATACGAGAGCCTAGACCATTTTTTAAAAGCTAAAGATTCTAACTTTATTCTACTTACATCTGAGGAATAGCCATATTTGTCAGAAAAAAACCCTCACTTGTTATCTACGGTAGAAGAAAATAATAGGTTTGAAAAAGGCTCCTCACCAACTTAAAATACCAATTTTGTAATAGTACTCTCTACTTCAGTAACATAGTAGGTAGATTTTATACCCACCTCTACTTTAGGTTCACGTTGAAAATACAATAAATGTTTACAATCCGCTATTAGCAGCGGATATGTTGAACTTATCCATGTCAATATAATGTACGTTCTCACACTTATTTGCATCCATTCCTGCAGAACAAGCATTTCATTAATGGCGACACCAGGACTCATTACTCATCCACAATCAGCTTGACATCTTAGCGTTGGGAACTGTACCCACGCTGGATTGTAATATTTTTTCTTTTTGAAGCCCATGAAGGGCAAGGTACCCTTGGATAGGCTTCTTGCTCCGGGATGCTGAGCCGTTGTTGGTGTCTGAGCCCATCCAAGATGGCTGGCATGATGATGATTACACTACACAAACACACTAATCTATACTAATATATAAAGCTGAAGATTTTGTTTGTTTGTTTGTTTGGACGCGCTAATCTCAGGAACCACTAACCCGATTTGAAAAATTCTTTTTGCGTTAGATAGCCCATTAATCCAGGAAGGTTTCAGACCTCCTCTCTGTAATAGGAGTGGATTCAGTAATCCAAACGTATTTGAATCTTGGGATCTGAGATATCATAGTTAAAAAAAATCCACTTTTTCGAATATAGTGCAAAATTATGAAACTTGTAAGGTTTTAATGTCCATTGGTAATATCCTTTTCAAGATTTTGTTTTTTATTTTATGAAATGAAATTGTGTGGTTTAGGGGATATTTAGAATTCTATAGGCACTTTCCAAGTGGTATTTTATTTTATACTCGTCAGTGTAGTTCGTTTTCTAAATGATGATGAAGCCATTGTATTTTGGAACCCCATTGTATATCCTATTCTATTTTGGAACTGCCACTGGATTGGGAATACACAAAAAACTTCACTGGTTTCAATATTGAGTTTGCGTGTCTAATTCTCTATTGATTGCTACCTTTAGTTTGACCGCTACACAAAGGATTTAGGATACGCTGGCACGACCTACCTCGTTACCGTGCTAGAGAACATTCGTACATATGTATTTCTGTGTTTGTTACTAGAGTAAATATTGGAAAAGGTTTATTCTATAGAGTATATTAACTGCATTAAAGCATTGCCACACTAGATTTCTACCTATACTTACACCAATAATAATATTCACTCTGAACTTTTGCGAACTCCTTTTAGGGTTATTAAGAGGTTGTTTGATGTATAATTTAATAATAGGGTAGACAACACAGATGTTCTCTTTAGAACTTCTGACAAAGTAAACAATCAAAGTCATATCCCTCATTCCTACACTTTGGGCAGCTGTATTTTACCGCCAGTGATGTAATTTACAACATCTTTGGTGTTTTTTTTTTTCACACCCATTTTCTTTTAGGCACTGGTGCTCGGAATGGTCCTGTTTCATATCACGTGGTCCATAGCAGTATGACGCTGTGCGCATCTGTTATCACTTTTGTGGAAATAAGTGAGCATTAAATTCACAGACTGTTAGAATAAATGGACTTAGCTGGTACGGATAACATTCCATCTGTTTTTATTGTGAACTGCACCAAATTTTTGTCGTCCCGAACTCGATACTGTTTTAAAAAAACGTAGCAAATAGTGATATGTCCATGCTTAGAAGTATATAACACTGATACACAATAAGGGACCAAAGAGTTCCATCGAAAATTATAGACCGATCTGCAAATTGTGTGTTTGCAAAAATTCTCAAAAGAAACAAGTTTATTTGGCTGTTTCTTATGTTTTTTTTTTTTTAATACGTTGCCACTAGGAGTTTCTCCTGTATCGTGAGTGCGTTTACAAACATTTAAACTTACACACACAAGCAGCCAGATCCGGAACAACTATTTGTAGGCCATACAAATATGTATTTGTTCACAGCAGTCGATAGCTCAGGCACTGCGCCAACCATGTCGGCGTCTATCAAAGTCTTAGTGATTAACAGCACGGTTTCTTAAGAGGTCAGTCTACCGTGTCCAACCTAGTTGACGTCCAATGTACAGTAAGGGTCAAAAGTGCATTACCACTTTTGAACTTTATTGCACTAATAATAAGCGTCAAAAGTGGTACTCTACTTTTGACCCTAACTGTACATACCGATTTCAACAAATTTTTCGATCGAATTGACCATGGTCTCAAAACGGTGAAAGAAAACATCGTTAGGAAACCGGCATGTCCATGCCAAAAACTTCGAAGACATGTGACATCTGCCAATCCGCACTGGGCCAGCGTGGTAGATTATGGCCCACTCCTTTTCAACGAGACGAGGCCTCTGTCCCAACAGTGAGAACATTATAGGCTGATTATGTGCCTATGTATGTATGACCATGTCGTCTTAAGGCATAAAATTTTATATTTGGACATTAGAGATAACCTATTCAGGTGGTTCTTGTTAAATTTAGAAGGCAGACAGACTGTGGTACTTACTCATCTAGAGCTATTAATTAGTATTCATTCGGGAGTTCCTCAAGAGTCATTATTAGGAAATCCCAATATTTAATAATAATAACTAAAACTTTACTAGGGGTTACTTTCAGCACAATGCCTAATTTTGAGACACCTACCAGATAAAGTCTTGTCGCTAAGCGATTCGTCGTGTTCCGGCATGATGTCTGGTGAAGACATACGGAGGAAGGGTCTGAGCAGTTGTGTTACGATGTGGGCCAGGACGCGCCAAATATTGTTATGTAGGAAGTTTGGTCGTGGAGCCTCTCCAGATCATCTCCCTCTGGCGCAGCATCGTTGGTCGTGTTGTTAGGTTTAACATTGCATCACCTCGCTCAACTGCCGTCTTCCTTCCTATTCACTAATATTATTAAGTGAAAAGGCTTAATAAATTAGCGCGATTTACCATCAACGTTTGCATCATTGCTTACCATCAGGCGGGATTGTGGTCAAGCACTAGTACCCGTAGGACCGATGCCCGATGGGGCCGGCGGGTTCTCGAGTGGCGACCACGCACCGGAAGACGTGCGTGCGACGAAGCGTGGGTAGGCTCCCGACAAGGTGGACCGACGACCTGGTGAAGGTCGCGAGAAACCGCTGGATGCGGGAGGCGCAGGACCGGTCGTCGTGGAGAACCTTGGGGGAGGCCTATGTCCAGCAGTGGGCGTCTTTCGGCTGAAATGATGATGATGACTAGTTTATAATTATAAAAAAAGAAAAACACAATAATCATGTTATCAACAAAGCGCTAAAAGCACTAGGTTGAAACTAGGCAGGGTCTCATCTGATTTGAGAAGTATGAAGACTTTTAAGATCTTCTGCTCTTGCTATGCACTGCTCTTTCTTTGAATTTATCTGGCGTATGTCTCTCAAGTCTGGAGTTCAAACTATACTTTTATCAGTCGTTTAGTCTATACAAAGAAACAAAGAACAGAGAGGTAGATACCCGCCCTGGGCGGAGTGGAAGAGCGTGTCAGACTTTTACTGACTAATTCTAATATAAACTATATTCAATTTCATTCCAAAATACAGAGCTACCTAATTACAACTTGTGGTGTGAAAACGAAAATTTTCTTTTACGAAGGAAAAATTCTGATTTAGCATTTTTATACCAAGTTTGTAAACGGATCTAACGACATACATGTTCTTCGTTTTTGGGTAAACCTCGTTTGTGCACATGCCTATAACAGGAACAACTTATAGACAAAACTCCTACACGATTAGGGCGGTCCGTACGTATAATAAAACCTGCCAAGAATTTGTCACAAATCTTTTTAATACTAGTGTGGCTAGAGGAAGGAAAGAACGATTTTTGAAATTACTTCTTCGATAAAATACTTAACATAACCCCTGTATATATTTCAGAGAATATCACATCATATTTTATTTACTGTCGGTGTACTACGAGTAGTGTTGGTTATAGCGCAAATATAAATACGGTTTGCAATTGAGTTCAGATTATACTTACCTAATGAATTAGTTAGTCATATTTTCGAAACACAAACTCTGGATATATAATTCAACGATAGGGAACGTAAGACGGCTTCTAAGCATACGTTCGATCTACAATGTTTCGACAACCCTGAGAGCTAGGCTCACACCGCTCTTGTAGCTATAGCTCCCGTCCACCTCCAAGAACAGCCTACACTCTGTCGAACGTTACGATATCACGCTTGCGTTTCCAACAGACAAATGATTGACTTCGACATATACGAATGTATAGTATGTGAAAGTAACAGCTACCTTTTTTGGGTCATGGTCATGTGGGAAATATCACAATGACCTCGTGTGTCAAATGGTATGGGTGGAGCGGTAGTTCGTCTTTTACTGACTGAAACCAATCCATGTTCCATCATTTGCTTGAGCACCAGGGGCCACGATATCTCAAACTGTCTGCTACCCAGTACATAATTAAGTGGCAAATGTGTGAAAACTTATAATTGGCCAATGCCATGTTAAAGACTTAGTAACTATTGTGTCATATAATGCATTATTATCCCATATTATTTAAAATCGTCTTAATTTAACATCTCTTACTCTTTGGTTTTAAAAGTAGTGATTGAAATGTTTGCTCCGGAACCTTTATCTATATATGTACATTAGGACGGACCCTAAAAGGACGGCCGGGAATGACTAGTTTTATTTTGTCTCCTAGATTTATCGTGAAATCTCAGCATTCTTCAGTACTAAAGCTATTTGTAGATTTGTTTTTTTTAATAGTTATACGTAGCTGATATTATTTTTATAGCTCAGGTTAGATCTTAGAAAAGGCTAAAAATTACTAAGGATATAATGTGTTTTGTAAGAGTGGGGTTGGCAAATTTATAGCTAACATGGCGTTAGCTACAAGATTGTTTCACCCACTCTTGCTGACACACCATTCGTGTTGTTTTTTTTCTACACCCTTCATAATTATAATGGGATAGGTTTTAAATCGGTTTATTTAATTTCCATTACAATTCACCTTCGGTGACGAAATATGATGGCTCGAATGTTTATATAAAATTAAATAAAGTGTTGCATTGATCCATTATTAGGTTTACAGAGTGCTCCTGACAATACGACAATAAAGGAAAACATGGACAATACTAGTTCATAGGAATAATCTTAAACCATAGAAAAAAACCTAGCATCAAAAATAAAAAAAAAAAAAATTCAAACAAACTAAACCGCTTAAAATTGAACACGAAATACAACATCCTTAAAATATTGGTTTACTGACCTCCGATCGACGACGGCGCGGTCTTGTGGCGACTTGCTATTTTTGGTTGGACAAACTCTGATGTTCATGAGAACATCAGAGTTTGACTTTACGGAAATACCGACAGAGGTATGAACCTCTGTCGGTATTTCCGTAAAGTCAAAGCGGCATTACATTGACATAAAATCATGCCCGTGTACTCAGAAACTGTATAATTATAACGCGGCATTATTATTTACATAAAAGAAAACACTATAAATAAAACTATTAAATTAAGTGTCCAATTTCGCACTAAGTATTCATTTTTACAATAGACTTCCGGAGGTGGTTCAAGATCTGAGCCTGAATAAATTCAAATGCTTCATTAAACGTAAGTTGTGTCAGAAAGCATTTTATAGTGTTAAAGATTATATTGACGACAAAAAGGCTTGGGCTTGAGCTGCGTCCGATTTCTATGCTTACACTGATTGTTCTTTGATTTTTCCTCTCGTAGTTTAAATTTGCAATTGTTTGTTTTTTCTTAACTCAAAGCCAGTATACACTATGTAGCCAGGCATATTGTACGTTACGGAATTGCATCGCTGACAGGGGTATTCGGCACTGGTGCAGCTGCACAGGAGCTAAACTGCTAAGTTTAGCTCCTGTGCAGCTCCAACGGTGTTCCCGAATGCTAATTCGGGAACACCGTTGGAGCTGCTGAACCTTGGACAAAACTGTCTTTGCATTGTGTAGATTCAATTTCTTAGTATTGTATAATTGCATGGAACACGTGTGAGCACGATCTATTTGCTGTATAGCATCTATTTGTTGGGTTAGTCGTTTATTGACTTGATAGTGCTATGGCTGTTGAGAGTATGTCATGCTCACTCAAATGTCTCGCTGATGGTGGCGTGTGTGTTGGGTCATTAGGTTCCCTTCAATATGGTTGAGCTGAATGATGCTGATCCATACGTCATGTTCGTGAACGGACGCCGTCAGAGGGGACTGGTCATCTCTTAGCTGCTACGGCGTATTTTAATTTCTGAATTGTTGTTTTTTTTTCCATAATGGACGCTCTCAGCGTACAATATATTTCTGCATCGTTCTCACACGATTGATTTCAAAATGAATGATGTAATCAAATATTTGTATCAATAGCTTGATATTTTAAAAGAGTGTCCATGGAGTTTCTTGCCCGTTCTTCTCCATAGGTACCTACTTTTTGGAATGGGCGACTAGCTTCTCCTTACTGACTGACCGAACTTCTGACAATTCAAAAGTGCCTGTAACTGGTTTATTTGAAATAAATGCTTTGATTTGATTTGATTTGATTTAACTAGGCACTTATTATTAAATAAGACAAAATTTTACGTGTCCTCTCACTAAAATAAAGCGTCCAAAATCGCAATATACCGTCAATACCTAATGTAAACAAACAAACACAGCGTCTCGAGCACAGAGCAATTACACGTAAAGCGTCATAGGATTGCACCTACCACCAACACCCTGACTTGTGACCGTGACCTAAATTTTGGCAAGAAAGCGATTTAATAAACGAAATTAGATTTATCTCTTTCGCAAACACCAATTTTTGTATTAAAATGAGTGCAAAGAGACGGGACAGTAGCGAGTTGGCAACGGGTCATGCATAATGTAGGTACCAACGCCAGTGCTACTCAACCTGCGGCCCGCAGGGCTGTTTTTGTTGACCAAGTCCCTAAACTAGCTGCTCCTCAATTTTGCCTACTTATTAATAAATTTGTTTTGATTGAATAGGTTGGTAATTAGTACAATTAATTAAATATTTCGCGTTCGCTTCTCTCGCGCCTTCTATTTCTTAACTCCATAATCTTTTTCCTGAAAAAATTTTCGAAAAATATCTATATGGTGAAATTAATTCGTATCTTGAAAAAAATCATATCTTGTGCACTGAACAAAAAGGTTTTCGACAAAATAAAACAATAAATATGGCAATTTATGAATTCATTCAAAATCTTATGTACCACGTTGATAAAACGACTCCCGTTTGTGCTGTATATTGTGATATGTCACAGGCATTCGATTATGTAGACCCTAATATATTAATCAGTAAACTTGATGCCTATGGTATTAGAGGTAATGTTTTACATTTAATTGAATCATACTTAACAGATCGACAACAAGTAACAGTAATTACTAAAGTAAACCTTAAAACTAAAAAAGAAGAAATATACATCTCAACAAAACATGCTGTAAAGTATGGTGTTCCCCAAGGTAGTGTCCTGGGGCCACTTCTGTTTATTATATACATCAACGACTTACCATATGTAACGAACCAACCCATGACATTGTTTGCTGATGATAGCACTGTTACTATTGCATGTAAGGACGTTAATCAGTATAATCGTGACATAAATAACTCTTTGACATCTATAATTTCATGGTTAAATAATAATAATTTAAAAATTAATTTGACGAAAACAAATATAATGCATTTTTCACAAAGACTTCAAAATCCGTTAAACATACAATTGATACATGATGATTACGTTGTAAAGGATACTCCTGCTACCCGTTTTCTCGGCTTAACTATAGATAGTCGACTTAATTGGAAAGAACATATTGACATATTATGTAAAAAAGTCAGTAGTCTATCTTATGCATTGTATAAACTTGCCCCCACTATTAATCTTGAAGTGTTACTCACGGCATATTACGGCCTTGTTGAGTCTGTCCTCAGGTACGGCATTTGTTTTTGGGGTAATTCAACCAATAAGGATATGGTTTTTAAGATGCAAAAGCGGTGCATACGTGCTATGTTCGGTATCCATAGTACTGACAGCTGTTAACCACTTTTTGTTAAGCACAAGCTCCTTACATTACCGTCACTCTATATCTTTGAAATAGCTTTATTTGTCCATAAAAACCTGTATCTTTTTCCTCGCTTATCTGATATTGTAGAACGTAATCGCCGTGATAATAGCAAGCTCTGTGTTCCCTCTGCTAAAACAGCGCTAATGCGTAAAATTGTCGTATGTAAGGCTCCAACTATCTATAATAAAATTCCAAAACATGTAAAGCAATTAAATACAAACCAATTTAAATAATCATTTAAAAAAATATTGATCGAAAAATGTTATTATAATATTGATGACTTTCTTAATGACAAATCTCTTTGACTGAACAGAATTATTCCTAACTTTATACTTAAATGCTAATACATTATATTTTATAAAGATGTAATCATGTATCATGTTGTTATTGTAAATTCATTATTATATTGTTCAACTAATTAATGTAAATTAAAAATCATATTTGTAAGAGATAATGTATTTAAATTAATCTTATTAGCTTTAAGTATATTTTTGTACACCAAACATGTTGAAACGAACTAACCATTCCACCTGTAATGATCACAGCCATGTATTATTATCACCTACACATGTTTATGCAAATAAAATTTTCTTTATCTTATCTTATCCTGTTCACTAAATGCAAGAGCTTCAGAAAATAAAGCGCGATTAAACTTTGCGATCATGCATCACAAGAACGCGCGATAGCAAAAACTAGGATCATCAAGGGAACATCAAGAGTCAAGGCCGAAATGTGTTTGCGGCCCCATAAAAAGAACTGTAGGTCACCGCTGGATGCGGCGGTCATCAACCTGTCAGCGCTTCCTCACGAACATGTATATCATGTAGAAAATGTGAATAATGAAAAATAATTTCCTGTGACTAAACTAATGGACATATTTATATGATGTTTTATGGGTGGACTGAAAATGTGTTGAGGTACACGATGTTTAATTTATTGTCGTATTGTCGTCACCACTTTGTAAACCTAAGTTCAAAAATCTTTAAATGCATGAGAAAGTGTGAATTTAATACGATATTATTATTTTTAACTTTACTATCGGATTTAGTTCCCTTGAAAACCGTGTTTTTTGAGAGAAAAAAAAGAGAAACTGGCACAGTTAAAGGTAGGCCCAACTTTTTGTTTAGCAGAAATAAAGTATATCTGATTTTAAAGGACAAAAAGAGAGAGAAAGAGTACGCATTTACAAAAAAGAGTATCATTTATGTTTTACTTTTAAAAAGGTATTTTTTTGTACTTTTTGCGGCACATATCAATTTTCCACTGTTTTTAAAGGATTTGTGAGTCCAAACATTCCAACTCTAAATTTATATATATCAAGAGCTCGTTTTTTATTAAATTCAATGAAGCTCTATTTCTCTCTTCTCGCCACTTCACATTCATGACCGAAAAGACCTTCAGTAAATGCTGAAGTGGCGGGAGCAGAGAGTATATATCTATTTTTTTTTATACAATCAAATTTTTCAAGATTTTTTTAAAAATAGATTGCCATTTTTCTACAGTTTATTTTTGCATAAAATCTGTGTTATTTAACAATTCGGCTTGGAGTTCTTTTAAAATTGTTACTTCCGAATATAAACTGTCCATGTGTATGTTTAGTCTTTGTAAATTAAGTTTTCCTTCTATAATTTGTTCTAAATGATTAAATTCAACATTAGTCTTTAAACATAAATCAGTCTTATTCATAAAACTTTAACCATTTGCTAAGCAACTGATTAGCAAAATTCTTATTCATAAAAGCTGTTTAACGCTAAGAGGATGCTAAGCAATTGATTAGTAGCTGTCAAAATTAAACATCACCGGACCGCTGTTAAGAGGATGGTTAGAGGCAACAATATGGCGGATTTTATTTGAATCAGCTGATTGATTTAATATGATCATTATGCTTCGAAGATATTTTGTTTATAATATCGAATAGTGCGGAAATATGGATGTTGAAAACCTTTTTGAATTTCCAAAGCGACGTAGTAAAGTTATAGGTATTAGCTTTGAAACTTTTTTGACTTACAAGCTTTACTCGATACTAGGCTATAACATCGGCTGCCGGCAGAAGTTACCACCCACCAGACAAAGTCTTGCCGCCAAGCGGTTCCTCGTGTTCCGGCATGATGTCTGGTGAAGCCGTGCGGAGGACGGGTCTGAGCAGTTGTGTTGCAAAATGTGCCGGGTACGATGCGCCAAATGTTGTTGTGTCGGGAGTTTGGTCCTGGAGGGTCTCCAGATCAATCTCCCTCTTGCGCAGCATCGTTGGTCGTGTTGTTGGGTTTAACATTGCATCACCTCGCTCAATTGCC
The DNA here is from genome assembly GCA_037179545.1 of Sesamia inferens. Lineage (NCBI taxonomy): Eukaryota > Metazoa > Arthropoda > Insecta > Lepidoptera > Noctuidae > Sesamia > Sesamia inferens. The sequence goes on along the minus strand of CM073927.1, from coordinate 20,287,549 downwards.
GTCTTTCTTTTTATTCACTCAGTTTTTTTAAGTGAATAGGCTCTTAATAAACTAGCGCGCTTTACCATCAACGATTGCATCACTGCTTGCCATGAGGCGGGATTGCGGTCAGGCACTGGTTTATAAAAGCAGTACTTAATAAAAAAGACAGTGATTTTAGATGCTGCCCTATGTTTCCTTGTGTTATCTTATGTCATATCTAAGGCACAGGACTAAAAAAAGTCATTTTGGGGCAGCAAGACACAAATAATAAAACATTTTTTTAGAAATATTTTATTTTGATACGCAATAAAACTGTTTACATTTTTGTTATAAAAATAATTCATTGTTTTCTTCCATAAGCATGAGAGCCATTCTTGACTCACGCGACCCTCATTCCTCATCTTTTTCACTCAGCATGGTCTTCTCCTTCGCCGTCATTGCGAGGTAGAATAATATTGCCGCTAGGTGCTAATAGTGGCTTCGTATACAGCAATAAAACGTGTGCCTGTAAACAAGTATAATAATACTGTAAAAAGCAGTACAAAAGCAGTAGGAAGTAATGTATAATATCAAATGGATGTTTACAAGCATAAAGAGCAGGAAAATACACAGTTACTATCGGCTACTGCTTTAACATTAATTTCGTCAGTTTAAGATTAGTAATTACATATAAATACAGAGATAAATACCTTTTTCTGTTTACTATAATATTATTGGAGTTTATTACTTTCACTACTATCATCACAAATACAATTATTTAATTGTAATAAATCATTTTATTTATATTCAAATTATCCGATCAAATTTCTGACATTTTTCTGCCAAACACGACAGATAAAAAATCGCAGTTTTGACAAGTTTTTTCTAAAAATTCAATTTTTTAGTCAACTATTTTGATTATAATCTATGCCGCAGGCATAGTTTCACCTCTACTTCGTATCGCTACTAATCATCTGCTAACTAGCTTTTATGAATAAAGAAAAGTTAAGCATTGATTTAGAGCTAACTAAATGGTTAGCTAAATAGTTGCTAATGAGTGATTAACGAGTTTTTTATGAATAACACAGATTAGTTGTATTTAGTGAATACAACCAGTTATCACTACTAAAATCAAACCATTTTTGTAAATAAGTCAAACATTTGTCTATACACTATGAACAATTACTGTTAATTTAATTACACAAGTCAGGTGGTGATTGTTCAAGAGGTTTTAATTTCTGTTTTGTTGTATAGCCAAAATAGTTGTCTTTCAGTCTTTGCTGTAATTCTGATTTTAAATTTTCCATAAGACCAAAAACGTCTACAATTGTGACAGAGTACCTTGAATATTATTACAGACGTATACTAGTTTTAGTAAACATTTTGTAAAAAAGAGTATTTTAGCGTACTTTATTAGTGTTATAGATTAAAGAGTACGCCTACATGATATAGAGGACAATACTCTATTTTAGAGTACGGTTGGCAACCCTTGCTAAAGGGGACATAACGTTTTTATAAGCTGTATTTACATGACAATTTTTATGGGTAAATGTACGGCAAGCCGCGTCATAGACTTCGTTCCAAAAATATCTTATTGGATAAAAGCTCGAGTTTCTCATTACCTTCATCATGACTGTGATTTGTGGGATAGCATGACACAGTGATAACGCAGGTACATTAATGAGATTTCTCGTGAATAGTGATCAATATCTGTCTCAAATTCGTCGTTCATCTAGTAGACCGACAGTACTTAAGAGTATTGAAACTATGATCATAATTTATTAGTACCTATTTTTTTACGCTTTTGGATTACGTGCCCTCTCAGATTCATTCGAAATATTCGAAGATTGGTTATGTAAGCCACCTTCGCGCACCGACGAGCTGACTGGGAGTTAAAGTAGTCGCCATGGCCTTAATCGGTTGGAACAATCATTATCATAATCAAATAATTAGTAAAAGAATATTTCTTAAACATATTGCAGTTTTTGTAGAATTATAATCTAACATAATCCATCCACCTTTAGACGTACTTACTTAAGGATTTATTACACATGGCTTTTGTAGTTGATGCTTACCTTCATAAAAGCAGGCGTGACTTTTGTATTTGTTTAATGAGGATCTCCAACAAAGGATATATATTAGGGATGTTATGGATATGAAATTTCGGATACGGATTGGATACGGATTTAGGAATGATTATTATACCGGATACGGTTACGGATACGGATAATAAATTATTTCGGATTATCCGTTAGTTTCGGTTACGGATATTAATTTTTTAAGGAATTTCAAAAGTAAAATACAAATAGGTAATAAAGTAGTTTTATTTAGTTTTTGGCAGGAATTTCAATCAGTCTGTAAGGTCGTCGTGAATCGGTAATTTCATCAAAAAATAACCAAACTGCACTCGACTTAGGACGCATTTTGTACAAGTTCAATCGATATCGTAACACAACACACTTGTCGAACTATTTGCTATTACAGAATTGGTCACAAGTCAGTTATTTACGAGAATGTTATGACGACAAAAGAAGAAAAAAAAAACAAACAATGCGCGTAGCTTGTGTGTGAAAACAACTTGTCATAACGTGTCTCAATTAGGCTCCGCCCCTATCCGATACTATGCGAAACTTTTATTTCGGATTCGGTTACGGTTACGGATGATTTTTTATATCGGATATCCGATAGTTTCGGTTACGGTTACGGAGCTCCCTAACATCCCTAATATATATACAATAATAAGGAGATTTTAAGTGTGCTCCTTTTATTACAGAACACCACAGCATACACATAATTTAAACCATAATTTTTATTTCATATTTATTATTTCATGAAATCATGACATTTGCGGTAGCTCCTGATTTGGGTGGAGGTAGCTAGAAGAGCTGAATGTGGAAGGCGGTGGACATGGTTTTGTGGCTTTTATTTATTTAGCTCAGTCCACAAAGACCCATAATAAAATACAATAATACTATATTATAACATACAATAAAAACAAATATGAAATACTATACATATTAAACTTTATAAAATCTATATAAAACTAAACTCATACACGATTATTTGCAACGTCGGCGAATTGCCGGAAAATAACGCCTGTCGGCCAAAACTCTAGAGAGATGAATGTTTCAAGATCCTCAGCTGGCACTTCCACCACAAATGAATTAAAATTTACGCTGTGACGAGACTCCAACCTCGTAACCCTCAAAGTCCATCTTGTCTTGTTCCGTATGTACTCCACAATCTCCTCGGATTTTCTATAGTAATGCAGCCGGAGACACAGTGGCGTCACTGTTACAGCGGGACGCAGCAAATGGTTTGTTCCAGTCGGTGCCTATGTTCAGCAGTGAATTGCAGAAGGCTCGCGGATCATATTATAAACAAATTGCAACTTGACGTGACCTGAAAATTGCAAATAACGTAAATACACGTTAATGTTCTTTACCTCCACCACATGGATTTACCATAGCGTATCCTCTTAAGTTGAATTTTTAGTTTTGTTTTCCATACTAAGACTTTGATTAGGTTTTCTGGTGATTCTTTTTGCTGTAGTGAAACTTACTATGCTGAAAAGCAAAATCTATCGATTCGCATTTAGCAAATTGAACGAAATTCTGATATCATCATTCGGTTGTCCGGTGGCAAGAAGAAATCACGACGTTGTTGCCATCACGGGCAGAATCTGGATGAGGCTGGCACAGCATCGTGCGGCTTGGTGTAAGAAAAGAGATGACGATGACGCTAATGCAGTTCTAAAACATATTATATTTTACAATTATATTATTTGTTTCGTGTCGTGTGTATTATAGATCCATAAATCGCAGGCTGCATCGGCGGGCCAGACGGAAATGACGGAAAGTTGGACTCCTTCAAGAAGAACTGGTCCTTAGCAGCTGTATGTGTGTAGAGTGAAGTGGTCGGGAGTGTGTTTTCTTTTTATTATTAAGTGTTGCCACACACTAGGAATTGCTTCTGTAATGTGAGGGCGTTTACAAGCATTTTATCTCAAATACACATATAGCCAAGCTTGGAACAACTCTACCTGTAGGCTATACAAATATTTGTTCTCTACGGGAATCACATAGCGCAGTAGTCGATCGGTCAGCCACTATGCCAACTGTTTCCTATATAAGTCATGTCGTATATGTCGAAGTATTAAGCCTTTCCCCTGCATTGGGACATCGCAGACTTTTAATGATGGCATGCAGTGTCTCCTATTTGACAATCTTAATTTACATCCTAGGATTGTGGCCAGACATTAAGACAACACAGAAGTATATACATTTTTTTATTTATCTCAACTTCTAATATGTTCAGTCAATGGCATCTTTCTATCATTATAACTTTTCTGCTGTCTCATATATATACATCCCGAGAGAGCTTTAACTTTTACCGTTATCTTGATATATTTACTATTACATGTGTTGAGCCTTAGATCTTGTTAAAGTGATATATGTTTGGGTACAGTATTGTAGAAAACACATTGGATCTTACTCGTGAAATGTTGCTTGCCTTAATTTGCGACACGGTTTTGCGTTTGTCGAGAGCGTCCGGCGTATTATAATATCGTAAATATATATCTTATTACATACTGCTCTAAAGTGTGGTGCCAAATCATTTTAAACTTTGCCACGAACTATAATAGTCGTCTGTCGTTTGCAAACATCGTCAATTACGAAAAGCTTGCCAAGAGCGTAATTACTTATAGGCATCCTAGCACTTATCTATCTTATACTATATGCCTAACCAATTATTTCAACCGCCGTGTGTGGTTTTGTTCTGGTTTTCAGTAATGTTGGAATACGACTATGCTTCCAACTATCTGAACTCGACACGCACGTCGTGGCATCATCATCCCCACATACGATATAAGCAGCATATATAGAAACTAAGTACCATCTACCCACTATTATCTACATATATATATATATATATATATATATGTCGGAGATCGTCGATATAATTTTAATAGAAGTTGCTGTTTTGATTTACGTAGTAGAGGGGCGAACGCTTGTGACGTTATTTTGTGATGGCGTCACATGGACAGAATCGCTTTGGAAAGTGGGGTTCGTCGAACGGTCACTTTGCATCGAGACGCGGATGAAGGCACTTCTCCGAACCGAAACTGTCGGTTTGCCTATTCAAATTGTGATTGTAAAGATTAGAAGGTACACGTCGTGCTTCAATTCAAAACTCACCTACGAAATGGAACCCGTACCACCGCACCAAGATGCTGTCGACCCTACCGCTCTGCCGTCGCTGTCTCCGACATATATATATTGATTGATTAGATTATATTAGATTGTACTTAGTTTGTTCACCAAAACTATATATTCTCTTAACTATATACTCTTTGGTATTCTATCTTTCCACGTCGTGTCTACAGAGTGTGCACTCTTTTTTTGGGTGGGAAATCATCAAATGACTTCTCCCGCTCTGCATGGAGCGGAAGGACGCGGCAGGGTATCTCTCTCATCACAGGATCACGGTATCTCTTTCTCTATTCTCTCTCGTCCCTGGCAGTCATCGGTCCTTCTGAACCTCGTCACTGTATGCTGACATCTCTTTGAGGTGTGCATGGAACACAACGTATCGTCGACACGGGCCTAGTCCTGAAAGTGTGCACCCTAGGACACACTGGAATAATAGAATATTTTCATCTATCGGGGACGAAATAATTTTGTCTTATGCTAAAATATTTTGACAGCTTTGTCTTATGAGATTTGGTGCCAGTTTACGTTACTAGTGTTTGATAGAAAGAGATATATCGCCTATATATGTACTGTAAAATAGACAGTGCTACCCATTGCCTTATTTGAGAGACCAAGAGTTCAAACTCAAGAATATTTGTGTGAGTAATATACCACCTACATACCCATTGACATTTTATACCACAAATGTTTCATTCATCTATCTCAATCAGTAACTCCCAAAATACCACGACGATGTTTATTTCTAATTTGTACCAATAACACGTAAACAGTGGTTTGTATGATAGACATGGTTTACCATCAGTTCCGTGTCTGTCAGTTCACTTGTTTTAAGGTTGCTAAAATAAATAATGAGCGTTGTGAATAGTATTGAATGATAAATGAGTTATTTTCTGTAAGTAGGTTTGAATAAAACATGCATCAAGTCGAAATTATAAATAGATATCATAAGTACTTATGCATTGTGGACTTGTAAAAGTGTTTTTTTACAAGTCCATACTTGTAATAGTGCATTAGTATTTGCGCAGATACTGGTGAACAGGTGCACACAGACCGCGATCCAAAAAAAATTAATAATTTTCTTGCGGCGATTGGGACCACTCATGTGTAATTTAAAAACATCTACTATACGTGCCAAAATCGGTACAGACAAACGAAAAAAATTCTAAGTTATTTATATGAATAAACATACACAAAGGCAATATTACTATCTATTTCTAGCTCGAGTCCGTTTTGCCTGTCGATTTCAAGGTGAGTTAGCCCTTTTATTATAAACGGGAAATTTTGCATCGCCCGATGACTAGTTTCGCCAGTCACAACAAAAAGCTGATCAGTTTAAGAAAGTTAAGTTTTGCATCAGACAGTTTTATATTAAACTAGCTGTTGCCCGCGACTCCGTCCGCGTAGACTTCAGTTTACAGGAGCTCACATCATCAACCTTTTAATCATCCCACTGCTGGGAACAGGTCTCTCATATAGAGAAGGATTGAGCGTAATCACCACGCTTGCTCAATGCGGGTTGGCGATTTCAGACTTAAAGTCCAGGTTTCCTCAAGATGTTTTCCTTCACCTTCAGTCATTGGTGTCCAAGATATACTTAGAAAGTACATATAACTTTAGAAAAGTTACATTGGTACTTGCCTGACCTGGAATCGAACCCGCGCACTCATACTTGAGAGGCTGGTGTTTTAACCACTAGGCTACCACGACATACAGGAGCTCAGTTGATATAAAATAAGCGCCCGTTAAAATAATGGGAGCAATATGTATGACCGCATTCACGCCCGTTTTCGCAATATTTTTTGTTACTGCTCTGTTTCTAATGGTCATAGCGGGATGTTATATAGCCTATATCCTTTCTCAGTCTCTAGACTATCTGTATACCAAATTTTATTGCAATCGGTTCTGTAGTTTTGGCATGAAAGCCGGACAGACAGACAGACAGACAGACACACAGACAGAGATACTTTCGGATTTATAATATTAGTATGGATCATTGTGTGTAAGAAACTGCGCTGAATATTTGTTGCAAATTGTGTGATGTGAGTGGTAGCGTAGTGAGTTCATTTAACAGTCTTCAAGTATGTAAAATAATGTTTTATTAACTTATTTATTAACAAAACAAGCTTATAAGGGGGTTAAATATCGTGCTTACAATTTTTTTTACATTAAATTGCTTCTCATCTTTGATGAGATTTTTTAATATCACAAAAAAAAAATATCATCTATTAAGAATATCTGATAGTTAATAACGTTATTTCGATTTTAGAATTATGAAAAGGATGGATAAAGCCCTACTACATCACCTGGTGAACAGTCGTTTTATAATATTGAGGTCACACAAAGAGGACGTAAACTTTTGCGAAAAGCTGGTTATATACAGTATTTTAAGAAAACCCTGTCCGACCCGTGAAGGTGTTATTAGGTATCGATAACCGATTCTACTAATGGATACAAAACCGGGCTAAACTTAAAAAAAAAATCCCCTTAAAAAAATAAATATTATTTCGCAAAAAAAGGTAACTTAATAAATGTGCGATAAGCACCCTTCCGCGGGCGGCGCTCGGCAGGGCACGCGGCACGTGGTCGCATCGCTATTCGCTCATAATAATACCGGTGTTGTCACTTTTTTATAAATTACCAAATTTCGGGGAAGTTGGAATTAATTCGCGGGAAAAAAAGATTATTTCAAAATTCATTTGTATTGGTACTATGTGTCATGTGTTTACCTAACCTTTATTATCCTTATGGGTCGGACAGGGTTTTCTTAACATACTGTATATTCTTAAAAGAATAAACAAACGCGGCTCAAAAATCTGGCGATGTGCAAGAAAACGCGGGAATAAAAATCAGAGTCGATGCGACGACTATTTTGTATGAAACTGCTCATTGTCATCAAGCTATTGATTTCACGAAGAATAAAATGAACCGCCAAATGCAAAAATGTGTAGAAGATGTTCAAAAGGACTTAGATATCCCTATTTCGCAAGTGTTTGAAAATAATATTGAATTTCTGAAAGGTCAGGGATTCCAGTTTGCTACACAATTACCATATTTTCACAACGTAGAAAAGCATACGTAAGCGTAGAATTTTTTCGTTTGACTGTACCTATTTTAGCTCGTATAGTACATTTTCTAAGTAATCAGTGAGTGGTTCCAATCGCCGGAAGAAAACAATTTATTTTTTATGGATCCGGCGGCTGGGACCGCGGTCCTAGTTAATTGCAGTCGCAGTCGCTGGAAGCCTCCCGTACGGTACGGTGGTATAGAGCAGTGGTGGCCTAGTGGTATCGGCCGGGACACACAAGTTGTAGGTAGTATGTTCAAACACCAACAGGCGCTTTACTTTATGTAAATAATTTCATACCACTTCTCTCAAAATAGTGAAGGAAAACATAGTGAGGAAACCGGCATATCTTAGAGCCAAAAACTTCGGTCATCTACCAACCCGCACTGGGTTAGCGTGGCCCACTCACTCTCACGAAGAGGAAGCCAGTGTCCCAACAGTGGGAACATTATACATTGATTATGTGCGGTGGTATAACCCAGCCAACTTCTGTACTACGGGCTGTTATTAAGAAATTGCTTACGGTTTTCCGATTCAAGCAAAATATTATTGTTTTTTTTTTTATTAGGTATGAAGGTCACTATATGTAATAATACGTATTCATCATCATCATCTCAGCCATATGAAGTCCACTATTAGACATAGGCCTCCCCAAGGATTTTCAAAATTACGATTGGGCGCGGCCTGCATCCAGCGCTTCCCTGCGATTTTTGGTCAGTTCATCCGACCACCTAATAGGTGGGCGTCTGACGCTGCGCTTGCCGGTACGTGGTCTCCATTCAAGAGCCTTTCTGCCCCATCGGCTGAGCACTGCCACTTCAGAGAGCTAATCCACTGGGTTATGTCGGTGACTTTAGTTCTTCTACGAATCTCCTCATTCCTGATTCGATCACGTTGAGAAACATCTAGCATAGGCAAAATATTACGTACTCGAACTTTTCAAAGTCAAAATATTAAATTAGTAGCCACCATCTGTTTAATTGAAAAAGAAGAGATAAACATCTTGCGGTTTGACATAATTATCGTTACAAAATTAACTTAATAACGAACGTTAACAACTTCGTAGAAGCTCTTCAGCGGCAACTTCACAGTTTAATTTCTTATTAATTTCGTTAAAATTTATGTAGGATGTAGGAAATTGAACAAGGGTATCATAATTATATCTGTAATCTAGCATCTGCGCCCGACTTCGTTTGCGTAGAAGTCGAAACACATTTTTGACATTTTATATATTCAACCTACACGTTATTGTCATCTCGGAGGTAGGCTAAGCGATTCGTCGTTTTCCGGCATGATGTCTAGTGAAGCCGTACAGAGGACGGGTCTGAGCAGTTGTGTTGCGATGTGTGCCGGGAACCATACGCCAAATGTTGTTGTGTCGGGAGTTTGGTCGTGGAGGGACGTCCAGATCAATCTCTCTCTGGCACAGCATCGTTGGTCGTGTTGTTGGGTTTAACATTGCATCACTTCGCTCAGCTGCCGTCATCCTTCCTATTCACTCAGTATTTTTTGAGTGAATAGGCTCTTAATAAACTAGCGAGCTTTATCATCAAAGACTGCATCTTTGCTTACCAACAGGCGGAATTGCGGTCAAGCACTAGTTTAAAATTATTGAAAAAAAAAATGTATAACATTTGCAGCGGTACCTACAAACGCCACATGGAACAACGCGTCATACTGACTTCACACGAATTCTACATCTCGCAATCAGAGTTTACCGTGCAACTAGTATACGAGTATATACAACATCCCAATTTCAACCGTTGGGCAAGTGCCCGCCAGACATAACACCCGTCTGGTCGGAGGATACACCCTTTTCAAAGAAGGATGAGTGAACTTTACTCCCTGTTCCTCATGCCTCCACAATTTTAATATTCAAATGTTTCATGAAAAAAATAAACTTAGAAAGAGTGAAAACTACCGCATACATTTTAATAAAACTAGGCAGTGTAAAGCCTCACTCGAAATACTTTTTAACCAGTAAAACCAAAAAAATGGACATCATTCCAAACACCTTATTGCTTTAGTTTTTTATTGTTTGTGTTATTTTGTGTCTGATATTAATAAATCATTATGATATCACTACATTACATTACAGTTCACTATCACGGTATCGTAGACAGCAGTGGGACCAGTTAAGGCTGGAAATAATGATTATGTTGTATGATGGACAGTATGTACGGACGACAGCAGATCAAGCTAGCCGAAACTGTCAAACATTTCCAATCAACCTTGAGCCTTAATGCTTTAGAGATAAAATTGAAAGCCTAATAAAGAAATCTAAAAGATTGTAGTAGCTTGATATCGTCTGTAAATAGCGACGAATTTGCTTATTCAGTGATAATGAAAGGTCCCCCTTCATCAGCGACTTAATTCAATTTTTCTTGCACTTATAATGTACACAATGGCAAATATAAATCAATAGAATCAATTATGGACCCTGTCGGGCACAGCAGGAGACAGGAGAAGCTTTTATGTTTTTTTTTTTTTATTATTATGCCTATATTTTTTCTATCAGTTTGTAACAGCAGTTTTTGATTGTATATATTATTAGTCATTTATTTATCATTTATTTGTATTTTGTATTGTATATTGCGTCATGCGTATGAGAGCTACCGGTCGCTCTCATACGGCTGCCAATTTATTTATCGTATCTAAAACAAATATTATACATATAACTTTACATGGAAATACCAACATAGTTCTCGGTCATGAAATATTCATCGAATACCTATTACCATAGAAGTATCAGATGCTGCTTCGAAATCGTAAAAAGGTCTATTCTTACATACGATTACCTACCAAAGTATTCAGATTGATCACTTAGCTTTTATTGCATTAGTGTATTAAGATAATATCATGAATATTAACGAGTATTATTTGAATGTTATGAATAGTAATAATTCACGATGATCCAATTATTTAAAATAATGTAAGTCGGAGGTCTGACTTAATATTGTATCGTTGGTATTTTTTTTTTAGTACATATAAGTAGTAACTAAATACCTATATTTCATTCTAATATCAAGTACATTATTTTGTTTATATAAATACTTTGTTATTGCTTTTTTGATGAGCTTTAAGTGTTTACGCTGCATAAATAAATTTAATTGAAAGCCGAAAAACACTTGAAAACAACATGATTCGGTAAACAAGCTATTGAAATAAGGAAAATTAGAAATGCCAATTTGTTTTGGTATGATTTTAAGGGCGATTTCTGCTAAACACTTGTCTTGTCAAACATCCAATTTTACGCTCAGAATAAGAATTATTCTAATATAACAGCTTTTTATTCAATTGACAGATAATTTATTTGTGGATTAAAATGGATGTACATCTGGTTTGTAGCGTTTATATGTAAATTTTGATTTATAATACTAAAATGTTCAGACGTTAATTACAATTCACGAATAAAATTGAAATGGTAGAGCGAACGAGTGTTGCACTTCAGGCAGTCTCCGAATGGGGCAATGCCAATCTTGTAGCATTCAATGCCGCCAAAACGCAGGCGTGTCTTTTCACCGTCAAAAGGAGCCCGTTCACCTTGGCTCCTACTTTTCGGAATGTATCCTTGGAGTGTACCGACCGCCTTCAGCTTTTGGGTGTTGAGATTTCCTCGTACCTAAACTTTGGGCGGTTCATTGAGTCCAAGGCCAAGGTGGCTGCCAGAAAACTTGGCGTTATCGCAAAGGTCCGGCAGTACTTCACACCAGGACAGCTTCTAATGTTGTACAAAGCACAGGTCCGTTCGTGTGTGGAGTACTGCAGCCACATTTGGGCTGGTGCTGCTAAGTGTCACCTGGCCACTTTGGATTCAGTGGAGAGGCGTGCGAAGAGGCTGATTGGTGACCTTGATTTAACTCGAGTTGGTCTCCAAAGCCTAGAGCACAGGCGTAGAGTAGCCAGCCTTTTGGTGTTCTATAGGATACATTTTGGCGAGTGTGCGAGGGAATTGCACGATTTAATTCCCCCATCTCCGTTCCACCATCGGACGACCCGTCGTACGGCGAGTTTCCACCCTTATGTTGTTAACACCTCTACGATCCGGAGGAAGCGTTTCGCCTCCTTCTTTATACCGCGTACATAGAGGGACTGGAACAATCTGCCGGCGGCGGTATTTCCGTCGGACTACAATTTGAGTGTCTTCAAGGCTAGAGTGAATAGGCTCTTAATAAAATAGTGCGCCTTACCATCAACGATTGCGTCACTGCTTACCATCAGGCGGGATTGCGGTCAAGCGCTGGTTTATATTTTAATTAAAAAAAAAAAAAAATGTCTAATCACTTGCAATGAAGGGTATGCCCAAATCAAACGGTACTACTATTATCAAACGGTATATACTACTTAATATAATTTATACATATTTTTTTTTTAATAATCTACTAATTCTGTAAATCCGGAGTAATGTCCATATTAATATATATGTTTCCGATCAATGACCCCAATTCACTCTACCTATTCCGACCTATGATTATATTCCTTTCTTTCTAAAATGACGTGCATTTTGCTGAGGTAGGAGCCTTTTGGCCTCGTATAGGACTTTATTACTTTTCTTACTTTTTTATACTTAATTTTGTTTCTCATTTAGTTTAGTTTTATAATATTCCTGTACCAGACCCATAAAACACGTATGTTTTTGTTGGAATTTGTGAAAAAAGTCTAAGCTAGTTTATCTAGTTATTTCTGCTGCCCTAGTAACTATCACAATTAAATACTTATAATAATAGTTATTTATTTTGCCTCCTGACGATTCTGAAGTGTAAATAATTTCACAACTACCAGTTGACTGTACTTCTGCCGTAAAGCGAATCTGTCGCCCGCCTAGGGGAGACAAAAAGATATAAAAATCCTGATGTCTCCCCGAGGGGAGCCGTCAGGGGAGGCACGAGACCAAAATAATATAATTTATTAGCAAGTTCTGATGTCTCCCCCGCCTAGGGGAGACAATAAGATCTAAAAATCCTAATTTCTCCCCGAGGGGAGGCACGAGACCGTAACCGCCAAACCCGACCTGTTAAGAGATATTGAGAGTATGGACAGTTATACATGTAAACGAGCAACAAATGACACCTTAAGATGCCTCTTAATCTCGTCAGACGAGGTGTCGTCATGAAGCAGCTAAAAATGCCTAAAATAACAGACTTATAAAATAAAATCTAGATGTTAAATAAAACTCGAAGTAACAAATAAAAATCCAATTTCTTTTAACAGTTGAGTTGTGTAGACTAAAATAAGGTACGTACTATGGGTATTTGACTAGGCAATCACGATAACACGAAATTGGGATCAAAAGTCCTCTCTCGACAATTGCTACACGATATTTGAGTATTGTTCGGTCTGGTTAGCGGTCAATGTAGGTCATTCGGTACTTACATACTAAACCAATTTGTAGATTTCTTTTAAGAAGAATTCTGCTCTTTAAAATCTCTCTCTCTCGTCTTGAAAAAAAAAATCTTATGTAAACACAACTAGATAAACTTGAGCGACTTTAAAACTTTTGCATAAGATTTATATTTGGCCTGCGCAAATATGATCACATATCTGAATTTCGTACAAAGCTTAAGTGGCTTCCCATATGTCTTTGCCGGAATTCTCATATACTATTTCAGCTCTACAACATTTTGTTTAATCCTAAAACCCCTCTTATCTTAAAGAACGTTTCAAGTTCCTTCATGACCCACATAATAGATATCTAAGGTCATCGGAAAACCTGATATTAGACATGACGATGCATTCCACTAGTTTCTATGATAAATCCTTTACTGTACAAGCAGTTCGGCTATGGAATGACTTGCCCATGCCCGTAAGGCGTGCTCAAAGACTGTTTACTTTTAAAACTATGATAAAAAAGCACTTCCTCTCTCTTTAAACATATTATTATATTTAATGTGCTCTTGTATGATATTTATTAATTAGATGTATAAATTTATTTAAACTAGTATGATACACTTAACGTATATATTTATTGTATAATCTATGTAAATAGTACACTGTAGACTACCTACACTATTTCTTTATCCTACCTCTTAGAATTCCAGCCAAAGGTTGTCTGTAAAAGATCGCTCTTAATGAAATGAAATGAAATCGTTTATTAAGCAAGTAGGATCACCGATCACTTTTACACGTCATATATTTTTTTTTAACTAGATGAAGCCGGCATTTCCTAACTGACTACCTCTGAGAAGAAATAGCCGAAACAAACTCGGGGATCATCGTCTTTTTTCAAGTCCAGACATTAAAAATGAAAATGTTTACAATAATTTACCTTATAATTACGCATATTGCTAATAACAATGCTTATCAGAGCGAACAGCTCAGTCCCAAGCTTTTTTGTCTTCTAAATAATCTGTGATTTTATAATACCCTTTTTTGGAAAGTTTGGCCTTTATATACTTTTTAAATCGTTTAATGGGTAAGTTTCGAATATCCATGGGAAGCTTGTTGTAAAAGTGTATACATTGACCCATGAATGAGTTGCCTACTCTGTGGAGACGAGTGTGATGTAATGATAAGACCGCCCATTGTGTCACCCTTTGTAAAATATTTTTATTTATGTTCTGTAATCTATATGGTGTACATAATAAAGAGTATTCTATTCTATTCTAAATATAACTAATTTCGTAAGTCAGTGGCAACACCGAATATACAAAATCCAAAGACACCGACTTGATTTTTCACTTTGTAGTGTTTTTTGGAAGTCAGTTGGTTTTTTTTTATAAGAAACTTCTTGAATTATGAGTTACCTTCTTGAATTTAATTTAAAAAAAAGACTAATGCATCTCAAAACAATTTATGGAGTATTTTTTTCCGCTTAATATAATACAATATACTTACATATGTACATATCTACATTAAACAGGAAAACATGCCGATGACCATTGCTTCATCATCATCATCATCAACCTTTTTTTTTTCAGACTTAAAGTCCAGGTTTCCTCAAGATGTTTTCCTTCACCTTCAGTCATTGGTGTCCAAGATATACTTAGAAAGTACATATAACTTTAGAAAAGTTGCATTGGTACTTGCCTGACCTGGAATCGAACCCGCGCACTCATACTTGAGAGGCTGGTGTTTTAACCACTAGGCCACCACGACTACCGACCATTGCTTATAACTTATTATTTAAGTCAAGAATATAATGCGTAATTTTTGGCGCCAGACCTCGATATGGCGGTTTCAACAGTAGTATCCTAACAAAATAACGTAGATAACCTTTTAACTGGGTACGGTGAAGAAAAATGTGTTACTTAAAACCATTTTTGCAAGTAACACTTAAGTGCCACTTGATAAGAAAATGGCTGAATATTCTTAATATAAACGATGGTTCTGTTTTGTATAGTAGATATTTTGTTGTAGTACTACAATATGCTTTTATTGCGTTCATTGTTGTGATTGTTTGAATAGAGAGAAAAGGCTGCGGTCAAAACCCGTTTTACATATTCCATTCGAATGTATTGTTTCTAAACTTACAATAGAGCGAAGCATTAATGCTAACAAAATTGCTGCAGGAATCTACGGAACAAAATTTTGTTTTCACTAAACATTTTCAACCTACACGATTTAACTACTGCTGCACGTAGATTTAACTACTGCTCATTTGAAAATGTACTAGAAAGAATGAATAAAATTATCAGCAGGATAATTGTGTAACACACTATCAGTAGCAATGGGTTCCATTTTGACAGTTCAACAGCATTCATTGCTTTATTTACCTTGTTGAGTAGAAATGATGGCATCACTGCACTAGATAACTAAAAACAATCTAAAGTGAGCAACTATCGTCCAATTACTTTATTACCAATTATGGCGAAAATATATGAAAAGTGCATGTACAAAAAGCATATTAATTACCATGACAAATTTCATATTATAGGAAAAGAGCAATTTGGATTCCAAAAAGATAAATCTACAACTTTAGCTATATTTTCACTCCTGTAAGCAATTCTTAAAAATATTAATGATCAGCAATTAACAACGGGTTTATTTTTCGATCTATCTAAGGCGTTCGATCTGGTTTCCCATGACATACTTCTTCAGAAGTTAGAGTCTATGGGAATCAGGGGACTGCCACTACAGTGGATAACATCATAAATATCTGACAGACAGCAATGCATTACGATCACCAATATTAATGCCAATAAAAAAATGGTTTCACATAGCTTTGAATTTAATACTATCAAACGCGGCGTTCCTCAGGGTAGTATACTGGGCCCGATTTTATTTCTCTTCTATGTGAATGATATCATAGACGTGACTTAACATAAAAGCTTTCTTTTCGCTGATGACATTACGATAATTGTATCTACTGACAAAAAATGGAAATCAATAGTTATTCATGAAACAGATATTAATAATACAATAAAAATCTTAAAAATTGACTCAATAATAATAATGTAACCATCACTCTCGATAAATCCGTATATATACAATTCAACAAATCTTATAACAACAAAGGAGATGTTTCAGAAATGTATGGAGCCTGGGCCAGCACTATGTACACTTAATGTAAATATTAGTATACATTAAAGTTAACTGTTTTATGTTAATTTTATATACTTTGGCTTAGTTCTTATACAAATTCAATTTAACACGGCCAAGGAGTGCAACACAACTACTGATAAATATGGTGGTCAGCAATGAGCGAAACAAGAATTTGACAGTAAAATTTGAATGACGTGTTATGTAATTAAGGCTATCTTATCTATATTATCTACCAGATGACTGTAAAATAAACACAAAATATTAATTCCGAACATATGGCACAAAAAACAAAATCACACCACAATCAATTGAAATTAACACTCGCTACGAACACAACGGAAAAATAGAACTGTCAAAGTCGTCAATCAAACGTCATAACCACTGTCATGGCTACCTTAATAAAGGGTTATCTACAAAAAAACATTTCAATTCATTGTATATACTTGTATTTTTATTCAAATTAATTTAGTAGTATTTTTATGAAAATCTTTTATTTTTTTTCCTTTTTATCTATATAGCTTACATAGTGGTGGCCCAAAATGAAACATCTCCTTTAACTTCACAATGAATATACCTAAACTTCAACAAGTAACACAAACTAAGTTTCTGAGAATGATCATAGACGAACATCTAGACTGGAAAGCCCAAGTCGATAGTGTATGTAATAAAATTGATAAATCTGTATATGCTCTCAGGAAGATGACAGCCTCCGTGTATTTATATGAAACATGTATGTTTGTCCGTAAACACAAAAGTCTTTTTAAAACAGGGGCAGATAAGCACTAGAAATCGCGGAGACCAATTTAGGCTTGTTTCACAGGAAATCCCTCGATCACCTAAGTATAGCAAAAGCTGCTTAGTTATGGTCGTCCGAATATATAATAAACTACCATGTTAGATTAAATTACGATATAGCAGATTGTTTAAAATTCAGATAAAGATATTTTTATTTTGCAAATAAGGGTAAGCTATGGTGGTATATAATATCTATACGAACAGCCATATTTCGCCAATTATTGGGCATGCAAAATTAATGTTCACAATTTAAAAAATTATATTTACATCAATTAATCTAGTTCATCGTCTACTCAGTACTTATTAATATAATTTAATCAATAAATACAATAATTCTATTTCAATGTCATCAATTAATAATATAATTAATGTCACAATTTCTAATAATAATAAGTACAGTAAAATAGTCAACCAAAATCTTTCACCAACAAAAAGTCTGCAACTCTGTAATAAGCCTTGTCTACTAAAAAATTACGAAGTCTTTTCTTAAACCATCTCAAATTACAGTCCTTCCAACAACTAGGTATTTTATTATAAATCAATGGTGCCATACAGCAGACACCTCTCGCTCATCATAGTTGTTCTAGCACCAAGGATACGTAGACTGCTATTGTCACGCTTATTCCTTGGAAATACATCAGCCATTCGTGTGAAGCGATCTGGGTTTAATTTTACAAACATGGAAGAGTTAATAATTTATACCGTTTAAAATACGTCACGCAGCTATCAGTAGTTTTCAATTTAAAAATAGATCGTATGCATCTTTTTTGGGCCTTAAATGCAGTTTCTTTTTCTGTTGAATTGCCCCAAAAGATAACTCCGTATCGCAGATGGCATCCTACTATACCATAGTATGCAGTAAGGCATGCATCCAGATTTACAACCGCAGACAAGGTATATAGAGCATATGCAGATGAACTTAGTTTTTTGCTAAGTAACTAAATGTGTTGATTCCAGCTAAGTTTTTTATCTATTTCTAGCCCTAGAAATTTAGTACTAAAGACCTCGTTAATTTGATTACCATTATATTTCACATTGAGATTATCTATATCTGTCATACGTTGGTTAAATTGGATTAATTTTGTTAAATTTAAATTTATTTTCAAGTTATGTTCTTCTAACCATTTTATAATCAATTTTAACGAATTATTAATATCACTTTGGTATGTATAAACACTTTTTGAAGGTATTGTCAAGGCGCTGTCATCTGCATATAATGTCAAAGGTTGTTCAATACATTTCGGTAAGTCATTGATATATACTATAAACAACAAGGGACCCAGCACACTACCCTGCAGAACCCCGTAACTCACTCTTTGCTCTTCTGATCGAAACATCTCAGCGTGTTTATTAAATAAATTAATTCCGTTTATTTCGGTTATTTGTCGTCTATTTTGTAATTAAGATTGACGTAGTGCTAAAACATTACCCCTTATACCATAAGCTTCTAATTTTTGTAATAGTGTAGGATGTAGGACATAATCAAATGCTTAAGTCATATCACAAAAAATGGCGCAGACTGGATTACGTTTATCAACATTATTAATAACATTGTATATAAAATCATAGATTGCCACATTTATAGTATTTCTTGGTCTAAATTCTTTTTGTGGGTCACACAGAATATTATATTTGTCAAAGTATTTCAAAAGCTCTTTGTGATTATACTTTTCAAATATTTTTGAAATAATAGGAATCAGCGAGACTGGCCTATAATTTTCTACAAGATCTCTATTTTCCTTTTTAAATACTGGTTTAACAATGGCAATTTTCAAAGCCTCTGGGTATACAACAGCACTTATACTAAGATGAAGTATATAGCTTAAATGCACACATAATTTCTCAGCTACATATTTAATAATTTTTTACTTGTATAAATGGCTAAATGACAATAATTGTTATAGTAAATAAATAAATAAATAATATTAACAAATTTGCATGCTGTAGATATAAGCAAAACATGTATGATCTTACCTTTGTAATGTAACACCTTTACATATTATAGTATTTTTAAGTTTGAATAGTATATTATTATATTTGTTGTGATATTTAGTTTACAAGTATTTTTATGTTATAGTTTGCATTGTATTTTTATAGGCCCTAGTGGCTCGAACTAAATAAATAAATAAATAATTATATTTATTGTCATCAATCCTCGGCGAAGAAAAATAAGTGGGTTTAACCTGTTAATCCAATACCGAACGCACAGATTTACAAGCTTACCACTTAAATATTTATTTAGAAGCCGTCTATTTTCCTCAACAACACTGTAAGAAAACACAACTTATGCATTTTAGATATCATTCTTTTGTATCCATAAAATCAATAATGATTTAACCGCATTTAAGAGCTGTATACGATCATTGATTTGGAATATGAAACTTCTTAAATGCAGGTTAGGTAGATGTGCTGTTAGAGTATAGTTTCATTGGAGAAATTTCACCAATGAAACTGAAAAATGTAAATTATGGGTGTATTCACACATAATTAACATTTGACGTTTGAATCATCGACTGGACACATTGTTGAAATGTAATTTGGTTGCTAATCTTTTAATGAGGTAACTATATGAAAATTTTCTTTAGGTTTAATCAAGTTCTAAGAATACACAACAAGGGGCTAAGTGAATTACCTAGAAACTTGCATTTCTTGAGAAGTTTTAATTATTTCCTAATTAACCTTCATTAAATTTTAGAGGGTAGCTAATCAAACGAGTTTGCCTTGAGAGTTTTAAAAACTCGAGGTATAAAGAACAGAACTCTGACGTTTATATTGCATAGCAAATTTTATACAATACCTAATAGGTTTTGAACTTAACTGGAAAACTTAACGTAATATGGGAATACTCTAGGTAAACCTCTGTTTCAGGCCCTCTTATAGTGCATGTCGGAAAATAAAATAAAATTGCTTTTTGTTTTGTAATCAAATTAACATTATTATTTTTCATTCATTCATTCGTTCATTTCTTTTCAAAATACGAAAATAATTAAAATAATTATTTATTTTCTGTGTTTATTTTTATCCTTTTTAAACTGTTGTAATAATTATGAATCGTCTTTGACATGTTAATTATTTTTTATTTCTCTTAAATCTGTTTTCATCATTCATAATTTATTTCTCTATTTTTGTTACCTCTTTATATGAATACTTACAGATAATGGTATTATAATTACACAATATCATTCCGTAATTATATCACATCAATACATAAATCTTAAATAATAATGTATGTAAATCGCAAACAACTGATTATTCGGATATAGAAGTTAATATGATTTTGGCTATTTTTTTGTTCTCATTGAAGCTTTGCAATACAAAATATATGTAGTTTGTTACATTTTACGTTGTTAAAATTTTACCCTGAATTCACAAGATATTTTGTAATCCGATATGTGAAAATGATTGAACAAACAAAATCGTTTGATCAAGTTCAATCTGTTTTGTTCAAACCGACGTCAGTACATCAAGCTACTACAATCTCACAGATTACTTTAATAAATTTTCAACTTCATTGCTAAAGCTTTAATGCTCAAGGTTGATTGAAAACATTTCACAGTTTCGGATAGGTTGACCTGCTGTCGTCTCTACAAACTGGTTTGTATTGTTGCCCGCCTAAAAAAATATTGAAGTAAATAATGTTTGGAACTTTGCGCCATAAACGAAATAATACGGTAAATAATTAGCAACTTATTTATTTGCAGTAAATGATTTGAAATACGAGTGCCAATATTGTCGATATTGCAAAGGTATCAATTTTCTATATAGTGTTTTATTAACAATTTTTGTAATAAAATCAACAGAAGTTTTTATAAAGTTGACCTATTAGATAACGCAAACGCGGGGGATATTTTTTTCGGAAAAGGCGGCGTGCGTCCGACCTCGGTGACGCCTCGACGTTCACTGGCCAGCCGTTGCGAGCTCCTGAATGCTAGATTTTGAATATAATTGTTCCTTAGAAAAAAATAAAAAGGAAATTAAGAAATGTATTTTTACAGAACACTAAAAAATAATATTACCTATCTTTTGGTATAATTTTTACATGGTTTAAGCATTTAATTTTTTCAGGGTAAATGTTTTAAATAGCGATTTAGAGTCATCTTTGTGATTTTTTTTATCGAACAAATTATTTAAAATCATGTTTCTATCTTCACAGAAATCTAGACAATATGTTCAACTTTCCTGAAATATTTTCTTTTCACTCGAAATTTCAATTTTTCTTGGATTTACAGATGTTTAAAAAAGTGAATCGTCTAGGATAATAGGCGTGATGGTGTGGTTTTAGGTCTTGGAAAAATTCGATTTTATGTACCTATAGAGTGTCGTCTGTGACGCATATCATTGTCTTTTAAAACTGGAAGTGCCCCAATAATACGGCACGCACGACTACACATCAAGCTATATGTGAGTACATTTCCAGAATAAACTGACTAGTGACTTCTCATAGAATACAAACAATACCGTTAAAATTTTAAAAGTATACCTAGCTTGATTATATCGTCGGGCCTACTATTTTATGTTGTTTTGTAATATATTTTAATGGGTATGAACCATTAGAGAGAACAAAGCATCACCGAAAGCTTTCATAATAGTAAACAAGCGCACAATAGAGATTTATCACCTTGACTTCGATTTCCACCACGTCGAATTGCCGCCACGGTTACTTCGAAAACTCCCCCTTTATTCAACTTTGTCAACTCATTAAAAAAGTCTCTTTTATTACCGCCGAACTATAGATCGTGTATACGACTGGAATCTAATAAAAACGGAGGAAATATATTATTTACAAAGAAAAATTCATAATTTAAAAAAAAAAATGAGACGGAATATCGGTAAAATGTGGTGATAGAGAAAAAAACACCGAGAAAAACAGCAGCAGCGACGATCCCTGTTATCCCAGGAGGACGAAGGCAGCAACAGCAGGCTGCAGACGAGTGAGGAGCAGCAGCGATAACGGCCTCTTGAAGGCTACAGGAGACTAAGGGCGGCAGCAGCAACATCATCTCGATGGCTGCAGGTGGGTGAGGGAGGCAGCAGAAACGGCCTCTCGAAGGTTACAGGAGAGTAAGGGTGGCAGCAGCAATGACCTCTGAACGGCTTTAGGCGGATGAGCAGAGTAGCGGCAACGGCCTCATAATGGCTACAGGCGGGTGAAGACGGCTGGCCGGCTATGTTGTCCCGCTATCAAGCACAGAAGGGGCTCAGCGTCCTTGCAGGTAAGAGAGAGTGGTGCCCTGGATAGGCTCTGGAGGCAGTATTATAAGAAGACTTATTTAATTTAAGTTTCTTTCTTGGAAGTCAGATTTAGAATTTGAAGGAGTTGGGATCAAAAATCCGACAAAAAAATAACAAGCCATCAAGAATTTCGAAGAAATGGTTGTGACATAATACCGTAATACATAACAGCGTTGTCAAAAATGTCATAATATTGATTTAACTCGAGTTGGTCTCCAAAGCCTAGAGCACAGGCGTAGAGTAGCCAGCCTTTCGGTGTTCTATAGGATGCATTTTGGCGAGTGTACGAGGGAATTGCATGATTTAAGTCCCCCATCTCCGTTCCACCTTCGGACGGCCCGTCGTACGGCGAGTTTCCACCCTTATGTTGTTAACACCTCTACGATCCGGACGAAGCGTTTCGCCTGGGACTGGAACAATCTGCCAGCGGCGGTGTTTCCGTCGGACTACAATTTGAGTGTCTTCAAGGCTAGAGTGAATAGGCTCTTAATAAACTAGTGCGCTTTACCATCAACGATTGCGTCACTGCTTACCATCAGGCGGGATTGCGGTCAAGCGCTGGTTTATAAATTAATAATATTAAAAAAAAATATTCTTCTTCTCTTGATCAATGGCGCCTGTGGAAGAAACATCACAATTTTGCCAATTACACGTGCACAAAATCATAGAAATTGTTTGAAAATTTTAATTCACAATAGTGGCGGATGTAGCCAATGACAGTCGGACACGAAGTCCCATTGAAAATGTTGTGGTAAAAATGCAATTCAATTCAATTCTTGATTAATGGCCTTTGTGGGAGAGACGCCACAATTTAGCCAGGTAACAATGTAGTTGGGTTGTATCCTAAAAAAAATTTAATATCCATAAGATAGATTTATAAAAAATATTTAACACGTATTTTTTATTATCTTCCATTCAAATACTTAGGAAAATATATTGATTTGAAATGTCGCATGACGTCACGCCGTGGTACAAAATATACCACGGCGTGACGTAATTAGCCCCACTCCGTAACTTTAATACGCTATATCACAGTACTGTGATATAGCGTATTAACGCTATATCACAGTAGTTTTTGGTAATTTCGACAAAATAAAAAATACGGGTATTAATTTTCTTATTATATAAAAGACGGACTAATTATTTTTTTGATTTTCATACCTTGGATACATCCCTATTGCCAATCCACTTTTGACATTGGCAGAATAGTCGCCACTTGCCACAAATAAAAATAGAATAGAATAGAAGTGATATTATATAAATTAAAAAGTGTTGTGTTTGTTAAGAAAAAGTAATACCATCCAGCGTGGGTACAGCTCCCTATGTTAAGATGTCACTAAGTCATCGAAATTTAGGGTGAATGAGTCCTTGTGTAGTGGAAAATGATCAGAATAGCGCCTCTGGTATGGAATGCGTATGACCTGTAGGATTGAATAAAATATAAGTATGAGTATTAATCATAAGTATGAGTATCGGTATGTGTGTATGTACATTACATTACAACTATATGTATATATTTGTTAAGTCACAAAAAGTGCACACAAAGTCGGTTATTTGGAATAAATAGGATAGGATAATATTTATAGTAAGTACATAAGTAATTTGATTTGAGTTCCCGATGTCTGCTAATGTCTTTAAGCTATTGCATGGCTTTTATAGCGGGCTTTGAGCGCGGCGGCTGAATCAAAAAATTCCGTAAAGAAAATAATACCTAACACCGCCCACTTCGATCGGAACAAGGCGGCGCGGCATTGAATGCCATGCATCGTCTATCGTCGATCGTTTCACTTCGATGACTTCGGCACGGTATTTGTGTGCGTGCGACTAGACGTATGCATGTAGACCAGCTGCTAACTGCTCATAACTGATTCTCTCTTTTGAAATGCGATGCTCGGTGAGCTAGCGTGCTTCTTGGTCGTCTCCACGAGTAAGATCGAGCCCGTGACTAGTAACCTACATGTATTTTAAGATAATAAAAATACTTGAACTTTTTTTTCACATAATTATAAACTAGTGCTTGCCTGCAATCCCGCCTGATGGTAAGTAGTGATCTAATCGTTGATGGTAAAGCTCGCTGGTTTATTAAGAGCCTATTCACTCATAAACACTGAGTGAATAGGATGAAAGCTGGCAGTTGAGCCAGGTGATGCAATTTTAAAACCAACAGCACGATCAACGATGCTGCGCCATAGGGAGATTGATCTGGAGATCCTCCACGACCAAACTCCTGACACAACAACATTTGGCACATCGTACCCGGCATACATCATCATCATCATCTCAGTCACATGAAGTCCACTTCTGGACATAGGCCTCCCCCACGGTATTCCAAAAAGAACAGTTGGTCGCGGCCTGCATCCAGCGCTTCCCTGCGATTTTGGTCAGATCATCCGACGACCTAGTTGATGGGCGTCCGACGCTGCGCTTGGCGGTACGTGGTCGCCATTCAAGTGCCTTTCTGCCCCATCGACCATCGGCTCTTCGAGCTATATGCCCCGCCCACTGCCACTTCAGAGAGCTCTTTGTCTTTGTCTTTGATTCGATCACGTAGAGAAGCATCTAGCATCGCAACCTCTCCATAGCTCTCTGTGCGACCTTGAGCTTTCTTATGAGGCTCATCGTGAGAGACCACTTTTCTGATCCATATGTCATCACCAATAACACACATTGGTTAAAGACTTTTGTGTTTAGGCACTGAGGTATTTTGGACGAGAAGATACTACGTAGCTTTCCGAACGCTGCCCAGCTGAGTCGGATTCGTCGAAACACCTCATTCTTGAAGCCGGAGCTATCGATCTGGATCAGCTGTACATACATACATACAGATATACATACTGGGGGTCGAGTCTGCTATTTTATATAATTTTGTCATTCCGGCACGTTTCCATGGTCATTTTGCTATTAGCCCGTAATCTGCTAAGATCATAAAGATTGGTCATTGATATCGTAATGGAATGTTCATTGCTGTATTGCCATTATTATAAAACTCGTTAGTAGAAATGAGCCCATGTCGACCAATGCCGGTGTTCCTCAGGGGTCTGTTCTCTCTGCAACTCTGTTCCTGCTGCATATTAACGATCTGCTGATGCCCGGTATCTATGGGTATGCAGATGACAGCACAGTTGTGGAGAGATACCTGCCGGAAGCTCGGGCTAGTAAGGAAACTATCCGGTCCGAAAGAGAGGCCATGGTAGAGCGTGTGAGTGCTGCACTGCAGGCATTCTCCGAATGGGGCAATGCCAATCTTGTAGCATTCAATGCCGCCAAAACACAGGCGTGTCTTTTCACCGCCAAAAGGAGCCAGTTTACCTTGGCTCCTACTTTTCAGAATGTATCCTTGGAGTGTACCGACCGCCTTCAGCTTTTGGGAGTTGAGATTTCCTCGAGCCTTAACTTTGGGCGGTTCATTGAGTCCAAGGCCGGGGTGGCCGCCAAAAAACTAGGCGTCATCGCGAAAGCCCGGCGGTACTTCACACCAGGGCAGCTTCTAATTTTATACAAAGCACAGGTCCGCTCGTGTGTGGAGTACTGCAGCCACATTTGGGCTGGTACTGCGAAGTGTCACCTTGCCGCTTTGGATTCGGTGGAGAGGCGTGCGAAGAGGCTGATTGGCGACCCAGACTTAACTCGAAACGGTCTCCAAAGCCTGGAGCACAGGCGTAGAGTAGCCAGCCTTTCGGTCTTCTATAGGATGCATTCTGGTGAGTGTGCAAGGGAATTGCATGACTTAATTCCCCCATCTCCGTTCCATCATCGGACGACCCGTCGTACGGCGAGTTTCCACCCTTACGTTGTTGACACCACTGCGATCCGGACGAAGCGTTTTGCTTCCTCCTTTATACCGCATACATCGAGGGACTGGAACAATTTGCCGGCGTCGGTGTTTCCGTCAAATTACAATTTGAGTGTCTTCAAGGCTAGAGTGAATAGGCTCTTAATAAACTAGCGCGCTTTACCATCAACGATCGCATCACTGCTTACCATCAGGCGGGATTGCGGTCAAGCGCTTGTTTATAATTTATAAAAAAAAAAAAAAAGTTTCTAAAAACTACTACCCAATTTGAACATTTCTTACAGCAAGATTTTGTTAATATATATTTTTATATATTAATTATAAGTTTTATAAGCAGTCTGGAATAGAAAATAGTTCAGTTTGAAAGTAGTTAATAGTTGCGGTGGATCTGTAACAAATAGTTAAATCATTTTAATAAAAATTAGAGCATTTTCATAATTTCCTAGAATATTGAGGAACGTTTACACTACATACCTGCTAATTTATTGTATGTACTTTTCCACAGTATGTCGACAAACTGCTGCAGTGCTCAACCTTCAAGAAGATCCTGATTCATACTGAAATGGTCTTGATAATTAGGCGCTTCTTATTGCTTTCCTCCTAAATTAAAAGACTAATTATTGATGTGTTAATATTATTACATAAGGTGTTTAACTAGGATTTGGTTTATTATTTAAATGACAAAATGTCTTTTTGATTTGTATAATAATTTTTTTAGACTTAATATAAAGTAGATATTTAGTTTATGAGAAAATAGATATGTAGTTATAAATAAATGTTGATTTTTAATAGGTATAGTAGTTTCATTTATGTTGCTCCCAGCAAAAACTAGCCAGAGGTCTGATCAAATCAGATCTGCGGTCTGTCATACTATAAAGGTGCTGAATGCTCTTCTGATAGCCAGCCCTGAACGTGACACGATTGCAGATGAATGGAATAAGCTTATGGGTGTATGTTTGGTCTTCTGCGAATGAAAGTATGCGAGTGAGTCCACTGTTCCATGTTAGTTTTAGTAGTAGTTTTTAAGTTAATCAATGTAATTAGTGTTGTACCATTTTAGTTAACTATAAATAAATAACTGATAGAAGTCCAACTATTATGTACCTTTAACAACATAGTTAAAAGGAATTCATACCTGCCGCAATGCTTCTGCATAATCCTCATCAGGTGTCAATAGTGCTTTTGGCATGTTTGCAATATTTGTTTCTTTATTTTTTAGTTTCAAAGTCTTTGTTTCTTCATTGATTGTATTAGACACAGTAATTTGTGAAACTTTAAGGAGGGCAATGTCCTTGTCCAATAAAATGCTGTAAGACTCTGATGCATAAAATGCAAGTGCTATTAGAATCTGCAATAAAAATATAACATTAATCAATCTATTTCGTGTTTGTAGCTATAGATTACTATAGAATAATACATCAATTGTCAAATTACGTTTCCTCACCTTAATTTCTGCCCATAAGCTATCAATTCGACGCAGTCTGGCCATAAGGAGAACGAGTTCTTCAATTAACCCTCTTACTGAGACATTCAAGGCGAAATGTTTTCACAAAGTCCGCCTCGGGAACATTAATAAAGGGATTCGTATTCAAACTTGTCAAGTGATGTATTCGACGTCTCCTGCATATTATCTTCTTCTCTAACATCCACTGCGTTGGCTAGCTCAAGAATATTTGCTAGTAGTGAAAACATTCTTAAATATTACACAAACACAATAGATAATAAAATAATATAATAATAAATAATAGACTTTTTGTACAAAACCACCACCACCATCGAGCTGCCTCGCTTCGAAAAGCAATGATTGTACAAAGACGGCATCATAACAGTTCAATGATTTGTAATTTGAGATAAGATTACCGTTTTATGCCATTTCGTTCATTGATTGACCACTTGGCACGCCATTTTATTAGTAGATTACGGATTTTGTCAAAATCGGTCATTATGACATTAAAAAACGTCAATTTTGACCCTATTGCAATAGCAGACTAGGGCCTCTGATCTACAGCTTCAAGGACGGAACTACCAAAATAAACCGATGATGGCGCAACATGGAGATGCGAAATGACCTTCGTTTTGTCCATATTCATTTTAAGGCCCACCTGTTGGGAATTACCATTGAGTTAGTTGAGCCTGCACGCATCAGCATGCGTTTGGAAAAAATGCTGCATAAAGAATAAATAATTATTATTGCAGAAATTGATAAATAATGCTATGGTATAGCTTTACCCAGGCAGTCCCTGAGTGCCACACGTTTTTTTTATTAGAGGTCGATGGAATTGATGACGAGATCTCTCGATTTTGGTATCAAATAAAGCAAAGGCAAAATAAATAGTGTTAAACATATCATATTTAATGTAATTTTTAAGGCATATTCGAAGCCACTCAAAGTAGACGTGAAGGAGAATCCCGCAAGTGTTACCGGATGAAATTCTCACATGAATACCTATTGTCTAACTTGTATGATAATGTTCAATATGTCGCGACACTTCTTAATCATTAAAAAGAAAAAGACATGAGTACCTAGTCACTTCTTACATACTGCTTAGGATTCATCTCATTGATGTGTATGCGACGTGTAAATCATATCCACTTTACGAAATTTTAGCTTAAAAGTAGGTACGATTTACACATCATTGAGTGAGTCCAAATGCTTTGACGCGTACAGAAGCGCAATTAAAAATACAATAAATGGCATTGATGTTGTTGCTACGTAATTTTGCCCAAATATTACTCATTTAACTAAATAAACTTAGCCCACAACTTCATGAATGTGGAAATATCAACGATGGTTGTATTTACAATGGAACCATCAAGTTTTGACAAAAAAAAAAGTTTTTTTTCTGAAACACACTGGTATTTTTGACAGTTTGATTGGCAGCCTTTGTAATATTTTATTTACCCTCGACTTCATTTGCGTTCTGAATGTCGCACAAAGGTACTTCTACACTGGCGCGACTACAAGCTGTGTATCCACCATACCTCATATTAAGATTCATGCGCGATTTATACAAAATGAACGAGTTGTTGCGGTGCTAAGTCGGATGCCTTAGAGTGTGCATGGCAAAACTGACAACTTCAATTAAGAAAGGGTTTCAAGATATCTCATACCAATATTCGTGCCCGATTTACATAGAATGAACGAGCTATGTTGCGTCTACATTTTACGGCACGGCCGGCGCCTACGATAGCACGGCCCGGCAAGAGATTTTTATGCGTCGAATAGAAAATATTATTTAAAAATATGATAATAAAATTGTCATTTCATCGGCAACGATGTAGCGGTATCCTTAGGCATGCCTTGGCGTCCTTTAGCATCACCATTGAAATTTCAATTTTATTGTTATGCTTTTAAGTTATATTTCTATTTATCGCATAAAAATCCTGTGCCGTGCCGTGTCGCTGGTGGGCGCCGAACCTAAGGCATCGTGGAGGGTGAGTAGTAAAGCTGACGTCTACAAACAAGAAGTCTTTTGTAAAGAACAAAGGGAGTAGGCAACCGGTGATTCACGTCATATAAAGCAAAAATAAAACATATTCAAAGCAAATAAATTAACATGACGTGTACCTAAATAGGAAGTCTTGGCTTGCTGGTCAGGGTGAGCGTCATGAGTAGTTATTTATTGTAGTAATTGATTCAAAATTACCCGTAACTCAAGTTTATTACGCCTTAACGATACAGGTAAAATATTTTTACATATAAAATGAAATGAAATGTTTCATATACACCCTTCGCCACTGATAAAACTCACAGGAATTGCTTTGGAAATCACAAGAATCTTAAAGGACGACGTTGGTAAATAATAGTCCTCGTAATAGCATTCAGGTACTTACCCGAGTAAAATCAATTTCAAATAAGGAAATAGTACCTTTCAGGGTCATTAATATAAGCCATAACCAAAAGGAAAACAATCAGTCATATAATAGACGACGTAATACAGAAATAGTTTTTCATTAATTGTTGTATACGAGTAGTTATGGCTACTTTAGGTTTTTTTTCTATTTTTTGCTTCTACTCATATTTATTTATCTATTTGGAAACAGTTACAATTCTTATTTTTTTTTAACAAATATATTTAGTATAATTAACTTATTTTAAAAATATAAAATAACAAACATCAATAAATTTATGTTCAGGCATCTGTATCCACGTGCGATTAATGTGAAGGGGGTAGTAAAGGCAACTAAAAACGAGGTGGCAAGCAAAGCGTGCGCAACAGCGGCGGCGACATTGTTTATAAATGACATCTCGCAGTTCAACCCATGAAGTTGTAGTCTGTTTAATCGGGCTTCCTTGTAGATGGCTCAATAAAGTAAGGCCTCCAGGCAGAGCTTAAGGAATATAAAAAATAAGCGACTACCTGCTAAGAGCTCGCTCTGTGGGGTACAAAACTCGGCTTAGAGCGTCGCTGGAAGTGGGCAGCTAGGGACATTACTTTATCAGATTTACGCGACGACGAGGAGCGATTACTCGCTTATATCCGTATAATGTACCCAGCGTGAGTCTCTCATCGAATATTCTACCCCCCAATCGAGTGTCACTGAGCGAGT
The DNA here is from genome assembly GCA_037179545.1 of Sesamia inferens. NCBI lineage: Eukaryota > Metazoa > Arthropoda > Insecta > Lepidoptera > Noctuidae > Sesamia > Sesamia inferens. Next base: position 20,256,459 of record CM073927.1, on the reverse strand, counting down.
TCTCACACAGCTCTTGTGCCTCGCGATACCGGGTTCAACACTCCCACATTTTTCATAATATTTATTCAAATTATTATTCAGTCTTGACAGTGTGACGTCAAGCACTAGACGTATTAATTCGTAATAAAAAATAATATGGCGTCGCATCATAATTTGACAGGCGATGCGTGTTCGCGCTCGTCCAGAGCGAATGTGAATGCAATGGATTATACATTGTGGGGAATTAGAAATTATACCGGTATTAAAAATAAATAAGATTATTATCGCGTGTAATTTGTTTTCACATTCCAATATTTTATCTATTTCTATATGATACAAATCGATGAAATATTGGAATGCTCAAGATAAAAAAGGACAACAGTTCAAAGTCCCGAATTTAATGTAATTTAACTATGTACATATTTAGCATATAAATTCAATTTTATTACATTGGGGTAAAAAATACACAAGAAACAACTAAGAAGTTTCTCGTAAACGTTTGTTTAGGGTGTGCGTTATTTACTTAACAAATGTAACTGAAGAAACCACGCTGGTTACTCTATGTATATTCTACAAAGTACATGCTACTAAGCAATTTTTTTGTGGAGTAGATCCTACCATCAGATAAATACAATCCATCGCTCCGTAAACCTACAAAGCCCCAAATGTGTTTTATTTACAAAAAGCGTATTGAGAAACTTACCCAAAAGTAATTTGAATTCTAAAACTTCGCACAGAATTGAAAGTAGCTGTTTAAAGATTTCACTAAAACAACCTTTTCCCATGTCTACTCAAATAGTCAACTTGGCAACTGTTTGTGCGTTTTCACTGAAAACCTATACTTACATACTTACTAAGTATTCTGGCCTTCTGAGATTGTTTTAACACCACTCCAAAGTCTTTTATAATCTTCGTTTGACTTACGGGACAGGCTTTATCTTCTAAAAATCGCCACAGATCTAAATAATCAGACTGAAAAATGTTTATAAGCAAAAAAAAGACCAGCGGGCTCTGGATAATCACTGCTTTACATTTCAAACTTAAAACCTTATTCTTTATTATTCTTCTTCTTTCTTTATTATTTGTCTTTATTATTTAGTGATGAAACATCTACGAATTTCGACCTTTATTAAAGTTTAGTTTGTATAGACGTCAGCACATCAAGCATCATCACTACAATCTGTCATATTTCCTCATTAGATTTTCAACTTTATCTCTAAAGCATTAAGACTCAAGGTTGATTGGCCATATCTAACAGGGGTAACTGGACCCGCTGTCTTCCGTACTTGACAACTCATTATTCTCTGATCTTAAAGCGTACCTATTTTATTATTAATGGATCCCTATTGACATGTTAAATTGATAACAAATATGTCAGAAAAAGGAATTGTAGACTGACAAATAGGAATGTTTTTTTTTTTTATCAAATCGATTCGATTCGGGAAGAAATTTGAAAAGTTCCATTCATCTTCGCTAAGTTCAATGGGATTTATTTACTTAAATATGAAATTTTCCTGGTCTCAATAAAAGTTATGTTACATAATTATAGAAGATGGCCTTCGATGTTCAGTATATTTTGCTAACTCAATATTATTCTATCTTCATCTTATTTTATTACTTCCACTGTAAGACAAGGCCGAAGCAGGAATAAGATCAACAGGCAGTTCATTTTGATATACATACAGAGTGGTGCTGATAATACGACAATAAACTAAACATCGTGTACCTCAACACATTCTCAGTCTACCCATAAAAAAATATATAAATATGTCCATTAGTCACAAGAAATTATTTTTCATATTTCACATTTTCTACATGATGTACATGTTGATAAGGAAGCGCTTACAGGTTAATGACCGCCGCATCAAGCGGTACCAAACTTTAATAATAATGGCGCGAAAAAAGCAAGTCTATACAGGATCGTGCTGTCGTCGATCGGAGGTCAGTGAACCAATATTTTTAAAGGATGTTCTACTCCGTTTGCAATTATGCGATTTAGTTTCTTTGAAATTTTTTTTTTTTAATGCCAGGTTTTTTTCTGTGGTTTAAGATTATTCCTATGAACCAGTATTGTTCGTGTTTTCATTTATTGTCGTATAGTCAGCACCACTCTGTATATAAAGAAATATTGCTATCCTTTCATATTTTTTGTAAGTATTTATTTCACATGTACATATGCTTACAAAAAGATGATAGGAATGAATCATACATCCATTTTCCGGTTCCTGTGTAATAATACAGTAAGGGAATATCTCTGAATATGTCCTGGAAAATAATTTGAACACTTGTAAATGCTTGTGCGATTTCGCGTCGGCACGTCGTCGTCGTTTGGATGTATACCTGTATTTCTAATGCGAATTGGATACCTATTCAAACGTATTCGAAATATACGCATCCAAAGGCTTACAAAGTGACTACAATAAAATTCAAATGGGTCATTAATATTATAAACCAAACGTTTAGCTAAAGTCAGCTTATTAAAATAGGGATGTTTCCTGGGTAAAAAAAATGATTCTATTTAGTCCGTCATTCAGATTGTAGGAAAATATTGGATACGTATGTATATTTTGTTTTATCAAATCAATAAAAAATTACAAATATAAAAGGCATCAAAGATCAGGAGTGGTGGCTGGTGATGTCACTACGCTAAAAAGTGTAGCGTACATCACATGAGTTTTCAACGCACTGTGTCGTCTTAATTTTTTGTTTAAATGAAAAAAGAAAAAATACGTGTCTAGTATTTTTTGGAAATCTCACTGACGGACTAATTAGTTTTTTTTTTAGTCAACTACCCTGTTATGAGTCATGACGTAATAAAATTAACATTTATTAAATTATCCTTCTATAGCTAACATGAACAATATGGTTATGGACATAACATGATGGATGTGCCATCATTCACGGAAATCCGATAAATAGTCGAACTGTTCGTCTTATCTAAAATCTTATATATCTAAATGAATATGTACAATAATGATAGAAGAATGGGAGTAACCGACATAGCCCCAAGAATTGCAACACTTAAATGACAGTGAGTGGGCCGGGCACATTGCCTGTAGGACCGATGCCTGATGGGGTCGGCGGGTTTTCGAGTGGCAACCACGCACCGAAAGATGCAGCGTAGGTAGGCCCCCGGCAAAGTCATCCAACGACCTGATGAAGACTTCGGGAAACCGCTGGATGCGGGAGTCGCAGAACCGGTCGTCCTGGAGATCTTTGGGAAAGCCTTTGTCCAGCGTTGGACGTCTTTCGGCTGAAATGTTGATGTAAGTGTACACTCATTTTAATTTGTCTTTCTATAACCATAAACATTTGAAATTTTACGATTTATTATAATAAACATATTTTTTGAAAACTGTCACTACAGTTTTATTTAAGTACCTCTTGTTAAATTGTTTTACCATTTTCTCATTATACTCTCCGCTATGTTAACTGGTGTTTAACAGCTGCCTTATGAAGTTATGACGTAAGTAGTCTAGGTTACGTTAAATTTAACTTTGAAATGCGAAATAAAATAAATATATAAACTGCCTAATCTTATTGAATTTATCATATTTGTGACTTTACTACAGACGTTAGGTATAATACCTGTATGTTGTGACAAAACCACTTTGTTTAGTTTTCGAAAGTACGTCATATTCGTATAAATTAAAGTGTGACATTGCGCACTTACGCAACAATCGCTTTTGCTTAGAAAAGGGTCTGAAGCGAGGAGGGGTTAGATCATTCATGTAAAATTGACCCGAGGCTTATTAAATTTTGGGCACGCCACAATAGCAGCGGTAAGTACCCTCTTTGAAGAGTGGCTAGAGAGGTGCCACGGCGTCCTCACCTTTCCCCTGACGCAGGTCCTCACCGAACACGGCTGTTACGGGAGGTTCCTAATCCGGATAAGGTGATATTAAACACCAGGGTGTCACCACTGTGGGGATTGCCTTCAGGACCGCCGTGTCTCGTGGCGGTGATCGCCAAACTATGGTCCGGAGCAAGAGTGCATGGCAGGCCGTCTCTTCGTTCTGCGAAAAGTGATGCTGGCAAAGGAGGAAGCCGAGCGCGTGAGGGCGCAAGAATCTCAGCGACTTCACGCCTCTTGCCGCGGCAGGAGTCGCCCTGGTCGGGAGACAACATTAAACTTTCGGCCACTGTAGGCACGGGTCGGCGCTAAGAACCAGGCCCGGGTCGACGGCACATTGTATTTCACACGCGCCTCAAGTAGATTTCAGCACATCGTGACGGGGTCCACGAAGACCGATGCCTGGGCCAGGGTTGCGGGTTGGTTAAAAGAGAAACCTCGACTCTAGCGCACAGGCTAGTGAAGGAACACGGGTGGGTTTTAGTCAGCAAAAGTCTGACACGTCCTTCCGCTCCGCCCAGAACGAGAGAGGTCATTTGATAATATCCCATCCACACAAAAAAAAAGACTTATTAAATTTGCAGCATTATTGGATTGCGTTCTAATGGTATTGCTCCAGCAATACCACTCACACTACACTACTACACATTTATTTTACCGACAAAGCAATTTAACGTTTCCAGGAGATTCAAAAGAATCTCTCTTTGTTACGTCTCTTAAACTATAGTTGAATCTTTGTGCTGTGTTTTATAGAATCGGATAGAATAGAAAACTTTTATTTTAGACAAAAGTGCACAAGATTAATAATAATTTTACTTAATAACATAATAACTGGTTAAATGTTTAATAGTTTAAAATCGTAACTAAATAAGTGTAAAACGTAAAATAAGATTTATAATAGCAACAACACCTTTTAATAAATAAGTATTTTCCATTATATTCCGCGAGTCGTGGAAAATTAGGATCGTCTAAGAAAAATCGAAAACGTCTTGAATTGAAGTACCTTATTATACAAATGGCGTCGTTTGTAACAAAAAGATCTTGTTTCTGAAAATTGTAATGATTCATTACTTCTACAAGGACATTTAAAAAAAAAAACCTGCCAAGAGCCTGTCGGGCGGCTCAGTGTAGGGTTCCATAGTTCCCAAATTGTCCGTGAATCGGTTACTATAACCTGTATATGTTTACCTAGATATTGAATGTTATAGACAATGGTCAAATTTTAATAACAAAAACGACAATTAGAGATTATTATTTAGCAATAAGACCGCCCATTGTGTCACCCTTTGGAAAACCTTTATATTTCTGTTCTGTCATATTTATGATGTAGTTAATAAAGAGTATTCGATTCTTTTCTATATATTTTAATATATCATACCCGCCGTGACTTCATCAACTCAGAAAAAATCTTAACAGCGCAAAGTAACTCAAAGTATGCCCTCTCGAGGAACTGGATTACAAATCTATACAAACTAGACGGGTTATGTAGGTATGTAGGATTTTCAGTGGTAGTTTTGGATTCATCTTCATCATCATTATCAACCTTTTTATCGTCCCACTGCTGGGCACAAGTCTCCTCTCTTTCAGAGAAGGATTGAGCGTAATCACCACGCTTGCTCAATACGGGTTAGCGATTTCAGACTTAAAGTCCAGGTTTCCTCAAGATGTTTTCCTTCACCTTGAGTCATTGGTGTCCAAGATATACTTAGAAAGTACATATAACTTAAGAAAAGTTACATTGGTACTTGCGTGACCTGGGATCGAACCCGCACACTCATACTTGAGAGGCTGGTGTTTTAACCACTAGGCCACCACGACTTTTGGATTGCGTGAACTGATTTTACTAATTCTTTTTCATTTGAAAGAAGATACGTTCATTATAATAAAATATGTAAACAAATATAAAAAAAAAAATGTTTGCGTATATACGAGTATTTAGGGGTTAAGTAACATTCAAACGTCAAAAATGTATAATTAAACAGTCACTAATCACTAATTAACCTTAAGAAGGGACTCTAGTGCCGAGGAATTTGGAAAATAGGTACTTGAAGAAACTATTGCCGTCGCGCTGCTTCCAACCTATCCCGGTAAAGTGCGAAAAGGACAGTTGCAGCTAAGGCTGATTGTACCTACAAAAAGTAGTTGTTCAAAAAAAGTTGACCAAAGGACGTTTCGTATTCCGCTGTTTTCTTTTTCAAAACACGACAGATCTCAATTATTTTATAACAAAATTTAGAGGAAAAGTGTACCTATGCTTCTATTATTTTCTTTTTTGTTAGAAACGTATCACCTTTGTCTAATAGTCATCTGAACATCGCGGTAAAAATAGGTTATTTTTCGCGATTGGAAAAAATCAAATGGTATGGGCACGTACGATTATGTAGTAAAATTGTAGAAAAAAAAAAATACTCTAAAAGTATTATTCACGAAGAAAACAGTGGAATACGTTTGTATGGAGAAAGCACCACTAGAGTTCCCTCTTAAGCTACATTTATGAATAAGGATATTAAATTACAAATTAAGTTGAAAAATTGCTTTGTATAATTTTTCAAAATCTTTTCAACCCATAAATTTCATAATAATATTTCTAGAAAGTATATATGTATAAAGTTCTCATTTTGATATGTTTTCATATTTTTTAAATTTATGGTTCAAAAGTTAAAGAGGAGTGACGCTATTTTTAGTTTTGGTGGTTATTTTCGAAAATGTTAATATTATCAAAAGATCCTTTAGTAAACTCCTATTTATTTTTAAATACCTGTCCAACGATATCACACGTTTCAGGTAGTGACACATCTGCGGAACGTACGGCGCCTAAAGCTCAGCGGCTGAAGAGGCAGTCGCAATATTCAGTTGTTATGACAAACCAAACGGTCAAAACGCGGCGTCTTTTTCAGCGCGCTACGCGACGGAAAGTTACGTGACGTCATCGTCAGTCTGTCTGTGTCAACACTTTATGGTGTGGGGTTTTTGTGGCGTACCTGAATTGCCCAGAAAAATGGATCTAATTAGAATATTAGCTATTATAGAGGGCTTAGAAGACGTTGCCGCTCTTCGTTACCACCACGCGCACGCCGAACGTTCAGCTACGCCCGCCGTACTTTCGGTCGCACAACGCATCGCTCCGACTGAAGGAAGTTTAGGCCCTACGCCGAACGTGGCGTAATTGCGGCTGATGTGTCACAGAGTACTTGAAATACACTGCGAGCGTATTTAGATGAACTTTCGGCGCGGTACGTTCCGCAGATGTGTCGCGACACTTAGGGTTGCAAAAGAAAAATGTCACTCATTACGCCCAACATTACTAAAAAAATCTTTTACCCCTTTGTCGACGTGATTGATATACATATTAGTACCAAATTTCAGTTTTCTAGGGTTAACGGTCACAGAGATTCTGCGGACGGACAAACAGGCTTGACGAAACTACATAAGAATTACTAGTTAACTACGAAACCCTACAAAGAAATATCAAATATTTTTCATTCGAGTATCCAAGTAATTTATGTAATAATATTTACAGTAATGACTTAGGAAATTACTTTGAATGCCATGAGAAATTAAAGCCTAGGTCACTCTGAGAGTCGACAGGAAATTTCAGAATTGAATAATCGAATAAACTACTCGTACAAATCAAAGGGACTTTTGCGTATTTTACTTTGCAAACTTTGTAAGAATATTTAAAGTAAAAAAAAAATATCTTATAATATCCTCCTTCCCAGTAAAATTATAAACATAGAAGTTTGTATGGATATTTATTACTCTTTCACGCAAGAACTCCAACGGATGTGGATGAAATTTGACTCACAGATGATTCATAATCAGGAATAATTCAGGATACTTTCCCTCGACTACCACGAGTTCGATACCTACGCAGGTGAAACCGCGGGCTCAGCTACATTTAGAAATTGTTCAGGGTGGCTACTGAGCGTACAACGCACTTCACGGCAGTTGGTGGTACTCGGCATATGAGTATAGCGGGGAACAGGGGTCCCCCGCCCCTTTGCGTAGAGGTGAAATACGTTCTAAGTAAAATTGTTTGTGTGTTGTGTTTGAACATGTTTTAAATGAATTATACTACATTTTATTTCACAATTTACGAATTAAGTACATAATACTCTCTGCCTACACTTGACAGTTACGACAGCCTGCAAGTGTGATGGAAAATGATATCACTAGTTAATTACAAACGAACAGAAATTATCAACAATAAACGCAAGACGGCGCACCGCCGTTGCATATACGATGACCATATTTTTGTTGGGACAGCCAGGTAAAATAGAAACTCATAACTTAGTGGTTTTTCATGATATCTTTTCGAAATTTTGTATATAGATTATTTATTTAAAAACACTGGATACGTGGTTCGGGTTTGCAATAAACAAAAAATAACGTTGTATATATTTATATATACAATATGTAAAGAAAACCCTGTCCGATCTGTAAAGGTATTGTTAGGTATCAATAACTGATTGTACTAATGGATACAAAACCGGGCTAAACTTAAAAAAACAATCCCCCTAAAAAAATAAATATTATTTCGCAGAAAGAGGTAACTGGCCACGAGCGGCGGGCGGCAGGGCATGCGGCACGTGGTCGCATCGCTATTCGCTCATAACAATACCGGTGTTGTCACTTTTTAAAAAATTACCAAATTTCGGGTAAGTTGGAATTAATTCGTGGGAAAAAAAGATTATTTCAAAATTCATTAGTATTTTTTTTTAATAATTATAAACTAGCGCTTGACCGCAATCCCGCCTGATGGTAAGCAGTGATGCGATCGTTGATGGTAAAGCGCGCTAGTTTATTAAGAGCCTATTCACTCAGAAAAACTGAGCGAATAGGAAGGAAGACGGCAGTTGAGCGAGGTGATGCAATGTTAAACCCAACAACAGGACCAACGATGCCAAAGGGAGATTGATCTAAAGACCCTCCACGACCAAACTCCCGACACAACAACATTTGGCGCATCGTATCCGGCATACATCGCAGCACAACTGCTCAGACCCGTCCTCCGTACGGCTTCACCCGACATCATGCCGGAACACGACAAATCGCTTGGCGGCTAGGCTTTGTCTGGTGGGTGGTAACTTCTGCCGGCGGCCGATGTTAAGGTTATTATATTTGGTCATATGTTTACCTAACCTTTATTATCCTTATGGGTCGGACAGGGTTTTCTTTACATATTGTATAAATATATTATTCGATTATAGTCATATATTACATCATTAAACTTACATATTTGAAATTGCCTTGCTTCATGAAGCAAAAATCCAATTCTTCTTGAGATTCCTTGTTCCTTGAGAGTCCTTTTTTATCATTACAAGCTCCAAGTAAGTAGAGTCCTTGAGACTTCGGGCAAAAATTTCTACAAAAGCGAAGCCGAATCATGAGAATATGGTTGTTAGACGAAATTGACGATTGATGTCAAAATCGATTATTCCGTTAAGACTCTCAGATATTTGTGCCAAGCTCGATAAAGAATAGAGGTAAACAAACCAATTTAGGGTTATCACAACTCATGTTTTACAAACTCCTATAATTTACATGATTAAAACCATTATCATCTCAGCGACTTTTGAGGGCTCCAATGACCCGTAACGACTGCCACTAGATGTTCGTATAGCAACCGGGACCAACGGCTTAACGTGCTTTCCGAGGCACTGGTCGTGCCTCGACGGTCGTGGCCAGTGCAAATATTCATATTCATACATACAAATATTTGCACTGCACGGGGATCGAACCCGCACCACCTTGCGCAGCGGCCGCGTTCGCTACCGCTACGACACGGACGCTGTCATTAGAATCACTAAAATATCATGCATATTAACTTGCTATTTGGAAAACTATTAAACAGTCGATATTAATTTTACGTGATAGCTAGGGATTGCAATCCAGCGGTGTTTTTAATCCAGCTGAATTTTTGCTGGATTGACCTGAATCCAGCTGGATCCAGCGCGGATCCAGCAAAACGTGGAACGAAAATAAAAAGACGACATTTTTAAGACTTTTTTTATTAATTTGTACTTCTTACGATAATCTTTGAAATCTTCCACTCATTTGGTGATATCTTATATTAATTTGCTTTATTTTTTTAATAATGTGAGATCAAAATAATCAACATAAAATTAAATAACAAACATATCCTTATATTCATATAACATTTAAGATAATGTTTCTAAGTAAGCACTATCTTATTAATTACGCTTATGTTTAATGATAGGACGGCTAATCAGTAGCAATCAGTCTCACAAATTCTTTTAAAATTAACTTAATTAACATTCTTTTAAAAAAGGACCGTAACAATAACACTATTTTAATTTTCAATAGTATTTTTGTATCAAACAAAAATAGCTTTGAAATAATCTTCTCTCCGCTCGTTAATCCTTAATAATTAAGCAGTTTAAAGTCTGACGATAAGAGACTACTTCTTTTTTTGAATTCTATGAAAGTAAGACCTTAGAAAACTAATTTTATCTACTTATAGTCTTATCCCCCAACCTTAAAATGGCGGCAACTCAAAACTAAACAACAGAAATTGATACGTTTGCGGATCCGCATCGCTGGATCAAGATGTATGCTGGATCCAGCATGTTTAAAAAGGCGCTGGATCCAGCTGGATTGCTGTATGCTGGATCCAGCAATTGCAATCCCTAGTGATAGCCCTACAAAAAAAACATGAATAAAATCCAGGTATTAAACACAAATTGTAGAATTTGGCCAATGTATAAATATGCGGCATCAGTCAATACAATTTTGCGTATTTTAACTACTTTTCAAATCAACTGCATAACACATGCATTCATGGGCGTACCCAGCTTCTGGCCTTGGGGCAAGTCAGGCCTAGGGGTGGGCAAGTCCGGCCTAGGGGGGCAAGTCAAAAATTTTTTGAGTAAGTAATCTTTGTGTGCTATAGTCGGACACGGTTTTTTGGCAATTACACCGTACATTTTGTCAGTGTCTACTGCGTGGTTTATTTAAAAGTTAGAGATAGTCCTTATTTTTACTTTGTTTAGTAATCATGGGAGTTTATACATGTTCTGCGAGTTTTTCAGGGGGTTTGGGCATCTGCCGATTCATCTCCGATGTTGCCGCTGACGCTGGCAAAATAGTCGATACGGCTTAGTTGCCATAAAAAAAAAACACATGAAGCAAGTTATGCACGTTAAGCACACAACACCATTATTATTTCGGATAAAAACTAATAAAAAAGAGACGGATATGCTTGGTATGTATATGATATGGTAATTAATTAATATACTTATTGGGCAACGGTTCTGCGAGCAATGTGCCCAGCCCACCTGATTTGGAGTAGCGGCCACTTACCGGAAGACGCAGCGTACGGAAGTCCCCAACAAGATGGACCGATGACCTGGTGAAGGTCACGGAAAGCCGATGGATGCGGGCATCACAAGACCGGTCATTGTGGAAAGCCTTTGTCCAGCAGTGGACCTCTATAGGCTGAATAAGATATCTACTACATTAACAAATCATCAATGGAAATTTTGCGAATTTTGGCCATCTCAGATCTGAGTTAAAAGATATTTACGAAAAGTCTATAGAAACATCATCTGAGTTTTGAGATTGTCATTTGTTATTTAATCATTGCAGCGATTAGTCTCTTGTCCAATCGGTAAGCTGGTCAAAAAATATAATTTAAATCCAAATACAACGTATGAGCGAGGTTTTCTGTATCTGGTATGTTAGCAAGGGTCGTATATGAGTGGTTAGAGAGGTGCCAAGGCGTTCTCACCTTTTGCCTGACGCAGGTCCACACCGGACACGGCTGTTTTGGATAAGGCGGGAGAAAACGCCAGGGTTTCACCACTGTGAGAATCGCCCTGAGGACACGATGGAGCATACGGGGGAGGTCTGCCCGGCTTGGCGGGAGCACCGCCGTGACCTCATAGCGGCGATCGGCGGCGAGCTCTCGCATCCGGTCCTGGTCCAGGCCATGGTCGACGGCGCGTTGTGTTTCACTCGTGCTTCAAAGAGATGTTAGCACATCGTGTCGGGGTCCACGAAGCCCGATGCCTCCTGGGTCAGAGTTGCGGGTTGGTTAAATAAGAAACCGTAGCCCTGGCGTATTGGCAAGTGAAAGACAGGTGGGTTTTAGTCAGTAAAAGTCTGACACGCCCTTCATTACGCCTAGAGTAGGAGAGGTCATTCATAGCAGTATTCGCAGTTAAACTAGAAAACATGAAAAAATAAACAATAAAATGGGTGTTGTTTATTATCTCGACTTAATTACTTATTATGTGATTATATTTATCTTGATACGGAACAGAAAACTTGTAACAAACATTTTGGAAGTGACACTTGGTGTGCTCGAACTTTTGAATATTCTTGTATAATAAATGAAGGGTTCTGAATTGCATAGTACCTATTGTAATGATACAATATGCTGAGTGCCATTCCAAAGTGCTACAAGCCGTGTTAGATAAACAAACAGAGTGACAGGTTTTAGGGTGTAAACCCTGTTACTATGTCTGATATATAGGAATACATTAAGCATATAATTAGGAAGCTAAAGAGCCTAACAATGTTTCGCAACAATGAAAATTAATATTCATAAGTTCTACAACGTATTTGATTTATAATTAATGATTTCCTTATTAAATACCTTGTACTTTCCAAGAGACCAGATAAAAATAAAACCTAAATAATATAGTAAATACATAAGTACTGTGTTTTACAAAAATAGAAAATGAGAATATCTGTTTCAAATCATCCATCACTGTATAAGAATTTAAATCAAACCTAAGTCTGATGCTTTTCAGAATCAGAGTTATATTTATTTAACTCTTGTTGATTGTGAGAGCTTGAATGCTGCAGTTTTTTGTGATAGTTTCACTATTTTAAATGTATGAATATAGGCCGCTTCATTCATCGTTATTGTTCCGAATTGATCAATATACGTAGAAAACTATCCACGCATGTATTATAAGTATTTTGTTGGTTGGATTCGTGTTTTGTCGGACACTGATTGAATTTTTGTTAGGTATTAAAATTGACCGTATTTCGGCCTTTGCAATATTGCGAGTTGCAAATGAAATTCGGTATTTTTTATTGATAGAATGTCAATGAAATAGTCCTCATAGTGTAAAAAAATCGAATTCACTTCTTGATTTGAATCAAGAAGTGAATTTAAAAAAAAATATGCACTCAAAAATATTCTTCTACTAGCTGACCCGGCTAACTTTGTTCCGCCTTAAAGGCAATAAATATCACATGATCACATTTTTTACTTTTTCAATTAGGAACATTGTAAATAAAAAAATAATGTTATTATTTCTAATTGAAATCAGTTCCTAATTGAAAAAGTAAAAAATCCATGATTTTTTTATTTGTCATTTATTTATTGTAGCACCTTGTGAAAGAAATTATGAATTTCTACCTGTGCTTCGTAAATTATCTAGCTGTTGATCTCTGAGATATCGTGGTGGCCTAGTGGTTAAAACACCAGCCTCTCTTGTATGAGTGCGCGGGTTCGATTCCAGGTCAGGCAAGTATCGATGTAACTTTTCTAAAGTGATATTTACTCTCTAGGTATATCTAGGACACCAATGACTGAAGGTGAAGGAAAACATCTTGAGGAAACCTGGACTTTATAAGTCTGAAATCGCCACCCCGCATTGAGCAAGCGTGGTGATTACGCTTAATCCTTCTCTGCATGAGAGGAGACCTGTGCCCAGCAGTGGGACGATAAAAAGATTGATGATGGTGATGATGATCTCTGAGGTTTGTTCGCCGATTTTGCATTGTCAACGGAGCAGTTTCACGGACTGCCGCCTCCCTTTGCTCTTGTGAGTGAGAAGAACGAAGTCGAGTCATACTAAGGCGGCGCTCTTCACGTGCAATTTCTTGCTCTTCTTCAGTGCTTTCATTCAGAATGTTTCGATTTACTCTTGCACTACGGCATTGTCGAGAAAGATTTGATGTTCTTGGTCGCGGCATGGTATTTTTATTGATGATAAATGGCACAGCAATACAATATTAGAAATTTTGAAGTTGTAGTTGGCTTTGTGGTTTTTTATTAGAAACTTTAAACCAGCAGAGAGTATTTATATTCTTTGCTTTAAACAATTGCTTCAACCGGTTAGACTTTTTTTTAAATATGCTCAGCTGTCATTTGCTTTTCGTTATGCCATTTTTGGTATATGAATCGCTGACTTACATTTTGAATGAGTTGGTTTGTTATTCCATGTCAGTTGCGTTTTGTTTATACCACGTCTTATGTCACGTCACATGGGAACGACGGGAACGGGTTCTTAGCTACCTCCCACCAATATTCAGCCAAATCGGTTCAGCCGTTCTTGAGTTTATATATAAATAGTGAATAAGCAACTGAATCGATTCCAATAATTTTGACACCATGTTATATTTTGTCCCAAATACATTTAGAAATTGTTACAGTGTAGTTACCGAGTGCGTCACGCAGCTTACGATACATCATAGTATTGCGCGCGCGCAACAGCTGACGCTAGAGGTCAACGCACCGCGTTCGCTCGCCCGCGGATCTTTGACCATATTTATGTTGGGACAACCAAGTACAATAGCAAGCTTAATAACTTTGTGGTTTTTTATTATCTTTTTGAAATTTTTTACTTAAAAATACTGGACACGTGTTTCCTACTTTGTGGAGGTGCAAGGTACCAGGGTAGCACAAAAGTGTAGGAGAAGTCGAAACAATAAACCTCATTCATTCATCATTATCAAATCATCATAATAACATGAAAGAAGGTTTATTGTGCATAGTTTGTTGACGTGCAAGGTACCAGGGTAGCACAAAAGTGTAGGAGAAATCGAAACAATAAAAAAGCTCATTCATCATTATCAAATCATCATAATAAATAAATAAATAAATATATATGGACAAATCACACAGATTGAGCTAGCCCCAAAGTAAGTTCGAGACTTGTGTTATGGGATACTAACTCAAAGATACTATATTTTATAATAGATACATATATAGATAAACATCCAAGACCCAGGCCAATCAGGAAAAGACCGTTTTCCATCATGACCTGGCCGGGGATCGGACACGGGGCCTCCACGTAGCAGGCAGGCGTGTTGACCGCTGCGCCACGGAGACCGACAATAATACATGAAAGAGGTTTTATTGTGCATAGTTTGTGGACGTGCAAGGTACCAGGGTAGCAAAAAAGTGTAGGAGAAGTCGAAACAATAAAAAAGCTCATTCAGCATTATCAAATCATCATAATACATGAAAGAGGTTTTATTGTGCATAGTTTGTGGACGTGCAAGGTACCAGGGTAGCACAAAAGTGTAGGAGAAATCGAAACAATAAAAAAGCTCATGCATCATTATCAAACCATCATAATACATGAAAGAAGGTTTATTGTGCATAGTTTGTTGACGTGCAAGGTACCAGGGTAGCACAAAAGTGTAGGAGAAATCGAAACAATAAAAAAGCTCATTCATCATTATCAAATCATCATAATACATGAAAGAGGTTTTATTGTGCATAGTTTGTGGACGTGCAAGTACCAGGGTAGCAAAAAACTGTAGGAGAAGTCGAAACAAAGAAACTCATTTATTCCCAAAGGAACGACGGGGAGCGACATAGAAAGTATCCTATATCCTTCTCCCGGCTCTAAACTACCTCTCTGACAATTTTTAGCTAAATCGGTTCAGCCGTTCTTGAGTTATAAGTGAAGTAACTAACACGACTTTCTTTTATATATATAGATTTGTTTTGACATTGTGCAATCTCCGCTTTGAATCCAGCCCCCTAATCGGCGAACACATTTTTGTCAAATGATTGCGACTGGTTGGGATCGTTTGGACTGAACGGACAATGGCGGTCCAAACGATCCCAACTGATGTAGGTTTTCACTTGAATTGGCCTTTTCTAGTTTTTTTTTTTTTTTTGTATTTCGTTCATTGTTATATTTGCTCTACTATAGAAAGAAGGCTGAAAACAAGTTTTTTTTTAGTTAAGTGGGCACTGTTCGTTTGGAATTGAATTAGGAAGAATGGATAAAATTACTTGTGTACTAATCTAAAAAGCTAGGCCAAATGTGATCTTAATTGCAAGTTTATCAAATGTTGATACCTTATCTATCTTAGATTTCAGTACTTTTCGATTTCGACGCGATAAAAAAATAGAAACAACGAACAAATCAACGCACTAGATGGCGACAGTAGGTATAGTCATGCTTGCTTCTTAAAACAGGTTTCCATAGTTTTGGTAGACGGGTCCACCCTTACCTTACGTGACTAGTTAAAAAAGTAGATAGGTACACACTATAACATACATGCGCGTAGAACTTTTTGGTCTCCGCAGAGCAGACTCGATCACGGCAATGATGATCTTTGGAACAAATAACTCGACGTCCATGTGTCCATATCAGCATCAGGTACATGCTCAACTAGAGCATACTTGATCCTACCTTGAGAGGTACGCGGCACTTTTATTCATGTTTGTTATTTGAAAATTATATTCATAGTGACACTATTATTGTTTTTAAGCTTCTTTTATTTCCTTTCTATACATGATTTTTGTGTGTTGTGCTACATTTTTGTGTGAACCAAATAAATGGTTTATCTATTTCATTTTTATCTCTGAGCATTACGTGCCTAAAAGTCTATTGCAATCGAATGGATAGTTTGTAAAATGCATTTTAAAATATCATCCTGAAAGACACACTGAATTTGATAAATCTCCTGGATGCAGGAGCAAATATTCGTGTTTTGCTTTTTCGTGATTTTTTTTTATACATTTTATATTCAAAAAATTGGTTTGACTAAAATTAAAATACGTTTTCACTTTGATGCAGTGATTTTTTATTATATCACTAAACTAACTCCTAATTACATTTAGGGAGATAGAGACTTAAGAAACCATGGCCCTGGCGCACAGACAAGTGAAGAAACACGGGTGGATTATAGTCAGTAAAAGTCTGACACGCCCTTCCTCTCCGCCCAGAAGCGTGATAGGTCATTTAATGATTTCCCACCCAGAACAAAAAAAAGGAGGTAAAGACTTCAATTCTAGAATATATATTTTTCCAGGTATCTGTCTAGTACAAATTGTAAGCTACTCTTATACTATTTCATAATTTTCCTCAATCCTCTCCGAAGAGAAATGAACTAGTGTCACCGGTTAAACCATTAAGCAAGCGCTCAGATTTGCAAGCTTACCACTTACCTACTTATTTAGGGTGGTATAGTTTCCTCAACAATGCTGTGGGAAATCACAGCTGATGCATTTTAGGGATGGTACTTTTGTCTCCATAAAGATTTAGGAGGAATTTTACAAATGAACCGCATTTAGAGCTATTAGTGTCAACATTACTGTGGAATATTCAATTTAATCTCTATTGAATATTGACACTGACGGCTTTCGAACGCGGATTAGTTAAATATGCCGATCGTGTTTAGTTTCATTGGTGATATTCATCCTTAATAATAAACAACATTTTCGTCTTGGACAGGATACAATTAAAAAATTGAACAACTTGAACAAATGAGTGAATTAGGCATAAACTCATATTTTTTCAGAAGCTTTAATTAATTCCTAATTAAAATTCAAGCATTGATTCGATTACAATGGGAAGCAAATTAAACGAATTTCCATCGAGAGTTAGAAACACATATAACGAACAGAACCCGGGCGATTACATGGCACATCAAATTTAATGCATTAGGTACCTATTGGCAATGCATAAAATTTGATGCCTGTTGTGTTTTAGACCCTTGTCCCTCTCTTAGGTAGTACCTCTTACCTTGCACCTCATTAAGTACATGGAGATTCAATGCTGGTGTTGACATATGCTGCCAAGCACGAATAGGATACCAGACGTGATGTTTTGTTTTCAAGTTTAAGAAAAAGTTTCGACTTTAGTGAGCGTCGTCTCTGACACATCATTCTCGTTTACAACTGGGTACTCTGTCACCACGGCTACTGCACGCACGTAGTCACATCAACTTATACATTTCCAGTATAAGCTTATTTTAATGTACGAAAAGCATTGTGACATCCACAGACCTCGCATTGCGACAATGGAAACTCTTTGAAAGAGTCATAGCTAACCGCTTCGTAAGGCGGGACTCGAGGTAGCTCTGCACAAGTCGACGCGCCACTGTAGGGTTCCGAAATGACGGTTTAACATCGGCATCAAGTCGACGATGAGACTCGTCCTTGAAAGCCGGTAGGATTTTTTTTTTAATAAGTTATAAACTACTGCTTGACCGCAATCCCGTCTGAAGGTAAGCAGTGATGCAATCGTGGATGGCAAAGCGCGCTAGTTTATTAAGAGCCTATTCACTCTAGCCTTGAATACACTCAAATTGTAGTCAGACGGAAACACCACTGCTGACAAATTGTTCCAGTCCCTCAACGTACGCGGTATAAAAGAAGAGGTGAAACGCTTCGTCAAAAACGTAAGGATGGATACTCGTAGTACGATGGGTCGTCCGATAGTGGAACGGAGATGGGGGAATCAAATCACGCAATTGCACACTCACCAAAATGCCTCCTATAGAACACCGAAACGCTGGCTACTCTACGCCTGTGCTACAGGCTTTGGATATCGTTTTGAGTTAAATCTGGATCGCCAATCAGCCTCTTCGCACACCTCTCCACTGAATCCAAAGTAGCCAGGTGGCATTTTTCAGCACCAGCCCTAATGTGGCTGCAGTACTCAACACACGAACGGACCTGTGCTTTGTACAATCAAAAGCTACTATGGTGTGAAATACCGCCGGACTTTTGCAATAACGCTAAGTTTCCTGGCAGCCACCTTGACCTTGGATCCAATGAACCGCCCTAAGTTTAGGTTCGAGGAAATCTCAACTCCCAAAAGCTGAAGGCGGTCGGTGCACTCCAAGGATACATTCCGAAAAGTAGGAGCCAAGGTGAAAGGGCTTCTTTTGACGGTGAAAAGACACTACTATGTTTTGGCGGTATTGAATGCTACAAGATTGGCTTTGCCCCATTCTGAGACTACCTTTAGTGCAACACTCGTATGCTCTGTCATAGCCTTTCTTTCGGATCGGATTGATTCCCTACTAGCCCGAGCATCCGGCAGGTATCTCCACAACTGTGCTGTCATCTGCATTGCCATAGATAGCAGACATCAGCAAATCGAGACTTTGTGGCTCCCAGACAGGATCAGGACTGCTTTAAGATTTCTCCTGCAAAATCCATACGCCACTTAGCCAGAGGCTCTACGCGGGATCGTGCTGTACGGTCTTCGTTGAGGTGATTAGTTTCCTTACCAGATTTCTGTCAAAGAATCTGGAGGCAAAGGAGGCAAGACTTCGGCGTATAATTTAATTAATTTTCTTATCATAGTTTTCAACTAAAGCACCCATCTAATCTCTTTTCCACCCATGGTTGACTGGTAGAAAATGCCTAAGGCATTAAGTCCGCCTCTGTACTGTACTGAACATACATCCTTACTCATAAACTTTCGCATTTATAATTAGTAAGATTAAAGTTTCGGTGGTACCTCTTAGCCATAACATCGATTATCGGGGGGGTTAATATTGCATCACCTCGCTCAACTGCCATCTTCCTTCCTTTTCACTCTCTTTAGTGAATAGGCTCTTAATAAAATAGCGCGCTTTACCATCAACGATTGCATCACTGCTTACCGTCAGGCGGGATTGCGGTCGAGCACTAGATTACAATTTTAAGAAAAAAAAAAACAGAGAGATTGAAAACATCGCCGAAAGCGTCCTTAATAGAAAACAAGAGCACAAAGGAATAGTTTAAAAAAAAATATGTTTCACAATTCCCTAAAAAGTTTTTAGTTAAACTTTCAGGTTTCATAAAAACGGCACAATATCTAATAAATCCGCTTGATTATTAAAATCAACGACTTTATATCATCGTCATTATCAACCTTTTATCGTCCCACCGCTGGGCACAGGTTTCCTTTCATACAGAGAAGAATTGAGCGTAATCACCACGCTTGCCCAATGCGGGTTGGCGATTTCAGACTTAAAGTCCAGGTTTCCTCAAGATGTTTCCTTCGCCTAATCAGTCATTGGTGTCCAAGATCTACTTGGAAAGTACAGGGTCTTTCATTAAGAGCGCTCGAACATTGAAATGAAATAACACAATCTGTTTAAGTGATATTCCCACAATTTTTATCACATTTTAAAGAATATTCAATGACATTATGTGTGGAAAATAATATCAGCCAAATGGCCACCGCGACTCCGCTGTAAATGGTGTATTCTGGTGGACTAATTTTGAAGGACATCTTCGCATAAATGAGGCTCAATTTCACGAAGGATGCGAGTTATGTTGGCCTTTAGGGCAGCAATTGACTGTGGTTTATCTGCATACACTAGAGATTCCACGTAGCCCCACAAAAAATAATCGAGCGGTGTTAACTCACACGATCTCGGCAGTCAGTTGATGTCGCCACAACGCGAGATGACGAAGCCCTCGAACTTCTCTTTCAATAAATTTAATGTTTCCCGTGCTGTATGGCAAGTGGCGCAGTCCTGTTGGAACCACATGTTTTTAAGATCCATACCACCTACCCTAAGCCACAAAAAAATTGTTATCCTCGTCCGATATCGGTCGCCACGGAACGTTAGGCGAATAGAGCACTGATTTTGATAATACATTTTAATAATTTCTACGTGTTGTTGAAGCGTGTAGCGTTCCATGGTGAAATGTCACGACTAAATATGTATTCATGCCAAATTTGACAGCTATCGCAGTACCAAGATGGCCGCTATGCGCTGTCAAAGTTCGAGCGTCCCTATTAAAAAACCCTTTACATATAACTTTAGAAAAGTTACATTGGTACTTGCCTGACCTGGAATCGAACCCGCATACTCGTACTTGAGAGGCTTTATATAAATATCATATAAATAAAAAGGACCCAATAAATATATCATTTTATTCACAATGTACACAAAATCTTAAGATGTCACTTTTGTCCATTAGTTAAGGTGGGTTCGCACTGACAAGGCGCGGACGGGTGCGGCGGGAGTATACGATCGCGGCGCTGTCGCCAGACCACGTCTCACTGACGTACATGACGAACACGTTGGAGCCCGATGAAGACGACTGAGGCAGCTACTCGTCGTGCCACGACGGGTCATCCCGTTCACGCCGACGATTTCTGTGACAAAAGAAAAAACGTAGGTTCATTACACGATTTCAACACATTGTTTTCCAAACAATACCACTTAAGCTCTAATCAATCTCAGGTGAATCCAGGACGGGGCACCAGATGAAATTCGCGAACGCGTATTGTCTAAATTGTATGAATGAGTTGCAAAACTTCCTATTCATTTAATTAAACAAAAGTGACAAACAGTCACATCTCACGCCCGTTCGTGATTCACATCGAATTTGTTTGAGATATGTGATTGGAATCACAAATCCTTAAAACGAGCTAGAACAAAAATAATTGTCTTATAGAATGCCTCCCATAATTTATTTAATCCAAGCATTGCAACGTGGTGGACTATCTTAATCATATAATTGATACGTTTAGTGTGACCATATGTCACTGCCTTTGAAATTCTATGAGGTAAGTACCTACTGCCGCAAGCGCTGTCTAAAAACGCCTACCTATTGCGTTTATTACTCTAATCGGCGGTGACAAGTTACTCTATACCTTAGATATACATAGCGAAAACTGCCTCTAAAAGCAGTGGTACCCTGAAACGGAGTTTATAAAGTAAACAATATGTTTTTACAAAACATTCAGGTACATTGGATAGGTTGATTGGCAGCCTTTGTCATATTATGTTCGTGAGATTGTTACATAGTATCGCATAAAGGTTCTTCCACACAGGCGCAACTACGAGGTGGAGTTTTACACTTTCTACGATACCTCATGTTGAGAGTCGTTAGCGAATTTATACTTAATCTCACCACAATATGAACTAGTTTTGCGGCTTCGTCGTTAAGTCGCGTTTCATCTGCGTGGCAAAATTGATATATTGGAACAACTTCAACAAAGGGAGTAGAAACATTGCCCGGTGACTCATATCATATCAAACAAATATAAAATTTTGTTATTTATAAAGATTGATTTAAAAATATGGGCAACTCAAGTAGGCAGTGAGTTAACGAGCTAGGTAATAAAGTTTTACAGGAAGCTGGAATAAATCTAAACATATACATAAATCCTTTGCCTCTGTTACAAATCACCAAAGCCTTGGCAATCTTAAGGGATGACGGTGACAAATGATTCACCTTTTATCTTCATTGAGGATTTCAGGTTCAAATCCGCACGAAAATCAATTTTAATTAAGGAAGAAGTACCTTGCGAGGCCATTCATATAAGCCACAAACAAAGGAAAATAACCAGTCATTTTCAATAAACGTCTTTGTGGTTGTGAAGGCCTAGTGGTTAAAACACCAGTCTCTCAAGTATGAGTGTGCGGGTTCGATTCCAGATCCGGCTAGTAGCAATGTAAATTTTCTAAGGTTATACATATGTACTTTCTAAGTATATCTTGGACACCAATGACTGAAGGTGAAGGAAAACATCTTGAGGAAACCTGGACTTTAAGTCTGAAATCGCCAACCCGCATTGAGCAAGCGTGGTAGTTACACTCAATCCTTCTCTGTATGAGAGGAGACCTGTGCCCAGCAGTGGGACGATAAAAAAGGTTGATGATAATTAAATATCTTTGCAAGGCGTACGGAATAGCTTTCCATATAATTATGTGCAGTTACTTGTGGCTACCTTAATTTTTAGTCGATTTTATACTTCTACTCACATTCTGGTTTATTTTTTCATTAAATGTTTTATCTGGATGGAGACAGTTAAAGTGCTTATAATTTTGATTAAATAAACAGTCATTTTGTTTAATTTCAATCAACATACTCAAAAAAAAAAAATCAGAAAGAAACCGGTTCATAAACTGCGAAGTTATCCCCAAACAAACATTAAAAAAGCAAATAAAAGCATAAAAGTACGTTGGAAAGTCCGCCTGAAGTCGGTTAAAAAATTTAAATAAAGATACTCTGTCATCCATATAATGTTCAGGTATCTGTCTCAACGCGATTAAAGTGAAGCGTGCAGAAATAGCACCTAAAAAACGATATGGCAAACAACGAGCGATTACTTGGTTTTATTATGCGCATAATGTAACCAAAGTGTCTCACAACGAGTGTTCTGCCCGCCTAGCGGGTGTCGCTGAGCGAGTACTTTCTTTGATAGCTCTTGTTACTACGACAAATGAATATTTGCCGCGGTGGTGTGAAAGACAGCTGTCTACTATTCATATTTATACGTAGTATATTTAAAAGTAGTATATTCATATTTAAAAGTAGGAGCCAAGGTAAACGGGCTCCTTTTGGCGGTGAAAAGACACGCCTGTGTTTTGGCGGCATTGAATGCTACAAGATTGGCATTGCCCCATTCGGAGACTGCCTGCAGTGCAGCACTCACACGCTCTACCATGGCCTCTCTTTCGGACCGGATTGTTTCCATACTAGCCCGAGCTTCCGGCAGGTATCTCTCCACAACTGTGCTGTCATCTGCATACCCATAGATACCGGGCATCAGCAGATCGTTAATATGCAGCAGGAACAGAGTTGCAGAGAGAACAGACCCCTGAGGAACACCGGCATTGGTCGACATGGGCTCAGATGAACATCCGTCGACAACAACTCGGAGGGACCGTTCAGTCAGGAAGTCTTTTACCCAGCCAGTCAGGCCAGCGGAAATGCCGTACGCTGGAAGCTTACTCAAAAGGCCAGCGTGCCATACCCGGTCGAAGGCCTTCGAGACATCAAGGGAGACGGCAATCGCTTCCCCATTTTTCTCGAGGGCCTCGCCCCACAAGTGAGTGGCATACACTAGTAGGTCCCCAGTTGACCGATTGCGTCGAAAACCGTACTGTCGGTCACTGAGGAGATCGTTACCTTCCAGGTATGCCAAGAGGCGCGAGTTCAATACACGCTCCATAATCTTGCAGAGTATGGAGGTTATTGAAATCGGCCGATAGTTGGTAGGATCGGCACGACTACCCTTTTTGGGCACGGGCTGCACGTTGGCAAGCTTCCAGGACTTGGGCACTATACCAGTCCTAAATGAGAGGCGATACAGGCGTGTCAATACAGGAGACAACTCGGGCGCACAAGCCTTAAGAACAATCGCTGGTATGCCATCCGGACCACTAGCCTTATTCACGTCCAGACGACACAATACTCTCAGAACCTCCTTGTTTCTAATGCGAACCTCCGGCATTGAAGTTCCGCAATGAGGTAAATTAGGTGGAGTAGCATTGCCAGTGTCAAGACGCGAACTATGGGCAAAGAGAGATGCAAAGAGACCTGCTTTCTCTCTCGCCGTATGGGCCAGTGCTCCATCAGGCCTAACCAGCGGAGGCAGTGTGGGCCGACAGAAGTTCGCCTCGACCGATTTGGCTAGGGACCAGAAAGATCTGCTACCGGAAGGGTGCGCAGAGAGCTTGTTACCAATGTTAGTAATGCGGTCGAAGCGAGCCTTCTTAAGCGCCTTTTTGTAGGACTTGGCAGCATGGTTAAAGGCTCTCTTCTTTGAGCTTAGATCCAGAGCTCTGCGGTCACGAGCGTCAACCCAGGCGAGGAATGCCGTGTGCTTACGCCGTTCAGCTTGAACACAGTCGGCGTTAAACCATGGGCGAGCCGAGCCACCGACGGGCACGTCACTGAAGGGGATAAAATACTCCATAGCTTGACGCACCACGTCGGTTATAGCGTCCGCACAACTCGATGGATTGCTAGAAGAGAAGCAGATCTGCTGCCAAGGATAAGACGCAAAGAAGTGGCGCATCTCATCCCAATCTGCTGACTTGTAACGCCATATTCGCCGCTCACCACGCGAGTCGCAATCAGGTGGGGAGAAGGACGTCACAGACTTCACCAGACAGTGGTCTGAAGTTCCTAACGGTGAGGAAACTGTAACAACACATCTGTCCGGATCAGTGGTCAGCAGAAGGTCCAGACAATTGGCGGTATGACCAGCCACATCAGGCACCCTCGTCGCTTCTTCCACCAGCTGGGAAAGGCCCATTGATAGCGCAAAGTTTCGCGCCTCTCTCCCAGCGTGGTCGGTCCTTTGGAATGGGAAAAGCCAGTCTTGGTGGCAGGCATTAAAGTCCCCCAGAGCGACGAACTGTGCGTCAGGGTGCCGATGCAGTGCACTGTCAGCAGCCACCCTGAGGTGGTCAAATAGTCGAGTTGTCTCCTGGTCACCGCTGTGCGATCGGTAGACACAGGTGTAGACAATTTTGTCCACACCAGTGTCAACCAACAGCCATAAGGACGATAGATGAGAGTCTTCGAGGTGACGGAGACGCCGGCAACAGATGTCATTGCGGACATACACACAGACCCCGGCACGCTGCAGGAAATGATGCTCCAAAGAGTATCCCGGGTAGTTGAGGTATGCCGCATCAGACGGACATCTGATCTGGGTCTCCGTCAAGAAAAGTAGGTGGGGCTTTTCAGTCTCAAGGTGGTGATGGACTGCATCGATATTGGAGTGCAGACCTCGAATGTTTGAGAGGTGCACTTTAAATGAGAGGACGTGCGCCCGCTGTGCACACCTACTTTTCTTTTTAAAACTTTTCATAAATATACTGAGTGAATAGGACGGAAGACGGCAGTTGAGCGAGGTGATGCAATGATAAACCCAACAACACTACCAACGATGCTGCGCCAGTGGGAGATTGATCTGGAGACTGCGGGGACGCCCGAACCCCCCCAGGGATCGCCATCGGGTCCTCTCGTCCGGTCGCCAACCGGCACGATGGGGCCACCCTGGGATTTTTCGCAGTTGGCGGGGCAGCCTTTCGTGTGTGGCTGGCACACTACTTGGGCCCCCAACTACCTGCGGTCGGCCAGCGGAGCACCGATCCCGCTACCCTCCAGGACCAAGCTCCCGACACAACAACATTTGTCGCATCGAGCCCGGCACACATCGCAACACAACTGCTCAGACCCGTCCTCCGTACGGCTTCACCAGACATCATGCCGGAACACGACGAATCGCTTGGTGGCATGACTTTGTCTGGTGGGTGGTAACTACGCCGGCGGCCGATGTTGTGGCCTACCACCGAGAAAATCCCTATATATCCTTATATTCATATAACATTTAAGATAATGTTTCTAAGTAAGCACTATCTTATTAATTACGCTTATGTTTAATGATAGGACGGCTAATCAGTAGCAATCAGTCTCACAAATTCTTTTAAAATTAACTTAATTAACATTCTTTTAAAAAAGGACCGTAACAATAACACTATTTTAATTTTCAATAGTATTTTTGTATCAAACAAAAATAGCTTTGAAATAATCTTCTCTCCGCTCGTTAATCCTTAATAATTAAGCAGTTTAAAGTCTGACGATAAGAGACTACTTCTTTTTTTGAATTCTCTGAAAGTAAGACCTTAGAAAACCAATTTTATCTACTTATAGTCTTATCCCCCAACCTTAAAATGGGGGCAACTCAAAACTAAACAACAGAAATTGATACGTTTGCGGATCCGCATCGCTGGATCAAGATGTATGCTGGATCCAGCATGTTTAAAAAGGCGCTGGATCCAGCTGGATTGCTGTATGCTGGATCCAGCAATTGCAATCCCTAGTGATAGCCCTACAAAAAAAAACATGGATAAAATCCAGGTATTAAACACAAATTGTAGAATTTAGCCAATGTATAAATATGCGGCATTAGTCAATACAATTTTGCGTATTTTAACTACTTTTCAAATCAACTGCATAACACATGCATTCATGGGCGTACCCAGCTTCTGGCCTTGGGGCAAGTCAGGCCTAGGGGTGGGCAAGTCCGGCCTAGGGGGGCAAGTCAAAATTTTTTGAGTAAGTAATCTTTTTGTTTTTGTCTTTCGGACACGGTTTTTTGTCAATTACACCGTACATTTTGTCAGTGTCTACTGCGTGGTTTATTTAAAAGTTAGAGATAGTCCTCATTATTACTTTGTTTAGTAATCATGGGAGTTTATACATGTTCTGCGAGTTTTTCAGGGGGTTTGGGCATCTGCCGATTCATCTCGGATGTTGCCGCTGACGCTGGCAAAATAGTCGATACGGCTTAGTTGCCATAAAAAAAAAACACATGAAGCAAGTTATGCACGTTAAGAACACAACACCATTATTATTTCGGATAAAAACTTATAAAAAAGAGACGGATATGCTTGGTATGTATATGATATGGTAATTAATTAATATACTTATTGGGCAACGGTTCTGCGAGCAATGTGCCCAGCCCACCTGATTTGGAGTAGCGGCCACTTACCGGAAGACGCAGCGTAGGGAAGTCCCCAACAAGATGGACCGATGACCTGGTGAAGGTCACGGAAAGCCGATGGATGCGGGCATCACAAGACCGGTCATTGTGGAAAGCCTTTGTCCAGCAGTGGACCTCTATAGGCTGAATAAGATATCTACTACATTAACAAATCATCAATGGAAATTTTGCGAATTTTGGCCATCTCAGATCTGAGTTAAAAGATATTTACGAAAAGTCTATAGAAACATGTTCTGAGTTTTGAGATTGTCATTTGTTATTTAATCATTGCAGCGATTAGTCTCTTGTCCAATCGGTAAGCTGGTCAAAAAATATAATTTAAATCCAAATACAACGTATGAGCGAGGTTTTCTGTATCTGGTATGTTAGCAAGGGTCGTATATGAGTGGTTAGAGAGGTGCCAAGGCGTTCTCACCTTTTGCCTGACGCAGGTCCACACCGGACACGGCTGTTTTGGATAAGGCGGGAGAAAACGCCAGGGTTTCACCACTGTGAGAATCGCCCTGAGGACACGATGGAGCATACGGGGGAGGTCTGCCCGGCTTGGGCACCGCCGTGACCTCATAGCGGCGATCGGCGGCGATCTCTCGCATCCGGTCCTGGTCCAGGCCATGGTCGACGGCGCGTTGTGTTTCACTCGTGCTTCAAAGAAATGTTAGCACATCGTGACGGGGTCCACTAAGCCCGATGACTCCTGGGTTAGAGTTGCGGGTTGGTTAAAAATGAGACCGTAGCCCTGGCGCACAGACAAGTGAAGGACGGGTGGGTTTTAGTCAGTAAAAGTCTGACACGCCCTTCACTACGCCTAGATTAGGAGGTCATTAATAGCAGCATTCGCAGTTAAACTAGAAAACATGGAAAAATAAACAATAAAATGGGTGTCGACTTAATTACTTATTATGTGATTTATTTATCTTGGTACGGAGCAGAAAACTTGTAACAAACATTTTGGAAGTGACACTTGGTGTGCTCGAACTTTTGAATATTCTTGTATAATAAATGAAGGGTTCTGAATTGCGTAGTACCTATTGTAATGATACAATATGCTAAATGCCATTCCAAAGTGCTACAAGCCGTGTTAGATAAACAAACAGAGTGACAGGTTTTAGGGTGTAAACCCTGTTACTATGTCTGATATATAGGAATACATTAAGCATATAATTAGGAAGCTAAAGAGCCTAACAATGTTTCGCAACAATGAAAATTAATATTCATAAGTTCTACAACGTATTTGATTTATAATTAATGATTTCCTTATTAAATACCTTTTACTTTCCAAGAGACCAGATAAAAATAAAACCTAAATAATATAGTAAATACATTAGTAATGTGTTTTACAAAAATAGAAAATGAGAATATCTGTTTCAAATCATCCATCACTGTATAAAAATTTAAGTCAAACCTTAGTCTGATGCTTTTCAGAATCAGAGTTATATTTATTTAACTCTTGTTGATTGTGAGAGCTTGAATGCTGCAGTTTTTTGTGATGGTTTCACTATTTTAAATGTATGAATAGGCCGCTTCATTCATCGTTATTGTTCCGAATTGATCAATATACGTAGAAAACTATCCACGCATGTATTGTAAGTATTTTGTTGGTTGGATTCGTGTTTTGTCGGACACTGATTGAATTTTTGTTAGGTATTAAAATTGACCGTATTTCGGCCTTTGCAATTGCGAGTTGCAAATAAAATCCGGTATTTTTATTGATAGAATGTCAATGAAATGGTCCTCACAGTGTAAAAAAAAAAAAATCGAATTCACTTCTTGATTTGAATCACTACTTAGCACTCAAAATTATTCTTCTACAAGTACTTGTTTTGACACTGCAATCGCCGCTTTGAATCCAGCCCCCTAATCGGCGAACACATTTTTGTCAAATGATTGCGACTAGTTGGGATCGTTTGGACTGAACGGACAATAGCGGTCCAAACGATCCCAACTGATGTAGGTTTTCACTTGAATTGGCCTTTTCTAGTTTTTTTTTTTTGTATTTCGTTCATTGTTATACCTATTTGTTCGACTGTAGAAAGAAGGCTGTAGCTGAAAATAGGTTTTTTTTTTAAATCGTGCTATTTTCTTTGCAATAACATAAGCCATAAATTGTAAGGAGATTACTGCAACAATCTGTGACTGCACAGTTAGCGCAGTCGTTAAGCTATTGATTGTCGCTGGGTCGGTTCCCGCACGGACCAAATATTAGTATGACCTATAACTCAGTTTTCGGGTTTGGCTGTTTATGTATGACTGTGTATATTTGTTAACGCACCCACGACGCAGGAGAAATTCCTAGTGTGGGGCAACGTTATTTAAAATAAAAAATCTGTGGCCGAAGTTTTAGTGTAAGCAGCCAGCGTAATCCGCCGTTTCAAATGATTAATGTTTCAAGGGGTGTGAGCCTGGAGATCTGTATCACAGGTTCCGAACCTAGTTCAGACTCCAGCTCTCACAAAGGTTCGAGAATACGGCAAAATTGTATTTACGCACTATTTATTGTAAAAATGTTCCTTGGTGAGGGAAATAAACCATATTATTATTATTATTATTATTAATAAAAAAAATATTTCAACGTTTTCAAGTCCTGACACGAGTAGTTTTAAGTGGATACTGTTCGTTTGGAATTGAATTAGGAAGAATGGATAAAATTACTTGTGTACTAATCTAAAAAGCTAGGCCAAATGTGATCTTAATTGCAAGTTTATCAAATGTTGATACCTTATCTATCTTAGATTTCAGTACTTTTCGATTTCGACGCGATAAAAAAATAGAAACAACGAACAAATCAACGCACTAGATGGCGACAGTAGGTATAGTCATGCTTGCTTCTTAAAACAGGTTTCCATAGTTTTGGTAGACGGGTCCACCCTTACCTTACGTGACTAGTTAAAAAAGTAGATAGGTACACACTATAACATACATGCGCGTAGAACTTTTTGGTCTCCGCAGAGCAGACTCGATCACGGCAATGATGAACTTTGGAACAAATAACTCGACGTCCATGTGTCCATATCAGCATCAGGTACATGCTCAACTAGAGCATACTTTGATCCTACCTTGAGAGGTACGCGGCACTTTTATTCATGTTTGTTATTTGAAAATTATATTCATAGTGACACTATTATTGTTTTTAAGCTTCTTTTATTTCCTTTCTATACATGATTTTTGTGTGTTGTGCTACATTTTTGTGTGAACCAAATAAATGGTTTATCTATTTCATTTTTATCTCTGAGCATTACGTGCCTAAAAGTCTATTGCAATCGAATGGATAGTTTGTAAAATGCATTTTAAAATATCATCCTGAAAGACACACTGAATTTGATAAATCTCCTGGATGCAGGAGCAAATATTCGTGTTTTGCTTTTTCGTGATTTTTTTTATACATTTTATATTCAAAAAATTTGTTTGACTAAAATTAAAATACGTTTTCACTTTGATGCAGTGATTTTTTATTATATCACTAAACTAACTCCTAATTACATTTAAGGAGATAGAGACTTAAGAAACCATGGCCCTGGCGCACAGACAAGTGAAGAAACAGGTAGGTGGTAGGCCATAACATCGGCCGCCGGCAGAAGTTACCACCCACCAGACAAAGCCTTGCCGCCAAGCGATTTGTCGTGTTCCGGCATGATGTCTGTTGAAGCCGTACGGTGGACGGGTCTGAGCAGTTGTGTTGCGATGTGTGCCGGGTACGATGCGCCAAATGTTGTTGTGTTGGGAGTTTGGTCGTGGAGGGTCTTCAGATCAATCTCCCTTTGGCGCAGCATCGTTGGTCGTGTTGTTGGGTTTAACATTGCATCACCTCGCCCAACTGCCGTCTTCCTTCCTATTCGCTCAATCTGAGTGAATAGGTTCTTAATAAACTAGCGCGCTTTACCATCAACGATCGTATCACTGCTTACCATCAGGCGGGATTGCGGTCAAGCGCTAGTTTATAATTATTAAAAAAAAAAAAAAAAAAAAAAACACGGGTGGGTTATAGTCAGTAAAAGTCTGACACGCCCTTCCTCTCCGCCCAGAAGCGTGATAGGTCATTTAATGATTTCCCATCCAGAACAAAAAAAAGGAGGTAAAGACTTCTATTCTAGAATATATATTTTTCCAGGTATCTGTCTAGTACAAATTGTAAGCTACTCTTATACTATTTCATAATTTTCCTCAATCCTCTCCGAAGAGAAATGAACTAGTGTCACCGGTTAAACCATTAAGCAAGCGCTCAGATTTGCAAGCTTACCACTTACCTACTTATTTAGGGTGGTATAGTTTCCTCAACAATGCTGTGGGAAATCACAGCTGATGCATTTTAGGGATGGTACTTTTGTCTCCATAAAGATTTAGGAGGAATTTTACAAATGAACCGCATTTAGAGCTATTAGTGTCAACATTACTGTGGAATATTCAATTTAATCTCTATTGAATATTGACACTGATGGCTTTCGAACGCAGATTAGTTAAATATGCCGATCGTGTTTAGTTTCATTGGTGATATTCATCCTTAATAATAAACAACATTTTCGTCTTGGACAGGATACAATTAAAAAATTGAACAACTTGAACAAATGAGTGAATTAGGCATAAACTCATATTTTTTCAGAAGCTTTAATTAATTCCTAATTAAAATTCAAGCATTGATTCGATTACAATGGGAAGCAAATTAAACGAATTTCCATCGAGAGTTAGAAACACATATAACGAACAGAACCCGGGCGATTACATGGCACATCAAATTTAATGCATTAGGTACCTATTGGCAATGCATAAAATTTGATGCCTGTTGTGTTTTAGACCCTTGTCCCTCTCTTAGGTAGTACTCTCTTACCTTGCACCTCGTTTAGTAGATGGAGATTCAATGCTGGTGATAACATATGCTGCCAAGCACGAATAGGATACCAGACGTGATGTTTTGTTTTCAAGTTTAAGAAAAAGTTTCGACTTTAGTGAGCGTTGTCTCTGACACAGATCATTCTCGTTTACAACTGGCTACTCTGTCACCACGGCTACTGCACGCACGTAGTCACATCAACTTATACATTTCCATTATAAGCTTATTTTAATGTACGAAAAGCATTGTGACATCCACAGACCTTGCATTGCGACAATGGAAACTCTTTGAAAGAGTCATAGCTAACCGCTTCGTAAGGCGGGACTCGAGGTAGCTCTGCACAAGTCGACGCGCCACTGTAGGGTTCCGAAATGACGGTTTAACATCGGCATCAAGTCGACGATGAGACTCGTCCTTGAAAGCCGGTAGGTTTTTTTTTTAATAAGTTATAAACTACTGCTTGACCGCAATCCCGTCTGAAGGTAAGCAGTGATGCAATCGTGGATGGCAAAGCGCGCTAGTTTATTAAGAGCCTATTCACTCTAGCCTTGAATACACTCAAATTGTAGTCCGACGGAAACACCACTGCTGACAAATTGTTCCAGTCCCTCAACGTACGCGGTATAAAAGAAGAGGTGAAACGCTTCGTCAAAAACGTAAGGATGGATACTCGTAGTACGATGGGTCGTCCGATAGTGGAACGGAGATGGGGGAATCAAATCACGCAATTGCACACTCACCAAAATGCCTCCTATAGAACACCGAAAGGCTGGCTACTCTACGCCTGTGCTACAGGCTTTGGATACCGTTTTGAGTTAAATCTGGATCGCCAATCAGCCTCTTCGCACACCTCTCCACTGAATCCAAAGTAGCCAGGTGGCATTTTTCAGCACCAGCCCTAATGTGGCTGCAGTACTCAACACACGAACGGACCTGTGCTTTGTACAATCAAAAGCTACTATGGTGTGAAATACCGCCGGACTTTTGCAATAACGCTAAGTTTCCTGGCAGCCACCTTTACCTTGGATCCAATGAACCGCCCTAAGTTTAGGTTCGAGGAAATCTCAACTCCCAAAAGCTGAAGGCGGTCGGTGCACTCCAAGGATACATTCCGAAAAGTAGGAGCCAAGGTGAAAGGGCTTCTTTTGACGGTGAAAAGACACTACTATGTTTTGGCGGTATTGAATGCTACAAGATTGGCTTTGCCCCATTCTGAGACTACCTTTAGTGCAACACTCGTATGCTCTGTCATAGCCTCTCTTTCGGATCGGATTGATTCCCTACTAGCCCGAGCATCCGGCAGGTATCTCCACAATTGTGCTGTCATCTGCATTGCTATAGATAGCAGACATCAGCAAATCGAGACTTTGTGGCTCCCAGACAGGATCAGGACTGCTTTAAGATTTCTCCTGCAAAATCCATACGCCACTTAGCCAGAGGCTCTACGCGGGATCGTGCTGTACGGTCTTCGTTGAGGTGATTAGTTTCCTTACCAGATTTCTATCAAAGAATCTGGAGGCAAAGGAGGCAAGACTTCGGCGTATAATTTAATTAATTTTCTTATCATAGTTTTCAACTAAAGCACCCATCTAATCTCTTTTCCACCCATGGTTGACTGGTAGAAAATGCCTAAGGCATTAAGTCCGCCTCTGTACTGTACTGAACATACATCCTTACTCATAAACTTTCGCATTTATAATTAATAAGATTAAAGTTTCGGTGGTACCTCTTAGCCATAACATCGATTATCGGGGGGGTTAATATTGCATCACCTCGCTCAACTGCCATCTTCCTTCCTTTTCACTCTCTTTAGTGAATAGGCTCTTAATAAAATAGCGCGCTTTATCATCAACGATTGCATCACTGCTTACCGTCAGGCGGGATTGCGGTCGAGCACTAGATTACAATTTTAAGAAAAAAAAAAACAGAGAGATTGAAAACATCGCCGAAAGCGTCCTTAATAGAAAACAAGAGCACAAAGGAATAGTTTAAAAAAAATATGTTTCACAATCCCCCTAAAAAGTTTTTAGTTAAACTTTCAGGTTTCATAAAAACGGCACAATATCTAATAAATACGCTTGATTATTAAAATCAACGACTTTATATCATCGTCATTATCAACCTTTTATCGTCCCACCGCTGGGCACAGGTTTCCTTTCATACAGAGAAGGATTGAGCGTAATCACCACGCTTGCCCAATGCGGGTTGACGATTTCAGACTTAAAGTCCAGGTTTCCTCAAGATGTTTTCCTTCGCCTAATCAGTCATTGGTGTCCAAGATCTACTTGGAAAGTACAGGGTTTTTCATTAAGAGCGCTCGAACATTGAAATGAAATAACACAATCTGTTTAAGTGATATTCCCACAATTTTTATCACATTTTAAAGAATATTCAATGACATTATGTGTGGAAAATAATATCAGCCAAATGGCCACCGCGACTCCGCTGTAAATGGTGTATTCTGGTGGACTAATTTTGAAGGACGTCTTCGCATAAATGAGGCTCAATTTCACGAAGGATGCGAGTTATGTTGGCCTTTAGGGCAGCAATTGACTGTGGTTTATCTGCATACACTAGAGATTTCACGTAGCCCCACAAAAAATAATCGAGCGGTGTTAACTCACACGATCTCGGCAGTCAGTTGATGTCGCCACAACGCGAGATGACGAAGCCCTCGAACTTCTCTTTCAATAAATTTAATGTTTCCCGTGCTGTATGGCAAGTGGCGCCGTCCTGTTGGAACCACATGTTTTTGATCCATACCACCTACCCTAAGCCACAAAAATTTGTTATCATCGTCCGATATCGGTCGCCACGGAACGTTAGGCGAATAGAGCACTGATTTTGATAATACATTTTAATAATTTCTACGTGTTGTTGAAGCGTGTAGCGTTCCATGGTGAAATGTCACGACTAAATATGTATTCATGCCAAATTTGACAGCTATCGCAGTACCAAGATGGCCGCTATGCGCTGTCAAAGTTCGAGCGTCCCTATTAAAAAACCCTTTACGTATAACTTTAGAAAAGTTACATTGGTACTTGCCTGACCTGGAATCGAACCCGCATACTCGTACTTGAGAGGCTTTATATACATATCATGTAAATAAAAAGGACCCAATAAATATATCATTTTATTCACAATGTACACAAAGTCTTAAGATGTCACTTTTGTCCATTAGTTAAGGTGGGTTCGCACTGACAAGGCGCGGACGGGTGCGGCGGGAGTATACGATCGCGGCGCTGTCGCCAGACCACGTCTCACTGACGTACATGACGAACACGTTGGAGCCCGATGAAGACGACTGAGGCAGCTACTCGTCGTGCCACGACGGGTCATCCCGTTCACGCCGACGATTTCTGTGACAAAAGAAAAAACGTAGGTTCATTACACGATTTCAACACATTGTTTTCCAAACAATACCACTTAAGCTCTAATCAATCTCAGGTGAATCCAGGACGGGGCACCAGATGAAATTCGCGAACGCGTATTGTCTAAATTGTATGAATGAGTTGCAAAACTTCCTATTCATTTAATTAAACAAAAGAGACAAACAGTCACATCTCACGCCCGTTCGTGATTCACATCGAATTTGTTTGAGATATATGATTGGAATCACATATCTCAAACAAATTCGATGTGAATTATATACGAAATATGGTCTAAAATATATGATTTATACTTCATAGATAGTTGTAGTGCATTGATGTACACCGAGGCCCGATTCACATTGCAATAAATGGAATTGATGTTGATATACATAATTTTCGCCAAATATTTATTAATGATTTCACTAAAAAGTAGCCCTTAAAATCATGAATGTGAAATTGACAACGATTGTAGTGTTTACAGAAAGGAAGATAGAAAATAAATTTATTGTATTTAGCACAGACTAAAATACATATAATACACCAGACATATACATCAGATAAAGACAAAAAATAAGGATCAAATAAAATGTAGAAAACTAGCAGGAAAGTGTGTCTTCCGGCTGCGCCAAAATGCCAAACAACTAGTGTCTAACGTTGGTTTTCAAGTGAACCTAATATGTGGTGACGCATGTAAACCAGTTTAATACAGCAACGTGACGTGTGTATGCGTGTATGCACAGTTAAATAGACAAATATAAAATAAATTTGTGTTAGATAAAATATAGCATCGTAGGTACATGTATAAAAAATGTAACGCAAGTAAAAAAAATCTTTAAAACGAGCTAGAACAAAAATAATTGTCTTATAGAATGCCTCCCATAATTTATTTAATCCAAGCACTGCAACGTGGTGGACTATCTTAATCATATAATTGATACGTTTAGTGTGACTATATGTCACTGCCTTTGAAATTCTATGAGGTAAGTACCTACTGCCGCAAGCGCTGTCTAAAAACGCCTACCTATTGTGTTTATTACTCTAATCGGCGGTGACAAGTTGTTCCATACCTTAGATATACATAGCGAAAACTGCCTCTAAAAGCAGTGGTACCCTGAAACTGAGTTTACAAAGTAAACAATATGTTTTTACAAAACATTCAGGTACATTGGACAGGTTGATTGGCAGCCTTTGTCATATTATGTTCGTGACATTGTTACATAGTATCGCATAAAGGTTCTTCCACACAGGCGCAACTACGAGGTGGAGTTTTACACTTTCTACGATACCTCATGTTGAGAGTCGTTAGCGAATTTATACTTAATCTCACCACAATATGTACTAGTTTTGCGGCTTCGTCGTTAAGTCGCGTTTCATCTGCGTGGCAAAATTGACGTATTGGAACAACTTCAACAAAGGGAGTAGAAACTTTGCCCGGTGACTCATATCATATCAAACAAATATAAAATATTGTTATTTATAAAGATTGATTCAAAAATATGGGCAACTCAAGTAGGCAGTGAGTTAACGAGCTAGGTAATAAAGTTTTACAGGAAGCTGGAATAAATCTAAACATATACATAAATCCTTTGCCTCTGTTACAAATCACCAAAGCCTTGGCAATCTTAAGGGATGACGGTGACAAATGATTCACCTTTTATCTTCATTGAGGATTTCAGGTTCAAATCCGCACGAAAATCAATTTTAATTAAGGAAGAAGTACCTTGCGAGGCCATTCATATAAGCCACAAACAAAGGAAAATAACCAGTCATTTTCAATAAACGTCTTTGTGGCCTAGTGAAGTTGTGATGGCCTAGTGGTTAAAACACCAGTCTCTCAAGTATGAGTGTGCGGGTTCGATTCCAGATCCGGCTAGTAGCAATGTAACTTTTCTAAGGTTATACATATGTACTTTCTAAGTATATCTTGGACACCAATGACTGAAGGTGAAGGAAAACATCTTGAGGAAACCTGGACTTTAAGTCTGAAATCGCCAACCCGCATTGAGCAATCGTGGTGGTTACACTCAATCCTTCTCTGTATGAGAGGAGGCCTGTGCCCAGCAGTGGGATGATAAAAAAGGTTGATGATGATAATTAAATA
Organism: Sesamia inferens; assembly: GCA_037179545.1. Taxonomy (NCBI): domain Eukaryota; kingdom Metazoa; phylum Arthropoda; class Insecta; order Lepidoptera; family Noctuidae; genus Sesamia; species Sesamia inferens. The sequence goes on along the minus strand of CM073927.1, from coordinate 20,219,066 downwards.
TCTTTGCAAGGCGTACGGAATAGCTTTCCATATAATTATGTGTAGTTACTTGTGGCTACCTTAATTTTTAGTCGATTTTATACTTCTACTCACATTCTGGTTTATTTTTTCATTAAATGTTTTATCTGGATGGAGACAGTTAAAGTGCTTATAATTTTGATTAAATAAACAGTCATTTTGTTTAATTTCAATCAACATACTAAAAAAAAAAAAATCAGAAAGAAACCGGTTCATAAACTGCGAAGTTATCCCCAAACAAACATTAAAAAAAGCAAATAAAAGCATAAAAGTATGTTGGAAAGTCCGCCTGAAGTCGGTTAAAAAATTTAAATAAAGATACTCTGTCATCCATATAATGTTCAGGTATCTGTCTCAACGCGATTAAAGTAAAGCGAGCAGAAATAGCACCTAAAAAACGATATGGCAAACAACGAGCGATTACTTGGTTTTATTATGCGCATAATGTAACCAAAGTGTCTCACAACGAGTGTTCTGCCCGCCTAGCGGGTGTTGCTGAGCGAGTACTTTCTTTGATAGCTCTTGTTACTACGACAAATGAATATTTGCCGCGGTGGTGTGAAAGACAGCTGTCTACTATTCATATTTATACTTATATTTCGTATTATTTAAAGTGTACATAATAAAGAGTATTATATTTATTCTATTCTATTGGCACTGCAGCGTAATTGCGTAACATACAAACAGTAGCAATGGATTTCATTCTGACAGTTCAACAACATTCATTGCGTTATTTACGTTCTATAACAAACACATTTTTCGAACATATGGAACAATGAATTAGCAATATGCATCAAAATGATTCCAATTGATAGCAACAGTGAGTTAGGCAATTAGGGTGCTGCTTTTACTTAACGTTTCTCAGCAAGAAAATCGTTAGTCGCTTATGGATGTCGACGGCATAACTGAGCAGATGCCCTAATCACATAATTAAGCTAAATCACATAATTATTTAGACACAAAAAGGCATGAACGCATTTAGTGAAAGCTTGGTCGTCTGTGACAAAATACTTCATAAATAGTTTTACGGTCACATCTTTGAAGTTTTAAACCACAGCAAGTCTAGACCAAACAAACAGCTTTGTTAAATTCTTTGTTAAAAGTTGTTGTGTGTTTTACTAACTCCAAAGAGAGTTGTTTCGTATTGTGATGTTGTGTACTTACATATATTAAGCTTTTGCGTTTAATCTTCAGATTGCCTTATTATTCACGGCTTATATATTGTAATATTTACATTCCGTTTACAATCATACAATTTCTAAAGGGCTGTATAATATTCTTAATAACCTATAAATTTTGTAGAATTTATCATAAATACAATTTATCAAAGGATAAATAATGCTCTCGTTACAAATGTGATAGGTTAGGATAATCCATAAAAGAGAAATGTAAAAATATATCTGAAAACGATCATGTATACCTATTATTTTACAAGGGCTTTCTTTTTGTCGGTACGTCACAACTTCCCTCATACTTTAACAATATACTTAAATGAGCAATTTTTTAACGCTTTTCTTGACTGCTACACCAGAAAAATATACAAATTAGTCATTCATCACATTTCAGTGGTTTTTCGAATATTTACGATAGAAAACACCGTGCCAATACTTTACATGGGTCACCTAGTCATTATATAAATGAAAATATATATAACACTATTACTTAGGTAAAGAAAATCATCAAGGAAACTGGCTCTGCGATGAATGTTACGTATATAAAAGCTTAGATAATATATTTCAGTGGCAGTTGAGATACATCTGTTTTATAAATAAACATCTGTCGCGAGGACAATTTGTATGCGGTAAGATTATTTATGACATCATTAAATATGTACTTGTTTAGAGAACATAAATAAATCCCTTTGATCCCAGAAATCATTTCTTTTTAATAGGTAACTCTGTATCTTTTTCTTTGGTGTTACTTTCATACTTAGTAGGTATTCCTAGGTTTTCGCCCTGATTAATGTTTGTTTTTTTGGTATAATATTAATGAATTTAGAAAAATACCATAGTATGTATTGAAGTGTGAGAAAATATAGCCGAATACATTTACCTTTTTAGAGATGTTAAAATAAGTCGAATTCATATTGGCGATACTTACGCCTCACAACTTCAAACTCTTATAAATTATTTTGGTTAGCGTAAGTATGTATTTTAGTTATATATATTTTTATTTTGTTTGTTTAATAGAATATCAATCAGTATAATAAACTGAACAAATCATTACTTTTTAGTTTAGACAAAGTTCAGTATCTATAGAAAAAGTTGATTTATGGAACAGTATTTATTAAAGATCATCGTAGTGTGATTTGATTGGGCATCAATTTTTGCTATACAAAGTTTTATTTGATCTAAAAGGGCCGAGATTATTTTTTGTAATGGAGTTTTTTAAATTAAAAAGTTTTAGCAAATTATTTGAAATCATTTTCTGCACGCCTCTAATTAAATGTCTCCGTAAGGAGTTTAAGGTTGAATCCGTGGCCTTGGCCGTCGCACAGGCAAGTGAAGAAACACGGGTGGATTTTAGTCAGTAAAAGTCTGATACGCTGTTCCGCTCCGCTCAGAGCGGGAGAAGTCATTTGATGATTTCCCATGCTAACACCAAAAAAAAAAAGGATTTTAAGGTTATATCAATATTTCTCGTCATAATCGAAACACTTTTAAAAACTTTGTGATAAAAAGTTTTTGTGTTAATCTTTATGACCCTAAACCGTTTTATTTGACATTTAAATTATAATATATGTTAATACATTTCGTACAAAGAAGTTTCAAAATAATATGTTATTATCACAAAAAAAACAAAGGTTTATAATGCTGTGTGTATACTATACTACAAGACACACTAGATTAAGTTGTAGGTATTCATTGCAGGCTTACTTGCAACAATCTCACACCACAGTATGATAAAGATGAAAAAATCTACTCGGTGGTAGGCCATAAAATCAGCCGCCGGCAGAAGTTACCACCCACCAGACAAAGTCTTGCCGCCAAGCGATTTGTCGTGTTCCGGCATGATGTCTGGTGAAGCCGTACTGAGGACGGGTCTGAGCAGTTGTGTTGCGATGTGTGCCGAGTACGATGCGCCTAATGTTGTTGTGTTGGGAGTTTGGTCGTGGAGGGTCTTCACATCAATCTCCCTTTGGCGCAGCATCGTTGGTCGTGTTGTTGGGTTTAACATTGCATCACCTCGCTCAACTGCCGTCTTCCTTCGTATTCGCTCGGTTTTTCTGAGTGAATAGGCTCTTAATAAACTAGCACGCTTTACCATCAACGACCGCATCACTGCTTACCATCAGGCGGGATTGCGGTCAAGCGCTAGTTTATAATTATTAAAAAAAAATAAAAATAAAGATGGCGCGAAATGGAGGAAATTAAGCAGGAAAGCGGACCCCGGGCTCCAACGCAAAAGCCACGGATGCAACCGGGATAAACGCTGAGATGATGATGATGATGATTGCAGGCTTACTTGCAACATTGCTCACTAACAACGCGGCGATTTACAAGTTGATAGTCTTAAGTTCGAACACCTTCAGGCGTTTTACTTTACACAAATTATTTTTTCACCACTTCTCTCAGAACGGTGATGAAAAATTTATTTATTTATCACTCTTACAACTGTCCTTACAGGCCTTAACCTAATGCGACAGTGCAGTTTTCCACTAATACCTAAATATACACTAATTCTAAAATATAACTAACAATATTTATTAAAACTCTTGCGAGTTCACTCAAAGAACACGAATATATATCCAGTCTTTCATGGATTTCGTTCACCACACGGATTGCACGGGTGAGGTTGGTTTTGGCCACAGGCACGTTTAGCAGCAGCGGGCGTCGCCGCCTCCTCCCGTACCGGTGCGGCACTTGAAGCTCTAAAATGAAAATATCGTGAGAAAACCGGCATGTCCTAGAGCCAAAACTACTTCGTAGATTATGGCCTACTCCCTCTCACCGACAGGAGACCTGTGTCAGAGGAATGTGAATATTACAGGCTGATTATTTTTATGTATTCTAACCATTCGCCTCATTGTACCGGGTCCAACTCTACTCTAGTCAACTAGCTGTTGTTTGCGACTCCGTACGTGAACTTCAGTTTATAAGCGCCTGTTAAAATAATGGTAGCAATATGTACGTCTGCGTTCGCTCCCATTTTCGCAACATTTTTTATTACTGCTCTGCTCCTATTGGCCATAGCGGGATGTTATATAGCCTATGTCCTTTCTCGGGCTCTACACTGGCGCCGATTCTGTTGATCCTAAACTAAACTAATTTTAAGTTATGTGCATCTTTTTCTTTCCATTTCGTTAAGAAAAGGATAGAAGATAACATTTTAATTTAAACCTGTCAAATTCAAATATTCCATAGACAGTTTAGACGCGATTATAAACATGGCGACTAAAAATACGCCAGTTTACGTCAGGAGTGCACTAATTTCACAGTTCTAAACTGACATTTTATCTTCTGTCCTTATCTTAACGAAATGGAAAGAAAAAGAAGCACATAACTTAAAATTAGTTTAGTTTGTGAACAACAGAATCGGCGCCATTATCTGTGTACCAAATTTCATTAAAATCGGTTCAGTAGTTTTGGTGTGAAAGCCGGACAGACAGATACTTTCGCATTTATAATATTAGTATGGATAATTAATCAAATTAATCCTCAGTCATGACAGGGTGACGTCATCAAAATGAGATAAGTACTCGTCACATTCATTAATAATAATAATTAATATAGCGTCGCCTCATATTTTGACGCTCGTTGAGAGCTAATGTGAATGCAATTGTACTGAATTGAATTTGTACTGGCACAGTACATAATGAACAATAAATAACCTAACCTAATTACCTAGCGTATTTTGTTTTAGAAAAGGTGACAACCCAGTTTATTTTTCCTATTAAAAAAAACAAGAAATGGTCCCCAACACTAAGAATTACTTTTACCAATTTAATGTAATGAAGTCGACATATTTAGCATAGGAATTTAGTTTATATTGTAGCAGGTACGTACATGCTTCGATATTTTTTTATTTAATAATGACTAAGAAGTTTCTCTTAGACGTTTGCTTAGGAAAATGTAAGTTTAGAAACTGAACGATTTATTCAGGGAAGATATCCAACCGCTTCGCTTCGTGAAACTTCAAAGCTCCAAATGTCATTTACTTTCAAGAAGTGTAGTTGGAAACTTATCCAAAAGTAATTTTACTTCGGGTAACTTTGCACAGGAATGAAAGTAGCTGTCTAAGCATTTCACTAAAACAATCTTTGCCTACTTTCTACTTAGATAGTACTTGTAAGCAGTTTTAGGTTTTGTACTGACAACCCCAAAATCTACTTCCTAACTATTCTCAGCTTTTGAAATTAATTAAAAAAACAACCCACACTCTTATTATTTTGCAATCATCATTAGAGATCGTTAGCATCCCAGGACATGGTTTAATCTCGTGAAAATAAGCACAAATCTAAATAATCACTCCTACAAAATATCTACATACCTTTCTTAAATATAACAAGATTTTTTACCGACTCTGGATAAGCACTGGTCAAAAACAAAACCTTTACCTTGGCTGACATTATTGAGTGATAAATATCTTCGATTCAATAATATGTATTCGGACCTTTACCAAAGTTTACTTTGTATATGACAACATAATTATTCTTTTTTTTATAACGTACTACCTAATTTATTATTAATGGGGCCCTACTGGCAGGTCAGATTAATGATAAAAAGTATGAATCATAGACTGAAACGATAAATAGAACTCTTTCCTCAAATCGATTCGAATTTGGTAAAAAGTTGTACAAGTTCCATTCATCTTCGTTAAGTATCTGAATTTCCAGTGAAATTTCTATATCTAAATATCTTGCATTTTCTCGTACTAATAAAAGCTAAGCTAGATTATTATAGAAGATAGCCTTCGTTTTTTTTTCAATTTGCTTTGAGATCTTAAATGAAGTGGGAGTATATTAAAAAATTGTTGAGTGTAGATAATAGAGCACATAAAAAATACTTAAGCGCTAGCTGCGCCGCACGGTATCACCCGCGTAACTTTCAATCCCCTGGGAATATCGAGATAAACAGTATTTTATATGTTAATCCCAGTTATAAACTACCTTTTTTTGTTTGTTTGGGGTGGGAAATCATCAAGTGACCTCTCCCGCTCGAGGCGGCGCGGAAGCGCGAGTCAGACTTTTACTGACTAAAACCCACCCGTGTTTTTTCACTTGCCTATGCGCCAGGGTCACGGTTTCCTTCTTTTTTTAACCAGTAGTTAGGCAGTATGAATTTACCGCAAACCCCAAAAAAGATGCAATCATTTGACGGGAGTGTGAGTAGTGGATCTACCTCCAACTTATCAAATTTTGAGGACGACGAATATCGGGTTAACAAAGTCTCAAAAAAGAGGAGACCACACACTTTGGAATATGATTTCAGAAGAGATTTAGCCCAATTTCGAAGTGAAATGATTGTTTGTATAAAGGAAGCGATGAAGGAACAAAATGAAAATATAACACAAATGCGGAACAAAATTAGGCAACATATTCAAAATCTTAAATTGATAAACTAACAGACGAATATAAGAAATTGCATAAAGCCGTGGACAATATAACAATTGAACATGGATGGATGACATAAATCAAAAGTGAAAAGCGGAAATCTGAAATAAATTTAGAAGAATAGCATGAGTTTTTTGTCGAAATGCAAAATAGAATTAAAAGAGAGAAGAATATAATATTAGTCGTGCTGAATGGCCAAGATATCAATCGCTCCATAAGCAGCAATTTTACAAGATCCTAGCACAAGCCTATCAGGATTGTCGTAAGCCAGTTACGTCTACAAGATTGGGCAAATATAATACAGCTAATCCAAGTCCTATAAAAATTGTATTTGAATCTCCTGATATACCAAAATATTTACTGAAAAATCGACCAAAGCTACCAAAATCTATAAAAATATATTCGGACCAAACACGAGCACAAAGGACTTATATACAGCATCTCCAAACTGAACTCAAAGAGCGTGAACAAAAAGGGGAACAAACTTAACAATTAAACATTTCAAAGGAGTACCTACTATAATTAAAAGCAACTACAATTCAAAAATGCCAGCTCGGGACATACTACATGTCAAATAATTCACAAGTATAAAGATTTGCCCTCAAAGTCGTAATTTATCAAAACTTTCTATGCTAATGTAAGAAGTATTCGCACTCCAGGTAACCTTGAAGAACTAAATTGCATTCTAAAAGCAATTGCTTATACATTATCCTAACCGAGACTTGGATAACATCCGAACAAGATGCAAAATTATGTAATCTACCTAACTACAAACACGTTTACAACTATAAACATGAAAGTAAGGGAGGGGGTGTATCTATTTACACCCATGAAGGCATTCCCTTTGAAGTAACAGAGGACACCTACAGAGATAGCAACCACTTCCTATGGATATATCTTCCCAAATATGCACTGAATATTAAAGGTATCTACAAACATTACAATTGGAAGCCAGAAAGAGATCGATCGTGTTTGGTAATTTTAACTTAGACTTACTGAATTCAAATACATGGGTCAAGCAATACCTATTAGAACTCGAAGAATGTGGCGACGATGTTTTGATTTTGAATAAAATAGATAAGGAATATTCCACGAGGCAAACTCAAACAACAAGCACCATCTTAGATCATGTTGCAACTGACTTACAAAACAGCCCTTCCATTTTGTTATCCTGGAGTCTACTATGTCCGACCATAAACAGATCTATCTGGAAATGTCAACAAGCCAAAAATTAAACAAAAAATCCAATATGAGGCCATCGACTATGAAAACCTATACAAAAGTATTAGAAAAGCTTCATACATAGGCATGGGTGATGGTTACAAATGCCTGCAAGCCTTCTCGTCAATCTCCACTGACGGCCCCAGTTCACGAGCTCGATGCGCGCATCAACCCAACCATTTTGTCGGCATCCAAGATTAAAATTTTCAATCTCCGTCAACTATACAATTATAATACTCGCATATTAGTAAAAAAGTTTTTAGATAATACCACACAAACGAACATTCAACTTACAAAATAGACATACACACACAGCCTAAGAAATAGAAACGAAGTAGTTCTGCGTTTTCCTTGAACAGTAAAATACGGAAAATAGAACTACTTGTAAATCAAGAAAAAATAGCATAAATAAACATGTACTTATTTAAATCTCTTATTGTGAATGTTGTGTATGCCTATAAGTGATGTATTTACACAAAACTGAAGACCTGTGATTACTTTTTATGTTACCATTATTGTAAATATGTCGTTGGTGTGCCATAATAAATAAATAAATAAATAAATAAATAAATATTTAATAATAACACCTAAGTAATAATTACAAAATAACAGTAACACACACGTTATTACAAAAATTATAAAATGAAACACATAAACGATCACTGGTCTCTGCGACCATAGTTTGTTGCACACATAAGTACATCTACACAATAAATTGCTCAAAAGTAAATAATCAGTACATAAGAGGGTACCTTGGCTTCTAATTGGCCAACCGGATTAATTTGTTTATTATGTGACACCCCCCACTTTGGTTTTTGCTTTATTTTTTGTTTTGTTTTACCTATTGTGTATCGGCATGCTACGTCACTAGACGAAATAATTTGTACATTAAATGTTAAATCTCATATAAGTGAACTGTATTATGTTCTTTTTGAGAAAATAAAGTTTATTTGGACGTAATCCACCCGCAACCCTGATCTAGGTGGCATCGGTCTTCGTGGACCCCGTCACGATGTGCTCACATCTCTTTGAGGCGCGCGTGAAAGACAACGCGTCATCGACTCGGGCCTAGTCCTTACCGGGCTGTTAGCTGCCCATTGTGGCCGGGAGTTCGATGTTGTCTCCCGACCAGGGCATCTTCTGCGGCGGCTAGTGGCGTGAGGGCGTTGGGATTCCCACTGGCTCACGCGCTCCGCCTCCTCCTTTGCTAGCATCACTGCTTCGCAGAAGGAGGTGACGGCCTGCCATCCATTCTCGCTCCGGACAATGGCCCGGACCAGGGTCGGACGCGAGAGTTCTACCCAAGCCGGGTAGACCTCCACCGTATGCTCCACCATGTCCTCAGGGCGATCCCCACAATGGTCACACCTTGGCGTTTCCTCCTGCCTTATCCAGAACAGGAACCTCCCGAAACAAACGTGTCCGGTAAAGACCTGCATCGGGCGAAAGGTGAGGGCGCTGTGGCGCCTCTCTAGCCACTCCTCAAAGAGGAGACTTACCGCAACTATTGTGGCATGCTCAAGTTATAACTATCCTTTTGCAAAATTTCATGCAACACGATATAATAGTTTTGTGTGAAAGAGTAACACAAACTCACAAACTCTCGCTTGTTTGTAATGGAGTTGCACGAAATTCGGCAAACAGGTGGTTTATAACCAAGAATAACACCAAGGATAATTTTCATCCCGATATTAGCGTAGAATCGAAACCTAGGGTGCAGCTAGTACGGAACCCACGAAGACTGATGCCTGAATCAGAGTTGTGGTAAAAAGAGAAACCGCGTGGCCCTGGGGCACAAGCAAGTGAAGCAGCACGGGTAGGATTTAAACAGTAAAAGTCTGAAGCACCTTTCCGCCCGTCCAAAGAGGGGTGGTCATTTGATGATTTCCCATCTACAAAAAAGGGGTGCATCTAGTAATGTGTAATCATAATTATTACTAAAACCACCGCTGTACGTCAAGTTCAAATAAGGAATTAACTAAATTAGTCTTGTCTCTATCCAACAACAAGAAATACCGTTGTCCTTTCATCTTCTTTGTAAGCATTTAATTCAAATAAAAGCTAACAAAAATATGAAAGCAATGAATCTTCCATGTCCCGTTTCTGTGTAATATCGTGTGTGCAAAAATGATATGAAATTAACTTATTTTATATTATTTATTTAATTATTAGGTACTTACCTGACATTTGTACTCCTTCGCACATGCTAGTGCGATTTCTCGATGACGTGTCCAGGCGTATTCGAAATAAACATCCGAAGGCCTAAAAAAAGGAAAAATAAAATTTAAATGTCTAAAAAATTTAAACCCATCAGTAATTACAAAAAAATAGAAAAAAAAATTATAACATAATAAAATTAAGAATATTTTTTTTTGTTAAGGTAAAACACACCAACCATTTATGTAGGTAAATACGGATACTACTAGAACTATTCCTCAAATCTTTTATTTTAATGAATATGGCCAATAAAACAAAACACATTATTGTATTCCAACATTAAGACATAGCTTACGAATAAAACTAATAATTTAAGGTTACAGTCAACCTAAACTACCTCTTTCTAGCTAAATATTAATAACATTTCACATTTTATTTTGTTTTTATCCACTTCATTTGTTTATCCCTTTTCTAAATTCCATGCAATTGAAGACTGGATTGACGTGGAGAATGAGGAAATTCGCTTGTCAAATAAGGATTTTACAGGTAAATTTACTTCAGAAGATTTGCTAATATTTTAAAGTTAGAAATTACTGTAGTCCGTTAGTTGAATTAGAATGAGGTTCTCCAAGCCGCAGAGATGATCTAACCTTCGCGTTTAAATAAATTGAGTATAATATGTAAGTTTCCTCGTCCCTCGCATACGCATCTTTCCGATTAAGCGAAATATACATGATTCTTTTTTATTATTCTTTTAATTTTTTTGTAAACAAACGTAATTTTTTTCTTTATAATATATTATATAATAAATATTTAGTTTATAATATGAATACTCATTATTTCTCGATGATATTAAACAGCTTAATATTAATGAAAGTACGTAAACAATATTAGCTTAAGTAGCAGAAAATTTTCCGCATGTAACCTTATTATAAAAATGGCTTTGTAAAAGCACTATAAAGGTTTATTGTCTGGATCTTTTTACTTTATTATTGCCATTCTGAGGATTGTAATAGGTTATATTTCTTTGAAAATGTCAAAGGCAGTACTGATATTTCAAATATCAGACTTGCTTGTCGATGACGTAATGGTTTGGAAATTGACATTCAATGTCACCAGGCATGAGATAAACACTTCAAAATATTATTGACATTGCAATATTGTTGGCCTCTGAAGCAGAAAATAAAGCCTGCCTTGTGTCCTAGGAGTGGGAATATTACAGGCTAATTATGTATGTATGTTATGGTCAACACAAAAGTGATAATCGTTGCAACTTTCCTCAAAGATACAGCTTTAGGGGACTGTCTTAAAGCTATTGTATGTACCGCAAGGGTCAAAAGCGGATTACCTCTTTTGACACTTATTGTTAGTGCAATAAAGTTTAAAAGTGGTAATGCACTTTTGACCCTTACTGTACGTAACGTATATAGTATAATGTCCTTGAGTCTTTGTGGTAATAAACAATTATTATTATTAATTAACTATTCTATTTGATTGAGAATATCAATGCCAAATGTTAATTTAAATATTTTAATGCCTAACATTTGTATATTTAAATATACATATGTACTGCATCCACAGAGATTTTTTAACATCGAGAGATACTTGAAAAGTAACATAAGAAAGTAAAAGAATCAATAAATTCTAGATATTACGTGTTTAAATCCTCTCCTATACCGATTGTTCATATAGCAGTATATGATGGGGTTGTAGCAGGAGTGTGACATCGCCAGCCAATGGCAAGCGAACCACATGTATGGCATACCGGGCCACGTGGCCCACCTCTCATCCTCTTCATGTATTGTCCATAAAACCTGCGACAAACAATGTTGTTATTCATAGTTCGTAGCACTTTTGTAGCGTGTTACTCTAAAGGTTAACACGCTACGAAAGTGCTACGGCGTAGCACAAGACGAAGGAACTCTTAAGACTGAAAAGATCGATTACTCGGTATGACTAGCGTCTTCATGAGATTTTGAATAATTTCTCTCACATTAAAACAAAATTCCACAAAATAACTGGCCAACGTTGTACTACATGTACCAACATATTTAACAACATTTAGTTATGTAATTTAGGTACTTATTCGCTTAACCCTAAATATTAATATTTTAAAATAGAAGAATTGTTCAAAATCTCATACAGACGACAGTCTCTTCTATCAAAAGGTCGGCGCAGTCTAGTGGTCATCCGCACAGGATTGGTTAAATATGTTTCTAGTATTAGAGTAGGGTAGTTGTCTAAAAAAAGAACTAATTAGTCCGTCAGTCAGATTTCCAAAAAATACTAGACACGTATTTTTTCATTTTTCATATAAACAAAAAATGAAGACGACACAGCGCGTTGAATACTCGTGTGACGACACTACACGCTACACTTTTTAGCGAGGAGTGACGTCCCCAGCCACCAATCCTGATCTTTCATGCCTTTTATAATTGTCATTTTTTATTGATTTCATAAAACAAAATATACGTATCCAATATTTTTCTATAATCTGAATGACGGACTAAATAGAATCATTTTTTTTTTTTTACCCAGGAAATATCCCTATTATTTTCTCCGTGACGGTCTGCACAGGCACCATATAAACACCATATTCAAAGACGTGTTTTAGTTCGTTAGATTTGTCTCCACAAGTACCTTTCAAGTAAAAACGATAAAACATATATTTGAATAAACTGTAACGTTAAAAAGTGCAAAATAGAAATTGTATTACAGTTTTTATAGTAACAAGCTTTTAATTAACTTAAAAGGCTAAGAAACTTAAGGCTTATCTTAAACTGTAAGAAAGAAGTATACGCCTTAGCCTAGCTTTCAAAAAACTTAAGCTTTATTTAGTGTTTTTGAGTTAATTAAAAGCTTGTTTTTAAAAGAGTAAGTTTAGTTTGCTTCTTTTAGGCAAACTTCACAAAGACATAATATGGCCTTTTCTTCTCCCGCTTAATTCTTGTCAACAATGCTAGCTTGGAAAAACAAGACAGGAGAGGAAACTGTTTACATTCTATTTGAATAATATAAAGTCGTTACTTTGTAGAAGCAGGCAAATGATCTCATACAATTCTTTTGATCTTTATAACAGTTATATTTCTTGGAATTTCAATGATATCACGATGTTTTTTCTTCAAATAAACAACATCTAATGTAATTAACGCACACCCTCAAACACCCCAATTGGAATATTATGTTATAATTATAACACATACACTGAATTTTTAATTTAACATGTATATGCATTATTATTTATTAAATTAGTTATACAAATTCTTGAAGAACGAAGACCTTAACGTTCTTGGAATAAGGTGTTTTTTTCTTTATTTTGTATTGAATTAAAAAAATTCTATGAATAAAAGTAAAACTGCGATTTTAAATATCTATACAAACAACAGGGTTAATATGACTCCGGCGGATTCGCCGTCTGCGTACCGGCCTATAGTGTTGCTGGACGAGGTGGGCAAGCTCTTTGAAAGAGTAATTGCAGACCGGTAAGAAAGAGTAATTCCGGCACCTAAGCACGATCGGACCGAACCTAGCGGACGGCCAGTTCGGCTTCCGTCAAGGGCGCTCCACAGTCGATCATGCTGGTGAAGGCCGCGGCGGAGAGCGCCGTCTCTCGGGGCGAGGTGGCGGTGGGGGTGGTGGTTGGCGGTGTCGCTGGACATCGCCAATGCGTTCAACACCCTGCCCGATTCCACGGGGTGCCGCCCTACCTCCCCGGCATAGCCGGGGCCTATCTAGCCGAGAGGCAGGTAATCTACCCGGGTCACAGTGATGGCTGTCATGGGCGAGAGATAACGTGCGGTGTTCCACAGGGGTCGGTTCTAGGCCCGCTCCTGTGGAACATTGATTACATTTGGGTGCTGCGTGGCGCGCTCCTCCACGGCGTCGTCGTCACGCGCTACGCTGATGACACTCTCGCCACTGCGTGAGGGAGGACGTATCGCGACGCAGCCATCCTAGCGACGGCAAGATTTGCGCAACTGGTTCACAGGATCTTCAGGTCTGGGCCTGGAGGTGGCGCTCAACAAATCCGAGGCCCTGTGTTTCCACGGGGCTCGACGGGGTCCACCTGCGGCCTCACACATCGAGGTAGGAGGCGTTCGCATTTCCGTCGGGGTGTCGATGAGATATCTCGGTCTCGTCCTCGACGGCAGGTGGAACTTCGGGTCGCACTTCCGGCAAATGGCCCCCAAACTGAGAACGGCCTTGGTTGCGCTATCACGGCTGCTGCCGAAAATGGGGGGGGGGGGGCGACTCATCGTGCCGGAGGTTGTACCTAGGAGTAGTGCAGTCGATGGCCTAGCCGGATCGGCACCCTGGGATCTCGAGGCCCGAGTCCTCGCGTCGCTTTAAAAGTGGCACGGGGAGATCCGAGGGCGGGGTGAAAGATCGTTTCAACCGAGAGTGATTGAGGCGAAGCGGTCCGAGCTCTGTCAAGTCCCGGTGGTGGAGTGGCGAGAGAGTCTTGCGCAACCCAGTGCAGGGCACGCCGTCATAGCGGCGGTAAGACCCTGCGTGGAGGAATGGATCGACCAGAAAAGGCACGGGGCGCTCACCTTCCGTGCAACGCAGGTGACCTGACACGGGTGTTTCGGCAGTTATCTGTGTCGTATCCGTATAGGCCGGAAGACGACAACGGCGTGCCACCACTGCAGTAGCGGGGCAAAGGATACGGCGCGGCGCCAGGCGCGCAGGACACTCCTAGGAGGGTATCCTCGAGGAGTGTCCCGTGTGGGACGAGAAGCGTCGTTTGCTCACCGCAGCGATCGGCCGAAACGACCTCACGCTGTCGGCCGTGGTTAAAGTCATGGTCGACAGCGAGGAGTCCTGGGACGCGGTCGTCTCTTTCTGTGAAGAGGTAATCTCCGCAAAGGAGACGGCCGAATTGGAGAGGGAGGCACTGAGCCTTTTCCCGTCCCACCGACGATGCGCTGGCCGGAGGAGGAGGGAGGCCGAAGTCGATCCGCTTCCTCCATAACAAGAGGCCGACGAGCTGAGGACCGCGGGAGGCCGATGTCCGTTACTAGGGCCGGAGTAAGCGCATAGTGGCTATTCCTGCACGCCTACCTACGGAGGGAGGGAAGAGGGACCCGCCGATCTCGCGCGGCGGGTCAAGGCCTGCCGGAGATGCGGTGAATGGCAAACTAGAACCTAAATCCCTGGCCATAGGCAAGAAGAGGAACGCTCCAGTGGTTTTAGCCGGTGAGAGCCCGGCACACCCTCCATCCACCCCCATACGGAGGACGGTCTGGTAGGGATTTCCACTGGGATACCAAAAAAAAGAGTTAATATGACAATAATTTTCATAGTTTTAATTATTTGTGGGATAAAAAATTACCTATATTAAAAAATGATGTTAACCGATTCAGTAAACGATTCTGAACAAATTATTTTCAGGAAGTGCGTTAATTAATTTACATGTTGTATATGTCTGATATGTTTCTACAATCAGTATTAAATATCTACTACTATTTCACGAAAAATTGCGCAGTATTGACATATTGAGTGCTCGTGACTATAGAGGTGTGTACGTTTTCCTAGAAGGCCGATATCCGCCGCATAGCTCCTGCAATTTAGTAGCAAATATTGTTAAGAGTGTTGTCAAAATCAGTTGCTAACTAACTTGTTGTAACGTAACTTTACAGTGTCACAAAACACTGTTAAGGAAAACATTCCTGGCAAGTGTTTTTTGACACCGTAAAGCTAAACCCACGCCATATTTTTTATGAGAGTCGTCAATGCAGCAACTATGTGACGGCCACCGCTCTTCTATGAATCCGTAGCTTAAATGAGAGCGACTACTTGCAATGAACATGTTGAGGGGCAGCCAGCACATCGTGAATACTGTCACCACGATCACCATCATCTTGATCATCTGAAATAATAACATGCTATTAGAAATAACTTCAACAACTTCAACTCTTGATCAATGGTCCTTGTGGAATAGATACCAAAATTTTGCCAATAACACGTGTAACAAATTATAGAAACTCTTTGAAAATTTTATTTCACAATAATTACTCCAATGACAGACGAAAAACACGGTCGCGTGAACAGTATACGGGGGAGGTTTGAGGCAAAGACATGATGTGGCCAATATGCTGTGATATTTCAATGTTCTTTATGAATTATTTACTGAATGCACTTTTTACTACATAAATCACACGCTTTTATTTAGTAAACGACACTATAAATAATTTAAAAGTCCAATGTAAAATGAGCGTGACACTTATCTTAGCTTTCCTTCCAAAATTCCCTATTAGAAATAAAAATCAAAGCACACCTGTAACTGACGTGAGAGATTAAATATGTTTTTGCTCGTTAGTGGTAAAAGTTTCATTCTCAAAGTCAAACCGGCCCAGTATAGTACGGAGTTTCAATAGATTATAGGATAGAATTAATGATGGAATTGTTACCACTAACATACGGTCAACAGCTGCTCAAGGAAGTTTTACCGCAAGCTTAGTTAGCTGAGCACTCAGTAAAATAATTGGATTGAGTTAATAAACATGTTTCCAACTAATAAGTGGGTCTTATTGTGGGTACCCACATGCGTCGATTGAAAGTTGAGCTACGCTTGACGCTGTTTGTTCGAAGAGGCGAGACCATTAATTTATACATCGAAACCTCTTTGTGTCACAGAAAGCATAGTCCTAGCTACCATTATTTACACATCTTTGACGGGTAGTCAGAAGAGAAAAAAATTACACCTGAAAGCTGGACAATAGAAACCTAATAGGTCACCAACCCGTGTACTTGTATTTAGTTACATACAGTGAGATGGGAATCGACTCCGTCGACTGGAAAAGCTACGCAGATTGTAGAAGGTTGTGCTATTGTTTCAGACACGTATAATGATTTAACTGTCCATGTCACAACGTGGTCATAATGACACAATCTGTTTCGTTTTGTTTTGTATAATGTACTTATTATTAACATGGTTTGTACACATATAGTTACTAACAATAAGTCTTGCTGCTGGGAATAAATTGATTAATTTAATAAAATTAAGTAGCTAAAAGCTGTTCTTTTATATTTAGATAGCTATTTTCCCCGTTTCGTAAAGTAACCTCAACAGGAAACAGGAAGTCGCATTTGCTTATTATTATTATTCATCAAATTTAACGATAGCCGCCAGCTTTCATTCGATCCTTAATAGAATTTTATTACGCCCAGGACAGGGTATTAACGAATATTAAAAGGTATAAACTTAAATTAACAACCTAATATTGGTACTACTTAAGGGAGCCTATTAGAACAAATTTGAGAATTTGTTATCCGCCGTTATCACCCGCTTTCTAAAAAAAATGTTAAAAATTCTTACAATGAAAAGTCAGTTGTAAGAGTTACAACTGACTTTTCATTGTAAGAATTTTTAACATTTTTTTTTTAATAATTTTCGGTGTGTATGCTAAACTATGGTTAGAAAGCGGGTGATAACGGCTAATATAGCCTATGGAAGAAAAAGACGTTAAGCCGCTCCCAAATAAATTGGAAAAAGAGGAGGAGAAAGAACAATAATCCTGCTAATCAAAATCAAAGTATTTTATTTCTCAGAAACCTACAAAGGCGCTTATGAAACTTCAGAATCTAAGTGCACGGTCCCAATTTGTTATTTTTTTATAGTGACGAGCCGGCAAGAAACTCCATTGTTATTCTTTGAAATATAAATTGGTTTATACAATATTTTCATTACCTACATTGTAAACAGAGGGATCACTTTGTGATTTTAAGAACGTTCACAGTCTGATCTCAGTCTCAATTTGTCTACTTTCCCTACATTTTGACAAACAAATATACGATAACCTCCATACTCTGCAAAGTTATGGAGCGTGTGTTGAATTTGCGCCTCTAATTTGTTCCTCACGGCTCTGTTCTCTCTTCAACTCTGATTCTGCTGCATATCTATGTCTGCTGCATATCTGGTATCTATGGGTATGCAAATGACAGCACAGTTGTCGAGAGATACCTGCTGGATGCTCGGGCTAGTAAGGAATCAATCCGGTCCGAAAGAGAGGCTATGGTAGAGAGTACGAGTGCTGCGCTACGGTCTCCGAATGGGGCAAAGCCAATCTTGTAGCATTCAATGCCGCCAAAACACAGGCGTGACTTTTTACCGCCAAAAGGAGCCCGTTCACCCTGGCTCCTATTTTTCAGAATGTATCCTTGGAATACACCGACCGCCTTCACCTTTTGGGAGTTGAGATTTCCTCGAACCTAAACTTTGGGCGGTTCATTGAATCCAAGGCCAAGGTGGCTGCCAGGAAATTTGGCGTTATCGCAAAGGTCCGGCAGTACTTCACACCAAGGCAGCTTCTAACGTTGTACAAGGCACAGGTCCGTTCGTGTGTGGAGTACTGCAGCCACATTTGAGCTGGTGCTGCTAAGTGTCACCTGGCCACTTTGGATTCAGTGGAGAGGCGTGCGATGAGGCTGATTGGTGACCCTGATTAAACTCGAGACGGTCTCCAAAGCTTAGAGCACAGGCGTAGGGTAGCCAGACTTTCGGTGTTCTATAGGATGCATTTTTGCTCCTCATTTACTGGTGATTTGAATGTAAAGTTACAGATTTGAGCTAATGTTCAGAAATGTAACGTTACATTACGCGAATGCCCCGGAGAGGGAGCACCATAACTGATTGATGTAGCACTAACACGTGTTCTAAATTGTAACTATCGCTAAAATTATGCAACAAACTGAGCTCAAGTTATCCCGAATATTTTTAGATTACATATCCTGACATATCCTGGTGTACATCCCTTATATTTTCATACTCTGAAGCAACAAAATTTGGTATCGGAATTGTCTTGAATAAATCTAAATTACGTAAGAAAGTCTACAGTTTAAATTTCAAAATAAATTATTGAATATTAAAATTAAAAACTGCGAAATGCGATATGATAACAGCATTCTAACCTGGTACTACTAGTCTTATTTTCGGTTACTGATACTTCCAAAAATGAAATGTATGAAATAATTTGACTGTGTTACCAAAAAGTGTTACAAGTGTTACACAGTTACTAGGGTGTGAAGGTCAAAAAGACAGACCGTATAAAATACTAAAAATATCTATCCAGTTGAAACATGAAACCAATCTCCAAATATTTGGCTAGACAGACACATTTATAAAAAGGGTCGCGAGTTTGCTGTAGACTTATTTATTGAATACCTGCCTATATTTAAAAAATAAAACTAAATTGGAAAGACAAAAATCCTATGTAATTGAATATTCATTAAGTAATCCTTACTAATATTATAAATCGGAAAGTGAGTTTGTTTGTTTATTCCGCTTTCACGCTGTAACTACTGAACCGATTGCTTTGAAATTTTGCAGACGTGAAGTTAGAAGTCCGGATTAAATAATAACGTTTTGTCCCGGAAAAATTTGATATTCTCGAAGGAAAATAAAAATATTTTTAGCTTCATACCAGTTTGGTGATAGATAACGCTGGGTGTCGTTTAAAACAATATATGTAATATATTGCAAACAAATATGCACATGTAAACTTAGAAGCTAAGTAATACGATAAATTAATCCCCGGAAATAAGGAATCTGAAAAGCGTGATATAACCGAATTCCACACGGGCGAAGCTGCGGACGGAAACCTAGTTATTTATAAATAATAAAATTAGTGGTCAATCTATTGTCGATGGACTAGGAACCCTATTCAAACATGTACATACACATGATACATGTTTTAAAGCGAAATGAGTTAATTATTAGCACCTGCATTTACGTTTTGTCGACATAACGATGAGCGTAGTGGTGGCCCAACAGTTAGGGTGACGAACTCAATCAGGCGCTTTATTTTGTGCCCAGCAGTGGAACAGTAAAAAAAGTTTGATGCTGATGACGATGATGATTATATCACCACTGCTTTCAAAACGGCGAAGGAAAATATCGTGTTAGAACTGGCCTGTCATAGGATCAAAAACTCGGAAGACATGTGACATCTATCAACCCACACTGGGACCGGCCCACTCCCTCTCAGAGGAGGCCTGTGTCCAAAAAAAAAAAATATAGTATAGTCTTTATATTTATGTCCTGTAATTTATATGGTGTACATAATAAAGAGTGAATACTCTTTTCTCTCTGAGCATAGAATTATTATATTTAATGATTATGAATGGAGCGTGTTAGACAAAGCTGAGTTCAATTTGTAGGAGAACAATATGAACTGATATTCATGGTGGTATGTATGTACATGTCGCATGTCTTCGCGTTTTTGCTTCCAGTTCAGTTAAGACATGCCCCTTCCTCATGGTGTTTTCCTTCACCGTTTTAAGAGCAGTGGTGATAATATAATTTACACAAAGTTAATCGCCTGACTGGGTACAAATCTATGACCTACAATTATCTATATTTCGCAAACCACTCCATTTCTCACTGGATCACTACTTTTTATTAGTATTATTATTATAAACTAGTGCTTCAGCGCAGTCCCGCCTGATAAAACGCGCTAGTTTATAAAGAGCCTATCCACTCAAAAAACTGAGTGAAAACGAAGGAAGACGGTAGTTGAGCAAGGTGATGCAATGATAAACCCAGAGGGAGATTGATCTGTAGACCCTCCACGACCAAACTCCCGACACAGCAACATTTGACGCATCATACCCGGCACACATCGCATCGCAACTGCTCAGACCCGTCCTCCGTACGGCTTCACCAGACGTCATCAAACAAAACGAACCGCTTGGTAAGACTTTGTCTCGCCCTCTGGTACTGCTCACTATACAATTCATAGATACCGACATTAACAAATTAGTTACTATTATGTATTCATGACAACTTCAAAGGTACAGTCGGGGTGTATTGTTAATCATTTTCATTTTAAACAACTATAAAACAATAATAGTTGTGATTTGAAATTTGAATAATTGAACGAACAATGTAAGCTGTTGGCCAAATTGCTGACTGTTTTGATTGATATAACATTGTGATCAAAACGCAAATGGTCTTACGATGCGGTAGATATATTTTAGCCAAGAGAGACTCACCCTCTTCAGACTAAAAGATTTCACAATCTTAACAACTCATTGATTGGACCTTGCAATTATGTTTACATCGTTGAAAACCAAATTTAAGTAGGCTTAGGCACGCTCTCTATACTTAGTGACTTGACTTGGGTCAAGGGCAAGCTTATCTGTGTCAGAAAAAATGGGCTTGTTATCGGTTTTTTACGGGACAAGCCACGCCTGATTGTATAATTATCCATCGCCAAAATAATGGTTTGCTGTATACAAACGTTTCCCTTCCTTCTTTAGGGGATGAATTTTTTATAAGACTTACTGCGGGAAACTTACTATGAGTGATTTTACACTCGCAGCGTAGTCTGCATTTGTGCCCAGTGTTATCCGGTTAAGAGCCGCAGTTACACAAACAAAAATCATTACGAAATGTTAATAGTGTTTATGTCAATAGGCTCACCTTCCGTTGCTAGAGAAATGTGAGTGTAAACGTGGTGTTATGTTATTAATACTAACCTTACGTTTAGAATTTTGTAGCCGGGAATCCCGTGCATCTTGCGCCTCCCCCGGAGGCCGGCCGCCCCACACGGCGTGTGCAATGCGTGCGTACGTACACACAAGCGCACCCAGCGGCAGAGCAAACTGCAAAATTAGAAGCGCGCACGTGTATTGCCCACTCTGGCCCACATGCTCCCATTCCTCCAGACAAATGTCTCTGTGAACACAATGCATTGAACATCATTAAAACTTCTATCCGCCCATACGATACGTTGATACGCAATTTCTTATATCTAGAATCCGACTCTCTGTTATGAAATGTCTGTAATGTGACTCCGACGTTACCGTGTTACAATATCGCATGACGTCGCAACGGACCGTTTTATAATTGTAGACGTCAGAGCATGTCTGCTCAGGCAACGCACCGCAGCTACAATGCAACGTGTGCCTTCTCTCTTAGTATTCATTGTTAGTTAGCTTGCACTGCTGTTATTCCAATACATCAAGTACTAGAATGGCATTGCGGTATACGTAGACTACGCTTCTTAATAAGGTGTTACAGTATCTCTGTGTCAGTCTTCTTTATAAAACAAACTGCGGTGCCGCTTCGATTAAGACGCTTTGTAATCGTCTTTCTATTTCCATTGTTTGTTGAGCGTGTGTTGAACGCCGAACATATTAGAAACGGTCCTTGTGGCATGTCAATTGTGACATGGGTACACACACAAATACTATAGTTTGTATGTAGAAAGACGTAGCGTCACAGTTCAGGCAAGTTTACCCAACCACGTTCATTACAATTTAATTATTTCTTTTGATTAAGTAGGACTAAGTAGGAAACGCGTGTTGCTGTTAGATAATTTTGTACAGAATAACAATTACTTTACTGTTAATGGAAGTATTGTAAAGTAAATAAGATATTTTGAGAAAATTAAGTGCTCAACGCACAAATTTTACGAAATAATAGAATTAGCTACAATCTACACTATTACAAACATGTTTGTTAACTTACGCTTTACACATCTGGTGCCAAGGAGTTGGCCGCTGCAGCTTTGACACAACTACAATGGGAGCCGCTGTTGTGAATGCGCCTAGCCACACCACAGCTACCACCATTTTAGCCGCTGCCTTGCCCAGCCTTGGTCTTAGTGGCCGCATAATGGCCATGTACCTATCGATGGATATCGCTAGCAATGTGTACGCACTCACTAGTACCGACACGGCTTGCGTATAGTTTACTACTTTGCACATCACAAACCCGAACGGCCAGTACCGCAGTATCAACATAGGCACGAAAGAAAACGGCACACAGAACAGTGTCATCAGAATGTCTCCCACTGCTAGGTTCACTATAAAGTAGTTCGTCACTGTCTTCATTCGCGGTGAAGTTTGAACTACGAAACACACTAATCCGTTTCCTATAAGTGCTACTAGAAATACTATTAAATACATTAGGTAGATGCAGCCTTGAAATAGCGATGATGTTAGGAAGTCTTCTGGATAAGAAGAGGGGTCGCAAATATTGTATTCTGGCCATGTTGTGTTTGTGGAGTTCGTTATATAATCATTTTGTTTCTCGGTTCTGCTGGTGTAGGCTTCGAGTACGTCGTATGAAGTAGTCGTTTCATAGTCGAAGTTATTGGTATGTAACATAATGCGCCAGATTTATATTTTATCTCCACATTGTTTGTGCCCTTAGCTTCACCGACGCATATTACCTAAAAAAGAAAATCTTTGTTATATATTTCTACAATTTTTTTTAATATTTTTACAATTCGGTAAATGGTAACAGTTCCATATTCATAAGATATCCGAATTATAATGTACCAAAATGTAAATTAATGATAAACATACATTGTGTAAAATTCCTATCAATTACATTCCACCATTAAATAGATATGCGTCATTATGTAAGCAGAAAAATAAACCAAACGCTTATGAACGTAAAAAGTATAAAACATGTTTTGTGACCCGAATGGTGGCTTGAACGTAAAATAGCCGAGTCAAAGCGGTCGTAACTCGCTCTAGTTTATGATCACATAACAGTAGCCACCTACACACCGTGTATGACCTTGCACCTCATATTACATTGACACTCCCAATATAGCACAAATATATAATTTGTTCACAAAAATTATAGACAAAAAGAAAAAGTATGAAAGAAAATATTATTATTATTGTACTTGAAAATAAATTAGAAGCAATTAATGTTGTACCAGAAAATGTTATTATACTTGTACTCTTATTATTATATATAGTACAAATTACAAAAGCTACATCTGCAGTAAATTGCTATACCCATATTAATAAATCAGGGTTGGTATAAACTAAAGAATTTAAATAAAAAATATAAAACTAAATAAATAATATTTATTTAATGTACTGTAAATTAATTACATTTTTAATGTAATATAACTAACCTCTATAACTAGCCCCCAGTTGATAAGTTATTGTTGTACTAACCAATGGACCACTGTTGTCAAATTGCATAAATAAATTATTAATATTTTTAATAGAGAGGTATGACTGAAAAGTATTAACACAAAATATATTTCCCTATAATAATAATATCCTACAATTATTATAGGAAGGATATTTCCTTTCCACCGATTTCGGTCACGGTGTCAATCTCAACGGAGATAAATCAATGCAGGCTAGTACGCAGGAGACGTATAGAATATAGTGCACATGTTTGTACACAAACACAAGTACAGTCTTTGTTCTTTTACTCTTATAGTCCGATGGGACTGAAATCCGGCACAACCCGGGAGATCAAGCGCCGGACCAAAGGCTTTACGTGCTTTCCGAGACTTACAGGGACATCGACGCACAAACGAGTACCACGGATCCAGTACATGATTCTGAACCCCCCGGTGGTGGAAATTTTCGTCGGCTTTTTCTTGATTTAAAAAAACTTATGCAGTTTTTGTCAATTAAGACCGTTCATAATTGCTATAGTTTTATAACCCAATAAGATTTTAAAATAAAAGTAATTAATTCGCAAATTACAGAAAAAATCGCAATGTGAACATAACTCGAAAAACTATCCTATCAGCTGATTTAATAGAGTTCATATCAGGGGTCGACGTCATACCTACAAACACGCACGCACGCTTGCAACGTTCAAAAGCCGAGCCGACATTTTTTTTAAACACTGTGATTTCTGTAACCACTCATTAATGACATAAATGACTACCATAATTTTAATAGTGGCATGTGGTCTAGCCTTTTCGCGAAGTTTGCGTTACGATGTCAGATACACCCTGTAATCAACCGCTAACTTGCAAACTCCGAGCTGTTACTAAGAAATTTCTAATGAAAACTCAATAACACTTTGCCCGGCCTAGGAATCTAAAGCAAAAGCACTCATGGTTAAGAGCCGCGCTTGCAACCACAGGCCTACGAGGCAGTTGATACACGCTTGCTAAATAACCGATAAGAAAATCGTATAGAATGACGAATTTATAACTGCCATAAGGCAAATTTTTATATAGCGATGCGTAGGCTAATTAGACAGTCGTTGACGCACGCAATTTTTAGCATCCATTACCGAAAAATACAATAAAAATTACCATACCTAAATACGAGTATTGAATGTCCAATTAGTGAGGACTAAAAGTGTTGAATACATTATAATTACCCGAGGCTGTATTGGTAAACTCTAGCTCATTAGGTGATGCAATTAATTAGTTATTTGATACTCAGTGAGGCAATTACGTTCACCCTAAACAGATCAAATTTCTTTGTTTTATCAGCTGTGAGTGCTGTGATACACCCCGCACTCCATTCACACATAGGAGTTCTATGTCTCAATAGTGGCATAGTGGCTTTGCCTTTGATGATGTCTGCTTGCAATACAAACAGAATGCAGCTGAATACCAATATTCAAATGGAGCGACTGCCTAACTTATCTCCACAATATAGTAACACCGAGTAAGTAGTAGTATATCGTAAGTTACTATACAAAAAGGGATATAGTACTACCGAAGTACCTTGTTAAGACTGGTTGACAGATTTTCGTTCTTCTGAAGACCCGTAATGACAGCTCGGACCAACGACCTATAGTGCTTTCCGAGGCATACAATAAGCCTCCATTTCTGACAGCCGCAGCGCCGGTTCGATCCCCACGCAGTGCAAATATTTGTATGCATGAATATGCATATTTACACTGATAATGTGCTGACAGACTTGTATCAAGTAATAAAATGATATAGCCATTTCGTAACACACACTTTCTCTAACGAAGGTCGAAAATGAATATTCAGTAACAAACAAGAATTAAGTAAAAACAACTTGCTGAAGTAAACGGTTTCTTTCGTAAAAGTTTGCTTTTAACGTCTGTCTTCTTCGCTCGTTTACTGTGAAAACAATAATTAACAATAAGTATTTATGCATGCTCGGGGTTCTGTAGGCAAAGAATGCCAATGGGTCCTTATAGGGCTCTGCCGTCTATCCGTCTGTCACAAGCTTTATGTTATAATATATATTGTAGTAGGTAGACACCCTTCGTGGCGTAGCGGTAGCACACGCGGCCGCTGCACAAGGAGGTGCGGTTCGATATTAGGTATATAATAATATGAATATTTGTATTGGTCTAGTCGTGCCTCGGAAAGCACGTTAAGCCGTTGGTCCCGGTTGCCATACGAACATCTAATGGCAGTCGTTATGGGTTGTTGGAGCCCTCAAAAGTCCAACAATTGGTCTAACTGCAATGCTTCGATATCCCATTCGAGTTGTGGAGGTCAGATGACAGTCGGCTCACGGAACATATCGAAGTTAGTCAGCAGTTAGACGGGTAAAACGGACCCCAGACTCCAAAGCTGAAAAAAGCTTTGGATGCGACTGGGATTAACGCTGAGATGATGATGATGATGATGAAAATACGCCTCCATTTGTTATGATAAAAATACTGACTCGTCTTCAGATCATTAGCGGAAAGTAGGTATAGCTAAAGCTGATCAATCATGCAGCTGTTATTATTTTTAGCCACATATTTGGCCTGATCATATATGTACGTAACTAAAAGAGGGTTGGATGACCAGCCGAAATTTAATAATAGACTGTCTATGTTTCGACCAGATTTATTATTATGACGGTTCAGTACCATCGGAATTTCAGTGTATAAGAAAGACCGAGTTATACTCGACCTATAGCATAATCTCGTGGCTTAACTTTCATAATAAGGTTTCAAACTGTCAAATTGATTGGAGAAATCCGAACCTGTAGAAAGCGACGCGCGTCTTGAAATAGATCTACCACTTCCTTATTTGTTTTCTCTTCAGTCGGCTGAAGAGAAAACAAATGAAGAAGTGGTTTAAAGTAGGTCTCGAGTCACCACGTGATGTCGTATCTGCGGTCGTTTTACACAAGTCGCAGCGTTCGAGGCTGCGAACGTGGTTTGAGGAACAATTACGGGTAACCGAACTAGCAACCCCAGTCTTTTGTTGAGCGCTTATTGATTGCGGTTTAACGTACCATTTCAGTGACGACATTTTGACGGACTGCCATTAAAAAAATAGAAACTGAGTATTAGCGACGATGCAACCGTTTATGCGAAATAACTTGGTGAAATGGTTCTAAAATACCAGTCCAGTTATATTTTTATTATATTTAATGTTCTTAAATTTATATGTAGGTTATTTATTCTCCGGAACTACCAGTTGGATTTCAATATATTTTGTACATTTGAATGTCCAATTCTTGTGGAAGGCAATATGATAGAAATAATGCTAAGAGTAAATAAATAGAATTAATTTTCTAATGTACTTTAGCTTACGAGTCTGGGAAATGGAATTGCAAAATGCCAGAACATCTGCCAGGAAATCTGTCTCGGAAATTTAAAGTAAATACTTCGTACTAACTTCAGGTTTTATGCCCATTTTACCTAAAACCGTTTGCTGAAGAATCACAGTCTAAAATGTAAGAAACGAGAAATATTCTCATCTAAAATTGTTCTGTAAATATTCATCGTCTATTCAATAAACAACTTTAGCGTATTTTAATTTATTTAATAACTACCTTTCCGCCCGCGGCTTCACCCACGTGGAGTTCGGTTATATCGCGCTTTTTAGATTTATTAGATTTCCCTCGGGAATATCAAATTTTCTGCGATAAAAAGTACCCTATTATTTAATCCGGACTTCTAACTTAACGCCTGCAAAATTTTAAAGCAATCGGCTCAGTAGTTACGGCGTAGGTGTGAAAGCGGAACAAACAAACTCACTTTCGCTTTATAATATTAGTAAGGATATGGTCATATACCATGTCTATTCTTGGTCAATTTGCCCAAAAGTTTATGATCTCTAACTACTTTAGATGTATAAGTAACACGGTGTAAAGATATCTCAACCTCCATAAAAAAGGTAACATTCTACGGATAGGCGAGTGTCGTAACTGCCAGACGACAGACATCTTTTAAATATAAATTTTAGGTCACGGCATCTCGTAGTTGATCTTAGAAGGTCGTACCTACTTAACCAAACTATCCTGTGGTTGCCACAAGTAAGCTGAAACTCTCCAGTCTGGGGAAGATTGATGTCGGAACGTTGTGTATATATATACGTATATGCTAGTTGATCGAGGAACTGCCTGTGGGATGGAAGATTTGGCGTGACTTTAGTATTAAGAGTAGTACGCCTACAATACTCATCATCATCATAACCTTTTAACAGTCCCATTGCTGGGCACAGGTCTCCTCTCATACAGAAAAGGATTGAGCGTAATCACCACGCTTGCTGAATGCGGGTTGGCGATTTCAGACTTAAAGTCAAGGTTTCTTCAAGATGTTTTCCTTCACCTTTTGATCAGTCAGAGGTGTTCAAGATATACTTAGAAAGTACATTTAACTTAGAAAAGTTACATTGGTATTTTCTTGATCTGCAATCGAACCGCACACTCACTTGAGAGGCTGGTGTTTTAAACACTAGGCCATCACGACCTATACTACTGTTAGATTATATTTTTTTTTTGTTAACTCAGCGGACTATCAAAACTAAAAATATGAAAAATATATAGCACTAACAGTATGCTTCGCAATTCCAGCTGCATAATTTTCAATCAATTTGAAACTGTAACAAATTAAGTGAAATAGTACTCGTAGACTCGTGACCATAATGGCCAAACCACTGTCTCTTATAATACAGGTTTCCTTAGTATAAGAGGCAGGGTTTACATTGTCTGCGCATAGATTTAAGTAAACTTGATTTAAGTTCCACAGATATGTATATGTTTTCTTTTCTTTTCTCTATGTAAGTTTTTTTTTTGTGATAAAAAGTATCCCATGGGTTATTCCACCACCACCCACCATAGTGTGTGTAATTCATTCAAATCCGTTAAGTAGTTTTTGCCTGTTGGAGTAACAATCATCCATATATACATCCTCACAAACTTTCGCATTTATAATATTAGTAGGAAGTGGGTTAAGTGGGATACTGTGATGAACTTCTGTTATTTCTATATTTTATTTGATCTTCGTGAATGTTTGCATTCACATTTTTTAAAAGAACAAAGTGATTCAATTTCTTTAAATAGAAATTGACTTTTATCTTTCATCCAAATCTCTTATGTAATACAATATTAAAACGCTGGTGGTTTTTTCATGTCATTGTAAAACTTTCCATAGAAACTTTCTTCATTTATTATGCAGAAGCAATGATCGATCGGGCATAGAAACAGATGGGACTGTTAAACAAGTGTCCTCAGGCGATTGCCGTGTTATAGACACTTTCAATATAATTGCCCGCTTCCAAGATTTACCTTGATTTGGATAATAATATAAAGATTGGCTGCAGGCTAAATCGCAAACAGACGCTTGAGACAATCTTGGCTATGCCACAGATGGTCTGTTGGCGCGTGCCCATCGTTACTTACCAAGACCTCTCGCCGTTTGAGAAACTACGCTAAATATTTGATTCCAGCTGTCATTTGCAGATATTTGACAGTTTTTACGGGTTGTTAAAAGTTTAAAGTCACACTAGGAGACAAATGTCGTGTAACACGTGTCGCCAGCGACGTTTGGTGCAGTAGCACGACGTTGTCGGACTTCGGTCGACATGTCTGGCAACATCGCGTGCCACGGGTCACCAGCGACGTCAAATGAGGTAGCGCGACGTTGCTGGACTTCGCTCGACATGTCTGGTAACATTGTGTGACACGCGTCGTTAACTAAATTTACTACTACGTTGTTACGGACAAAGGTAAGTCGCGCGATGTCACCAGATATGTCAGGCGAAGTTTCGCGAAGTCGCATGACTTCATCTGTAGGCCTAGTATGAGTTTTTCAATACTGTAAACTATGAAAGTTTTAGTTTAAACGTCAAACTGTTAGTTTTCGATGATATTGGTAGTACGAGTTCCTTTTTTCAAATAAAGTTTAAACTATAACGTGCAACGAAACGTTCGATTGAACGAATTTCACACCGCATATTTCTGTCTCTTTTTTAAATTAGAAATTAGAAAGAAACACTAAATCTGTCACTTTTGAAGTTTCGCCGTTAGTTTTGTCGTAGATTTGAATTATTTGCTTTTTAAGATTTTGAATTATTTAAATATACTTACTTAATATACATTATAAAAGTAATTAGTATGTCGGGAACAAGTTCTTCACAATTCGAAGTAATGGTGGAGTATATGGAAAGGTAAATAGCTTCGTTTATTTTACTAAGTAAACATTCAGTCAAAATATATATTTGTTCATAATTAAAATATTCCTTATTATTGCAGTAATGGAGACTTGAATAAATTTGCAGATGGCCCAAATGGCCGCATTACGGCTCATAATAAATGAACCGAACTAATCAGAGTCCTCAATATGGATACAACTGGTTCTTATAAGCCAGTTGAAAAGTGGAAAAAGGTACGGCTTTTTAAATTAAACATTACATTAAAGCTTACTAATGAGTGTTATTAATGATTGTTTTGCTATTTACATGTGAAGGTGTGGAGTGATCTGAAGAACAACACAAAAAGGAAGGCAGCTAAAATTCATCGTTCTGCCAGTGGAACAGGTGGTGCATGGCCCTGCATGTAGATTAATTTTAACAGACCTGGAGCAGAGGGTCCTCAACTTAACAGGAACCCAAGCTGCGACAGGTCTAATAAGTAAACCTGAAGTTGGTGTTGAGGTAACTATTAATATAATTTTACTTTAACGTTTGCAATGGTAATAATACATATTAGTAGCTTTGTGTATAATCAGCATTAAAGTGTGTGGACTAAATAATCCATTTGCCTTTGCAAGTTTATATTCTATACATTAAATATACTTATTGCACATCACTCTTTCTTAAGACTTCACTATCACATTCTTCAAACAATATTTAATGCATGTTACAGACAACTTCAGCTGAATGTGATACAGCGCAACAGCAGCAGCAGGTGCCTCCACCTCCACCGCAGTACTTCACATCTCCCCGTGAGAATATCCATATTGAGAACAGTAAGTAGTCATAATATGTAACTATATTGAAATAAAATTTTGTTGAAAGTGTGTAGGTACTTTATGACAAATCCACATAAATTTTGTTTTATAATCTATACAAATATATAAAGCTGAAGAGTTTGTTTGTTTGAAAAAGCTAATCTCAAGAAGTACTGGTCTGATTTGAAAAATTCTTTTTGCGTTGGATAACGCATTAATCGAGGAAGGTTTTTGGCTATAAAATCAAGCTGCAACCCAGAGGAGCGGAGCATATAAAAATTGTGCTGTATATTATGATCTAGAAGTGAAATAATGTATCTATAGAAATCGACTCTTTTGCGGTTAAAATAAAATGTTCAAATAACTAACTCCATGCGAAAGAAGTCTGGCAGCTGCTAGTTATTAAATAAATAAAGGCCATGATAAGTTGTTAATGCTTTTAGTATTATAAAGTTTGTCTTGTACATAATTTAGTAACTGTTATTTTCAGCAACGGTTAATGAAAATCGGCCAGGCACAAGCCAGGAGCAAGTGGAGTTCTATGTTGAGGAGATAGAGGGAGTTGCAGTTTCCCTTACTCCCCACTACGCTCTTGTGAGTCCAAGACGCATCGAAGTCGGGGCTCGCCGTGTCATTCGCCCACGCCGCACCTCACCGCGCCACCGCCATACACGCCCTGTTGATGCAGCTTCCCTCTTTGCTGGCACCGAAGAAAGATGGCAGAATTTCGCTACAGAGTTTGCCAATGAGCATGTAAGGCTTAGAGAACGGGAGCTCGAACAACAGTCTCAGTGGGAAATTGTTAGTTATATTAGAAAATTTTATTAAAAAACCTTAAATAACTTGCTTAGTTTTTATTTACAAAATTAAACTACTGATTCTCATAAATAATGCTAGCCAGCCGGTCCTGTACTAGGCGTCCTAATGTGAGCAATGATTGGTCTGCTTGCAGTGGCACTTCATGTCTTTGGAATACAGGACCAACTGTAAAGAAACACGAAATAGTTAAGTATGAGTATTTTAAATATCATTGATACACTTTCAAAGGCAGAAAAATGCTTAGGCATTCCTTGTGGATAAATTGTAATATCGTACATAACACTAAATAATATTAAAACAATTTCTTACATAAATGGATCGAGATGGTGTAAAAATAGATATGTCTTGTAGTTGGTCTTGGTCTTGTAGGAATCAAACCCTCCACCATGGCACAGAGGGTATGTTTAGTGTCATCCGTCCATTAGATCGTTAAATGGATTACCTAGCTTGTGAGAAAATTAGTAACTACTTACCATTTACTTCATCTTGTGGAAGTGGCACACCAAAATCCAAAGCAATGTTGTGTAAAACACAACATGCCATTATTATTTGGGCGCACTTTTCGGGTTTATATTGCAATACTCTATCCTTGCATACGCATCGCCATCTATTTTTAAGACGCCCAAATGTGTTCTCTATTAAGACCCTGGTTCTACTATGCACTTTATTATATGCCTCTGCTTCTGAACCAACTACTGGGTCTGTGTAAGGGGTCTTTAACCATGGATGTTGTGGGTATCCTGAATCTCCTGCAAATAATGATTATTCATTATAAGTAATTTATTAAAAACAAATCCAAATGTTGAGAATAAATAACAAACCTAAAAGCCATGCTGATTCACCAGTCTGATGCAGAGTTTGCATATAAGAATTTATGACACTATTATCCCAAATAAATGCATCATGGCTGGCACCTCCAAATTTAGCATTAATGCTAAGGATACGGCATTCATGATCGCAAACCTTGAAATAGTAGTTAAAACAGGTAGATATATTAGATATGAAGAATTATTTCTTTTAAGATTCTGTTACAGTATTTGTATCACCTACCATCTGAATGTTAAGGGAGTGGTAATGCTTTCTGCAGTAATAAATATGTTCTTCATCCTTTCTTGGTTTAAAAATCCTAAAATGTGAGCCATCCACACAACCTACAACTCCAGGAATACCATATTTGTTCAGAAATCTATAACATAAATGAAGGTATAAAATGTTTGAAAGCATACAAACAAATAAACACAACATAACAATTAATGTATTCAAATTTACCTTTGTTGTAATTGCTCCCTTGCTTCTCTTGTGTTAGGAAATTTTATAATTTTTTTTTATAATTTGAGGTTGAGTAAGGGCTGCGGTTACTTCACTTATGAACCTACTTATGGCTTCCTGCGAAAAATGGTTGGCTACTCCAACTACACGTTGGTAGTCACCATTCGCGTAAAACAACAGCGCACACAACACCTTAAAACAACAAGTAAAACAATTATTATATATTAGGTAGGTACCTAAGTTAAACAAACCATACCGGTATTTTTTCCTTCGCTCCCACTAGTACACCCAACCCAATCATACCTTTGTCTCAAGTGAGACTCTTTGCGAGCTTCGGAGGTCACTATAGGTGCGCAGGGTGCTGCATAAATATTTAAATGCAGCTTTCGTCAGCCGATACCGCTGGACAAAATGGGTATCGGAAATACGGCTGATAGAGAATAATTCTCTTTGACGAATGTTGTCACGCCTTTCTATGTTCGCTACTTCGTCCTGCGTTGTTTGCCACGCAAAATACCAACGGGCAGACATTTCTTTTTATAAAAGTTTTAACAACTCACTAAAAATTTATAGGTGACAACTTTAACTACAAAAGTTTTCGTTTTCGTTGAAGGATACTAAAAACGTATTGTCAAAGTAGTAACTCATACTGCCAAATTATCATTGCCTTTCGAAAACTTACAAAATAATCGAATAGTTTAATTCGATTTGAACTCATACTGCCATTTTTAGTAAGCAATAGTTTCCGCTAGAGGCGCTCGTGTGCAATGTATGGAAACAAGACGAGACGATCATAGTTTTAGAAAACTATCAAAACTCATACTAGGCCTACTGACGTCGCTGGGGACATAAGTTGCGCGTTGTCGCCATAATTGTCAGGCGAAATCGGCCGGCTCCGCTTGACATGTCGCCGATACTTATCGTGGCACATTTGTCCCCTAGTGTGTCTGTGGCTTATATGTCTGACCACCTGTCTTGCCAGGGGGTATCGTATTATTCTGTGAAGTTGGGTTGTAAAGGCCAGATAGGCAGTCGCTTCATGTACAATCCAGGTAATCAAATCAAAGCATTTATTTCAAATAAACCAGTTACAGGCACTTTTGAATTGTCAGAAGGTCGGTCAGTCACTAAGGTGAAGCTAGTCGCCCATTCGAAAGAGAAACTCCATGTACACTCTTTTAAATTATCAAGCCTTGATACAAATATTTGATTATATCATTCATTTTGAAATCAACCGTGTGAGAACGATGCATTCTGCAACGAGGTATAAGAAACCCCGACATCTGGGGCCCTAGTGTGCTATTTTTAAAAACTTGTCATTCCAACACGATTCCATTGTCATTACGCTAAAAGCTCCTAATCTACTCAATTCATAATGATCAAACAATTATCTGTCAGTCGCCTCGTAATGGAATGGTGATAGAATGACTTTGCGGTATTGCCATTATTATAAACCCGTTAGTAGAATTGATTTCCTAAAAACTACTCTATTTGAACACTTATTAATATGAAATGGTAAGTCATAATGACGCCATTTTATTATTAGATTACGAAACTTGTCAAAATCGATCATTTTGAGATCACTGATCGACCACTGTGACACTATTTTAATAGCAGACTAGGGTCCCTGAAAATCTTACAAATAGTCCGAGAAATCCAAGGGGGTATTATTACTCAGTAACTGGGTTGTGGCGGTCAGATTGGCTGTACTCAGCTGCATCTGGTTAAGACTGAAAGCCGACAATTTTTTTTTAAATCTTACGCAGATGATGATATATTTAAAAGATGACTCCCATCTTTCTAGCTAAAACAGCTTCGAAATATAAGTATTGCATTGTAGAAATATTGAGGATAATTGAAAGGGAGCGTCATCATTATTCGTGACAGGGTCCACGAGGACCGATGCCTCCTGGGCCAGGGATGCGAGTTGGCCTTATCATACAGGCAAGTGAAGAAACGTGTGTGAGTTTTAGTCAGTAAAAGTCTGACACGCCCTTCCGCTCCATCCCGAGCGGGAGAGGTCATTTGATGATTTCCTATCCGAAACAAAAAGGGTCATTGTTAGGGGAATACACATTTTTAATAAATTAGAAACCTAAACGGTAGTAAAATGATGAAAGTCGCCTTTTCTTAAGAAAACTATTATTTTACTTAAATTTAATAGAAATCTACGCCTTTATTCATAAACGTTGCTTAAACTTATGTAGTGATTAGCGACTTTTAAACATACATACATACATATAAGACGTTAAATACTCACAATTGACCTTTTCCTTTATTATAAATAAATCCTCAGACTTCAACTGGATAAAACTCTGTGGAAAACTATTGTGCTTCCTATCTACATCATAATATTATTTATTTCTCTTGGAGCAAACAAATATCGTTTCATGTTTAAGTATATTCCGAAGTACTTACTAAAAGACGTAATAAAAATGTTTAGGCTGGTACATAAACAGACCAATTCGCTAACAGATGAAATAAGATAGTCGAAAATATCAGGAATACGACCGGAAATGTCCGTCTGCCAATGAAAAATAATTTAAAAAATCGTGTTAAAAGAATCTTTGAATTTTCCTTTGATCATTTGGTGTGATTACAAATAGAATCAAATGTTTTTTTTTTTCGATAATGATGCGAATGTCTTATTTACGGATCACGTGAAAGTAGCATTGATCTTAAGAACGACTAGATGTATGTACCTTGGTGTTGTTTTTATTTCTTACTTGCTTATAAGGATTTATTTTCGGAAATAAACCCGAGCGTAAAACAGAACGTTCTCAGCTATAAACTTTTAGCTAGAACTCGTCGGTATTTACTACAAATAATGTTATTGTCAGTGATTTCAGAGTGTCTGAAAAAAAAAACAAATTAAGATCTACAGTTAACTAACTCGCCGCAGGAGGGTAATGTGTTTATCAGCCTATGAATATATGTAACTTTCTTTGAAGCACTATACAGACCAAACGCCGGGGCCGATTGTTATGATTTATTATCATTCATCATCATTTCAGCCGAAAGACGTCCACTGCAGGACACAGGCCTCCCCCAAGGATCTCCATGACGACCGGTTCTGCCCCTCCCGCATCTAGCGGTTTCCCGCGATCTTCATCAGGTCGTCGGTCCACCTTGTCGGGGACCGCTGCGTATTCCGGTGCGTAGTCGCCAATACAGAACCCGTCGGCCCCATCGGGCATCGGTCCTACGAGCAATGTGCCCCGCCACTGCCACTTTAGTGTTATGGGCTATGTCGGTTGCTCTCGTCCTTCTGCGGATCTCCTCATTTCTGATTTGATTACATAGTGAAACCCTAAGCATGATCCTCTCTATTGCCTTTTGTAGTGACCTTGAGCTTTCTTATAAGGCCCATTGTTAGCGACCACGTCTCAGTTCCATAAGTCATCACTAGCAACACACAATGGTCAAAGACTTTTGTCTTGAGACACTGTGGTATTTCGGGCGAGAAGATTCTACGTAGCTTCCCGAAAGCAGCCCAACTGAGTTGGATTCGACGGTTAATATCTTTCTCGAAGTTGGACCTTCCTAACTGGATAGTTTGTCCCAGGTATACGGGACTGTCAACAACTCGAGAACAAGTTATGTTTTATAAGTCAATCGATTCCCACTAGTCCTGCGAATGTTACTAAAGACATGGAATTGATAAAAAATAAAATCCTTTTTACAAAAAAACAACTGACTTCCAAAAAAAAACAGTGAAAAATAGCTAATTTCGAAAATCGGTAGCAAAAACGAATACACATGCACAAAAAATTGTAAAATAAAAAAGTTTTAATTTTACTATTTTTAGTTGCAAAAGCTTTCAAAAGCAATTTTTAGTACTATTCAGCTGCATTCGGTCAGGCTGGACGCTGCTGCCAACATAGTTGGGAATAGGCTAGCAAGCAAACGACGCATTTTGTTTACTTGAATTTTTACCAGTAATTTTGGTTTAAATACCAAACTACTGAACCGATTTTTATAAAATTTCTCTGGGATCGGACTGAATGTATGAGCATTGCTAGAGATTACACTATTACGTGCCATTTTTTGATTGTCGTATCAGTATGGCGAGTAGCAGTGGCTAATGGTTATCCTACGTTTAACTTCTCTGGGATCGGTGTTAATTGTTGAGGACTTCCCTCGACTATCTATGGTTTTTATTGTCAAATCTTTTGCAGACTTTCATTATAACCCACATGGGTGCAAACTTCTCATTAATATAAATAAATTGAGTCCAAACACAAAGTAATTACTGTAAATTGTTGAGGAGTTCCCTGAACCGACCTTTGTCTTCATCATCAGCTCCCTAATGATAACCCATCTAGACGTAAGGTTCTTATCAATACAAATTAATCAAGGACGATCATAACGTAGCTGTTGTGAATCGTTGAGGAGTTCTCTCGACTGTCTCTCGGATCTATCATTAGACCTTCTGCAGACCTTTATTATAACCCACATGGATGCAAACTTCTCATCAATATAAATGAGTTGAGTCCAAACACAAGGTAATTACTGTAAATTGTTGAGGAGTTCCTTAAACTGACCTTTTCCTTCATCATCAGACTCTTAATGACAGTAACAATCTATCTAGGTGTACGGTTCTTATCAATACAAATTATTCAAGCACAAACATAAGGTAACTGCTGTGAATCGCTGAGGAGTTCCCTCCCTGTCTCCCGGCTCCATCATCGGATCTACTCCAGACCCTTATTAAATTGTAGTACTTTAAAGTACCTAATGAAAAAACTTACAAATGCACTAGCAGTCCATACAATTTTTGAAATTTCCCCTTGATTTCTCTGGTATTCCAACATCAAACCCCGATGTTCTTATCATGGGACCACCTTGGGAATGGCTTCTTTCCAACAAAAAGAGAATTATCGAAATCGGTTCATAAACTACGAAGTTATCCGCGAACAAACATAAAAAAAAAACAAAAAAAAGCATATATACGGTCAAATTGAGTAACCTCTTTTTGAAGTCAATTAATTAAAATGGCGATCGTGAGACGCCACAAAAAATAAAAATCAACAAAATACATATGTCAAGTGGGGTATCGTCGAATAGGTATTAAAAAATTATTATAAGTTTTCTTTCATCACTTTTCGATTCGAGTGACTATTTATTAAAACCGGACAAGTGCGAGTCGTTTGGGAGCCGCCCTTCAATATTTATTTTATTTTAATTTAATTATTTATTTTTAAGTCGTGGTGGCCTAGTGGTTAAAACACCAGCCTCTCAAGTATGAGTGCGCGGGTTCGATTCCAGGTCAGGCAAGTACCAATGTAACTTTTCTAAAGTTATATGTACTTTCTAAGTATATCATGGACACCAATGACTGAAGGTGAAGGAAA
Organism: Sesamia inferens; assembly: GCA_037179545.1. Classification (NCBI taxonomy): domain Eukaryota; kingdom Metazoa; phylum Arthropoda; class Insecta; order Lepidoptera; family Noctuidae; genus Sesamia; species Sesamia inferens. The sequence continues at coordinate 20,180,794 of CM073927.1, read as the reverse complement.
ACATCTTGAGGAAACCTGGACTTTTAGTCTGAAATCGCCAACCCGCATTGAGCAAGCGTGGTGATTACGCTCAATCCTTCTCTGTATGAGAGGAGACCTGTGCCCAGCAGTGGGACGATAAAAGGTTGATAATGATGATGATGATGATGATTTATTTTTAATTTTAATATGAAACCAAATATTCTGTGAACATTTCAAGCGTCTATCTATTTCCGATATTAATATGGAGCATAAAACGGTAAAAAAAATGCGTTTGTTGTATGGGGGCCCCCTTAAATATTTGTTTATTTTTTTATTTTTATTTCAACTGTCTAGCTATTACGGTTTATGAGATACAGCCTGGTAACAGACGGACGGACAGACGTACAGTGAAATCTCATGAATAGGGTTCCGCTTTACCTTTTAGATACTGAACCCTAATAAAACAAGTTTGAATTCAGCCCTTGTTGATCGCAGTTCGCACATTTTTGCGAAAGGCCAAGCCTACGTAGGCTTGAGCAGGGTTAGGTCTTTAAATGGTTTAATAACACTGATCAACTAGGTTTTTGCCCAGCTATAATAAGTTATAATATCAGAAAGTATTCGGCAACTAATAGGGTAGTTGACTAAAAAAACTAATTAGTCCGTCAGTCAGATTTCCAAAAAATACTAGACACGTATTTTTTTCTTTTTTCATATAAACAAAAAATGAAGACGACACAGTGCGTTAAAAACTCGTGTGACGTCACTGCACGTCACTTTTTAGCGAGCAGTGACGTCACCAACCACCACTCCTGATCTTTGATGCTTTTGATATTTTTATTGATTTGATAAAACAAAATATACGTATCCAAATATTTTTCTATAATCTGAATGACGGACTAAATAGAATTAATTTTTTTTACCAAGTAAACATCCCTATTACGAGTATCAACCATATATGTTTCATAGCTAGCTTAGCTCGACTTAATGAGATATGCTAGTTGAAGCATGTACTGGGTGCACTCGCACCACGCGCCATTATTCCATGTCAAGACCAGTTATTGCTTGTCTTCTCTAACGGTTCTGATAATAAAAACCAACTAATAAAGCACTTTCTATCGAGTATATCGCTACGTTTGCTAAGTGTACTTGTTTTAAATCAGTTTTAGTTTGTCATATTTGTTTTCATTTATATTGGTTTGTTTTTAAGTATTTCATCATAATAATGTCAGTTCTAAGTACTGAAAATAATCCAAACAATTTTTCTTATTTATATGCTAAATTTACTACGAAAGAAAAGAGTGAAAAATTAACTCCACGAATTTGGCAAACATACGGACTATACTTTAGTGACGTAGATAAATTCAAGATAAACTATGGGCTTCACATGTGTTATGCTCGAGTTGTGGTAAGAATTTATGGAATTGTTTGACTGATCGTCGCTCAAGTTTAACTTTTGCAATACCAATGCAATGGAAACAACAGAAGGATAATCTAGAAGTCATTTTTGCGGACCCCGGGCTCCAACGCGAAAGCCGCAGATGCAACCGGGATAAACGCTAAGATGATGACGACTGTCATTTTGCGTAAATAAAATCTATAAAACTCTTGTAAAAAATATAATTCAAGCTACGCACGCTATTGGTTGTAAAATGTCCCTTAAAATTCATATTTTGGAGTCACATTTGAATTTTTTACTTCCAAATATGTGGGATGTTAGCGATGAGCATGGTGAGCGCTATCATCAGAATATTGCGACAATGGAACGGCGATATCAAGGAAAGTAGAGCCCTGCCATGCAAGCGGATTATTGTTGGACTTTGAAAAGAAAAGCTGTATCTCAATTATAAAAGAAAAAATATCGCAAGGTACACTTTTAAGGTTATTTAAATTCAATGCTTAATCTGAATAAATTATTAACTGGACGGTAAGTCTTATACCTATTGATATCCACAAAACTCTGTCATGAGTGGGGAGAACTTTGAACTCCCGGCCACCGCAGGCGCGGGCTTGCGGGCAGCTCGCTGCTCGGTAAGGATCAAGCCTGGATATCGCGTTTTGTTCCACGCGCGCCTCAAAGAGATGTCAGCACATCGTGACGGGGTCCACGAAGACCGATGCCTGCCAGAGCTGTGGGTTGTTGGAAAGAGATACCGTGGCCCTGGCGCACAGGCAGAAAGAACACAGGTGGGTTTTTGGTCAGTATACTCGTAAGTCTCACACGCCCCTCCGCTCCACCCTGAGTGGGAGCGGTCATTTAATGATTTCCCATCCGGAAAAAGTGGTGAGTTTTGAAATTGGTATATAACGGCAAGGTTGGTTATAAATATAAACAACACATGCTACACATGTGTTGTTTATATTTATAACCAACCTTGCCGTTTTAGGAGTAGCAAAGAGTATGTAAGTATACTTTCACACTTAGATACTGGCACACTTTACGCAATTTACTCAATTAATTAATTTTTTTTACAATTTACCCGAGAAATGTGAAAAAGGTTCTAAGCAATCTTCCCACATTAACAAAAGTAGGTACATATTTATCGTTTTATTACAGTTGTAACTTTTCTGTCTGTTTGTGACAAGGGTATAAAACGTGCTTTATCTTGGCTGCACCCACATTGATAGCTTTTACGGGTATAAAAATTAAGGAGTGTAATGTTCTTTTATTTATGTCTTATTAAGTAAATTTACAAAGTTTACTTTTCGCAAAGGAAATGTCCCATTAAGTATTAACTGTCCGGATTCCGTCATGGAGGTCCCAGCCGTAGGTCTAGGTCAAGTGCATCCCGTCATCTGGCGCACTTGAGCTCTTACTGACTTGATTTGGTCCGTATTTAGTTAGGATCGAGTTGATAAAAAAGAGATACAAAGGTCTTGACACAAGATCTTGACACCTTGGTTCAAGGCCATGGCCTCAGTTGGATAATGTAATACATACTGTTTTAAAATTTTGCTTTTGCTCATTGCTTCGCCAGCGTAGATGTCTATCTGTATGCATAGTATGCATATAGCATAGAGGTAGACATATACTTAGATCTATATCGCTCAAGCCACTAGGCGTGAAAACAATACCTAACAAAGAATAATACTGATGTAATTACTGTGCCTTGGGTATCATCATCAACTTTTTTACCGTCCCACTACTGGGCACAGGTCTCCCCTCATCTGTATGAGGAGAAGGATTGAGCGTAATCACCACGCCTGCTCAATGCAGGTTGGCAATTGAGGACCTTGCAGCAAAAGGGGGGCAGATCCAAATTTTGACCGTTACTTTTTTTTCACCTAAAATTTAAACAAAAATTTTATATACATATAATCAAAACAGATGTGAAATTCGTAAAGAAACATAATAACCAGCACTAGTAACGCCACTTTTCGCTGTAAGGATTTTAAGGGTTCCGTAGTCAACTAGTAGCCCTTAAAGTTCAGCTTTTGGGAGTTGAGATTTCCTCAAACTTAAACTTTGGGCGGTTCATTGAGTCCAAGGCCAAGGTGGCTGCCAGAAAACTTGGCGTCATCGCAAAGGTCCGGCGGTACTCCACACCAGGGCAGCTTCTAATATTGTACAAAGCACAGGTCCGCTCGTGTGTGGAGTACTGTAGCCACATTTGGGCTGGTGCTGCGAAATGTCACCTGGCCACTTTGGATTCAGTGGAGAGGCGTGCGAAGAGGCTGACTGGTGACCCAGATTTAACTCTTTGTTTTCACACCAGAACTTTGAACCAGGTTCTCCAAAGCCTGGAGCACAGGCGTAGAGTAGCCAGCCTTTCGGTCTTCTATAGGATGCATTCTGGCGAACTATTTTGGGATATTTTGCGCTGTTAAGATTTTTCCTGATTTGATGAAGTCAGGACGGGTATGAGCTATTTAATTGTTGGAATCTATAACTTTTTCTTTAGTTAGCATCGTCATATGTGGGCCTGATTTTAGGATTTCATGCTTAGTATAATAGCATTTTTTTTTCTCTTTTTTACCTCTTAAATTGGGTCACTTATTGTGACGGACGGGATATTATAGAACACCGACACACTCTTAGGCGTTTTTTTCATACTCTCATTAAATTCTATCTTTAACTTTCTCCTTAATCCTTCAACTGTATTTTCTCAAGAAATAAAAAGTAATTTATAAACAAACGAGTTCTTAATCTTTATTTCTGTCTGGGTTTTATTTAGTTTTTAAGGACAAATAACTTTTATCTGTGGAATAAATACTGCGATTTGACAGCTTAAACTTTAGGGCGCTATAAACAGAATCCATTATTAACCGACTTCAAGGAGGTGGTTCTCTGAATAAGAATAATATGATTTGAGAAATATTTAACTAAAATATTTAACAAAGTTACTCATTACATGCAAATAAGTGATATATAATTTGTGATTGAAATATTTATGTCTTTAGTACTTCGTCTTTTATAAGATGATTAGAAAAAAAATATCTTTTCAACCGACTTCAAAAAGGAAGAGGTTACTCAATTCGACCGGTATATATGCTTTTTTTATGTTTGTTCGCGGATAACTTCGTCGTTTATGAACCGATTTTGATAATTCTTTTTCTGTTGAAAGGAAGACATTCCCAAGGTAGTCCCATGATAAGGACATCAGAGTTTGATGGTGGAAAACCAGAGAAATCAAGGGGAACTTTCAAAAATCTTAGGGGCAACCAGTGCGTTTGTAAATTTCTTCATTAAGTATTTTAGCGTCAGCATCCAGTCTAACCGCATGCAGCAGAATAGTACTTTTCACAACTAAAAAGTGTAAAATAAAAACTTTTTTTACAAAAAAACTAACCGACTTCCAAAAAACACTACAAAGTAAAAAATAACTAATTCAGTCTCAAAAACTAATATCCAAAAACAAAAAAACCGACTTCCGGAATTAGTTATTTTTTGCTTTGTAGTGTTTTTTGGAAGTCGGTTGTTTTTTTTTTTTTGTAAAAAAGTTTTTATACCTTATAATTTGACGCTTGTAGATATTGTCGCTATATTGGAAAAATTAAGAATATTTTACTGAATATTTATTTAACTGAAAATATGTGTAAAAGTATTATGGACTTGTATATTTAAACTTCTTCTTCTTCATCCTATAGAGGTCTACTGCGGGACAAAGGCCTCCCCCAAGCCTTTCCACGATGACCGGTCTTGTGCTGCCCGCATCTATCGGCTTCCCGCGAGCTTCACCAGGACATCGGTCCTCCTTGTTGGGGGCCTCCCTACGCTGCGTCTTCCGGTACATAGCATTGTTCTACGAGCAATGTGCCCCGCCCACTGCCACTTAATTTTAGTGACTCGAAAGCTATGTCGGTGACTTTGGTTCTTCTTATTTCTGATTCGATTTCGCAGAAAAATTCCGTTATTATTTATAATTCAGATTAGATGCAAAAACTGTGTGCTTCATTTAACGTTTTCTTGTACAGACTGACAATGACAGTAATGACAGATAGAACTGAACTTAGTGTTGCCAATAAGGAGAAGAAGTGTGTATTTAATCTTGGCAATTTATACCAAGCATAACATATAAATCCTCTATAGACACTAATGACTGAAAACGAGAAGCTTTGAGTTTATTCACTCGACTCGCTCGAGGAGTGTAGACGAGCAAATAGTATAGGTACCTATAGGAAGTACGGGTGTAATAATGGAAGCATAGAATTAATATCTAAACATAAAACGGGCCTTCGTAAGCAGCGAGAGATTGAATTTAATGACTAGAGATATGTGTAGCGAATATCCTTATACATTAAAGGGTTTATTTGTAAACGAGTTCATGTTACGTTACGATTAAACATCAAAGATTCAGGAACAGTCAGTAGGTAATCACTATTTAACTTTAAGCGCCGTTTATCATTAGGTAAAGGGTTAACATACAACTGGTACTACGCCTAAATTTAATAAGCCAGAATTCGATAGGTTTTCAAGTTTGTGATTGTTTGTTTTTTTTTACATGACTTTCGACAGAAGAAGATGCTCATTCTGTAGACATCACATTTATACCAGCATCGTTGGTCATGTTGTTGGGTTTAACATTGCATCACCTCGCTCAACTGCCGTCTTCCTTCCTATTCGCTCAGTTTTTTCTGAGTGAATAGACTCTTAATAAACTAGCGCGCTTTACCATCAACGATCGCATCACTGCTTACCATCAGGCGGGATTGCGGTCAAGCGCTAGTTTATAATTATTAAAAAAAAATTATAATCATTTTTATTTGTGTAACTTTGTTTAGCTAGCATGTTTAGTTATTGGGAAAATATAATGATTATTGGCTATTTTGATCTCAAAGTTTTTAAAAGAAGGTTAGATCTAAAACTAAGCATGATATGTAGAAATTATGTTAGGGGCATAGAGGACATCTCTTATCTTTAAATAATGAAATGCGTATCATTTAAATCCAGATAAATACGAGTTTTTGGTTTTTATTATTTTCTCTAAAAATTCACTGGTGAATAAAATGTGACAACCCAAGAAAAAAAAAAATAACTTCAAATAACTTTCAGCTTCCATTAAAGTGTATTTTAATTTTATAATATATTACGTAATAGTACAAACTTCTGATAATTAATAAAATAATCCAGCTATAACCATTAAAAAACCAAAACATTGCTTCGAAATATGCCTACCTTCATATAGCTGTTTGCTGGTAATATATCAAAGAGACTGGCATCATTGCCACATTGTATGGCCATGCCTCTTAGCCTTTGTAGTCCAGTCACTTTAGGGTTTCACCTCGGAATTTGAGATAATAAGCTGGAAACCCGTATACAGGTTCATTTTGGCGTTCCAAAAGTTGTCTGAAAAGTCTCATATTATCTCGTGTCTTCGTCGTAAGTTATTCGAGGTCAAAGGTCACGAAAGTCGTTTTTTTTACAATCATCTCCGTTTCAATTGCTCCAATGATGTTAGCACCTATTATCAAAATTGTAGAGCATAAAATTTGCGACAAATTTTGTTTTAAACATTTTTTTATAAAGTCAACCATTTTTGAGAAAAGGAGCACCCAGCGCTCAGGCATATAATATACTGTAATACAAGGTCAACCGTGAATCGCGATTAATAATACCTTGTATATAGTTACTAAATCATTACAATAGTATCAACAATAAATAATTTGTATTATTTATTAGTTATGTGCATGAATTTTAATATTTGCACTGGTCTGGTCGTGCCCCGGAAAGCACGTTAAGCCGTTGGTCCCGGTTGCTATATGAACATCTAGTGGCAGTCGTTACGGGCTGTTGGAGCCCTCAAAAGTCCAACAATTGCTCTAACTGCAATGCTTCGATATAGAATTCGGGTTGTGGAGGTCAGACGGCAGTCGCTTCACGGAAAATATCGAAGTTTAGCCAAAACCAGCAGTTAGACTGGTAAAGCGGACCCCAGACTCCAAAGCTAACATCACCGGAGCAATAGAAACGGAGATAATTGCAAAAAACTGATTTTCGTGACCTTTGACCTCGAATAACTTACGACGCAGACACGAGATAATATGAGACTTTTCAGACAACTTTTAGAAAGCCAAAATAAAGCTGTATACGAGTTTCCAGCTTATTATCTTAAATTCCGAGATTGATCCCCTTTTTCGCCTAAAGTGACTGGACTACTGGCCAAAGTAATGGGCATCCTTTGGGTTACAAGAAGTATCAACTAAACGCTTAGAGATTTTAATGAGCGAACAATGAGCACTCGGATTGAGGGTTTCACTTCAAACGTGTCTAAAATATTTCGACCTCCTTTGTAGTGTATAACGAAACTAAAGAGAATAAAAACAGTTTAAATAACTTTCCAATACGGGCTATTCTTCGGGTTTAACTGTAATGCATGGAAGGAGCCATTGTATGTACATCCGAATGCATGAACAATATGAACATACCTATATGGACAATAGACACCTATAATTGGTCATAAAAAAGTGTAATACTTATGTTTTTTAAAATATATTATGTATCGCTGTTGGGTTTTTTTATTATTATTATAATTATATACCAGTGCTTGACCGCATTCCCACCTGATAGTAAGCAGTGATGCAATCATTGATTGTAAAGCGCGCTAGTTTATTAAGAGCCTATTCACTCTAGCCCTGAAGACACTTAAATTGTAGTCAGACGGAAACACTGCTGCTAGCAAATTGGTAGTATCTTGATGTACGCTGTATAAATGACGAGGCGAAACACTTCGTCCGGGTCGTAATGGTGTCAACAACGTAAGGGTGGATACTCATAGTACGACGGGTCGTCCGATGATGCAACGGAGATTGGAGAATGAAGTCATGTAATTCCCTTGCACACTCTCCAAAATGCATCCTATAGAATCCATCTACCTAAATATTATAAATAAATATTGGTGTACAATTCAGTGTTAATACGAATTCAAAAATTTATTTCTGATTAATTATCCATGTAATATTAGTAAAAGTAAAGCTTAGCCTAATTTTAGAAACAAATTACTTAAAATGGGTCTCGACTCTTATCATATTCGTAAGAGGGGAGAGTCCCACAGATTTGAAAACACCAACTACATACCAATAAAGCTTGCTTACAATTTCAAACTTAAATCGTTTTCGCAAATTAATGGCTAGCTGAGTTTGATTTTAATATTTCATTTTCTCTGAAGTTATAATAATAATTAACTCTAAAATCTCGTTTTGCTCGTCTCTGACTCCTCAGGTTTAGCTTTATTAATTAATAAGTATTAAGTAATCTTATTTATCCACTAACGCCTTAAATTAATAAATTAGATTTATCGTTTGTGTTATTTAGCGTTATCCAGGCTAGATTTCACTGGAAAATTTCTTTAGTAGTTCTAATTAATCCAAAGTTTGTCTTTGTTTCCTTTCTGGTTTATTCAAACGCTAATGCAAAGTTGAGAACAAATTTAAAATTAATTATTATAACGCTCTGTTGAGTTTAATAGGTAAACTTCACAAAATATTTTAGGAGGACGCTATACCTGTACTTACATAAATTGTTCATGGAAATCTAGGAATAAATTTATATGATAATATTTTACATAATATTTACATAATTTAAAAAGTTTTAAAATAGTAATATGTACAAGTATATAAAACGAACCCTCACGGCTGAAACATATAAGTCTCAAAGGGATTGTAGTATTTGCGGTGTTTGAAGATGGGATGGCGCAAAGGTCGACAAACTTTGTTTCCCACACCAAAGGCCTACCTAGCTTCCCGGGCATTGGGTATGCTCATTCTGTCTGGTCTCTTCATGTCTTTGTGTGCTTAGCCATTGGGTTCTAAAACAGCTGCCACTCCGGCGTAACAAGACGAATGATATAATAGATGCCGGCGTGTGCTATTCGGCCTGCGTTTACTGCACGATAAGGCATAGTGCCTGAGTCAATCGGTAACAAATAACTAAGAGAAAATCTTAAAAAAAGTAACTTCGATTTTTAGCAAAGTTTACATTTTGGGCTTTAATGGAAACATAAATGAAGGTTCTATTTATTTTGAAGCTTTCTTTTTATTGGTGGAGCGACCACACAAAAATAAACAATTGATATATCCGCGTCAAATAAAAATATAAAGAGTATTATGCTTCACGCTTAGACTGCATTCATATCAATACTCATGGAAATGAGGTTACGAGATAATCCACATTTGAATATTCGATAACCGATCTTTTATTTATTTTTGAAAGTACTGTGTTTACCCTTTTTTTACAGTTTTCTCCAATTAAATCATTAGTGTGGTATACATACATAATAATTAGATAATACCATGTAAGAAGTTGAATAAGTTAGTAAGTAATTTGATTCAATTCGAATTATGTTATGCATTTAAATGTGTAAACAGGGACACTTTGTTGACTGAAGTCAAAAAGGAAATAACCGAAATTCATAGCTTTTTTTGACAATGTTAGAGATACCCTTTAAAATTGTTATATACGGACAATGTTTTGGAATCTGCAGTAGGATGTCAACAAATTGACCCTCTTGGGCCAGTCCTTTTTATAATTCAACGTTTGGTACTTAGATGATGGGACACTAGGAGGTGAAGTAGACACCGTTTTGAAAGACCTTCAACTTCTTAAACAGGAATTCAAATGAATTGGCTTGGACCTCAACGCCTGAAAATGTGAAATTTACCTTTCTGACATTCTAACATCACCCAATTGATAGCTGAACATAGAAAAATATAATGCAATAGCCCCACGCATAAAAAACTTAGAAAAAAAAGCTCACTACACTTCATTGGATCCCCAATTTAGGAAGATAGTTATTTTCCTTTCATCGAAGAAAAAATTCAAAATTTCAACTACATTTCGGACAGACTCTGCAAAATTGATTTTAGATACTGTTGTTTTAATTTAATCAATTTTGTGTGTTGCGAATAACCATTAAAAACCATTTAAATGTGACGACCGAACGTGGATGCCAGCCACACTTCCCATCCATTTTGGTGGCCTCGGCGTCCGTAAAATTACCAGTATTAGCTTACCAGTTTGTGTCATCTGTCCACAGCTCCGAAAAGTTAACCGGGAAGATTTTAGGCTCATTCCTGGTCGACTCTGAATTGCCGGCCCTGATGACCCGTTCTGCAGGTGGGTACGGAATAATCTTATTAATATGTCGACTAACACTGTTGAACTTGCTCTCTTACTAGCTGTAGGTAAGGGGGAGTCGGGCCTCTGGCTTCAGGCGTTACCGTCATAGGGATTTTTCTGGGTCCTGTGGCGCCCCCTCTGTGGCTCCGCATCGCTGCCAATGCGGAGAAGGTGTTGACTGCCTCGGCTTATCCTGCAGTAAAAGCGCAGGCCGGATAGCACGGCACGCCAGCATTGATGATATCATCCGTCGTGCTCTTTTCACCGGAGGCATGCCAGATGTTTTAGAACCTAATGGCTTGATACGCGACGATGGGAAGAGACCAGACGGAATGACCGTAATGCCTAGGAAAGTAGGTAGGCCTTTGGTATGGGATGCAATGTCTGTCGATACCCTTGTGCCATCGCATCTTCTAAATACGGTGAGCTGCAGCAGCTGCTGCAAGTGCGGATAACCTCAAGCGGCGCAAATACTCTAATCTCATTGACTATGTTTGAGCCGTTTGGGGTACAAACACCAGGTCCATGGGGTCCGAGTTCATATTTACTATTTCGAGATATCGCCAAGCGTTTAGTCGACTCTTCGCGTGACCAGAGGGCTGGGCTATTTTTTGGCTAAAGAATCAGCATCGCCATACAATGTGGCAATGCTACCAGCTTTTTGAGCACAATTCCTGTTGACAGCGATGCGGTGGAAGATTTTTTATGCCTTCTAATAATTTTCTTTCCTACTTTATAGACTTGTACATAATATTATTTTTAAACTTTTTAAATTATAAAAAATATTATCAGTAGTCAGTATGACAATAAAATGTCTCATTTGTGTTCGTAGCATTTAACTGGTTTACTCGGGAATGGCGGCTCGGTGTCATCGTAAAGGTATAAGGAGTAAAGTAAAATAAAAGTTAACAACTTATTTCTAGTAAATAACGAGACTACCAAAATTAATTGTTCGTATTCTCATTCTTTGAAAATTATACGAAATGGTTGTAACACGGAAACTTGAAGTAGGGTGTCAATAGGTTCGCGTCATTGTACCGTTTGTGCGAGGAAGAGCGGACACGGGGCTCCAGTCCGGTGCAGCGGCAGATCAAGCTGCGCCGAGAGGAGCTCCATCAGGTCCTAGTGGCGGACTGGCGGCAGAGGCTTATGCGCCCTACCGCCGGCCTCGCTACCGTCGAGGCGATCCGGCCAGTACTCGACGACTGGCTCGGGAAGAGGCACGGCTCCCTGTTGTTCAGGGTGACGCAGGTACTGTCGGGGCACGGTTGCTTCGGCAAGTACCTGCGTCGCTTAGGCAGGGAGCCGGACGCTCGGTGCCACCACAGCGTCCAATGCGAGGAGGCCATGGCGCAGCACACGCTCTCCGAGTGTGTAACTTGGGAGGAGCAGCGCCATGTCCTCACAAATGAAGTAGGAGGCGACCTGACGCTGCCGGCAGTAGTGCGGAGGATGATCGGCAGCTCAGAGTCGTGGGACGCGGTGATGTCCTTCTGAGAGGACGTGATGTCGCAGAAGGAAGCTGCGGAACGGGAGAGGGAGATATCAACTCCCTTCCCGGGCTGCAGAAGACGCACCGGGCGCCAAGGAAGGGCGGATAACGCCCTCTTCCGCCCCCCATGAATGGGTCCAGGGGCGAGGGACATGGGGAAGTCCCCGCCCCCCCTATTGATGGACCCCGAGGCGGAGGCGCGCGTGAGTGTCGGCGCGCGCCTTTGAGGCGATACACGGGGTAGTTTAACACCTACTACCCCGTGCAGGAGACGAGGCCTGGGCAGACCGGACCAGCACGAGGGTGTGGGGCCGTGGAAGAATTTAGACTCCCGTGGCCCCACGCGTACTCGTGATAGAAGAGACACCGGGGTGGTTTTAGTCAGTAAAAGTCTGACAGACCCCGTCGCCCACCCCAGGGCGGCGGACATCCTATGAGGATTTCCAAACCCAGGAAAAAAAAAATGGAGCCGTCACGGGACGCCTGGTAGATGTGAAACATCGACGTTATTTCGTAAAAGTAGTATGCAGAAAAGAACAGATTGTGGTAGGAACTCCTGTCCGAGCAATTTACCAGCTCGGTGTCAGATTTTCTCTGAGAAATTTGTTTAAAGACATTGGTATTCTCACGGTTGCTTCACAGTTCATCTTAGCCAACATCTTATATGTTAGGCAAAATATTCACGTGTACACCAGAAACTGTGATATTCATAATATTAACACCAGAAATAAGGACAAACTGCGAGCCCCTTTTCACCGACTTCAAAAGGTCCATAACTCTTTTGTTGGGCTTGGTATAGCTTTTTATAACAAGATACCCTCTGCTTTGCTAGACTTGCCCTACAATGCATTTAAAGCACAAATTAAGTCCAGGCTTTGTTCAAAGGCATATTATTCCGTGAATGATTATTTAAATGATAAGAATAGCTGGTCGCTCTGATTAACTCAGGACAATGTTCGTGTTCTTTCTCAGTAATTAGCTTATTGATACGTTATATGAGTTCATATAATTTACTTTTTTACATTACATAAATATGTAAGCTGTCACGCCTTTTATGCCTGGGGCTTTTAGTTAAGTAACAAGTTTTAGTTAATTACATTTTCATTTGAATATAAATATATTGTTTTGCTTTGCTGGTATTTTGGCGTGGTAGCTGGCATATGGTAAATAATTTCATTTTTGTATTTTATCGTATCGTTTGTTTACATAGTATTGTATAAAGACATGTTTTTTTTAAAATGAACAGACAGCTGTGCTGCTGGGGAGTTTGTTCCGCCACTTCTTCTTCCCAGCGAAAGCACTAGGAAGTGTCGATGGGTGGGCGCTTTTGGGGGACTGTCTTATGTAATATTGACGTTCAAAAAGTGCTGATTCTCAGCCTAATTTGAATAAATGACTTTTGATTTTGATTTTGATTTTGAACTAAAAATGTCAATAAAAAATAAAATAAAAATAAAAAATAAAATAAAAAATATAACGATTTTTTTTTCTAGATAACGATGATTTTTTATTAAATAAACATTCATTTTCATTAAATACAAAAATTTACATATTTATTTTAAATCGAAACTACTCAATTAGTTTAATCAGTGACTTCGGTAATAGTTACATTCGATGTTGCCTCTGAGAACGGTATTACTGTGACAATTGGTCGATGGTAACTGAAGTACGATACGAAAGTATTGGACATAACATTATTAAGATATCTAATAAATACAGCATCTATTGTTGTTCCGTATCTGGTGGTAGGTTCTCTTGGATTGTTATTAATTTCCAAGCGTCCCGTGACGGCTCCATTTTTTCTTCATTATTCAGTTCTATTCTATTCGTGTTTGAAGAGGTAGATGGTCCGGCAATACTTTGTGAAAAATGTATGCGTTCTCTTCTTTCCGCTTCACGCTGCTTCAATTTGTCTCTGTTCTGCTCCCTGTATCGTTTTTGACGTTCTCTTTTATTATTATTTACTCTAAAAAAAAATAATATATATATATATATATATGTGTTAAAATAAGCTTAATTAAAAATTGGTAGATTCAGGTACTATTAGATTAATAAAATCTTACATCACATTAATAGTATGTCTTGTGTTTAATTGACCTTGGTGATGTCCAGTTTCAATAATAATATCTTGTGACCCCTGTGATGATTGTTGGGTTCTAAAACATTTATAAAAAAAAATTTTAAGTTAATATTAAGTTTTTAAAATATTAACTTAAATATTAAGTTATTAAAATATGCAGAAAAAAATTTTAAATGGCTTCAATATATTAGTGAACTCAAGAATCTTAGCTAGTTATTTCAATATACTACTAAAGATCGTAAATTATAAATATAAATAATGAATGTTTCACTATAAACTCCATTATGATTAGAAAAATTAATTAATTTTTTAAAGTTTAAATTAATAACAAATAAGAAAAAGATTCGTGCGCTGCACGCCATCAGCTGATTTTAAAATAAAGTTCTGTCAGTCTTAATAAATGTATTCTCTAAGCAATTGTTTTAATGCATTAATTTCAATAAGAATGAAATTAAAATTAATAATTAATTTAAAAACATGATATGCAATGAAATTTATGTGAATTTTAATCTACCTAGAGAGTAGATTTTACATTTACTGGCGCTCAATACACACCAAATATACGCGTGCTAAATGCACAGATAAATGCATACTTTAATTATAAAAATATAATTAACTTACTGATGACTTGATAATGTGTCATAGTGTGATTTTGCTTTCTTTGCAGGAGGCTGATCACTTCCACTCTCTAAATTATCACGGTCAGACATTTTATTATCAGAACAGAAAAATGATTTATTTACCAGAAAAACACAGGTTATGAGTACTGTAATAAACAGAGTATACACTATAGGTATCCGAGCTCAGTGGAGCGAAAGAGATGGCTTAACGCCGGATCGAGTGAGAGAGAAACGCACAGTCGACTGAGTGGAGCGAAAGAGATGGCTTAACGCCGGATCGAGTGAGAGAGAAACGCACAGTCGATTGCGCGTGGCGACGCGTCGCCACGCCAGAAATCGGTCTCACGTGCGCCTATAGATGTTTCACATCAAAAAGGGTGTCAATAGGTTCAACAATGAAAGGATATGTTTATCACTAGACAGTCAGGACGTTTTAATTCAGGATTACAAAAACCCCCTTCTTTTGGAAAAAGCTTATTCTATTTTTTATTTTTTTTACTGACAAATATTTCGACAGAATATTAATTGAATTCTTTGATGGAAGTCGTTGAATTCCTTAGTGTCAAGGATTCGGTAAAAATAAGTAGATAGTTTAGACTTAAGTTTAAAAAATAAACAAGGTTCACTTTCCCTTTCGATCAGGTGAAATACATTATTATTTATATAGTATAGACATAGTAATAAGATGAACATATATAGACATAATAATGCATAAGTGGAACTCTGAAAGCGGCATCAACTAAAACGTAGTGTGGAAATTGGTTGTCATGCTTATGATGCAAAGGAATGAGGAAATGAAAATGTCGTGAGATGAGTTTTGTGTATAAACGTAGATTTCTTATAAAAGGAAGACCAAAGAAACGATGGATGGTATATATATAGCTGGACAGGGGATGAAATGTTGCGCTGACCCCAAATAAATTGAGATAAGGGCACGAGAATGATGTGTGTGTCAGCAGAGATATAACTCAAACGGTTGAAAAGGGATGACAAATTGGTTAATATGTTAAACCGCTGACCATTGGATTTTGAATTTGAATCTAAAACGACTATTTATTTGTCTGAAGAGAAAAATAATGAATTGAATACATGCATTGCCCTGACCTAAGTAAAGAATGTGTTGTGCAATAAAAATCTCATCACCTCTTCCTGACCTTTGTAAGCTCGACTCAACGAGGTACAAGTCGTGTCTTGCATCTTGACCCAGAAGCGGCAAATTGTCGTCTGACCACAATTTCTTGGTTATAGCAAGAGTGACATAGGGATATAGGGACAGAGAAAGCGACTTTGTTTTCTACTATGTAATGATATAACCTCATTTTCACTGCAACACTGGCTATATATATAACTTTTTCCTTTAATTTATAATATTAAAAAAATATATTAATAATGAAATCGGTTAAACAATAAAAACAACATCAGATTATAGTCGACAACAAATCTACACTAATATTATAAAGAAGAAAATTTTGTTTGTTTGGTTGTATTGAATAGGCTCAAAAACTACTAAACCGTTTTCAAAAATTATTTCACAATCCTAAAGCTACATTATCTACGAGTAACATAGGCTAAATTTTATTCTGAAAAAAATGCTAAAATGATATTTGGGTCTTTTGAACACAAAGTGTAAAAAATCAACCAGAAAAGTTACTTATTTTGCGTACGCTGCGTAAAGTATAAAAGATAGAACCATAAAATGTTCTAATTAACAGTAGATCTTATAAATATCTACAAAAAACTCCGCAACTTCGCGCTCTATGTTCAGTGAGACACAACAACCACTTTTTTATTTAAAAAACTTGAATATTTTTTTAGGACTACATTTAAACGTATTTATTTTACTCATGCTATAATATTTGGTCTTTGAATGATTAAAATTGAACATTTTCTTTTTTTTTATGGCGAAATGAAAATATTACGATTTCTTTAGACGCGTGCATGAGGGGTGTTTAGATCTATGATTAAGGTCCCAGCGCGTCTCAACCGCGAAGTTGGCTCCATACGCAGCGGTGGTACTCGAAGTCTAATAATTTTCGTGTGTTTTGTTTTTTAAATTTCATTCTTAAAACTACACCTACGCAAAAGTTCTTCTCAGAACTAAACAACAGTTCTTCTCAGAGCTATTCAAGAGTCCTTTACAGGGCTAACCAATAGTTCTTTTCAGGGGTAAGCAACAGTTCTTATCAGGGCTAACAAACAGTTCTTTTCAGGGCTAAACAACAGTTCTTTTGAAGGCTAAACAACTGTTCTTTTTAGGGCTAAACAACAGTTGTTTTCAGAGCTAGAATATTACACGCTATTAACTTTTTCTTAAGCATTTGAAAATGCCTAAGAGAGCCAGGTCTCAGCTTTCTAAAATAGTTTTCAAGCACGCGCAGCAAGAAATGAAATGAAATCGTTTATTAAGCAAGTGGGACCACCGATCACTTTTACACATCATATGTTTTTTTTTAACTAGAGGAAGCCGGCATTTCCTAACTGACTACCTCTGAGAAAAAATAGCCGAAACAAACTCTGGGATCATCGTCTTTTTTCAAGTCCAGACATCAAAAATGAAAATTTTTACAATTATTTACGTTATAATTACGCATATTGCTTAATAACAATGCTTAACAGAGCGAGCAGCTCAGTCCCAAGCTTTTTTATCTTCTAAATAATCTGAGATTTTATAATTAACTTTGCAAAAGGGGGTTTGCAAAGTTTGGCCTTTATATAGTTTTTATATCGTTTAATGGGTAAGTTTCGAATGTCCATGAGAAGCTTGTTGTAAAAGTGTATACATTGACCCATGAACGAGTTGCCTACTCTGTGGAGACGAGTGTGCTGTACAGCAAGATTGTGTTTGTTCAAGAATACGTCGTATGGGAGAATCTTCACCTGAACGTTCACAAAATCTTGCTGAACAAAATCAGAGAAACTCTCAGGTACGCACACGAGAGCCGAGTGTCGAACGTCCGCAACGCCTTGCACATCAAAATCTGAGAACCTTTGAGTTACGAGCACGAGAGTCGAGGCTGGAGCGTTTCCAACGTCTTCATAAACAAAATGTAAGGACCTCTGACTTATGCGAACGGGAGTCAAGTGTCGAACGTTCGCAACGCCTTGCCGAACACAGTCTGAGAACCTCCGAGTTACGCGCACAAGAGTCGAGGCTGGAGCGTTCCCAACGTGTTCATGAACAAAATGTAAGGACCTCTCAGTTGTGTGAAAGAGACTCGAGTATCGAGCGTTTGCAGCGACTTAGAGCTCAGGCAGAGAGACAGCAGTTGTCCACAAATAGAATTCGCAATCGAATTTTAGCAAACAGCAACAGACTGACTTTCAGATATGATCCGCAGGTTGATTATACACAACAAGCGTCAGTCCAAATCGGACTCATGAATAAGATGTGCTCTTACTGCTCTGCCAAGAAAAGGGCGGACGAACCTAATGGTATGTGCTGCGCTTCAGGTAAAGTTTGTCTTCCTAACCTTCAGAAGCCGCCACAACAAATAAAAAATCTTCTAACTAATAATAACCATCCACTAACTGGTCATTTTTTAACAAATATACGTAAATACGTCTTTCTCAAATGACTTCTTTTAGCGCTAAAGAAATCAGGGTAGATAATTTTATGCCCACTTTTAAAATTAAAGGACAGGTGTATCATCTCATTGGAAGCCTTTTACCACCATCAGGCCAAAATCCACAATTCTTACAAATATATTTTATTTCGGATGCAGACCAGTTATCGTTGCGATCAATCGTGGCACCAACCTTAAGAAATTTAACTCGCGAATGTGAAAACTTAGTATTAATTACATTTAAATATTTTCATAATATCCTCATAAAGACAATCTATGCAGCCTGCGGATAATGATTGCGTCGTCGATGTTAGTGTCGGTGTCTGTGAATTGACTTGGGAAATAGTTTGCTGTCCGTGTATTTCCTGGGTAGGCGTTTTGCAGCGGTAACAGACATCCACGCGAGCGGAGCTGCGGGCGACCGCTTTGTAGTATAAAACAAAGTCACTTTCTCTGTCCCTATATCCCTATGTATGCTAAAATCTTTAAAACTACGCAACGAATTTTGATGTGATTTTTTAAAATAGATGGAGTGATAAAAGAGGAAGTTTTATAATATATATAATACATGCACCCGTGCGAAGCCGGGGCGCGTCGCTAGTTATTTAATAAAACCCCTGACGTCCCTGAAGCATGTAATGAGATTTCTGCCAACATACCCACATATAACTACGACTTACTTCTTAAATTATTCGTCCCCTTCTAATGGTGAAAACCTTTTCCATAGTAGTGTACATATCTAAATGTAGTCGCTTAGTTCACTTCGAACATGTAACACCAAGTTAATGTTTTTAAACACTTAAGTCTAAAAACACCGGTGATTACTGGGGTATCTCCATTATACTTTTAAGTATAGTAGCCTTGTATCGAGAGCTTAGTAGTTGGTATTAGCAGCTAATACTATAGATAAAAAAGTTTATTAACTCTTAGTAGTAGTATTAGGTACTAATAGTAAACATAAAAACATGTATTAGGTACTAATACTTACAAGGGAATAAATTACGGCCATGACAAAATTTTTAAAACTTTTACTGTATCTGTGTAAGTGAGTATCGCTAAATATTTTCATAATATTGTGTTACATATTATAGTTCACACTGTAGATGTTTGGTAAGGTGTTTAGTTTGAGGCTTTATGCAAATCAAATCCTCCCTTTCTCGTGTCGAAAGGTACTGGAAAGTCTGATATAATGAATGATAATACACGGAACTGGAAAAGAAACGAAAGTACTGTCAAATTCGACATTATTCCTTCGGTAAAATTGTCTTACGTTAGAAAAATCAGACCTAGTACTATTTACTAGCTGACTTTGATTTTAATAATAAATGATTGCTGAAATTATTATAATTAAGTATACACCGTTATGTTTTTTTTTTATATATGTCAATGCCCTATATTTTGTGACAGTTTATAATTAATTATTTTTTGACATTTGTGTTTATTCGTTTTTATTTTGTATTTGTTTTTATTTTGTAATTTTAAAATTGTAAATTTCATAAATTTGTACGCCTTAAGGATGAAATATGTTCGGAGGAAAAAATGATATTGTGATATCCTGTATGCTTAAGTTGCATGCATACACATATTTGACAAATAAAGTTATCTTTATCTTTAAACCTAAATGTAGTTTGTTCAGAATAAGTAACTGTATGGATTCTAATCATTTTTATACCAACTCATATTTTTTCCTAAAAATATTTAAAACAGGTTGCAGGTTGGACACCGTTATTTGATATCGACAGGATTGGTGCAGTGGCTGGGCGATCGACTGCTGCGACGCGTGTCGCGGGTTCGATTCCCACACGGAACAAATATTTGTATGGCCTACAATTATTTGTTCCGGGTCTGGATGTTTGTGTTAATCTGGATGATTGGATTTATATGTTTGTAAACGCACCTACGATACAAGAAGAATTCCTAGGGTGGGCAAACGATGAAAAAAAAAACGCACAAAACACAAGTCATAGCAGCACTCATAATGATCGTCATCATCAGCATGTAGTAGTCCACTGCTGGACATAGATCTCACCAATTTGACGCCATTTAACTCGATTCTCGGCAACTCTCATTCAGTTACTATCAACCATCCTGCAAAGATTGTCGCTCCACCTAGCCTTATGGCGTCCCAACTTACATTTACCAATTCACTGTCTCTACTCTAGAACAAGTCTACTCCAACGGTCATCAATTCTATGGTTAATATGACCGGCCCAATGCCACTTCAGTTTGCTTATTCTGCGAGTTATGTCGACAAAGGAGATGTTTCATTTTGGGCCACCACTATGTACGCTATATAGATTAAAAGGAAAAAAATAAAACATTTTCATAAAAATACTACTAAATTAATTTGAATAAAAATACAAGTATATGTAATTAATTATTTGAAACGTTTTAAGTGAGATAACCCTTTATTAAGGTAGCCATGACAGTGGTTATGGCGACTTTGACAGTTCTATTTTCCCGTTGTGTTCGTATCGAGTGTTGATTTGAATTAATTGTGTTTATTTAATGGGCCGTATGTTCGGAACTCATGTTTTGTTTTTTTAGCTGTCATATGATAGATAATATGGATACGATAACCTTTGATACGTAAATCAAATGTCACTGTCAAAATCTTATTTCGCTTATTACTGACCGCCGTATTGAAGTTTGATGGTTTTTTTGGCGGAAAAGTCAAGCCGAGTGTCACGCTCGTTTTTCATTGGACTTTTAAAATTCTTTATAGTGTTGTTTACTCAATAAAAGTGCGTGATTTATGTAGTAAAAAGTGCATTTAGTAAATAGTTCATAAAGAACAGTGAAGTATCGCAGCATAGTGGCCACATCATGACTTTGCCCCAAACCTCACTCGTAAGACGGGTCACGTGGCCGTCTTTTTCCGACATGAATAATTCATAATTACGTGACATTGGCTAAATGCACAAACCGTGCGAAGCCAAAAAATAAATAAAGAAAGAAAAGACTACCGTATTTATTAGTAGTTGTATTGCACTCCTTGGCCGAGTTAAATTGAATCTGTATAAAAACTAAGCCAAAATATAGGAAATTAACATTAAAAACAGTTAAACATAGCGTAACTATACCTAGCATTATGTGTACAATGTGCTGGCCCAGACTCCATACATTTCTGAAACATCTCCTTTGATTCTCTGCCGGATCACCTCGTTGCGGATTCGATCCCTCAGAAAGACTCCAGGCATAGCCCGTTCCATAGCTCGCTGAGCGACCTTGAACACACTTCTACGCCGTTGTGTCCACATTTCTACGCCGTAGATCATAACTGGCAGGACGCACTGGTTGAGCAGCACTGGGATAGCCCAGTGCTAAAATATATATATATATATATATCTATCTTAAAAGTCTCATATCTCAGTTTGACGATTATCAAATTATATTTATTGTTTTTCTTATTTAATACCATCAAGCTTATATTTACCCGTGTGGTGCCGGGCTTAGAATAGTACCATCCCATATCCTCCCTTGGGTGTCGTAAGAAGCGACTAGCGAAGCCGTACGGAGGACGGGTCTTAGCCGTTGTGTTGCGATGTGTGCCAGGTACGATGCGCCAAATGTTGTTGTGTTGGCAGTTTGGTCGTGGAGGGTTTTAAGATCAATCTCCCTTTGGCGCAGCATCGTTGGTCGTGTTGCTGGGTTTAACATTGCATCACCTCGCTCAACTGTCGTCTTCCTTCCTATTCGATCAGTTTTTCTGAGTGAATAGGCTCTTAATAAACTAGCGCGCTTTACCATCAACGATCGCATCACTGCTTACCATCAGGCGGGATTGCGGTCAAGCGCTAGTTTATAATTATTAAAAAAAAGGGGAATTCTCACCAGGGAAGCGGGTAGCAACGCTTCTTCTGTCCCGCCTGCCAAACGTGGGGATTAAGGCTTTGTCCAACAATGGACCTCTAAGACTGAAGAAGAAGAAGATTATATTATTATGTAAAATTTCCTTAACCTTATAAATTATACAAAGTTTAACTTAGTTCTCGTCATTCCCTTTCTTGGTTACTCAAGCGGTAACGATGTAGGTACTTATAATAGATTTAAATTAATTATAACGCTTTGTTTAATGTAACGGGTAATCAGATAGGAACATTTTGTGTGGGCCTTTACCTATACCTATTTACATTGACAGTCTATCAACCTCGTGATACACCATGAGATGATAAACAATATAATATTAGGTACTTACATATGAAATTGGCGTTTTGTATGGCAGGAATAAAAGTCTTTCGTAGTTCGTTTATGCCTTTTCTAAAAAAACGTTAGGACGAGAATCAATAAAATCTTCGAAGGCGGTTCGGACTGCCTCATCAGAGTTGAATTTTTTCCCCTGGAAAAAGTTATCCAAATTTCTAAAAAAAATGGTAGTCTGTTGGAGCAAGGTCCGGGGAGTACGGTGGATGTCTTAAACATTCTAATTGAAGCTCCTCTAATTTGGTAGCAGTCTGTTGTGCAGTGTGTGGTCTCGCGTTGTCCTGAAGCAGCAGTGGCCTTGTGCGATTGACCCGTGTCGGTTGTTTAGCGGCTAGTTTATCCATCATTATGTAGAGCTACTCACAGTAGAGATCTGCACTAATCGTCTGGCCAGATGTAAGGAAGCTGTAGTGCACCACACCGGCACTAGTCCACCAAACGCTGACCAATAACTTTTTTCTAGTAAATTTTCCCTTGGGGCAGAATTTGGATGGTTCACCGGGGTTCAGCCATTGCGATATGCGCTTCCTATTGTTGTAGGGTATCCACTTTTCATCACAGGTAATAATTCGATTTAAATTCCCTTCATTATTGTGCCGATTCAGTAATATAACGCAGCAGTCGACGCGCTTAGGTCGGTTTGCTTCAATCAATTCATGAGGTACCCACCTTTCGAGCTTTCTTATCTTCCCAATTTGTTTCAAGTGGATTAAAACAGTTTTACCACTAACACCGCAGCCTGCAGCTAACTCGAACCTAGTTTGCGATGGATCCGCTTCCACAATAGCCTTCAATTCTTTATTGTCGACTTTGGTATCCGGCCGTCCACGGAGATTGTTCTGTAGGTTGAAATTTTCAGAACGAAAACATTGGAACCAAAAAACCCACTGTGCTTTCTCTAGCGACACCACTGCCATACACATCATTAATTCTTCGAGCTGTTTCTGCAGCACTGGTGCTACGGCGGAACTCATATTCGTAAATAACGCGAAAATTTTAAATTTTCCATTTTGTAAACTCAATGACGCAGAAAATAAATCAAAAGAAAAAAAAAGCAAAAGAAATACGGTTTTCGAGACATAAATTGATGAGTAAATAGGCTGTATAAATTTAAATTTAGAATTCTAAACCAAAGAGCAGATAGTTGAGATCAAAGTGGCCAGTATGACAAAACGCCCATTTCATATGGAAGGACCTAATATTTAGTTAATTAAGCTTTTTCTATTTTCACAAACTAAGTCATTAGCATAATATTTAAAAATGTTGCCTGCTGTAAGTAACATGATAAATTTTAGTGTTGGACATCATAAATTATGGCGCTAATTTCCTAAACTTGAACAAAATGTCCACGAAAGAATAATGTGGATACGCCTTGTAACTAAGAATTTTCTAAAATATTTTAGTTAGCTACTTGAACATAATATTTTCCTTTAAAAATGATGAAATACCTTATTATACGCCATCTGGTGAAATTTTCAGAAATAATTATAAATGAAATCTATAGTGGCATGCATATTAACTACGAGTACCGAAAGACACATCCATATTTTTCTTCGTGAAATCTAGTTTAGGTATTTAAACACCGGAATATCCGGTATCTGTTTATTGCACACTAAAAACGTATGTACAATGATTAAAAATACATTTAACACTATAAAATATACAATGGGCGCCCTTATCACTAATGCAATCTCTTCCAGGCATCCATAGAATGGACAAAGATATTCAAATATTATACATACAATTGTACTAAAAGAGATATAAAGATACTAGATATATAGATATTCAAAATTATACACAAATAAATAAACACATCCATATTGAATATATAAAATTATTTTTTGTTTTTGCGAAACCCGAAACATTTTTACCGAACAAAATTTCAAAAATATGTCATGAAAAAAAAAATGTTATGAGCTTGTTATCCTACTTGGTTGTCCCAACAAAAATATGCCCAACGCTCCGGCCGGGCGGGCGAGCTGGGTGCGTTGACCTGTGGCGTCAGCTGTTGCGCGGACGTGCGTACGCGTAATGTGTGTGGCGCGTTCAGTCATCACATTGCAACAATTTCTAAATGTATTTGGGAAAAAATATAACATGGTGTAAAAATGATTGGAGCACAAACTATATTTAGGTTTCGTATAAAGAATAAACTTTTTAAAAAAAAATAGAAACCGTCTTCAAAAAATCACTTAAAGGAAAAATAATTTTACTTTTGTCATGGCTCTAGAAGTCGGTGGCGAGCTAAACAACAGAAACTTCGAGACACTGACTTCTAGTCGAAGTCGGTTTCATGCTTTTCCAGTGTCTTAGTCGAAATTCGAAAATTACTTTTTTTACCTCATAACAACAGTGGTAACCATAACCCATGTTAGAATTACTTAATACAAAAAAATCCCTATCTCAAAAACTACTGAACCAATTTTGATAAAACTTATAGTATTTCCTATGTGGAACAATACATAGTACAACAAAAAAAGAATTACTTAAATCGGACTTGTAGTTCCGGAAATATGCGCGCACAAACATAAAAATACATACATACATACTCTTGAAATTTGACTTTCATACATACTTGTCAAATTGATAACCTCCTTTTTTGAAGTCGTTGTATAGGTAGGCAAAGTAATTAGGCAAAAAGAAATAAGGAGAACATAGATGAAAAACAACCAAATAATATATATCAACTACATATTTGTGTATATTTTGATATATAGTGTATATCAACTACATATTTATTTATAAGACGTGGCCTTATTTCTATGATTACCAATGTGAATATAATCGAAGCGTGAAATATAAACCACTTTATTTCTGCAGTGCGATTCTGTAGCCTGATATCTAGCTCACTCTAAGCCCGCTTTACTTAGCTTAGAGATTTATACAGAATTGATCTGGTTGTATTTGACGTGCACGCAAGTGGAATCTGCTTAACGTAGTGATTCATTAATTCATGCATATTATTTATGGTAGAGCGAATCTCCTGCTTAATGCAATTAAACAAATAGTATAAAAGGTATAATAAAATTTTTAGTTGTATTTAGTATACAATGCATAATATATTATAATTAGGATAGCCTCCGTGGCGTAGCGGTAGCGAACGCGGCCGTTACGCAAGGAGGCGCGGGTTCGATCCCCGCGCAGTGCAAATATTTGTATGTATGAATATCAATATTTGCAATGGTCTGATCGTTCCTCGGAAAGCACGTTAAGCCGTTGGTCCCGGTTGCCATACGAACATCTAATTGCAGTCGTTAGGGGTTGTTGCAGCCCTCAGAAGTCCAACAACGTTTAACTGCAATCTAACTGCTTTTGATATCGCCTTCGGGTTGTGGAGGTCAGACGGCAGTCGCTTCAAGGAAAATATCGAATTTTAGCCAAAATCAGCAGTTAGACTGGTAAAGCGGACTCCAGACTCCAAAGCTGAAAATGCTCCAGAAGCGACTGGGATTAACGCTAAGATGATGATGATGCATATTATAATTAGTACACAATTTATAATCTATGCGTTCCGTACACAGACCTATCAACTCGTTAAATTAAAAGCAAACAACGTTAAAAAGGCTGACAAGTAATTTGAATAAAATCATGTAGGAACCATATAATTTTTCATTTTTAAATTGTGGCTCGACGTCTGTAAGGTACGCAACGAGGAGAAAAGAAAAAGAAGAGCTACTATTGACTATATTATTTGTATAACCAACTTATATGTTAACCAGACAACCCAATTGTCCCTATAATCAAATCACATTTATCATTCCTTGACAGTTGTATGAGCCTATAACTCTCTGAATTGACGTAGGATGTCCATTGGTTTAACAATGAATTACTCTGACGTAACAGATGCTGACAATAGGTAGTCAGGTACCTAACTCAGCGTATTTACAGCTAAATTCTACTTAGCTTAATGGTTACGCTCTACCAAACAAAGAAAAAGAACTTTTTGCTCTTTAGGTTAGGTATCTAAGTTCGTTGGTAAATAACTTTTACAAAGTGACACATGACAGTACAAGAAACGGTATAATGTTTCTTGAACTGGTACACTAATAACTGAAATGAAACATTTCTAGTCAGAATTTCAAAAAACATCTGTGATATAGTTTAACTCGGCTTATATAATTCATTTTTTATTTTGCGATCTGAGATTTCGATACAATATTATCGCGTACGAAGTAACCTCATTAACTTCGATTCGTTATATTCATTTTCATTAAATTCTTTAGCTTTTCGGTGAGAATTAGAGGTACTACTTAGCGTACTTCATATCTACCAAAAACAAACAAGATAAATATAAATTGCAGGATTATATACAAGGTAAGATGCGTGTCCTATTTTGGCTGTTTGTGAACCCACGATACAGGAGTAGTGCTTTTTTTAATAATTATAAACTAGTACTTGACCGCAATCCCGCCTGATGGTAAGCAGTGATGCAATCGTTGATGGTAAAGTGCGCTAGTTTATTAAGCCTATTCATTAAAAAAACTGAGTGAATAGGAAGGAAGACGGCAATTGAGCGAGATGATCCTATGTTTAACCCAACAACACGATCAACGATGCTGCGCCAGAGGGAGATTGATATGTAGAATTGGAGACCCTCCACGACCAAACTCCCGACACAACAATATTTGACGCATTTAACTTATATAATGATTTATTACTTATTTTATGGTAATCATTCTCAGCGTCTCACAGTGGGAACATTATGGGCTGATTGTGATATTTTTTTTATAGTAATCGTATACTTTTGACTAGTCTATAACACAATTAATTTATCTGTCATGATTTCATTTTTAATTTATTTTTATTAGTATTTTTTTCTAAGTGTGTTTGTCTTCACATACAATTATATAATTAATGTAAGTATGCAAAATATTTTAAAAGACTATCGTGGTAATTTCTTGTCCATTTTTCTTCGTACAAAAACTATGTATTTACCTTTTGAAAAGGAAAACTAGAATAAATTGTATGTTTTTGTAATTTTTGACGTACAAAAGTGTTTTTTTATGCCTTTCGATTGGGTAAATGATACAATATTTATATAGACGTGTGTGCAGAAAATAAAGACGTCTATAATTTGCGTATTATGCAAAGTTAGACATCGGTTGTCAGTTTTAAACGATCGCAAAGGAATGAAGAGTCATAAGAGTTTGGGAACACCAAAATAAGACTCTTGGATTAACAGATGATCTATGAATGGAAAAGGGTAACTACCGAAATTACTCATAAAAAGAAGTACAGAAGAAATGTTGCGCCGACCCCGATAAATTGGGATAAGGGCGTACGAATGATGTGTATGCAGAATAATAACTCAATCGGATAAAGAGGGGTGATAAATCGGTCAACATCAATCGACTGATTTTCGAATCCGAATCTAAATATTACTGTTTTCTTTTTTTGTTATTTGTAAAAGCTTAAGTTGAAATAGAGAAAGTTTTATTTGGATCTTATACTTACTTTGGTCTCCTAATAAACCGATGGAGAGTCACAAAATAACGTTGTGATAATCTAAAAATAAAGCGCTTTTACAAAACTTAATATCAAAATGAAAATTACATATTTTCAAGACGGAAATTATAAAACGACCTTCGTTAGTATTACATATACTAACGCTTAGCTTCAGTGGTGGTTTAAATTTGAGGATCTGACTGGATTTACTCAATTCACAGACAGTATTTTATACGCTGACGTCATTGCTTTTTTAGGTTCCCGTAGTCAACTGGGAACCCTTACAGTTTCGCCAAGTATGTGTGTCTGTCTGTCCGTCTCAGTGAAATGTCTCAATAATCTCAGTGACCGTTAGCACTCGAAAGCTGAAACTTGTTACCAATACGCCGACAAAGTGGTAAAATAAAAGTGACAAAAAATGTTTTATTAGGGCTTTAGTGGGAGTGATATTACATCCACCCTAACGTGTGATATATTGCCAGATTGGTTGTACCTACCACCATTACTCAGGCGTAGCTTCATTATAATAGTCACTAATTACCTTTCCAGGAATTAGAACATTAATTAGAATTTATACCCTACTATCTTATAATAATATTTTATTTTTAACTTTGAAAATTGTAAAATAAATGTAATCCATTTGTCATACATATGTCACACCTTCTGAGAGACACAGGTCTTACAATAAATCGTCACTTCAGTGTCTGCGTTTTAATTAGCTGTGTTAAGTGTAGGGCATGCCCTTCCCTGTATTTATACTGACCAACTACACCGGCACATTGGAGTCCCCGGCGTGATTCGGGTTGATTAAAGAAGAAACCGTAGCCCTGGCCGTCGCGTCGCACAGGCAAGTGAAAAAATGCGGGTGGGCTTTAGTCAGTAAAAGTCTGACACGCCCTTCCGCTCCGCCCAGAGCGGGATAAACCATTTGATGATTTTGATAATGCAGAATTGAATATTACATGAAGTTTCATACCATTTCACAAAATAACCAACTAAAATTAACATCTCGTTTAAATCTTTCTGTATGTAGCCGAACGTCGACTGAAACACAATTTATTTTATGCCAGCTGACATAAAATTTACTATACGTATGTCAGCTGAGATTTTATTTATGTTTCAATTTTGACTGTCCCAGTTACCTAAGTAATGAAAAGGATCACCATCTACATAGCTTTTTTGGTTTACTTACACTTTAACCAAGTAAAGCATATTTTACATATACAGAGTGGTGCTGACAATTCAACAATAAATGAAAACACGAACAATGCTGGTTTATAGGAATAATCCTAAACCATATAAAAAACCTAGCATCAAAAATAAAAAAAATGAAAATTTCAAACAAACGAAATCGCATAAAATTGTAAACGGAATAGAACATTCTTTAAAAATATTGGTTCACTGACCTCCGATCGGCGACAGCGCGATCCTGTATCGACATGCATTTTTCACGCCCTTATTACTAAAGTTTGTTATCGCAGGATGCGGCGGTCATTAACCTGTAAGCGTTTCCTTATCAACATGTACATCATGTAGAAAATGTGAAAAATAATTTTCTGTGACTAAAGTAATGGACATATTTATGTGGTTTTTTATGGGTAGACTGACAATGTGTTGAGGTACACGATGTTTAATTTATTGTCGTATTGTCAGCATCACTCTGTTTAAGCATAGAGTGCCTGTGGTGAACGCAATAAAAAATCTAGTTAGAAAAATAAATCACCATTTAATTGACCTATGTAAGAGGGGTTGAGAAGCAAGACAACATAAATTTTATGAAGCGTAGAATGAAACTCATTGTGGCTACAGGAAAATGTCTTTTGACCACAATTTCTTAGCAATAAAAGTAAATAATAGTGTGTGAGACTTGATGACTTTTTCGGCTCCTGAAAATCATTCTTCTAAGTGGGATAAAAAAAATCTTTCAAATGGGCAAGAATATGGAAATGTAAAGTAAAGAGATTCCGCTTTGGAGTGCAGTAGTTACTATCCCAATGAGTTTTGCAGGAGACTGACTTACCAGGCATGTCTGAAGCCCTAAAAACTTCCGTAGTGGATTGGGGTATTCTCCCTCTCTCACTGGGAGAACCGAACTTACCAGTAGGCAATACATATTATAATAATTAGGAAAAACGAAAATTTTATCAGACCAAGGTAATTTAAGAACAGTCAAAATACTTATCATTTCTTTTTTTTTATTTTATCTGTTGACAGCCGTTTGTTGTTGGAGCAAAATCAAAATCATGAAAATTGCCTTTTAAAGTAATTAAAACTAACTTTACAAAGCCATCATGCATATACACAATTTTATGCTTAGTGTTCACTCCACAGTCTTCTTAATCAAGACTTTCAATGTGATCTTCATAGGTATGCTTCTCTAAATAAAACCGTACCAAAGTTCTTAACCCGACAAATGGCATATTTAAACCAGCACCCTAATTGAGTAACACACTGTTACTTTCAGTTGGAATCATTTTGAATCTTATTGCTAATCCATTGGTCCATATGTTCGGAATGTCTCTGCTTACTCTCTAGTTGGCTATGTATATAACGCAATGAATGTTATTCAACTGTCAAAATGAAATACATTGCTACTGATAGTGTGTTACGTAATTACTCTCCAGTTTTTAAATAAGTTAATTCAACAATATTCATGATTTAATCAAGTTATTGATCGGGAATGGTTAAAAAATTAAAGAATGGCAAAATTCATAAAGTCACTTAGCATTACCATGTACGATGAAGAAAATAAAATATTCAAAGCTCTAAAATCAATTATTTTTCAATACTAAACATTGAAAGAGCTATCCCAGAGGCCTTGAGACATTACTGACAAAACTTTACCCAATAATTTATTTTCACTTACATATTTATTTCAATTCCAAAGCACTTTACTCAAAGACAGGCTTCTTTTTTATGTTCAAACTCTCTCGTTGAGTTTAGGAATTCAAATTTCCAAAGTGATATATTATATAGTTATACACTAAGAAAACTGTCAGCGAAACATATCTGGGAGAAGGATAGTTAATGTTAGTTCAAATGCACATCGCATGGTCATAGCAGTGATAAATGAGCGAACGAAACAGTACGTGATAATTATAAATTTATTCCTTACACCAACTACAAGTTGTACGAATAAGGGTCTTGCCTCATTTCTTTATGAAAGTTTGATACTTAGTCATGCTTCAAAAACTGTAAGGCTGAGACTAAGGAGACTGCGTTAACACATATTTTTTACACACGAAATTTTCCAACCATGCGTGAGAAACCCCAGCTAATAAATAGCAAACAAGAACAGAACATACTACTATATGTATAGTTATACTACCAATTTGTAATAATTTGTACACCAAGCCGCAGCGGCCAGCGAGATCGAAGCGACGCATTTGCGGCCTGTGTTCAGTCGCTGGCCGCTGCGGCCACTGAAATTAATTGACGCAGCTCCACTCACAGTACTGCTTATGAGCAATAGCGCACTAGCGACCTGGCAGCGCGGCCAAACGCGCGGCCCGGCCGCAGGGGTTGCGATTTTCAACGCGGCCAAAACTGCGGTTACGATCTTGTCGTATCATGTCCCACAACGCCCTCTTATCTCAATCTCCCCCATCTTTCCGTATCGAAAGACATCGCGATGATCACAAATCACGCTGTAGTTCCACAATACGTACGGCCGCCGCGGCTAGTGCGCGCTCACTGGTGATTTAACTACGTTGCAATTTCAGTGGCCGCAGAGGCCAACGACTGAACGCGGGCCGCAAATGCTTTGATCTCGCTGGCCGCTGGCCGCGTGCGGCTAGGTGCGCGTGTTCTATGGCGATTTCATACTAAGGTATCTATCTCGATGGCCGCCGAGACCTGGCCGCTGCGGCCTAGCCGCTAGTGCGCTTTTGTCTTATTTCCGCAACATTTGGGAATCCCACCGATCCGAGAACACTCCACCGTGAACACCCGTCATCAAGGATACGCATCTATTCCTAATAGTGGCAGCAAAACCATTAGTATTATTATCAGCAAACATCCCTGACGCAACGTCACATCAACAGTACTCCGAGTGTATTATCAAATTGAAGGCGTAGGTCGCTGTATGAGCGCTGAGCGAAATTAACCCACAGCTTTGAAAAGCGTAACTTTAACTGACTTTTTACATCGCGCAAACCTGCGGGCCGACATACCCAGCGATGTAACATTCCTTTCAATGTCACAATTGTTTTTCAGATCTTCAGTGATCCAAATACTTCAATTTCTCCACCCTTAGTGGGGGTTCTTCACAATACGAGGAGTGCACAACTATGTCGCACTGCCTGTATTAAAACCATTAGGCACTAGACACACAGAAAAGATGTAAAACGCAGACGGGGGGACGCTTCTATACATTTTGTGTCGCGATGCTTCTATACATTTTATATGAAAGTGACGCGGTAGACACAAACGTCCGCGCCCCGTCTGGGTCGTCTGGGTCTTAGGTTTTTTCTGTGTGCCCAGAGCCTTAAGTTTACTCTTACTTACTACTTACTTAAGAGGTTATACTTGAGCTCATGAGTCATCGCATAATGTTCGTATATAGCGATCTGTCGCCTCAGAGGACCGATTAATAGGCTCAGCAACACCAGAACAAAAAAGCAATTGAAATCTAGCTCCAGAAACAGATAATTTTATTCACATTTACATTATTTCCCTATTTTGGGGACTTTTTTCTTCGTTTAATTGTTACAAAGTCCTTAATAGCAGCAGCGTCGTGGTTCTCTGCGTTTCTTAACAAATATTAAAATTAGGTTGTTTACATTCATAAAATTTCGATAACTTCTTAATACAACTGACCTTGTACCAAAACTTCAACCTTGTTAGCAGAAGAATTTAGCTTATTATTCATATTATTTTGTTTTCTATTGCCGCTAGCTAATTAAATCAAACAATTGCACTTTGATTGCACGGTTAGCGCAGTGGTTTAGCTATAGACTGCTGCGCTGCGTGTCGCGGGTTCTATGGCCGCATGGAAAAAATATTTGTATGACAAAGTAATTGTTCTAAGTAATTGTTCCGGGTCTGGATGTTTGTATATGTGAATTTATTTATTTATTAACGCACCCGACGGTTTCTCGAGTGGCGACCACGCACCGGAAGACGCAACGTGGGTAGGCCCCCGACAAGGTGGACCGACGACCTGATGAAGGTCGCGGGAAACCGCTGGACGCGGGAGGCGCAAGACCGGTCGTCGTGGAGGCCCTTGGGTGAGGCCTATGTCGAACTGATGATGATGATGATGAAACGGATACGTTTACAAAACAGGAGAAATTCCTAAAGTGGGGCAAAGCTAAAAAAAAATATCATCCGTAGCCAAAGTTGGCGAACTGTAAGGACCTTGCATTCTGAATAGAGCTGAGATGTTGGATGTCGGTATGGTTTCCTTGTCATCACTTTCAACACTGCTCTTTGTGCTCTTTCTAAGCTCAGTAGATGCATTTTTGCTGCCCCTCCCCATACAGTGATGCAATATTGCACAATAGATTGGCAAATGGCAATGTATACAAGTTTGAGTTGTTCTAGGGTTGCACTGTCTCTAAGTGTTTTAAATACATGCATGAGTCGTCTTAGTCTGGAATTGACTGTCCCACCGCAAGCCACTATCCATATATACTCCTAAATATTTTACCGATTCCGTGCGAGTAATTTCTTGGCAATTGCATTTGGTCGATGTGATACAAGTGTGGGCTTGCAAAAAAAAGCTTCGCGGTGGAACCTTAGTTTTGTTGATGGAGAAGGGGACATATTGCATTTTGGAAAGATTTAGCGTGAGAAGGTTGTGAGTCAACCAGTTATTCACCTTGGATAGTGCGAATTCTGCTCTTTCTTTAACTGTGTGCTAGTTTGGACCCCAAACAAATATGGCGGTGTCATCAGCATACGTGAAAATGCTGGTGTAAGGTAGGGACATTGTGCACAGGTCGTTGATATAAAGCTGGAAGAGGGTGGGAGCCAAGACACTCCCTTGTGGAATGCCGTAAGAGACAGTCTCCTCATCACTCACGCAATCCCCAATTATAACGCGTTGTTTTCTGTTTGTGAGGTAGTCTTCAAAAATTTTGTAGCTTATGCCACGGACTCCCATCGTCTCAAGCTTGAATAGTAATATGGGGATGGAGACTGTGTCAAATGCCTTAGATAGGTCAAGGAAGACGCATAAGCAATTATTTTTGTCGTCTAGTGTCTGAACCACAATATTACTCAAATCCATTACTGCGTCCTCAGTGGAGAGACCTGATCGAAAACCATACTGATTATCCGCTAGAATGTGATTTTTGTCCAGAAATTTCTTAAGAGAGTGGTTAGGTACTTTCTCTATTATTTTTAATATGGT
Source organism: Sesamia inferens (assembly GCA_037179545.1). Lineage (NCBI taxonomy): Eukaryota > Metazoa > Arthropoda > Insecta > Lepidoptera > Noctuidae > Sesamia > Sesamia inferens. The sequence continues at coordinate 20,146,520 of CM073927.1, read as the reverse complement.
AGAAAGCACTGTTATGGGGTGATAATGGTTGACACAGTCTGCGTCCCCGTTCTTGAAAATAGGATGGATGATTCCAGTTTTGAACGCTTCGGGGAAGACAGCTGTCGCTAAAGATCGGTTACATATGTGAGTGATGGAGGGTGCCAGCTCCTTCCGACATTGCCTTACTATCTGGGATGAGATCCCATCCCAGCCTGTAGCACAGTCTGGACGGAGTTGTAAGAAGTTGAAGTTGAAGAGAGAGGTATCATGCATGGGTAATTGTCTTTAACACCGAGACCCCTTGGTGCCTCGGAAAGCACGTTAAGTCGTTGGTCCTGGCTATCATTTGTAAATATTTGACAGTTGTTACGGGTGGTCAGAATCCCGAAAGTCTGACAGCCAGTCTTACCAAGGGGTGTCGTATTGTCTTATAACTGGGACGTAGAGGTTAGAAAGGCAGTCGCTCCATATAACATACTGGTATTCTACAAAGTTATCTTTTCTTTATACGAAACCTGAATACAGTTTGTTCAGAATAAACAACTGAATCAATTCCAAACATTTTTACACCATATTATATTTTTTCCCAAATACATTTAGAAATTGTTGCAGTGTGGTTACCTAGCGCACAATTCAGCTAACGTTAGATTATAGTACTAGACAAACCCCTTGCGCCGTGCCGCTCTTTGCGTGGCCGGGCGTGCGGTGAGTTGACCATATTTTTGTTGGGACAACCAGGTAAGATAACAAGCTCATAACTTTGTGGTTTTTCATTATATCTTTTTGAAATTTTGCCTGGAGCACAGGCGTAGAGTAGCCAGCCTTTCGATCTTCTATAGGATGCATTCTGATGAGTGTGCAAGGGAATTGCATGACTTAATTCCCTCATCTCCGTTCCACCATCGGACGACCCGTCGTGCGACGAATTTCCACCCTTGCGTTGTTGACACCACTACGATTCGGACGAAGCGTTTCGCCTCCTCCTTTATATCGCGTACATCGAGGGACTGGAACAATTTGCCAGCGGCAGGATTTTCCGTCGGATTACAATTTGAGTGTCTTCAAGGCTAGAGTGAATAGCCTCTTAATAAACTAGTGCGCTTTACCATCAATGATTGCGTCACCGCTTACCATCAGGCGGGACTGCGGTCAAGCGCTAGTTTATAATTTATAAAAAAAAAACTGGACACGTGTTTTGGGTTTCACAGATACAAAAAATAGCGTTGTATATAGACCCCTAGGCTAGGAAATAACGGATGAGCCCAAGATAAACCTTCAATAATAAACATAATGTGTAAGTTGGCTCACTGCAGGTAAGCCTATGCTTATACAAAAGAAACAAGATTGGAATTCCACCGTGACGCAGTACGCGTTAGTGTGGTTTCAGATATGGTCCAAGTTTCTTGATGATATCATTCTACGCCTTCAGTCAGTTATAGGCATTCAGAATATAACATATATTTAATTTATACAAAGTAAAGTGCAGGTAACGAAAATTTGTTTAACTAATACGTTTGGTTCAAAGTAAACATACATGAAACCAGATTTCCTATCGTGTACTACTTCCGAAAATACAGAAATGCCAGTTCACGCAGTCCAGTTTTACGATATATGTATGTAGCTATGTAAAAATCAACTACACACTAATGAACAGTGCAGAAGGATGCCACAAACTGCCGATGTCGACACATTCTCGATTCGCTACAAAAATAAATCTTACCTACGTGAAAATAACGACTAAATGCTTGTGTCAGATTAATTTATACCTTAATTTTCAGTAAAAAGCTTTGATCTTCTTGGCAGCACAAAAGCTGTAAAAGAGTGATTTATAGATTTCAAAAAAAGGCGAGAGAAAATAACTCGTTATTAAGGTAGAATTCTCGATAAATTTATTTATTTGTTAACAATCTCCAAAGAATATAAATATTAATTATAAAACAATCATAAAAAGTTTTTATTTTACGTGTGCTCCGTCAATTACACAAGACGCAAATACGTAAATTTAAAAATGATATTAAAGTACGCGTACCTTACTACTGCAGTAAATTCAAAGAGTGAATGAGTCATATACAATCAGTGTCGTTAATAGAATAAGAAGAAATATGAGGGCCAACTGAACAAAGACTATCAAACATATTTGTCCGGTAAAAATCGTTCGCCACTATACCGTAAGTAATGCAGGATATGTGGCAATAATAGAGAGATCAATTTCGAGCTCGGTAAATATTTATCAGAAAAATATGTATCCAGAAGCGCCAAATGTGTTGCCGGTAACGGGTACCTTGACATTGTAAAATAGATAGAATAGGGGTATTTCCTGAGTAACAAATTGATTTTATTTAGCCCGTCATTCAGATTATAAAAAAATATTGGACACGTCATTTTTTTTTTAATAATTATAAACTAGCGCTTGGCCGCAATCCCGCCTGATGGTAAGAAGTGATGCGATCGATGAAGGTAAAGCGCGCTAGTTTATAAAGACCCTATTCACTCAGAAAAACTGAGCGAATAGGAAGGAAGACGGCAGTTGAGCGAGGTGATGCAAAGTTAAACCCAACAACACGACCAACGATGCCGTCAAAGGGAGATTGAACTGAAGACCCTCCACGACCAAACTTCCAACACAACATCATTTTGTTTTATCAAATCAAAAAAAAAATTACAAATATAAAACACATCAAAGATCAAGAGTGGGGGCTGGTGACGGCACTCGTCGCTAAAAAGTGTAGCGATGACTGACGTCACATGAGTTTTCAACGGACTGTATCGTCTTCATTTTTTGTTTATATGAAAAAAGAAAAAAAAGTGTCCAGGTTTTTTGGATATCTGACTGACCGACTAATTCGTTTTTTTAGTCCACTACCCTATTGTATGGTTCCTCATAATCAGCCTACAATTTTCCCACTGTTGAGACACGGGCCTCCTCTCGGTGAGAGTGGATGGGCCTTAATCTACCACGTTGGCCCAGTGTGGATTCCTATTGTGCATATTCCTATTATGTATAAACTTTGTCATTAAATAAAGTCCTTTATTGATTTTTTGTGTGAAAGAAGTCAGCATCTTCATCCCTTTCTATTATTAATAAAAACTAGTTCGTGAGAGAAAACAGAAAACACTATTTTTTTTTCCTGAGAGCGTACTTACATATGTATTTTTATACAGTTCTTAGTATTTGTTGTTATAGTTGAAATTCATCATGTGTAAAAAATTCATCAGTATCCATGAACCGTGACAACTAGATAGTTGAAAGGAGATGTTTTAGAAAATTGAGATATTTTTTTAAGTTAATTTCCTATATTTTCCTTAGTTTTTACGTACATTCAATGTAACTCTGTCAAGGTCTGTCTGTCTACTAATAAATATGGTAGTCAGCAATATACGAAATAAGATTTTGACAGTGACATTAGTTTCATTGGTGTTACGCTTCGTAAAACAATGACAGTTTACATGTTACTTTAGTAAACAGGATCCCAAAACAGAAACAATCACTAAAAGCTACGAAACACAACCAACTCAAAACAACTCTCAACACGAAGGTAACGGGAAAATAGAACTGTCAAAGTCGTCATTCAAACGTCATAACCACTGTCATGGCTACTTTAAAAAGGGTTATCTCACTAAAAAAACTTTTCAAATAATTAATTATACATACTTGTACTTTTATTCGAATTGATTTAGTAGTATTTTCTGAAAATCCATTTTTTTTTTTTTTATCAATGTAGTGTACACAGTGTTGGCCCAAAATTAAACATCTCCTTTGTTAAGATACAGCCAGGTGGCAGACAGACAGATGTGTGGCTACCATGAGTTTTCATTACGAAAACTCGTTCATCGATAACGACCAGGTTTGACTCATCGATTGGCACGCTTCAAGGTTGTAAGAACTCAACCTATGAGAGCGCCCATCAAGGTCGATGCGTATGATTGAGTCTCTTAATAAAAACGAGCTGTTCGTGCAATTTATAAATTAAGTCCAAGACACTCTCTCAGAGAAAAATTTAAAGAAATTAATGTACTGACCGTGCCGTCTCAATATATTTATGAAAATCTTTTGTATGCTCATAAAAATATAAAATTGTTTAAAAAATACAGTGATGTCCATAATATAAATACTAGGAACAAGCACAAATTTATAGTACCTACAACAAGGCTCAAGAAAATAGGTGGCTCTTTTCGATGCCAATGTATACATTTTTACAATAGACTTCCAGAGGTGGTTCAAGATCTGAGCCTGAATAAATTCAAATCTTTCATTAAACGTAAGTTGTGTCAGAAAGCATTTTATAGTGTTAAAGATTATATTGACGACAAAAAGGCTTGGGCTTGAGCTGCGTCCGATTTCTATGCTTACACTGATTGTTCTTTGATTTTTCCTCTTGTAGTTAAATTTGCAATAGTTTGTTTTTTTTTTAACTTAAAGCCAGTACACACTATGTAGCCAAGCATATTGTACGTTACGGAATTGCATCGCTGACAGGGGTATTCGGCACTGGTGCAGCTACACAGGAGCTAAACTTAGCATTCGGGAACACCGTTGGAGCTGCTGAACCTTGGACAAAACTGTCTTTGCATTGTGTAGATTCAATTTCTTAGTATTGTATAATTGCATGGAACACGTGTGAGCACGATCTACTTGCTGTAAAGCATCTATTTGTTGGGTTAGTCTTTTATTGACTTGATAGTGCTATGGCTGTTGAGAGTATGTCATGCTCACTCAAATGTCTCGCTGGTGGTGGCGTGTGTGTTGGATCATTAGGTTCCCTTCAATATGGTTGAGCTGAATGATGCTGATCCATACGTCATGTTCGTGAACGGACGCCGTCAGAGGGGACTGGTCATCTCTTAGCTGCTACGGCGTATTTTAATTTCTGAATTGTTGTTTTTTTTTTCCATAATGGACGCTCTCAGCGTACAATATATTTCTGCATCGTTCTCACACGATTGATTTCAAAATGAATGATGTAATCACATATTTGTATCAACAGCTTGATAATTTAAAAGAGTGTCCATGGAGTTTCTTGCCCGTTCTTCTCCATAGGTACCTACTCTTTGGAATGGGCGACTAGCTTCACCTTACTGACTGACCGACCTTCTGACAATTCAAAAGTGCCTGTAACTGGTTTATTTGAAATAAATGCTTTGATTTTGATTTTTGATTTTTGTGGTATCCACACAGAATCTTAGTAATAGGGTCCCGTTTTTACCCTTTGGATACGGAACCATAAAAGCACATACGGCGTCGATTACAAATACATTCATAAGCCTAACGGCATGATGTAAAAACTTTATTTACATTGTGTTAGGTCGTTATATACGATTAATCGTAAATGTACATCTTAAAATATAGCCCTTATTTATAGCCCTCATGTGGGATTTTAAAGCGAAAAGCTTCTACGAACATATTGAACTCGTCATATAGAATGTCATGAACACGTTTATATATAACTACCAATAAAATTCACCTTTTATAATAATAATTAGATAATTATTGACCCGTGTGGTACCTGGCTTAGAATAGTACCTTTCCATATCCTCCCCTAAGTGTCGTAAGAGGCGATTAAGCTCACCAGGGAAGCGGGCAGCAGCGCTACTCCTGTAGAATTTCAAATTACTGCGATCCCCAAACTCGCCTGCCAAGCGTGGGGATTATGGCAACCCCCCAAAATGTAATGAAAGTCTTGGGGGGGCCTTCTCCAGCAGTGGACCTTTATAGGCTCAAGAAGAAGATATGTATTCATTAGTGCACTTTTATGATTACTGCAAGTTTAACAATAGACGCTATACAGTATGTTAAGAGAACCCTGTCCGACCCGTGAAGGTGTTGTTAGGTATCGATAACTGATTCTACAATGGATACAAAACCGGGCTAAACTTTAAAAAAAAAATCCCCCTAAAAAATAAATATTATTTCGCAAAAAGTGGTAACTTAATAAATGTGCGTTAAGCACCCTTCCGCGGTCGGCGGGCGGCAGGGCACGCGGCACGTGGTCGCATCGCTATTCGCTCATAATAATACCGGTGTTGTCACTTTTTTAAAAATTACCAAATTTCGGGGAAGTTAGAATTAATTCGCGGGAAAAAAAGATTATTTCAAAATTCATTTTTATTGGTACTATGATGATTACGTAAAATTTTATATTATATTTGGTCATGTGTTTACCTAACCTTTATTATCCTTATGGGTCGGACAGGGTTTTCTTAACATACTGTATAGTATGTACCCTTAATATACTTAATTAATTATGTTTTACATTTTTTTAAGTTTAGCCCGGTTTTGTATGCATTAGTAGAATCAGTTATCGATACCTAACAACACCTTCACGGGTCGGACAGGGTTTTCTTAACATACTCTATAGGTTGGTTACTCCGCTTTGGACTGGGAAACTAGCTCCTTCCTTTTGCCTGACCGACACTTTTGAATGTAATTTTCAATTACATTCAAAAGTTCTGTAATTGAGATTATTTGATATAAATGCTTTGAATTTGATTTGATACTGTTCATACGTAAGGGAAGTTATCTCAAGTATGGTACTCATAATATGATGTGTCTGAGAATAGAAAATATACAGAAAAAGGTATTGGATTAAAAAGCTCATTGGATTGCACTCATAGAGACGTACTCACTCTCACACTCACAGAGAGTCACTCGTACGTAGGTTTTAGACAGCGGCCACTCTTCAGGTTCTGTTCCCTTCTACGAAATACCAACCGAATGCCTATTTCTCACGTAGCGCCGCTAGCTTTAATAATTTAAACTTGCTTCATGCTTAGACGTTAATGTATTGAGAACTAATCCAAGCACATTAGGACAAACTATAAATAATTAATACTTTCGTAAAGACCGTAATACCATTACTCCTAATTATAGAACAAGCAATTGGATATTGCTTTTTTTTCTCTGCAAGTAAGTTTTGTCTTAAAGAAGATATTATTTGTTTTTTGTTTATAGAAAGATGTATTAGTTTTTTTTTCATTTGGTTAAAAGAATTTATTTTTGGGTCTATTTTTAAGCTGAAAATCTAACAAAGAAAGACAGATTGTAGTAGCTATGTACTGTCGTCTGTACATAGTATTTAATTTGTGGAAACTTGTAGATTGTTGCGTTAATTGCACATTTCATCATCAACTTTTAATCGTCCCACTGCTGGGTACAGGTCTCCTCTCATACACAGAAGGATTGAGCGTAATCACCGCGATTGCTCAATGCGGGTTGGTCATTTCCGACCTAAAGTCCAGTTTTCCTCAAGATGTTTTCCTACATCTTTTAATCAGTCATTGGTTTCCATGATATACTGATTTCATTCATTTAGTTATCATAATCTAAGTGACCCTTGCGAGGTATTTTTAGCACATTCACGGTGTATCCTCCTAAAATCTTTCAATAGTATATTTTCGAAAAACCATTGAAATGTGAGCCATCGTCATCATCATCAACCTTTTTATCGTCCCACTGCTGGGCTAAGGTCTCCTCTCATACAGAGAAGGGTTGAGCGTAATCACCACGCTTGATCAATGCGGGTAGGCGATTTCAGACTTAAAGTCCAGGTTTCCTCAAGATGTTTTCCTTCACCTTCAGTCATTGGTGTCCAAGATATACTTAGAAAGTACATATAACTTTAGGAAAGTTACATTGGTACTTGCCTGACCTGGAATCGAACCCGCGCACTCATACTTGAGAGGCTGGTGTTTTAACCACTAGGCCACCACGACCTAAATGTGAGTAATTTTTTATATTTTTCCGGTGCAGTGGACCAGAAAAACTTTAAAATGATGCCTCATTTATGTATATTGATAAAGTATGAAGGAAGTTACGACGTTCTGGCAAAAAAATCCTTTAGAAATAATATATATGATAAATGAAACCTATTATTCATTTATTATAAATAAATGAAACCCCTTCATACCTAAATTGTCGAACCAATTCGGCGGGGAGGTAGGGACCCAGCCGCGGAATATTTATAGGGAACTTTGCAGAAATTGAATATGTAAGTACTCTATTAGAACCGAACGAAAGCATAGTAGTCATTCATATTTATATTTCTAAACTCAATGAGAATTCTGAATTGAACATTGCCTTAACATCCAATTTCAGAACTATCTTACAACAAACGCTTTCAATTTAAAAAAAAAATAAACGCTCTTTTTAGCAGCCTTAGTAATTGTAAATTGCGTATATTCTCAATAACTTGAGCAGCAATTTGTTCTTCTAAAGATTCATAGCGAATGATGAACAAGTGTAATGTTTAGCCCGGATAAAACAGTGTACCTATCAAAAAATTCCTTTATCATAATGATATTTTTTTAAGGTAACAGTTTTTGGAAAGGTAAAAAAGAAAAGAGTTTTCTTTAATATTTACTCAAAGTTTCGTAATTATTTTGTTGCATTTACATATAAACATAACTTATTTTAATGGTTCACGTCTAAGAACCCGCAAGTATAGTTTCCTCACATCCGTTCGAATGTTCGTTTGTCCTTCCGTCCAACCATCCTTCTGTGCGTATCAAAAATGAAATAAAAAATCAAATGTCATTTATTCAAATTAGGCTGAACTTCAATATTACACAAGACAGTCTCCCAAAACGTCCACCCATCGACATCATCCAAGGCTGCTAAGACGATTTTTATTTAGGTATCTGTTTGCGAAAACGTTACAACGAATTTTTGTTAAAATAGGTCTCTAAAAGTTAAACAGCTGGCTCGAAAGAACAAAAAAAAATATATTAAGATGGTATTCCACGTGATAGACTGTGAAGGAAAACTATAATAGTTTGGATAACTTTGTTACTTACTACTTTGAGAAGTCTCTAAAAACTCTACGAGCACAAGTTTGACTCGCACTTGGCCTTTTTTGTTTTTATTATGAATGCCAACAATGGAATATGCTCCTGGAAAATATTGTGACGTCCCTCAATGAACTGCTTCAAGAATCAAATGGAAAGATTAAATATCTCAAAGCTATTTGATACATACACATCTATTAATCAGCTGCCAAATAATAATAACTATTTGGTTTAGATTTAGTATATTATATACTATTTCTTTTTATACTGTGTAGGTCTATGCTATTTGCATATTTAAATGTTATTTCGAGCTTAATTTTTCCGCCGGTATCTCGCGAAAAAATATAAATCATCATAAAAAGCCTATAATGTTACTGCTGATAGGACATTGGACACTAAAAGGGCGTGGGCCGAAATCCACCACGCGGCCCCGGAGCGGGTTTGTAGATGTCACACGTCTTCGAAATTTTGATTCTAGAACATTCCGGTTCCTTTACGATTTTTTGCCTTCGCCATTTTGTGAGCTAAAGGAGAGATAAAAGAATAGTCCAATGGAATAGAGTATATTATTAATATAAACTAAAAAAAACAACGGCTGTCGTGACTGCCGATAAAAGTGAAACATAACATAATACATTATTGCTAATGGTAAAACATCAACAAGCTCTCAAGACTATCATCATACAACAACTTTTGTTCACTTTACAGAATCATTAGCATGCCGTTGACACGAACTCATTAGACCATTATCTTCTAAAATAGGTCATCCGAAGTAAATAATCCCTTCGAATATTTGTAAAGTGGCAGTAGTGACAAATAAACATTAGCTTAGTATTATATTTAACCTAACTTTTTATTCAATCAGAAATGAGGAGATCCGTAGACTAAACACAGTGAGTAAGTAGCCCGAAGAATTGTCACACCTAAGTGGCAGTGGGCTGGACACATTGCCCGTAGGACCGATGCCCGATGAGGCCCACAGGTTCTCGAGTGGTGACCACGCACCAGAAGACGCAGTGTGGGTAGGCCTCCGGCAAGGAGGACCGACGACCTGGTGAAGGTCGCGAGAAACCGCTGGATACGGGAGGTACAGGTTCGGTCGTCGTGGAGATCCTTGGTCGGAGGCCTATGTCCAGCAGTGGACGTCTTTCGGTTGAAATAATGATGATGATGATGATGAACTTTTTATTTGAAAAATCCAATGAAATATCATAAAATATGATTTGGAGAGGGCAGGTACACTGAGTATTCAAAACGTAAAAAAATCTTAAGACGTTGTGGCCTAGTGGTTAAAACAGCAGCCTCTCAAGTATGAGTGCGCGGGTTCGATTCCAGGTCAGGCAAGTACCAATGTAACTTTTCTAAAGTTATATGTACTTTCTAAGTATATCTTGGAAACCAATGACTGAAGCTGATCTTGAGGAAACCTGGACTTGTATAAGTCTGAAATCGCCAACCCGCATTGAGCAAGAGTGGTGATTACGCTCAATCCTTCTCTGTATGAGAGGAGACCTGTGCCCAGCAGTGGGACGACAAAAAAGGTTGATAATGATGATGATGATGAAAAAAAATCTTTAGGTTACAACCTGGTAGTGTAGTGAAGAAATGTCTCTGCTTACTGTCTAGTCGGCTATGTAAATAACGCAATGTTTTTCAACTGTCAAAATAAAACCTATTGCTATTGATATATGTGTTATGTAATTACTCTACGGCCAACGGAGTCCGCTAAACGTCCGGACCGCAGCAACTATATAACTTTCTGCAAATAAATATTCAGTCATCAATTTGTGTAACTTAAAACGAATGCTAATTCACCTTTTTAATTATCAATCGATCGATTCTATGAATATCTTACCGCTTAGAGTAAACTGTCGATAGTGTCAACCCCTAGCATTAGTTGAAATGACAGATCACTCTATGGTCACTTTACCTAAATTTTCGCGGTGAGCTGCACCCTAATCGCTTAGTAGCATTACTGTCTATTGGGATCATTTTGAAGCATATCCTGCTCCGTACATTTTAAAAGTGATTCTGATTAGCAACTTAAATAATGTAATGAATGTTGTTGAACTGTCAAAACGAAACCCATTGCTACTGATAGTAAGTTACGTAATAGGGATGTATCCAAGGTATGAAAATCAAAAAAATAATTAGTCCGTCTTGTAGATAATAATAAAAATTAAGACCCGTATTTTTCATGTTGTCGAAATTATCAAAAACTACTGAGATATAGCGTATTAAAGTTAAGGAGTGGGGGCTAATTACGGCACGCCGTTGTATATTTTGTAACACGGCGTGACGTCATGCGACATTTCAAATTAATATATCTTCCTAAGTATTTGAATGAGAGAAAAATTAAAAAATACGTGTTCAATATTTTTTTTAAATCTATCTGATGGACATTAAATTATTTTTTAGGATACAACCCAATTACCCTCCTGGTTACAGAATCGTATTGCATTTTAAGCAAATAATTGAACAATAATAAGTTATTATTATTCGATAATATATTCATATTAGATTCAGGGCCAACTCGAGAGTGCTTGTGAACACCTGGCTGTGATACATTAGCACACAATAAAATAAGATAAGATAATTTATTTCTCCAAAACATGAGTATACACACGCGTGGCACGCAAGATGTTACATTATACTAAATCAACCATGTTTTGCCTCCACGGTGACAGTATTCTCGGTAATAAATGCTTCGTTTATCTTTACCGTATGAATATTGTTGTCGTTACTCATCTCGTTCGGTCACTTGTGCGAACATGTAACGAGAAAACAGTATTTTAAGGCATCACATCACACACACTATATGAAAGGTAAATAGAATTATATAGTTTACTTAAAATCGAGTATCAATTAATTGGTTTTAGTTTTATTAAAATTGTGTGGTACGGTAATTGTGAGCACTATACTATAAAGGTACTATTTAATGGGTACGTCTTTCATTGAATTGAAAGTGCTCTGGCGGCAAAGTATGTCATGCTAACTCTGTGTGGCTTTTTATTTAATAATTATAAACTAGCGCTTGACTGCAATCCCGCCTGATGGTAAGCAGTGATGCGATCGTTGATGGTAAAGCGCGCTAGTTTATTAAACCCATTCACTTAAAAACTTAGTGAATAGGAAGGAAGACGGCAATTGAGCGAGGTGGTGCAATGTTAAACCCAACAACACGATGGAGATTGATGTGAAGACCCTCCACGACCAAACTCATGACATAACAACACTTGGCGTATCGTACCCGGCACACATCGCAACACAACTGCTCAGACCCGTCCTCCGAACGGCTTCACCAGACATCATGCCGGAACACGAGGCTACCGGCTACCGCGAATTTTCTTCTTCGCTCATACGCATTGACCGCGTTTGGCGCTATCATTGGTTCAGAGTTCTTACAACCTTGAAGCGGACCAATCGACGAGTCAAACGTGGTCAATATCGATGATCGAGTCTTCGTAATGAAAACTCATGGTAGCCACACACATGTCTTGCTGGTGGTGACATGTGTGTTGGATCATTAAATTTCCTTCATAATGATTGAGCTAAATGTGCTGTGGTGCCATTCTAACACCATTGAACCGTGTAAACTTAAGCGGACGTTAGCGTGCAATGAGCTTTCATTCCCAATAGTGTTGAAGAATAACATTATTGACAGCTCATTTCACCTAACTATTCACGATGACATGTTTACATAATTGATCGGCTGGCTTCACTATTTCAATCAAAAGACTAAAAGTAATTCAAATAGTAATTATACAAAAAAAAAAATAGTCAAATTAATGGCGTATCTTTTGATTTTTATTTGTTTTCTTTATTATTTATGTACACAAAATGAAATACATAACCATAGGACAAAATTAAGAACTGAGTACAAAGGTGCTGCTTATTTCTTAAGAAATTTCTTCTAGCAGTCTTGTGAAAGGAGAAGTAAAACAGAAATTTAGACAATAATATGTAAGAACAAGAAGGAAATAATATATGAATATTATGGTAAGTATAAAAATAATAAAACATTTTTAATCATAAAGGATAATTAAAAAGGTAATTTAGCATAGCAAAAATAATAACATAAGTAAACTTAAATAAATACATAATACGAAAATATATAAATATCAATGAAAGGAAAATGCACACATACAACAGAGTAATTAATACATGTAACGCTTCTAAAAGATCATTGAAAGACTCTAGACGACTTTCACCTAAACGTGAGAATTCACTGTGAAATTCACTTAGAATTCACTACCAGCTGCTCTTGTGAAGTAGTCAATACTTGATCCATCGTTGATTTGTTGGAAATTCCGGATCATTCGCGTTAGAATTCGCAGCGCTTCACTTACAGGTAGATACTTCACTCTGGCAAATTGATTCAATTGTCAACAAACCGAACTTGATTCAAAACTGGATAGTTTGTTTGTTTTCACTTTTTGCAGGGACAGTTAGGGAAACTTTATCAGATTGACGAATTCCGTCAATTTTTAATAATTTTTTGGCATAACTGTCGAAAAATAAGAATGAATGAAAGGCAATTGAGATGAGAATGGATAGAAAAAGAAATGAGTACAAGAGCAAGTCTAAAAGTGGCACCGACAATTGAAAAGTTGTCTGGAAATCGGTTGTCATTGTATGGGCTTGTATTACGGAGAAGTGAGGATAATATTGTGAGGAGGGTTTGGAGTGTGAATGCCGATGTCTATAAGAGTAGGGGTGGACCAAAGCAACAATAGATGCAATGTGCGAATGATATGGCTAAGAAGGGGATCACTATAGAGATGACGTCTAATAAAGAAGTATGGAAAAAAAAGACATATCTCGAACCCCAAATAAATTGAGATAAGGACAGGAGACTGATCGGTAGGTTCCTGTTTCGTATAAGGCGGGAAGAAAAGCCAGGGTGTCTACCACTGATGCTAACAATGGAGGAGGCGAAGCGCGTTAGGCAGTGGGAATCCCAGCGCCCTCACGCCTCTGGTCGGGAGACAACAAGGGCTTACTGGCTTGCGGCCGCCCGGTACGGACCAGGCCCAGGTCGACTACGCATTGTGTTTCACGCGCACGGGGTCTGCGAAGACCTATGCCTCCTGGGTCAGGGTTGAGGGTTGGTTAAAAAAGAAACCGTGACCCTGGCCCACAGGCAAATGAAGAAACACGGATGGGTTTTAGTCAGTAAAAGTCTGACACACCCATCCGCTCCGCTCAGTCCGGGAGAGGTCATTTGATGTTTTCCCATCCAAAACACAAAAAAAGGGCAGGAGACTGAAGATGATGTCGAAAAGTACAATTGTGACTTGAATATACCTACGGATAATATTTTAGTTCGTAATTTATTTGATTATAACTACAATAAAGCATAATACTCTATTGAAGGCTCGTGGCTAATATATATAGCCTCACAGATCGATCAGATTAAGCTACGCTTGCCGCGGATGGTTTGTAAATGGATGACTTGATCTTTACATACAGAAACAAGAAAAGCACGTTAAGCCGCTGGTCCTATCTGTCATTATTGGTCGTTAGAAGTCCGAATATCTGAACACCAGCCTTACTAAGGGGTTCCGATACCCAGTAACTAGGTTGTGGAGGTCAGATAGGTAGTCGCGCCGTGTAAAATATTGTTATTCTGATGACTCCGGTAAGACTGGAAGCTGACCCGAAAATAATTGGGAAAAGATTATGCAGATGATGAAAGAAAACAAACTGAAAATAACTCAAAGTAAACATAACCTAATGCTGCGAGAAAATATTGCATTTTGCATTTTTTTTAAGAAAATCCTTGCCACACTAGGAATTATTCCTGTATCGTGCAGAAACAGCCAGACCCGGAACAACTAATTGCAGGTCATACAAATATTTGTTCTGTGCGGGGATCGAACCCGCGACACTCACCGCAGCAGTCGATCGCTAGGCAACTACACCAACCCTGTCGTGATATATGTTGTGTTTTGTGTCAATATATTTTTTTTAATTCATGCTCTTTTATTTTATTTGTTTTTCTCTTTCTTCCTCGCTTGCTAAAGAGAAACATGCTGTGATACGCATTTAAAAATAGAATATGACGCTCTCTCAATCTGGCTAAAATAAAAATTACATAATAACCACTTTTTTTTTAGAGTTCTGTACTCAATGGGTTAAAACTGGACTCCATTACTAAGAGTCTGCTGTCTGTCTATCTGTCATGGTAGCGAGCCACTTTTCACAGATGATGAATTTCTGTTTCCGTTGTAGCGGCAACTGAAATACATCATCGAAAAATACCAGCCCGACTTGTACTTGGCCGATTTTTAATAATTACATTTTAGTTGATCCCGTTTTTAACCCTAGATCCCTAATGTTGGTCGATAGTGACAAATATTTGACTCACTAGCTTTTCGAAAAACCCAACTGGGAGCGCAGCGCGGGAGCATCTGACGTTACCTCCTCGCCTCCTGGCGGACAGGCCTGGGGACAGCACTGCCGGGCGGTGGTGGGGATAGAGCGACGCAGGGGTTAAAAGCCTTTTATCCAAATCTCACATCAGATAATTTGATTAGCTCTTCGCTCTAGTGGTTAAAACCAACCAGCAAAAAAATTATAGCAATTTTACTTGTTTCTACAAATGTATGGAGTGATAATATCATTAACATTTGGTTTTAGTAGCATAAAAAGCATCTGGTCGGGTAATACCATAAAAGGTTTCTAATTTAACTAAACACGCAGGAGGAAAATCCGCAGGAACGCCCTCTTACGTCGCTTCACCCTGCAGATAAAATGAATTCGCGGTTGGCAGCCGAAAGGTATTAGACCTGCTTTCAGATTTACAAGAGAGGAGAACACTTATTTCACTTTACCGGCAAAATTACAAAAATAACTGTTAAGTAAAATTATCCTACCCTCGGAAAATTTACTCTCCAAAGATTTCGTGGTGTGGCGTAACTTTTCAGTCGTATTTAATGTTGCAGCTAATGGAAAAGTTTGCAAATATCAATCGGCCTTTTGATCTGTCCCAGGAGTTGTTAACCACACGTTGACTAGCGTCATAAAACACAAAAAAGACGTGTGGCACTCGGGGACTGCCGCGGTAAAGCTATTGCATAGCATTTTGTATCAATTTATGCAATTATAATTATTTATTTATTTTATTTATGCAGTATTTCTTTTTCTTTGATATTAATTCAAGTTACACTTTTTGAGCGTGGTGACCGATAAGAAAACAAATTTTTCTTTTATTAAATAAATAAAAAGTTAATATTATTTAAAAAAAAATTATTATTTTACAATACATGTGGGTTTTATTACCTTACAGTAGCTGTTGGTTATTCAGGAATATTTATCATTGAAACTATAGGTTTATGATAACTGAAATAAGAAACATAAGTTTGCGACTTAATATCCTCTAAATACCTAGAAAATACCGCGTCAATGGTGGTCCCATATTTTGTTGTGGACTCTTGTGGATCATTATTCATTTTCAAATTCAATGTTTTTGATAGAAAAGTTGTCAACCGCTCTGATTTTTTATCAGCGAAGTTAATGTTGAAATCGCCAGCCAAGATAAGTGGAAATTTATTACCATTTGTACCAAGTATTTTCGAGCCTTCTTCAGTGTACTCCAGTAAAGTGCGATGAACAAAATGCTCTACCTCGTCCAATTTTGGATTCGGAGAAATGTAAATTGCTACCATAACTATTTGTAGGCCATTTCTAAGTTTGCATAAGCACGCACAAATATCTCCAACAACTGAGCGCCTAACATTAACATCGCTAACGTGTGCAATATTTATTTCAATATTCGGAGTCATAATATTAGTAATATCATTTTTATTTTGGTAAATAGCTACCCCACCTTTTGAAACAGTATCTCTTTTGAACTGAACAATACAATTAAAATTAGGTATTTCAATTGGATTATCATGCGTCATGCAAGTTTCGGTAAGAAGTAACACATTTGTTTGTCTCGTAACTGAATCTTGTAAATCGTATTTATGACTATTTAGACTTTGGCAGTTGAAAGTCATTATTGAAATGCCATTTCTATTACTAATGAAATCTAATACACTTTGAGCAATCGTCTGAACACTATTTAAAGACAGTCTTTTGAATTCTTGCAACAATTGAAAAAACGGCCGCGTGAGCACTTTTTACTCTATAAAATCACGCGCTTTTATTTAGTAAACAACACTATAAATAATTTAAAAGTCCAATGAAAAATTAGCGTGACATTCATCTTAGCTTTTCCGTTAAAAAAAAAGCTATTTTATAAAAACACTACTAAATTAATTTGAATAAAAGTACTTAATTATATGAAAAGTTTTTAAGGTAGCCATGGCAACGTCGATGACGTCTATGACATATCTCTATAGAAGACCTATTTCAGAGAGAAAATTAATCGCAAGTTTAGCACATCGCGACTATCAGTAACATGGCAAGTGTGTAGAACTGAGTTCGCGCCCTGCAATATGCATGCTCTTTTTGAAAATCTATAAATTGTTTTCAAAAGATGTAGTCGCACGCACACAAACATACCGTGCCGAAGACTGCCGAACTGAAACGACGTTAGACGATGGGGAGCGTGAGGTTTTTTCGTTACGGAATTTCTGGATTCGGTCCCCGCGCTCAAGGCCCGCGATAGAAGCTATGCAATAGCTTAATAAGTAACGCTAATATGTCGACGTCTACGAATCCAATACCTGTATTATTGAAAATAATTCAACACCTTTACAGCTGACAAATGGAATATACATGTTACATCAGAATGAATGTCGTAAAAAGAACGTTCTTATCACCACCCCCTCGATCCCTGTAACAGAATAAAATAAATATTTAAGAGCCCCCTTAAATATTTATTTTCCCTTACAACAGGCGTAATCTTTTGCGTCTTTTGTTCAATATTAATACCGGCAACAGGTAGACGGTTAAGATATTTTCAGATGATGTATTTCAATATTTTTTTTTTTATCTTGTGGTGGCTTAGTGGTTAAAACACCAGCCTCTCAAGTATGAGTGAGCGGGTTCGATTCCAGGTGAGGCAATTACCAATGTAACTTTTCTAAGTTATATATACTTTCTAAGTATATTTTGGACACCTATGACTGATTACAAGGTAAAGGAAAACATCTTGAGGAAACCTGAACTAAGCTCAATCCTTCTCTGTATGAGAGGCGACCTGTACCCAGCAATGGGATGATAAAAAAGGTTGTTGACTGAAGTATTTCTGTTGCCGCTATAACAAAGCATTCTAAAAATAGAAGAAAAAATATACTTAACTCTCTGTTGCCCGCGACTCCGTCCGCGTGGATTTCAGTTTATAGTAGCTCAGTTGATATAAAATAAGCGCCTATTAAAATATGTAAGCCCGCGTTCACCCCCGTTTTCGCAACATTTTTGTTATTGCTCTGCTTCTATTGGTCATAGCGGGACGTTATAATATAACCTATGTCCTTTCTCAGGCTCTAGACTATCTGTGTACCAAATTTCATTACAATCCGTTCAGTAGTTTTGGCGTGAAAGCCGGACAGACAGACAGAGATACTTTCGCATAGCTCCCATACAATGAACGTCCATTTTATAGGTGTTGGCCGTTTTTTTTTTTTTTACTTATTTTGTTTTCCAATAAGCCTCTCAAGTCTGAGCTCTGGACATTGTAGTTCTCACTATTGGAATTTAATCCGAACTACTTTGTCGGGTACAAACTTTAAAAAAGAAGAAAACTTTAAAAGTCTTAACGATTTTTATACATCAGTACCGATGTACCTATAAAAATATTGTTGTATTATAAAAAATGGTAAAATAGAATATAAATAGAATTTAAACACCATACAAAATATGGGGCGTCTACGATGATATACATATGTTAGATTTACGATAAATTCAAAAAATAAACTAACTAAATTAAAATAATATAAATATAGAACTTTGAAAGGTAAGAAATAATATAATTCATTGTTGAGAGAAAAAATGTCTACTAGTTTATTTTGTCTAGTTTATCTATAAATAATATAAAAGAAATTGATGGATTTTCTGATGTGACGAGTGTTTGTGTGCGATGAGTTGTGAAAGAGAAAATTGGAAATCGTCACCAGGCCGTAACTTAACTTAATGTTTGGCAATTTGTCGGAGATTGAGCTCATAGGAAACTTGTCTACTTAGGGAATGTTAGACCTGATAAGTTTTCAACTTGAGAACAAGTTTCTGTACTAAGTATTGCAATATCACGTTTGCCTGGGTCAAACGAAACAATATTGAGCTGCTTAGTACGTTGTAGAAGGGAGCGATGCTTGCCTTGGCAACTTGGCCATATTAAAATTGTATTCTGGCCATTTCGGTGAAAAGTAATTAATAAACTAATGGGATTTACCATCAACTGTTATATTATAAGCATCACTGCTTACCATCAGGAGGGATCGAGATAAATCACAAGCTTATAACGTTTTAAAATTAAGTAATACGTTTTAAAATATCTAGGTGTTACGATTGACATAAATCTCAAATTCCGTAAACATATCGAATTACTGTGTACCTATGAGAGTACGTAAATTAATATACATTTTCAAAAACCTACGACACATATCTGACTAACAAGTTTATTTAGCTTTGAGCCAATCTGTTATCATCTACTGTCTTGTTGCTTCATAGTGTGCTACTGCAAAGACCATACTTCTTACTCTAGAACGTGCTCAAAGAGCTATTCTAAAGGTTGCAATCTTCCGCCCTTTCAGATTTCCCACGCACCAGCTTTATGTGGAATGCAAGGTTCTAACTGTATATCAATCCTTTATCTTGCATACCGCACTTCATCAACACTCTGAGCTTCCTTTGTCGCAGTACCTTCAACCAGGAGGAGAACAGACATGATTTGCACAAAACAAACGAGACACGCTTATGCGTCTGGATTTCATGTATTTTAGGCCCCTTTTGTATAACGAGCTCAACGAAATATTAGATATATACAGTATAACATATAAAAAATGTAGTCAAGTAATATCGGATTACCTTTTGAATCTCAATTACAAAAAAAAAAAAAAATTACACTGACACAGAAAAACTACTGGAAATTATAGTGTGATAGCAGATAGTTGCAGAAAAAAAATGAGAAAAGATAGAAATTAGATAATATAAGATAGCAAAAAAAAATACTAAACTTTTCGTTTAGTGAATTCCTAGTCTATAATATTACATGATTAAATCTTACGGACTTATTGATATATTAGCGGCCGCCAGCGTCTTCGTTCGGGTGGAATTAGTTATTCTCCGCCCCTATTGATCGCAGCGTCAATTTTTCAAATCGGACCAGTAGTTCCTGAGATTAGTGCGTTCAAGCAAACAAACAAACTCTTCAGCTTTATATATTAGTATAGATTGGGATGTAAAGTCTTGGTCTGAAACACAGGTTTAATAGTCCTAATCCAGTCATGTCGCTAATTTTACATGACTCTCTGTTTAAAAATGCATTCTTTATGACCTTATTTATACTTTTAGTCACACATATACCTAGTTATTGGTTAGGCAATAACATATCTATGTATTGTTATAGGAATATTTTTGTAGCTTTATGTTACAATGTTGTGTAAAATTTAAATAAAGATTATTTTATTACGTCCATTATGTATGTTAACAAATTAGGAAGAATAGAAAAAAGGTAATGCTTATTTGATAAGATCTCTTCCAGCATACCTACATTAGGACAATAAATACAGAGAAGTGAACAACGTGTGGTATAGTAAAGGACACAAAAATAATACAAATACAAAAATTAAAAGAGTAAACTAACATTCATACATACTAAACAACTATGATGAAGTGGCAAAATAGTGTTCTTTTAAAAAGTCTAATAAATCGGCAGTCTCTAATGTAGGCGGTAAAGAATTCCACCACCGCACCGGATACACTGTGAAGGAGTAGAAGTAGAAATCGGTGGACTATGGAGGAAACTTGAGAAGATTTTTTTTATTTTTAACATGCGACCTGCTAGGTGCATCAAAAGGGCAAAGGAAAAACGTTCTCGTAGACAGGGCGGTGTTTTAGGATTGTGAAGGAGATTGAAAAGCAAAAACAATATCCGGGAGTTCCGGCAATGTCGAATAGGGAGCCACTTGAGCATCTTGCGAAAGTTTGAGACGTGATCATACTTTTTAAGGTAAAAAACAAAACGAACATTGATATTTTGCAAACGCTCAAGTTTATTTAAAAGCTCCTCGGTGGCATCCAAATAAAAGGTCTCAGCGTAATCAATAATGGGCTGAATGAGGGTTCAAATAAGAGAGACTTAGGTTTTCAAGGGCAAGAAACGCTGGGGACATTTCAGCGAATAGAACGTATACGAGTACCTAGTGTATTTTGAGATTGTTTTTTGGACATTTCTATATCGTATACGTAGATACGAGAATAGAATAGAATACTCTTTATTATGTACACCATATAGATTACAGAACATAAATAAAAATTATTTTACAAAGGGTGACACAATGGGCGGTCTTATCGCTAAGAGCGATCTTTTACAGACAACCTTTGGATGGAATTCTAAGAGGTAGGATAAAGAAATAGTGTAGGTAGTCGACAGTGTACTATTTACATAGATTATACAATAAATATATACGTTAAGTGTATCATACTAGTTTAAATAAATTTATACATCTAATTAATAAATATCATACAAGAGCACATTAAATATAATAATATGTTTAAAAAGAGAAGAAGTGCTTTTTTATCATAGTTTTAAAAGTAAACAGTGTTTGAGCACGCCTTACGGACACGGGCAAGTCATTCCATAGCCGAACTGCTTGTATAGTAAAGGATTTATCATAGAAACTAGTGGAATGCATCGGCATGTCTAATATCAGGTTTACCGATGACCTCAGATATCTATTATGTGTGTCATGAAGGAACTTGAAACGTTCTTTAAGATAAGCGGGGGTTTTAGGATTAAACAAAATGTTGTAGAGCTGAAATAGTATATGAGAATTCCGGCGAAGACGTATGGGAAGCCACTTAAGCTTTGTACGAAATTCAGATTCACAGGACAAGGACAGAATAGAATATATATAAATATAAATATATTATTAATTGCGTTAAAACATCTTTTAAGGCGGTCTGTTAAAGTATAAGAGTTATATATATAGATGATTTTCATAAAAGTAATAATTCTACTTTCTACTAATGTAAACAGTTAATTCCTTTAGATATTCAATATGTAAAGAAAACCCTGTCCGATCCGTAAAGGTATTGTTAGGTATCAATAACTGATTCTACTAATGGATACAAAACCGGGCTAAACTTAAAAAAATCCCCTTAAAAAAATAAATATTATTTCGCAAAAAGAGGTGACTTAATACATGTGCGTTAAGCACCCTTCCGCGGGCGGCGGGCGGCAGCGCACGCGGCGCGTGGTCGCATCGCCATTCGCTCATAATAATACCGGTGTTGTCACTTTTTTAAAAATTACCAAATTTCGGGGAAGTTGGAATTTATTCGTGCGAAAAAAAGATTATTTAAAAATTCATTAGTATTGTTTCTATGATGATTATGTAAAATTATATATTTGGTAAAGTGTTTACCTAACCTTTATTATCCTTTTGGGTCGGACAGGGTTTTCTTAACATATTGTTTATGATTTCCATAGAACGCTTAACCGATTTGAATGAAATATGACATACATGTAAGCTAATTTCCTAAAAGGTTAAATCTTTGATACATATATATATTATACTTAGTCCATACTTGAAAGTATTACAATGCATGTGTTATGCAGTTGATTTAAAAGTAATTAAAATACGCAAAATTGTGTTGGCAAATGTGAGGCATTTGATGTGACTCTAGCTTCCAAGACACTTAAATTGTAATGGGTGCTATTTAAACAGGCTTCTTTTTAATATCATTATTCGCCCACAAAAATGTATGTTGCCTTACAAATTACTAAATCAGCCACAATTAACGTGTATCTAAATAATACTATCTAAGCCACTACTTGTCTTCTATGTAAACCACTTTAAATACAACTCGGCATAATGATTATTTTGAGCATCTAAATTTGTAGCATGCATTCTAACAGTAAACCTCTAAAATACTAATAAATGATATCAAAAAATGTATCTATTTAGCTTCAAACTTGCTAACTCAGTGCCTTTAAAATGTAAATCATCCCTTAGTAATTGATCGTCAAAATTTTGCTAATATTGTCATCTAATAGTTGGTATATCGACCACTAAATATTATCAGAAGCTATTGAGGAGAGACAAAATAAAAGACTTCGTTTTTAAAAAATCAGGACAGAATAATTGAACTTGAACTTACCACCTTGCCCTTACAGTCATTCTGATAGTCATAAAAAAAACTAACCTAACCTAACGACCTTTCTGCCCTCACAGACGTTCTGGGTGGTCATAAAAAAAAACTAACCTAACCTAAACACCTTTCTGTCCTCACAGTCGTTATGGGTGGTCATAAAAAAACTTGACCTACCCAACCATCTTTTTGCCCTCACAGTTCTTCTGGGTGGTTATAAAAAAAACTAACCTAACCACCTTTCTGCCCTCAGTCGCTCTGGGTGGTCATAAAAAAAACTAACCCAACCTAACCACCTTTCTGCCCTCACAGTCGTTCTGGATGGTGAGAAAAAAAAAACTAACCTAACCACCTTTCTGCCCTCACAGTCGTTCTGGGTGGTAGTAAACAAAAACTAACCTAAGCACCTTTCTGCCCTCGTAGTTGTTCTGGGTGCACATAACAAAAACTAACCTGAACCTAACCACCTAAAGTGAAATACTTATACACGTAAACAGTTCAACTCGTCGTCACATGAATCACATGGTGCTCTCTGATTGATGCAAATGACCGGTCGCTGTCGTGTCGCGTACTCCCGCCAAATTAATGCAGTGGCTATTTTCACGATAAAAGAATATGATGTACTTATTATTTTACATGCTAAGTTATAATAAATGATGGTTTCTGTGGAAGCTTGAATTATATTTTTTGAGGACATTGCGTTGAAGCTGTGAAACGTAAAATCGTGACCAGATGTAAAATCCGTGGTCGAGTTAGTAAATTTGGTGGCAATGTATGTATAAGAAGGACAAGTCACAATAATTGGTGTTCTTTACTAGACGCTTTCTATAGAATATTTAGTGACGCTGTAAAAAAAAAGGCGAATTAGTTTATTAGAGGCTAAGTCATTTTCCCGTTGCTTAGTTATAAAATTAGAAGTTTAATCACGTGTCCAAAAATAATTTTGTGGCTTGACTTATAATTTCCCAATTGTAATCAGACGGGTAGACGCCCGCAGGAAAATTATTCCAGTCCCTTCATGTAGGCGGTGTAAAAGACGAAGGAAAAAAGTCTGAATTAGAATTTTAAAATAATATTTGTTTTCAAGTGCGACCTCGTTAATTTCTACATCGTTGAACACAGGCTTTTCAACGAACGCTCAGCACAATTAGCCTATTCTACTGATGAGACACTGCCCTTCTCTCTAAGCGGGCTATAACGAACACTTACTGTATTTAATTTCCAACATATCTTCCACATCCGCCATAAGCCTATTCTCGTCGTTTTACATGCAGTTTAGTGTTCCCATTAGAGCTGTATGAATAAGTAAAATGATGCTTCTTCACACCCTCTTCACTAAATCGCCTTACAGGAACAATAAGCGGTAATCTGTTTGTAGAGCGACCAAAATCGAAGCTTTGGTTAAAATATCTACAGCATGAATCAAAGTGGTGTGATTGTATTTGAAGGTGTGGTGCAGACAGCAGATCCTAATACAGCTTTAATACAACTACACAGATTTAGCTCGCCGCACTCTAAGTGCCATTATCCGAGTCGACGGAGCGCTGCGTTCCGAGCGCGTCACAAAAAAGGGCGTATTAGAGACTACTTTCTCTATTTGACAAAAATAGTAATCGCGAAAAAGAGGATTTAAAGATATGTTTTTTTTTATGTATATTTTTCTACTTTCAGTTCAAAAAGTCAATCCAATTTAACATGAAAATTTAAAAGTTCAAAAATTAAGTTACAGTTACAAATAAACTGGAATATCGATTAAATTATAACCGACATATCATACATAATATCTGATTATCAATTGCCGTTACTACACCAATGTCATCTTTTAAATGCAGCACCCTAAATGTGTCACCCACTGCCAATCACAATGTTCTATACTATCAATCGAATGATCGATAAACGGGCCAAGAACCCGTTCCGTAGTTTCCCGTCCGTCACAATATCTCTAATCTAATCTAATCCGAGTCCTCGAGGTCAGATGCTCATGAATTTCACGGAGAAGGAAGGACTCTTTGAGATGGATTCATTTTTCATGAAACTATTGCACTACAAGTAGAACTGTATTAGCTCCAATGGACAGACCAAAAAAGAGATATACTTCATAAGTTCAACGAGAAGGCAAATGTTCAACGATGTCTCCGTAATCCACGCGGTTAAAACCAGGAGTGATCATCGCATCGTTAGAGACATTTTGAACCTCAATATTAAGCTCGACCGCTCTTGACTCATGAAGTCTGTGCTCCTTCCAGCGTCAAAACAGCTCCAAAACCTTTTTAATGCCTCGGTGAGTGCGTAGATGTGGACCACTATAACAACAGGGTTGTGGAAACTCTCTAAAGAAGGATCCAAGTTCTTTAGAATGCTCCGTTCAAAAGGACAGAAGAAGATCTCAGGCCCCATCATTCGGCTAATGGAAAAACAAAAAAATATCTTAAAATCCCCTGATGACGCTTCGTGTATCTGATGCCTTAACAGTCAAATCTCAGTCTTTGATTCGCGATATACATCAATTTAATAGAAATTGTATTAGAAAGGCTATCGAGCGGCACAAAGGCTCGAAAGTACTCGCAAGAGATTTGTCTGTTGGACGGAGCCTACTTGCGAAACTGAAGACTGGGAATGCTAGGATCACCATTTTCAAGCCCGAGCTTTTGGGTGTGATTGAGAAATTCTACGGAGAGTTATACACATCAACACATGCACCCGTTGTAAGCCTGGCCTATAATCCGAGAGTCGGATTAACCCGACAGTACACCAAAGATATCCCGGACGTCAGCCTTTAAGAAATTGGTATGGACGAGAACGCGAAAAGGCGGCTGGAGATAATTAATTTTCGGCTGAGCTTCTAAAAGCGGGTGACAAACCAATACTTAAAGCGCTTCAAAAGCTATTCAATTCCGTTATCCTCAAAGGCGAAATGCCTTAGCCATAGCACAGGAGCGTGGTGGTATTTTTTTTTTCAAAAAAGTGATATATGATGACCGATATCCTGAGCCATGTCTTTAAGCTACTTTCTAGGGTCATCACGAATTATCTCGCTCGCAGGTTCGACGCCTTCCAGCCTCCCGAACAAGCACGCTTCCGAAAAGTCTTCAGCATCATAGACCACATACATGCGCTGCGGCAAGTTATACAGTTTGTGGACTATGAGAAGGCATGCGATTTGATCGAGGCAAGTGGGTCAAAACATCCGCAGAAGAACCAACGATATGGCTCCTTGAGTCGCTAAATTTAAGTGGCATTGGGCGGGGCGCATTACACGTAGAACCGATTGCCGATGGAGCAGTAAGGTTCTGGAGGGGCAGCCACGTACCGGAAGATGCAGCGTAGGGAGAGCCTTCGTCCAGCAGTAGATCTCTACAGGCTGGGAAGGCTAACCTACTGTATACAAAATAAATACATTTATTCAATTACCCTATTTCAAATACCCCTATACATTTATTACAAAAACACATCAAAATACACATTTATTTAATACACTGACATAAATGTACAGTATTGATGTATTAGTATATTACCTAAATATTATACAAACAAAGGTTACTGTAGCTTCAATATTCTGAAGCCGTATTTGCTCACATAAACGCCTTACGCTTTATTTTTATGATGCTCGATTTATTTTGGCTTACAGTTATGAATTATAGTTATCACCTTGGGTTACATTTAGAGAATTAAAATAGAATGAACTGCTATAACGTTTATTCGTAGACGAATGTGACTACTCTAGCCATTAATGTTATTTTCATGGCTTGGATGAGATTTATAACAGGATTTTTCTTATCAAATAAAACGTAAAAACAAACCACAACATACCAAAACTGGTGAATACCAGTAGGTACATAGTAAGAGAATAATATAGATAACAAGCTCTGGAACGTGTGTCTATAAGACACATTTTTTTGTGTATTTGAGACAAGCGTCACGCGTCAACGACAAAGGAATTGCATCAGTCATCGTGTGCGGCATTCTACCCGTCGCTGGGTGTAGTTGATAATATTGTAGTTGCACTTACATCTGCCATGCATGCAAAATGTATCAGAAACCATATCATACGGCTTAGATTAAATGGACGCTAAGCGAGGCTATGGTCAACTAAACCCGCTTGCTTCTGATCCCGCGGTACCATTTGACCACACAATTAATTTTCTATTTTTCTAATGGTTAACTGATCCTACGTTGTAACTTTCAAAATATTCGTTGTTAAAAGCTACTACTTGTGGATTCAGTCGAGCGCAAAAGTAATCTGCAAAAGGTCGAAATGGACCTATCATGGATTACTTTACTACTTAGTAGTACACTTAATGCAGGTAAAATTAATACAGCTAAAAAATATAGTTTTAGTTTTTATAGATAAGTATGAAGCGTAAGTGTAAATACCAAATTGAATAAATAAAAATATAAATAATATGTATTCTCAACACTTAATAATACATCAATAATAAAAATAATCTATATACTAATATATAAAGCTAAAGAGTTTGTTTGTTTGTTTGTACGAGCTAATCTCAGGAACTACTGGTTCGATTTAAAAAAATATTTAATTATTCTGCGTTGGATAACCCATTAATAAACCCAGGAAGGCTTTAGGATATTTAATATCACGCTGCGACCAATAAGAGCGGAGCATAACTAACTCCACGCGAACGAAGTCGCTGGCGGCCGCTAGTGTTATAATATAAGTATATTGTAATTGAATCTATAGGAATAAAAATAAAGCGAAAAGATTGTACTTTATTCCGTGGCTGTATGTACTTACAATAGAATTACGCAGCGGGTCCGCTCGACTCATTCCAAATAGGACAGGGTCGAGTGATCCCGCGGGCTCATTTCGAGCGGGCTCAGTTGACCACGAACTCGCTAAGCTGATTGAAAACAAATCAATTGTATTTAGAGAATCATATAAGGATTGTACGGTAACTGTGGGAGCGAAAGGAACATGAAGAAGATTTCTGTTAAAACACATTCAAAGTAGAAAATAGATGGAACTTTATACTTTACTAATATAATCGTAACTTACGTTTTTTCAATAACATTACCCGTTACCTAACTACCGTAACCTTTTGATAGGACATATGCAATAAAACACTAAATGTGTAAGACGTTTACCATATTATTGTTTTACAAGCATTGTGTTATAATAACACATAATACGGTTGGTGTAGTGGCTGAGCGACCAACTGCTGCACTGCGGGTTCGATTCCCGAACGGAACAAATATTTGTATGGCCTACGGGTAGTTGTTCCGTTTCTGACTGTTTATGTATGTGAATTTAAATGTTTTTGAACCGCAACCACGATACAGGAATAAGTCCTTGTGTGGGGCAACGTTTAAAAAAACAAACTTATACCTAAATTTACAAACTACATATTTTCTAACTTATAACTAAGTTTATACAAAGATACAAACTACCAACAGACGGGAACTTCCGTTCTGCACCTCTTTTACACTATTATCAAACGCTTGACTTTGTCCGATCCATTGCTGAAGCGGATATGGTTCGCTCTGATAATCTTCTCTTTGTCGAACAAGTTTTATACGGAGCGAACCATTTCACAGTCCGCCCATTATAAAGTTCGAACGAGCCGTTTAATACTAACGCCCGCTTTTTTAGAATTCCGTAATTCAGGTCTCAGAACCCGAAACCTTTATACCAAGTAATATCACCAAAGAAGCTAAACTGCGATCTTAAAAAATCTGACGATATTTTATTCTTATATTATATCTTATAAATATGTGACAAACTTTTAGATTTCATAGTTTAGGGAGCAGCAGTGGCCTAGTGGTATCCGTGACTTAGGGGAAACGGGTAATGGGAGTCATTTAAGCAAGAAATTAAACAAAACACTAAATATTTGTATATACTTTATGAAAATCAACACTATTCTTCTTCAGCCTATGGATGTCCACTGCTGCACAAAGGCCTCCCCCAAGGCTTTCCACGCTGACCGGTCTTGTGCTGCCCGCATCCATCGGCTTCCCGCGACCTTCACTAGGTCATCGATCCACCTTGTTAGGGGCCTCCCTACGCTGCGTCTTCCAGTACGTGGCCGCCACTCCTGAACCTTACTGCCCCATCGGCCATCGGTTCTATGAGCAATGTGCCCTGCCCACTGCCACTTAAATTTAGCGACTCGCAGAGCTATGTCGGTGACTTTGGTTCTTCTGCGGATCTCCTCATTTCTAATATTAAATATTTATTATAATATTTCTAATATTAAATAATAAATATTTGTATAAACTTTATGAAAATCAACACTAACGATAGCATTATTATTAAACTATCAGTCTCAATTAGTTTCATTACCTATGGAATGATAAATTACTAGCAATTAAACTTTTAACCTACGTCTTGTAGGCCGTAGTTTCGAAGCCCATTAAGCGTTTTACTTTGTGTAACTTATTTCATTACTACTGCTATCAAAACGTTTAAGGCAAATATCGTAAGGAAACCACATATCCTAGAGTCAAAAACTTCGAAAATATGTGTCATCTACCAACACTTACTGGCCTCGCGTGGAGGCTGACCAGAGGAGGCCTGTATCCCAGAAGTGAGAACATTATAGGTTGATTATATCATATGTACTAATATATAAAGCTAAAGAGTTTGTTTGCTTGTTTGTTTATTTGTTTGAACGCGCTAATCTCACTAACGTACGTAATCTACGTAGAATCTTCCCGTCCGAAATACCGCAGTGTCTCAAGACAAAAGTCTTCAACCAGTGTGTGTTGCCAGTGATAACTTATGGAATTGAGACATGGTCGCTAACAATGGGCCTTATAAGAAGGCTCAAAGTCACTCAAAGGGCAATGGAGAGGGCTATGCTTGGGATTTCACTGCGCCATCGAATCAGGAATGAGGAGATCCGCAGAAGAACGAGAGTAACCGACATAGCCCGAAGAATTGCGACACTAAAGTGGCAGTGGACTGGAGACATTGCCCGTAGGACCGAAGCCTGATGGGGCCAACGGGTTCTCGAGTGACAACCACGCACCGGAAGACGTAGCGTGGGTAGGCCCCCGACAAGGTGGACCGACGACTTGGTGAAGGTCGCGGGAAACCGCTGGATGCGGGAGGCGCAGGACCGGTCGTCGTGGAGAACCTTGGGGGAGGCCTATGTCCAACAGTGAACCTCTTTCAGCTGAAATGATGATAATGATGATGAATCTCAGGAACTACTGAAAAATTATTTTTACGTTGGATAACCCATTAATCCAGGAAGGCTTTAGGCTACATAACATCACACTGCGACCAATAGGAGCGGAACATAACTAACTAAATAACAACTCGCTGGCGGCTGCTAGTGTTTGATAAACATTTAATGAAAACTCTAACAGCTTCCATAACTTTGTTACTTCAGGAGTTATAGAGGCCTTTGCGGAACATTCCGTGCTCAAATCCGACTCGCACTTGGCCGGTTTTCATTAAACTGTGAAGTTTAAAACTTGCTAAAGTCTTTAGCATTAGATACTTATTATAAAAGCCTGTGAGAATAAAATTATTTATGTGAGAGTGAGTGTGATGTGTGAGTGAGAATAAATTTATCATTCCATAGGTAATGAAACTAATTGAGACTGATAGTTTAATAATAATGCTATCGTTAGTGTTGATTTTCATAAAGTTTATACAAATATTTATTATTTAATATTAGAAATATTATAATAAATATTTAATATTAGAAATGAGGAGATCCGCAGAAGAACCAAAGTCACCGACATAGCTCTGCGAGTCGCTAAATTTAAGTGGCAGTGGGCAGGGCACATTGCTCATAGAACCGATGGCCGATGGGGCAGTAAGGTTCAGGAGTGGCGGCCACGTACTGGAAGACGCAGCGTAGGGAGGCCCCTAACAAGGTGGATCGATGACCTAGTGAAGGTCGCGGGAAGCCGATGGATGCGGGCAGCACAAGACCGGTCAGCGTGGAAAGCCTTGGGGGAGGCCTTTGTGCAGCAGTGGACATCCATAGGCTGAAATGATGATAATGATGATGAATCTCAGGAACTACTGAAAAATTATTTTTACGTTGGATAACCCATTAATCCAGGAAGGCTTTAGGCTACATAACATCACACTGCGACCAATAGGAGCGGAACATAACTAACTAAATAACAACTCGCTGGCGGCTGCTAGTGTTTGATAAACATTTAATGAAAACTCTAACAGCTTCCATAACTTTGTTACTTCAGGAGTTATAGAGGCCTTTGCGGAACATTCCGTGCTCAAATCCGACTCGCACTTGGCCGGTTTTCATTAAACTGTGAAGTTTAAAACTTGCTAAAGTCTTTAGCATTAGATACTTATTATAAAAGCCTGTGAGAATAAAATTTCTATTATATAGTATTTTAACGTACCTAGATATTATTAAACATTTTTTGACATTATTAAAACTTGAGTTTTTTTTTTTTTTTTTTCAACGGCTCCTTAGTTGGAATTACTTTGAGTTATACTAAAGTAGAAGACAAGTCTTCAAAATCAATTTATTAACTAGTATAAGTAAGTATACAAAGACTTGACAAAATACTTTACGAGCAAAGTAAATGTTTGCTAGCATAAATATTTGCGTAATTATATTTGGCAGTTTTATTCAAGCTTCATGATTGCGGGTCGTGGGGCTATTCCCACCGGATTATTAAAATGACTGTTTGTGAAAGTTGAATGTGTGTACCTCGCCAAAACTCATAACAATATAAACCAAACAACTTCACTTTGTAGTATTTTCAGAAAATCGGTTGCTTTTCTTCTTTAAAAAATTATATACCACTACTTGCTATGTAAATATCTCGGTGGTAGGCCATAACATCAGCTGCCGGCAGAAGTTACCACCTACCAGACAAAGTTTTGCCTCCAAGCGATTCATCGTGTTCCGGCATGATGCCTGGTGATGCCGTACGGAGGACGGGTCTGAGCGTTGTTGTTGCGATGTGTGACGGGTACGATGCTTCAAATGTTGTTGTGTCGGGAGTTTAGTCGTGGAGCGTCCCCACATCAATCTACCTCTGACGCAGCATCGTTGGTCGTGTTATTAGGTTTAACATTGCTTCACCTCGCTCAACTGCCGTCTTCCTTCCTATTCACCGAGTCTTTTTTTAACTGAATAGGCTCCTAATAAACTAGTGCGCTTTGCCATCAACGATTGCATCACTGCTTACCATCAGGTGGTACACACTAGTTTATAACCATTAAAAAAGAAACAGTGACAGAAAGTTAATACAACATCACCAACATGTACAGTTAGTGGAAAAATAGGTACTATTCAATAGTACCTATTTTCAGAATAACATAGCCTGCGACTAACTTGGAAATAATCGCCGGCCGTAGTCGCAGCAGCGCTCGCTACGATCGGTGGCTCGTACACAGCAATCTAAACGAATTGATCAAGATGCCTTGGCTAAATTACTGCGACCGATTCGGCATTAGAACCCACACCACCGAATGATTATGAGCACTAGATACGCCATTCTGCATTACGTCTTAACGTGGGTAGCAGTTTTGTTAAATGAAACGTAATAATACCAATCCAGCTTACGATGTTTAGCTGTTTTACAAACAGTTACCAGTGGTATAAAACAGTGGACTCGAATCAATCTGTATTATGATAAGTTATCGAAAAATTCTTAGCAAACAAAGAAATGAAACTTTCTTGTGCTTGTTCCCTAAGGTAAGGCTCATCAAAATAATGAAAGTTGGATCATCATTCATGATATTAACAAGAGGAAAACGGCTTAGTTGGGAAATCGATTGAATGGGAAACGACCTATGTGTATTTTACCAAAGTCAATAACTGCAAAAATGCATGTATCAAATAATTATCAAATCCGTGGTTGCTTTAGCTCAAATACTCGAGGTTAAGGAAACACGGCCTTCGGTTACACTCGACGAACTTACCTTAGTTCTTTTCCTCGAGAGTTACAAAAAAAAGGTAAAGAGGAAATATCATCTTATATTGATTGTCTATTCATTTGTAAAAACATTTATAACATAGCTCGGTTGTAGCAAAAATCCGTTAATAAAATACAAAAAAAAGATACTTTTTTATTACAAACATACTCACCAAACACAACAATTTCTACGAACATATTGTAAAAATGCAAAAAACTTGTTACGCAAATGATTTATTTTTTAATAAGCTTGTCAAATCGCATAGTCAATGATGTTAACAATGCGAAAAAATAATTATACAAATGATTTATTTTCTGTAAGTAGTTTTGTAATAAAAAGTTTTTACACTACAAACATATCTTAAAAAACTAGATGAATATGGAATTTTCGATCTAACTACTCTGAGAAGAAATTCTGAAACAAACTTAGAGTTCTCTTTCAAACTCCAGACATAATATTGGTCAGATCATATGATGACCATTTAGAATCGATGTCTGGGATGGTCTTTTAAGGAAAAAACCACACGGATAGAGAGGACAGGTAGGCCATATAAATTACTCTACAGACCAAGACAAAAAATAACAGAACAGTCATCTCAACTTTTTACCACCCTTAGTTGACTTGTAGAGAATGGCGCCAATTCTGTTGTTCACAAACTAAACTAAACTAATTTTAAGTTACGTGCATCTTTTCTTCCCATTTCGTTAAGAAAAGGACGGAAGATAAAATGTCAGTTTATTCCTGTCAAATTAAGATACTCCATAGACAGTTTAAACGCGATTAAAACATGGCGGCTAAAAATACGCCAGTTTACGTCAAGAGCGCACTAATTTAACAGGTCTAAACTGACATTTTATCTTCTGTCCTTTTCTTAACGAAATGGAAAGAAAAAGATGCACATAACCTAAAATTAGTTTAGTTTTTGAACAACAGAATCGGCGCCAATGGCTTAAGTTTAGATCAGCCTTATTTGTACGAAAAGTTTAAATAAATAAAAAATAACAGAATACGTTAAAAGTAAGTAAATGGCATTGTATATATGTATAATACCGCGAATTTCAAAGTGAATATAAAGATACGCACAGACCATAGACCATACAGAGACCTTCAACTACCCTCTCGCATAATACAACTAGTTTTATCGTATCTCCTTTACGGTACCTTAAGATTGCTACAGGAACGAGTTGAGAAATTGTCTGAACAGCGGGCACCTAAGTGATTGAGTTTGCTTTTAATTTTAAAGGCAAATTGTCACCATCAACGACTCAAGACTTTCATCAACGCTACATCCGTAGTATAAAATAGAAGACGAAATTTGTTTACTTTGCGTTGGAGATTGAACGTATTTCGTACCTAAAAAACCAATACAAAGTTCTTTTTACAGCAATTCATAAAACCATAGGTAAATAAATCGCAAAACTGAGTTATCTTTCTAAATACGAATTCTCTTTTATCAAATTTAGAGTGTTTAATGGCTTGATAATCAGTCTGTACATTTGACCTTTAACTCGTAATTTTATTCCATGAATTTAGTAAATTTGGCAAGAAGAGAGTGCGGAGAATAAATCATGAGGTCCTTTGTACTTTTCGATTTAATATTTACGAGTGTGTAACCAGATTCCTCACGAAATATAAGCGTTGTCTTTATTCGAAACATATATAATACATAATAATATCTAATATCCTCAAACTTTACAAGAAATCTCAAAACAATAATTATTTATCTTGTATTCTCTAAACCCGGGCTGTCCAAATTCGATACGATCACGGACCAATATAAATTTCTAAATAAATGGAAGGGCAGCAGATACACGACTTTTTATGAAAAATAAACATCTACACCATATTTCGTTTTACAACATTGTGTTTGTATTGTGTTACGTACAAATATATAGTTTAGTAATTCCCTTAATAATATTTGTCCATAGCCAATGATTTGATCGGCCCTTAGGGCGAATAATCACAAAAGCAAAAAATACAGCAATATTATTTTTGGCTCCCAATGTATGTAAAGCTATAATAATCATAATCATTTTGATTTATTACTATAAAAATATCTAATGAGGTAATACCACAATAGATTTCGATACGCAGAGGAAAAAAGTTGTAAGAATGCGCAGATTCGTCCTACAGATAAACTGATTTTTCAGATGACGGCCTCTCGCACCTTCCTAATACCACTCGGTATTAGGAAGGTCTAAAATACCTCTCGGCAGTCATCTGAAAAATTAGTGCTGTCCAGACACACACTGCTGTGAGGAAAACACTCATCTCATCAAAATTAATTGCGAAGGAGGTTTATACTATCCTCCAACGTTTTTGTGACTGACTGTGTCACAACTTCTGTATTTAATTTTTAAAAAATTATTAATTGCAGCTCATGGAAAAGTTTGGAAATAACAATCGGTCGTGTAATCTTTCCACAGAGTTGTTAACCATACGTTCGCTAGCGTCATAAGACACTGTACCTAAGTAAATCTAACATGATAACGACCTCGAGTCCAGTATCTACTTTATTGAAAAGAATTCAACACCTTTACAATAGACAAATGGAATGTATACTTTACTTCAGAATAGATATCGTAAAATGAACGTTCTTGTCGATATCCATGATACCTGGTATGATAAATTTATTCTATATATATGAGTGCAGACACGTTTTTAGATAAAAAAAAGCACGTGTACAATGCACACATGGTACAAGTGGATTCTTCGAAAATTTTTGATTGAAGACGAATGTAAAATTTTGGAAGTAAGATAATTCAAAAAGTATTCAACCTTTAAAATTCAAAATAATTTTCTTAGAAAGTACACACATCAAAAGTGTCTAGGGATCAAGCATTTTTATGCGGATTTCTTGAGATTGAGATGTGGCTTTGTAATAAATTTATGATTTTATAAATTTATATGGATCCTTTTTGGTGCATTTCATAATTTGAATCAGGAACTGTGAATCAAATTCGAGTAAAAGATGAAAATCAGCTGTCAATATTTTCCCTATAAAAACATACAACGCATTGAAGACATTATTAGTGCTACTGTTTCCCTACTACTGATTAAAACCAACGTTATTATGGAGCGGCGACGTCATTTAAGCAGGGAAGAAATGCTCAGAGCCGTGGGAATGATAGAAGCTGGTTCCCGGCAACGTACTGTGGCTTTAGCTCTGAATACAAGTCAGAGTGTTATCAGTCGACTTTGGACACGTTACCGAAGCACTGGTACCGTGGCTGAGCGCCATGGAGGACGGTATCGCTGCACCACACGGAGACAAGACCGATACATTCAAATCTTAACTCGAAGAGCTCCAACAATAACCGCCATGATGTTAGCCGTGAGGCTTCATCACTCTTCAGGGAACTTAATTAGCGATCAAACAGTCAGAAACCGCTTGCATGAAGTGAACCTTCATTCCCGAAGACCGCTACGGGTACCACCTATAGCAATGCACAATCGTAGGATTCGATATCAATGGGCTCTTGAACACAGAAATTGGGCAGAAGAACAATGGCGTTTCGTGTGCTTTTCTGATGAGTCTCGTTTTGGTATGAGACCGGATACAAGACGTATACGACACTGGAGAACCCCTGGACGCCAACAGCGATTAAAATCCTGCCAGGAAGTCCATCCTTATAGTGGTGGAACCATCATGGTATGGGCGGGTATTTGGATCGGCGGAAGAACTGAGTTGATTTGGATCAGAGGCAACCTCAACGCTCAAATTTATGCTGAGACGATTGTATCAGACGTCATCGTTCCTCTACAAGTGCAAATCGGTCCCTTATTTCAGTTAATGCATGATAATGCACGACCGCACACCGCAAGAGTTGTAAGACAGACTCTCACCGCAGCTAACATCAATGTCCTGCCCTGGCCTGCTCAGTCGCCAGACTTGAACCCGATTGAGCATGCATGGGATATGCTACAGAGAAGAGCTCTGCCGAATATGGAGGGTATCCAGTCGCAAGAAGACCTTTTTTTGTTGTTGCAACGAACATGGGCGGCCATTCCACAGCGTGATTTGGATGAACTCATTTTGAGTATGCCAAACCGATGTTCTTGTGTTGTTAGTGTTCGCGGTAGAAACACGGATTATTAATTGTTTAAGTTACCCAATAAAATTTTAGAGAAAACTGTTATTTCAGTCTTTTTTTAGAACTTTTGTGTTAGTGGTTCAAATGTCAAATATCCCTTTATTAGGAAAATGGCAAATTTCTTTATTAATGCAAAGATGACTTGGTTTATCGTTACTGTGACAAACGAAAACACTTTATTTGATGAATCCTTAAAGAAAATTTTAATTAATATCAATCAGGAGAAAAGTTATTGCAAAAATATATGTTGATCCCTAGACACTTTTGATGTGTGTATTTGTAAACTTTTAGTTCTAAAGTTATAGGGGGGTCATTTTCATTACTTTTAGAGCAATTATTTCCGAAAATATTAACATGTACAATTATGAGTTTTAGTAATAATCATAATAACACAGAGTTTGATTATTATTTTACATCATTTTATAGTATATAATACTTGTGAGTTAAGAAAAGAATCTAAATAACAGACTAATCAAAACGTCAATATTCCCATATTAAAATTGAAACTTGACTTCTGTGCTTCCTGTATTCTTTGTTTGGAATAATTTGAACAAAGCTAATCCTCTAAATTTTTAATAGGTGGTGTTATGTTCAAGTATAATGTTTCCTGTCTCATTCCTCTCCTACGATATGTCTGTCTCTTTTTACTGTGGCTATTTCGTTTCGTAGACTTTCAAATCGCAACGATGGTTAAGAATTCTTTCACTTCAAAAATCGTACTAATTTTTGGGAAAGTTTCTATTTGACTTTTGGATTAACAAATTAGGTATATTGTAAATAATTTTCATTCTGCACTTTTAGCACGCTTGTCGGATTTTCTATACCTATAAAAATCTCATTATGCGAACCTTTTAATACACGGATCCAATCTACAAATAGCGAAATACTCGTCAGCCTTATGATATGACTAAGCAAATAAATAATTACCAACTTTTAGTTCAACAACAGTAGCACTTTTACGTCTGAAGCACAGGTTCTACCTAGTTCAGGCAAATTATACATCAGTGCTATTTAGAATTAAGAAAATTATTATAAAAATTATGTACAAAGCTGAGAAATAAACAATTTATTATTATGTAGTAAAACTTCTTGCTAAAATATAATATATCTATCCAAGTGTTCATATTCACAACAATAATTAAAGGAGTAGTGTTAATTATTAACTTAGGTACTACAATTTAATTGGACTTAATAAAAAAGTAAACAAGTATTAAATAGTAAAGTTTTTTAATATTCTTAAATGAATTTATAGTAGTTATTCTGGGTCCGGCTGTTTGTATGAGTCTAAGCAATACAGGAGTTTAATAAAAAAAACGATAAAATAAAATTATACAACAAACCTTTTTTTTTTTTATTGGGATGGGAAATCATCAAATGACTTTTCCCGCTCTGGGTGGAGCAGAAGGGTGTGTCAGACTTTTACTGACTAAAACCCACCCGTGTTTCTTCACTTGCTTGTGCGATGGCCAGGGCCACGGTTTCTTGTTTAACCAACCCGCAACCCTGACCCAGGAGGCATCGGTCTTCGTGGACCCCGTCACGATGTGCTGACATCTCTTTGAGGCGCCCGTGAAACACGACGCGCCGTCGACTTGGGCCTGGGCCTTACCGGGCGGCGAGCAATGGGCAGCTCGCCGCCCGCAGGCCCGCGCCTACGGTGGCTGGGAGTTAGATGTCGTCTCCCGACCAGTGCGTCTACTGCGTCGGCTAGTAGCGTGAGGGCGCTGGGATTCCCGTTGCCTCACGCGCTCCACCTCCTCCTTAGCCAGCATCACTGCTTCGCAGAAGGAGGTGACGGCCTGCCATGCACTCTCGCTCCGGACCATGGCCTGGACCAGGGTCGGACGCGAGAGATCGCCGCCGATCGCCGCTACAAGGACACGGCAGTGCTCTACCCAAGCCGGGCAGACCCCCACCGTATGCTCCAGAGTGTCCTCAGGGCGATCCATACAATGGTGACACCCTGGCGTTTCCTCCCGCCTAATACGGAACAGGAACCTCCCGAAACAACCGTGTGCGGTGAGGACCTGCGTCAGGCGGAAGGTGAGGGCGCCGTGGCGCCTCTCTAGCCACTCCTCAAAAAGGGGACTTACCGCCGCTATTGTGGCGTGCCCAGCACTGGGTTGCGACAATCGTACTCCATGTCGCCATGAGATCCCGCCGGAGCTCTGTCCGCCGTACCGCGATTTCTCGCGGTAGCGGAGTTATGCTCCGGCGTTTTGCCTCCTCTCGCCACTCCCATATGTGGGCGATTGTACAATACCTACATGTGTATCTATCTATATAAACGGAAATCAATCGGAAAGCAATGAGGTCTATTTTTAAGGACATTCATACAAGCGAGAAATTTCTCATTCATCTCATGTCCTACACGTATCATTTGTGCGTGACCCTCATTCCACATCTCTTTTTATAACTTTTATAACACATTCTCGGGAATGTTATCTATAAAAGTAATCACAAGACAGAAAAATACTAGTATATAAACAGAAAATGCGAGGTCAATGTGGAATACTGGCTATTTCTTATTATGTACCTACACGAACTAATAAAAAACAAATGCCTCAAATATTAAAACATGAGAAGAAACAAAAAACCGTCAAGTGCGAGTGGAACACGCACTATCGAGTTTTGTACTATTGTATTGTAAACTTTTGTGTATTTTTTTTTAATAATTATAAACTAGTGCTTGACTGCAATCCCGCCTGATGGTAAGCAGTGATGCAATCGTCGATGATAAAGCGCACTAGTTTATTAAGCCTATTCACTTAAAAAACTTAGGAATAGGAAGGATGACGGCAATTGACCCAAGACCAACACGACCAACGATGCTGAGCTAGAGGGAGATTGATCTGAAGACTCTCCACGACCAAACACCCGAGACAACAACATTTTGCGCCTCGTACCCTGCACACATCGCAACACAACTGCTCATACCCGTTCTCCGTATGGCTTCACCAGACATCATGCCGGAACACGACGAATCGCTTGGCGGCAAGACCTTGTCTGGTGGGTGGTAACTTCTGCCGACAGCCGATGTTATGGCCTACCACCGAGAAATGTATAATGTATATTGTTATCGAACAAAATACGCTCAAAAAAAACATGCTTCTTTAACTGTGTTTCATTTTAGCTTCGCCAAGTCTGTCTGTCTGTCCGTCCGCGGATAATCTCAGTGATTGTTCACTGTACTAGAATGCTGAAATTTGTGTTCAAGTAAAGTGGGGGAGATTTTATTTTCTCTTTTCAACCCTAACGTGTGATATATTGTTGGATAGGTATTTTTAATATATTACAAATGAATAGAGTATAGGGATATGAGGAATGCTTAGACAGGCAAACCGTCTGGCGGGCTAATCGAACAGCGGCAAGTCATACCTGTCGATTTGCCTGTACTGTAAGCTTAAAAATATGACAAAAATCTTAAAAGTAGAACTTTGTAAAGACTTTCTAGGAAAATTATTTTGAACTTTATAGGTTGAATAGTTTTTGAAAAATTTTACAAAATAATTTCTGAACTAAGTTTATAATTCAACCGCATATGCAAACAGTTTTTTAGAAATTAGTTTACATATTTTATTATTCTGAACATATCTTCTTTCAAATAATATGAATTATTTAAAACGGTTCACGCAATCCAAAATTACCATCGAACCCGTCTTGTTTGTCATCATCATCATTTCAGCGCTAATCCCAGTTGCATCCGAAGCTTTTTCAGCTTTGGAGCCTCGGGACTGCTTTACCAGTCTAACTGCTGATTTTGGCTAAACTTCGATATTTTTCGTGAAGCGACTGCTGTCTGACCTCCACAATCCGAACTCAAAACCAGTCAAGTTTCTATAAATTAATAACCCAATTCTCGAGACTGAGAGAATTTTGCCGAGTTAATAGAATAGGTACGGGTATGAGCTAAGGAATATTTGGAATTTAGAACTATTTCTTTAGTTATCACCGTCTTTTGTAGGCCCGTTATAAGGATATATAGTACTTAGTATGTGAACCCAATGTAACAAATAGTCGATTTTTCTTAACTCTTAAGTACTTATCGTGACGGACAGGAAACTACGGATCGCTACACTGAGCGTGGTCCAATACGCTCTTTGCCGGTTTTTATTT
This sequence comes from Sesamia inferens, assembly GCA_037179545.1. Classification (NCBI taxonomy): domain Eukaryota; kingdom Metazoa; phylum Arthropoda; class Insecta; order Lepidoptera; family Noctuidae; genus Sesamia; species Sesamia inferens. The sequence goes on along the minus strand of CM073927.1, from coordinate 20,105,408 downwards.
TTTGCTGCTGAAGTAGGCACATATGGTAATGGTAGTAGTATACGCTTTGTAAATTCAAGCATCTACCTACTACAGTCATCATCATCATCCTCTCAGCGTTAATCCCAGTCGCATACGGATGCGACTAAGCGGACCCCAGACTCCAAAGCTGAAAAAGCTACGGAGCTTTTTCAGCTTTGGAGTCTGGGGTCCGCTTTACCAGTATAACTGCTGATTTTGGCTAAACTTCGATATTTTCCTTGAAGCAACTGCCGTCTGACCTCCACACCCCGAAGGTGATATCGAAGTATTACAGTTAGACCAATTGTTAGACTTTTGAGGGCTCCAACAAGTCGTAACGATTGCCATTAGATGTTCGTATGGCAACCGGGACCAACGTGTTTGCCGAGGCACGACCAGACCAGTGGAAATATTTATATTATTATAGAATATCGAATCGCGCCTCCTTGTGCAGCGGCCGCGTGTGCTACCGCTACGCCACGGAGGCTGTCTACCTATTACAATACATAACATAAAGCTTGTGACAAACGGATTTTTTTAATTAAAATTATAAACTAGCGCTTGACCGCAATCCTGCCTGATGGTAAGCAGTGACGCAGCCGTTGATGGTAAAGCGCACTCAAATTGTAGTCCGACGGAAACACCGCCGCCGGCAGATTGTTCCAGTCCATCTATGTACGCGGTATAAAGGAGGAGGCGAAACGCTTCGTCCGGATCGTAATGGTGTTAACAACGTAAGGGTGGAAACTTGCCGTACGACGGGTCGTCCGATGGTGGATCGGAGATGGGGGAATTAAATCGTGCAATTCCTTCGCACACTCCCCAAAATGCATCCTATAGAAGACCGAAAGGCTGGCTACTCTACGCCTGTGCTCTAGGCTTTGGAGACCGTCTCGAGTTAAGTCAGGGTCGCCAATCGGCCTCTTCGTCTGCCTCTCCACTGAATCCAAAGTTGCCAGGTGACACTTAGCAGCACCAGCCCAAATGTGGCTGCAGTACTCCACACACGAACGGACCTATGCTTTGTACAGCATTAGAAGCTGCCCTGGTGTGAAGTACCGCCGGACCTTTGCGATAACGCCAAGTTGTCTGCCAAGAAACTTGGCGTTATAGCAAAGGTCCTTGGCCTTAGCTATACCTTGGCCTTGGCCTTAGCTATACGGTCCCATTGGCATTCTTTGCCTACAGAACCCCGAGCATGCATAAATACTTATTATTATTTGTTTTCACAGTAAACGAGCGAAGAAGACAGACGTTAAAAGCAAACTTTTACGAAAGAAACCGTTTACTTCAGCAAGTTATTTTTACTTAATTCTTGTTTGTTACTGAATATTCATTTTCGACCTTCGTTAGAGAAAGGGTGTGTTACGAAATGGCTATATCATTTTATTAGTTGATACAAGTCTGTGTCAGCACATTATCTCGAAATTCTGCTACATTTAGATATGTTGCGATGGAGTAATGTTTGATTTGCGCCGTGAGCAGCTTCATGCAACTTTTAATAAGTACAACGTTGCTTTATGTTGCTCGTGTAAATGTACGAAGTATTTCTCGAAATCCTTCTACGTCATATATATGTATATTCTACAAAACAGCATGTAGATTTCTACCAAGAAATAATATAGGAAAACTACCTATTTAAAACAAAGGTGAATATGACAAAGAATTTTATCAGGTTATATATACAATATGTAAAGAAAACCCTGTCCGATCCGTAAAGGTACTGTTAGATATCGATAATTGATTCTGATAATGGATACAAACCTGGAATAAACTTTAAAAAAAAATCCCCCTAACTAAAAAATAAATATTTTTTCGCAAAAAGAGGTAACTTAATACATTAGCGGTAAGCATCCCTTCCGAGGGCGTCGGGGGGCAGGGCACGCGGCACGTGGTCGCATCGCTATTCGCTCATACTAATATCGGTGTTGTCACATTTTTAAAAATTACCAAATTTCGGCGAAGTTGGAATTAATTCGCGGGAAAAAAAGATTATTTCAAAATTCATTAGTATTGTTTCTATGATGATTACGTAAAATTTTATATTATATTTGATCAAGTGATTACCTAACCTTTATTATCCTTATGGGTCGGACAGGGTTTTCTTTACATATTGTATATATGTCGAACGAGCATATTGGAAAATGTAATTTAAGTTTGCGAGAAACGGTTGTTTCAATAAAATTCATTGGAAATATCCCGATTGTAAGCTCACGTACTCTGTACTCGATATATTGAGACTTTTAGTTTACAGTTTCATCGAATTGTATAATATGTACGATGCATTTTCTTTATGAATGGAGTTTATTATGCCAGTTTTTTTGCTGTATTAGCTTGCCAACTAAGATGTTGCACCTAGGAGCGGGTGAGCGCACTTCAGTATTAAACTACACTTCTAATGTATGTAGTTTACTTCACTACACGAAAACTATGTCTAATATAGAGTAGCCATAGTTTTAGGCAACATTAAATCTTGCGAATTGCTTGACATGCGCTATGTTAAAGATCCACGTAAAATATTGGAACCTTCCTATAATAATATAGATATTTAACCGTATCTAAAAAAATGTGCAAAATACATACATACCTAATGTTAAAGAGAGATGATTAAAACTTTTTTTTTCAATAATACATTATGATACTTTCTTTGGAAAGCTAAGGCTCTGTATCCCTTGCTCACAATCTAAACTAAATTTACGGTCAGTGCGTTTTTTTTTTATTTATAATTATAAACTCTTGCTTGACCGCAATCCCACCTGATGGAGGGCAGCGATGCATTGATGGCTATTCACTTAAAAAAACTGAGTGAATAGGAAGGAAGACAATTGAACGAGGTGATGCAATATTTAACCCAACAACACGACCAACGATGCTGCGCCAGAGGGAGATTGATATGAAGATCCTCCACGACCAAACTCCCGACATAACAACTTTTGGCGCATCGCACCCGGCACACCTCATGACACAGCTGCTCAGACCCGTCTTCCGTACGGCTTCACCAGAAATCAAGACGACGAATCACTTGGGGCCAAGACTTTGCCTAGTGGATGGTAACTTCTGCCGTCAGCCGATGTTATGGCCTACTACCGAGAAAAATCTCATCTTATCGCATCTTATTCCTTTTATTTAATTAAGAAAACGACAGAAGGTAAATTTTTTTTAGTCCTGTCAAATTAGATAGCTCCTCGCTAACTCGCATGTAATATCACGCTGCGACCAATAGGAGCGGAGCATATATAAAAAAATATATTGAAACCCACGCGGGTAAAACCGCGCGGTGCAGCTAGTAAAATATAAAGAAAAAGATGGACTGATATAAAATTTAGTTCAGTTTGCCAACAGTAGAGGCGGCGCCGTTATCTCGAGTTGACAAAACAATAAGAAAAATCCCGGAATGCTTAAAACAAGAACGTCAAGAAAAATGCTCAATCAGCTTCTGTGAAAATGATTGATAGCAAAACTTGGGACGCGCCAAACAAGAAATCAGCAGAAGAAAATGGTTTGTAACGCATGTGCATTAGTTTACTCGATAAATTATTATTTTATAAATAACAAACAATTTATGACATATACTGTAAAGTTTTAAACAGTTGCTTACTTATGTGCAGGTTACAAGATAGTGGCATCGAATTTCTTGTTTATGAAGATAAATAATAGTTTAGATTTTCAAATACATCAAATTGCTGCGACTAATATGACAGTACTAAACTAATGTTTATGTTTTGTCCTTTTCTTAATTGAATAGAAAGAAAACCCACTAAACTTAAATTTAGTTTAGTGCGTGAAAAACATAATATAATTGTGTGTAGGTAATCAACTCGCCAATTGTTTTATTTCCTTTTTTCGACTCAAATTTTTTGGTTAAATACGCAAATCTAGTAGTTTTTTCTAGGTACCTACCTATTTAATAGATCATAATACATTTTATATCTATAATACGAGGATACTTATAATAAATTATGTTTTCTCTCCTTTTGTTCGAAATTAGCGTCATTCATCATCATTCATTCATCATTTCAGCCGAAAGACGTCCACTGCTGGACATAGGCCTCCCCCAAGGTTCTCCACGACGACCGGTTCTGCGCCTCCCGCAACCAGCGGTTTCCCGCGACCTTCACCAGGTCGTCGGTCCACCTTGTCGGGGGCCTACCCACGCTACGTCTTCCGGTGCGTGGTCGCCACTCGAGAACCCGTCGGCCCCATCGGGCATCGGTCCTACGGGCAATGTGTCCAGCCCATTGCCACATCAGTGTTGCAATTCTTCGGGCTATGTCGGTTACTCTCGTTCTTCTGCGGATCTCCTCATTCCTGATTCGATCGCGCAGTGAAATCCCAAGCATAGCCCTCTCCATTGCCCTTTGAGCGACTTTGAGCCTTCTTATAAGGCCCATTGTTAGCGACCACGTCTCAACTCCATAAGTCATCACTGGCAACACACACTGGTCAAAGACTTTTGTCTTGAGACACTGCGGTATTTCGGACGAGAAGATTCTACGTAGCTTCCCGAAAGCAGCCCAGCCGAGTTGGATTCGACGATTGACCTCTTTCTCGAAGTTGGACCTTCCTAACTGGATAGTTTGTCCCAGGTACACGTAGCTGTCAACAACTTCGAGAACAGAGTCTCCAATCTTTGTAGGAGTCGGTACAACATGGGCATTAGACATGACTTTCGTCTTGCCCATGTTCATTTTAAGACCGACTCGCTTGGAGGCCCTACTGAGGTCTTCGAGCATTGTACTCAGGTCCTCCGCGTCAAATTAGCGTCATTGTATCGTACCAATTCGACAAAAATATAGCACATCTTTCTCTCGCGGAAAAAGTTTATTATTAAGCTATTGCATAGCTTCTATCGCGAGCCTCGAGCGGGAGACCGAATCCAGAAATTCCGTAACGATAATAACCTAACACCACAACAATTATTATATATGCTGACCTACCAGGTCCTCATAAATGCGCAAGGACATAGGAAATACCCAATAACACCACAATAATTATTATTTATGCTGACCTACCAGATCCTCATAAATGCGTAAGAACATAGCAAATATCCAAAAAAGACGTATGGCACTCGGAGACTGCCGCAGTAAAGCTATTGGATAGCATTTTTTTATCAACTTATGCAATTATAATTATTTATTTATGCAGTACTTTTTCCTTTGTTGTTAAGGAGTGGAGGGTGTTAGGTTATTTTCCGTTGATAAAAAATGCTATGCAATAGCTTTACCGCGGTCCCCGAGTGCCACACCTCTTTTTTTTATCTTTTTCTGTTATCTAAAAAGCTACACGAAACAAAAATTCATTATTGAAAAATAATCATGAATAAAGAATTAACATATTACTCTTAAATAAAAAGAAAAAAATGTTCTATTTTTGAAAATTGAACTAAAAGCTTTTTTGATAAGTATCATCGGCGTGCATTGCATTGCGGCTACAGAAGAAATAAAAAACAGATAACGGCGCAAAATCTTTAAAATTTTTCTCTAATTGCAAATTTCATTAGATTATTATTGTATATTGCGTTGGATTATTTTATTTAAAAGCAACCGTAGTAAAAACGTAGTAACTCTGTGTTGGTAACTCTTATTTACTCCCGCGCTAATGCTAGGTTATACAACTACCTTTTATGGGTCAATGAAGCCCCTTGTATCTATTGATTAATAAAATGTTTTGTGTGATTCGCCAACAGACTTGTACTAGACATAAGGTCAAAGATACAAAACAACGACAAGTAATTTAATTAGGATTTATTAGTGATGCAAACATCAACTGAATGAAAAGGCACTTTTCACACGTGTCTAACACAGGACGAAAAATCCTTCAAACTAATAATAGAGCTTTTGTCCCCTTAGGTAAAGATTCTTTTATTGCCATGACCACGGAGTATTTTATCTATTCTGTGGCTATGACGATGCAACATTTTTTGACCACTCTACTGCACTAGTGAAAATCTGAAATTGCTTTTTGTACTTCGGAGATTTAATATTGATTTGTGCGTTTTTATTTTAGCTACGCATTATATAGTATATACATTATATACTTTTGTCCCAAAAAAATATAATTAAATCGAGGCTTATTATTCGATTCAGGAATATGGAAAATTTAAATTCGAATATTCCTTTTTCAAATCAAAATTGGGGAACACTCAAATGAAAATGAACGGTGTCGCTGTTGTTGTTGAATAGTTAATGGAAATTGAACGCGCGTTAAATTAAAGCTGAACCAAAACCAGTTCTTGGTTCAGCAGATACGATTTTTTATTACATAACTAACGATGTTTTTAATGGGTTTGTGGCCTTGTATTGTGGTTCACCAAAAATCAACGTAGCTGAAAATTATGCGGTTTACAATTAAAAAAAAAACAAGGTAAAAAAATGTTGATCCGTCACTTACATCAAACTTCTGAACCCTTTATTGGAATAATTTAAATGCAATGAATAATCAAAATTGTTACCAAAATCACAGTTATTCCCCCTTATTCATAAAAACTGCTTAAAGTTGACGAGTGATTAGCGATTCTTTAACCATACATTTTTGACCTTTTAACGTCACTTAACTTAAATCATCCTTTATGAATAAACACCACAGTGTTTAAGGTAATCGATTTTTAAAGTTAATTGACCTGCAAGCGTCTAAAATGTATATTACAAAATCGCTAATCACTAGTTAACTTTAAGCAGCGTTTATGAATAAGGGGGATTTAGTTAGTCAAATCATACATATTTGATTGATAAATGGTTCGATTAATCAGGTATTTCGTTTTTTATTTATAATAAAGCTCTTTATTCCCAAATATAGCATATTACAATTTTGTTATATTCCTTATATTATAAAATAGCATGCAACAAATCAGTACTTTACTAAATTTACAAAAGAAAATTAACTAACACAGTTAGAATACAATACTTTTTATTATGTACACCATATAGATTACAAAACATAAATATAAAGATTATACAAAGGGTGACACAATGGGCGGTCTTATCGCTAAGAGCGATCTTTTACAAACAATCTTTGTATGGAATACTAAGGTGAAGGAGAGAAAAATAGTGTAAGTAGTCAACACTAGTGTACTATTTACATAGAGTACCTATACAATCAATATATACGTTAAGTGATGATACACTTAACGTATATATTATACTAGTTTAACTAAATATATACATCCAATTAATATACATCATACAAGAGCAAATAAAATAAAATGATAAATGTTTAAAGAGAGGAGGTGCTTTTTTATCATAGTTTTAAAAGTGGACAGAGTTTGAGTCACTTATTTATAAATCTATATTTTTTGGATTTATTGTGTAAAATTGTTTTTTTTATTTACCTATATATTATTTTAAATTAGCAAATAACAGTTGATTTAATTTTAAAAATAGACCACCATTTATACTATTGAGTATTATGATTATGATATATAGTAGTCGTGGTGGCCTAGTGGTGGAAACACCAGCCTCTCAAGCGTGAGGGTGCGGGTTCAATTTCAGGTCAGGCAAATACCTATGTAACTTTTCTTTACTTCTCTTTACTTTACTGGCCCAGGAGGCATCGGTCTTCGTGGACCCCGTCACGGTGTGCTGACATCTCTATGTGGTGCGCGTGAAACAAAACGCGCCGTCGCGCACTATGGAAAATCGGAGAACAACTGCTGATTAAAAATAGGTTTTGTCAATGTCGCTGTCTGTTTTTTTTTTTTTTTTTTTTTTTTTTTTTTTTTTTTTTTTTTTTTTTTTTTTTTTTTTTTTTTTTTTTCCTGTGGCTATAGTATCCCACCCTTCCTGCTCCAATCTTCCCGTCATCATCCCATCCCATAAACGCGGCTCCCTCCCGTTTACCACATAAAGTCTGACTCGGCGAGGATGGCAGACACAACGCAGATATGCAATGTGATTTGGCTGACTCGGCGGATCAGCAAGGCAAGGTGGATGGCCTAGGGCGGCGGTGGCGGGCGTATAGTCACCGCCGGCCAGACACTGCAGCCGACCCCGCCTCCAGTCTTAGCAGTTCTCTGTTCCACTGGCCCAAGGAGGGGAAGGCCAAGTGTGTGCGCCTGTGTTAGCGCGAACGCTTGCGCACCTTTAATATATCCTGCGCATGTGATCGCTTCCGTTAAACTGGACTCCGAGTACGCAAAAGTCCTGTGGCGATGGGTAGAGGTAGAGAGGTCTGGCCTGATGCAAGCTGGGCTTTGTCTGATACCTGCACTCAGGCGGTCTCGGGGGTGTGAGTACACGCCATGGTCGTTTTTGCGCTGCATATTTGGGACGACAGCGCGGATGCGGCAGCACCCGGGATGACAAAGCAGCCCTGTTTAGGGAGGCACTGCTTTCCTCGCTCAGCCGGGGAGGGGGCTAGAAAAGGTGCCCTAAGAATAGCTCGTCCCACTATAAGAGGTGGTAGTAACCGCGGCTGCCATCGCATCACTTAAATCGTGGTCGTCGCAAAAAATATAGTAACAAAACGTCTGTAATGACATTCGGCGCGTGGAACGTGAGAACGCTTCTTGATCAAGATGGAAATGCCTGCCCTGAACGCAAGACCGCCATAGTAGCTCGGGAACTTCGTCGTTACAACGTTGATGTGGCTGCTCTCAGCGAAACACATCTTGCTGATGAAGGAGAGCTGGTGGAAGTAGGTGGAGGCTACACTTTCTTTTGGAAAGGTACCGCTGCCTCTGAAGCTCGGCGATCAGGTGTAGGATTTGCCATCAAAAATCACTTAGTAAAGCGATTTGAGGAGTACCCTGTACATGTCTCGGACCGCGTTACCACATTGCGCCTTCATCTAGACAAGGATAACCACCTTAATGTCATCAGTGTTTATGCTCCAACGCTAGACAAGTCTGATGACATCAAGGACAAATTTTATGAGGAACTTTCTCTTTGCCTCGACAGCATCAGCGCCAAAGAGCAGATTATTTTGCTAGGCGATTTCAATGCCAGGGTTGGTCGGGACTATGAGGCTTGGCCTGGAGTTCTGGGTAGACATGGAGTTGGCAACATGAACAGTAATGGTCAGTTGCTGCTCAGTCTTTGTGCTCAATTCGGTTTGGCAATTACGAACACTATGTTCAGGCTTGCCGCCAAGTACAAGACAACATGGATGCACCCAAGATCCAAGCACTGGCATTTGATCGACTATGCCATTGTAAGGCAAAGAGATTTCAGCCAAGTGCGCATCACTCGTGTCATGAGGGGTGCGCACTGTTGGTCTGACCACCGACTTGTTGTCACTAAGCTTCGACTTCGCTTCCTTCCTCGCCGTAGGTCTGCTACAAAAAAGCTTGCGTTTTTGAACGTGAAGAAGCTAAACGATCCTGAGGTGAGGGAGAAATATGCTGAAGCGTTGTCTGAAAAGCTGGTGCCGATTAATGAGGTAGGTGAAACCGAGGCTGCCTGGGGATCTTTGTCATCTCATATCATGATTACCGCTTCATCTGTACTTGGCAAAACACGCCGTCACAATGAAGATTGGTTTGATGAAAATGATGAAGCTCTACAGGCGGCTTTCGACAAACACCGGGATCTCTTGCGACAGCATCGAAGGCGACAAAGAAGCGTTGAAGTGGTCAAAGCTAGTGACCAGGAATTACGCAAGCTGTCTCGTCGGACTAAAGACAAGTGGTGGCATGACAAAGCCATTCACATGCAATGGCTTTTTGATACTAACCAACTCGGGGAGTTCCACAGTGAGGTACGTAGGCTGACTGGTACATCCTACTATGCAAAGGTAACTTTAAGGTCTCTAGACGGTAGACACCTAGACTAGCAGGGAGGATGTACTAAAGCGCTGGGCGGAGCACTTCAATACTCTGCTGAATGTGGATCGTTCAACTGACCTTCAAGCAATAGGCTTAATGCCTCAACTCCCTCCTGTTCTTGAGTTGGACGAGCCACTATTGCTTGATGAGGTTGTTACTGCCATCAGACAGCAGCAAAACCAAAAGGCGGCTGGCATTGACCTTATACCGGGAGAGCTGATCAAATACGGCGGAGAGGGGTTGCATAAGTTGATGTGGGAGCTGTTTGTTCGTATGTGGGAGGAAGAGCGCGTTCCTGATGTGTTTAAAGTGTCGCGTATAAGAACACTATATAAGAGCAAAGGTGACCGATCCGACTGCAACTCATACCGTGGTATCACGCTTTTATCGACTCCTGGAAAGGTCTTTGCTAGAGTTCTCTTAAACCGTCTAAAGATATTGTCTGAAAAGATCCTGCCTGAAACCCAGTTCGGCTTCCGACCGGACCGAGGCACCTGTGAAGCGATATTTTCCGTGCGTCAACTACAGGAAAAGAGTAGAGAACAGGGTCGTAAGCTGTACCTCTGCTTTGTTGACTTGGAGAAGGCTTTCGACAGTGTGCCTCGTGAAGCCTTATGGTTAGTGTTAGGTAAGCTAGGATGCACTGAAAAGTTTGTGAGACTTCTTAGACTCCTACATGACAGCATGCAATGCTGTGTTGCTGTAGACGGTGCACAGACAGACTTCTTCCCCGTTACCTGTGGGGTGAAGCAAGGTTGCGTCTTAGCACCAACTCTGTTCGCCTTATACTTTGCAGTGGTAGTGGGAGAGGTCTTACAAATTGTTTCACAAGGAGTTCGCATCCGCTTCCGCACCGACGGCGGTCTTTTCAATCTGGCTAGACTTAAGGCTCGCACCAAAGTCTCACATGCACTGATTACTGAGATCATGTATGCTGATGACTTGTGCTTCTTGGCAGAATCCCCAGACGGCCTACAAGAGCTGATGTCCGCTTTTCATCAAGCCTGCTGTAAGTACGGCCTAAAAATCAGCATCAACAAGACGGAGGTGATGTCCCTAGACATTCATGGACACGAGACACTGAATATAAAGCTTGGTCAGGATGTGCTGAAGCAGGTGGGCAAGTTTCGTTACCTGGGGAACACTATAAGTTCTAAGTGTGACCTTGATGCTGAGATCAACAGCAGAGTCGGAGCTGCAGCTGCAGCGTTTGGCAAGTTGTGTTCCAAGGTCTTCTACTCACATGACCTTAAGCTAGCTACGAAAATATCCGTATACATGGCAATTGTGCTGCCAAATCTTCTATATTCCGCTGAAACGTGGTGCGTGTACCGCCGGCACATACGTACTCTAGATCTTTTTCACCTTAAATGTCTCCGATCCATTATGAAGATCAAATGGTCTGACAGAGTACGAAATACCGAAGTCCTGCGACGAGCCAATGTTGGTGGCATTGAGGCTTATTTAATGCGTCGACAGCTTCGGTGGTGCGGACACGTATCACGTATGGCGGACGAAAGAGTGGCGAAGCGCATCTTCTTCTCTGAGCTGGAGGAGGGCAAGCGAAAGCATGGCGGACAACTCCTCCGGTTCAAGGATGTCTTAAAACGACACATGAAGAGATGCAATATAGAACCCACTGAATGGGAGCGTTTGGCGGCAAAGCGGTCAGAATGGCGCGGAATGGTGTACGAACATGTACGCGAGTTTGAGGAACAGCGCAAAGCTGACCTCGATACCAAACGCGACCAATTAAAGGCCCGCCCACCTGCTGCCATCACCTACAACTACGTCGACGGCGTGCTTACGTGCCCTCAGTGTGCACGAAGTCTCGCCGCCAAGATAGGCTACATAAGCCATCTTCGGGCGCATGAGCGCCAAATCACCGGCTAGGAGTCGAAGTGGTCGCCGTGGCCGAAATCGGTCGGAACAATCAATCAATCAATCACTTTATTTATTTTACTCAATAGTTTAAGGACCAAACTAGAATATAATATCAAAAAATTATACATATTATTTGAAATGTTTTTTTTACAACTCTACAAACTTTATAGTTTTGACGGACGTCCATGTTAAGCCCGTTCACTTCATCACTTTCAAATTGATTTTATCGTTATACATTACAGGAAAAGGTATAATGTATTATATATTTCTGGAAACCTCGTCTTTTGAAGAATATGAAACACCTATTATGTATTTAATATTATATTAACGTTTACCTTAAAATAATTGCAAAATAAATAATGGTAAAAAAAAAGTTTATTTAAAGTTCATCGAGACTTTTGACAGTTACCCACGTTTACCCATGCTTTACATTTAATGTTGATTTGTAGCCTAGCTATCCATAAACATGATAAAATAAAAAAAAGTTGTGAATATTTGCGATTTTCGGAGTAATTTGTAAAAATGTGATAAAAGTCAGGAAACAGAAAACCGCTCGCTATCTATTGCGGTTTGAAATGTTCCTGTTTACATCAATAGTTTGCGGTAAGTTTTGTAATTTATCGTTGATATTAGGTTGTCTTAACTATTTTGTACTCATATTGCGTGTGAAAATATTAATCAACAAGATGCCCACTACCCTCATATTTCATATAGTATGTAAACAGTGGTTTCATTTCATTTTAAATAAATAGTGGTGAATTAGAAGAAGAAGAAGTGTAATTGTTACCCATAAAATATAATTACGTGTTTTGTTAACTCTTTAAAATGTCTACTTTCAAGTGTTCTAAACGTGAAATAATACTTTCGTATATCGAAGGAGGAAAATCGTTGGAGACATTATCAACCGTTTTAAAAGAAAATTATCATGTATCTGAAGACAACTTATGTTTCATCCTCAGTGATTTTCAAAGCCATATTATTCCCACTTTTAATAAAAGATGGACAGAAGCTTCACGGAAAAAGGATTTATTTTTAACGAAAAACAGTAACTGGTTGGAATCAGAATATTCACTAAATTTACCGAACTCTGAAGACGTTACAACCGTCTCCACACCATCTACTTCTTTTGGAAAACGTGGGAGACCGTGCGCATCTTATCCAGACTTGTCAGAATCCAGTAAGAGAAGAAAAAATCTAATGTTACTTAATGAATATGGATTTGAACACGTCTATAATGCATATCTTCAAGGGTTACGTTCAATAGGAGAAAGAACAGAAGCTAATCTTGTGGAAACATTAAGGTTTGCTGACAGTGAAAATAAGACCTTATTCTCGAGTCTCATAGAAGATGCAAGGCAGACAAAATTTTAACGGATGAAGAAGCATTGAGCGTGTTTATTGACTTGGATTTAACAAAAGCACAATATTTGTACTTGAGAAATGTAACGAATGAACGAAAATGTTTTGTGTTTCCACCATATTTCAAAGTGCAAGAAGCTAAAATTACTTGCTATCCACCATCTTCAGCTATAGAAATTACAGATACAAGTGCAAAAATAGTAAGACTTCAAGATTTAATAAATCACACTGCAGCTAGGATATTGAAAATAGATTCAGTGTATAAAAATGGATTGAATAACTTACTTCTATACAGCAAATGGGGCTGTGATAGCTCATCTGGTCAAAGTCAGTACAAACAGAAACTGCCAGAAGAGTCTGAACTAATTTCTGATGCAAATTTATTTATCACTTCTTTGGTGCCTATTAAGTTAATTAACGAGCTTACAGGTGATGTTGTTTGGCAAAATCCGGTACCTTCATCTGTTCGTTTTTGCCGGCCTATAGTAATAGAATTTTGCAAAGAAACTCCCGAGAAAACTGAAGCTGTTGTGGACGAAATAAAAGGTCAAATAAATTCTTTGCGTCCATCGTTAATTAACAAAGAAGGTGAAGGAGTGCAAGTGAAACATGATCTATTTCTTACAATGATAGATGGCAAAGTGGCTCAGGTATTAACAGATACGTCTTCGGGTTCCACATGTACAATATGTGGAGCTACTCCACGCCAAATGAACGATTTGACTAAAGTTACTGCTAGGCCTGAAAATGAAGATTCTTATCAATACGGACTGTCTACTTTGCACGCCTGGATTCGTTGTATGGAAATGATTTTACACATTTCCATCTGTCTTTCCAAACTTGGTCAGCCACAAGTGAAGAAAAGAAACGACTAAAGCAAGAGAAGAAAACCCTGGTACAAAGGCGTTTCCGTGAAGAGCTAGGATTGATCATCGATAAACCAAGACAAGTAAGTGGTAATTCTAATGACGGTAATACTGCCAGAAGATTTTTTCACAATGCAAGCTGCTCTGCTGAAATTACAGCAGTGGATATAAACTTAATTAAACGACTTTACATAATTCTGCAAGCTCTTTCATCGGGTATAATGATAAATGCTGAAAAATTTGGCAGTTATGCTATGGAGACTGCCAGAATCTATGTGAGCAATTATGAATACTACTAATTATGGTACTACATGCCATCTTCCGTTCACAAAATTTTGATTCATGGAGAAAGTGTCATAAAGCATTTTGCAGTACTTCCTATTGGTCAACTTTGAGAAGATGCACAAGAATCTCGTAATAAGGATTATACAAAATTTCGTCTACATCATGCTAGAAAATGCTCAAGATCCGCTACAAACGAGGATGTATTTCATACTCTTCTTTATACTTCAGATCCATACATAACCAGCATTAGAAAACCGTATACTAAAAACGTGAAGGAACTTGACGAAGACACCTTAGATCTTTTGAAAGTAAACGAATTAATTTCAGATCCCGAAGTTCATCAAGTATAATTAACATACCTAATATTTAGTAAAGATTACAATTAATTAATTAACTAATCATAAAAAACATTTTTATGAAATATTACGATTAAAACCGATTTTAATCATAAATATTAAAAAAAAAAAATATTTAAATTGATATGTATTTTGATGTACTATATGATATTAGGTTTTCGTAAACATTAAAATAATAGTATACATTGTTAAAAGATAAATATTGGACATTTTTTATAATTTTGAATTTGTATAATTTTTTAATATAAGGTTTTACATTCAATCATAATAAATTATATTAGATTTGAAGCCATATACACTATTCTATATCTGTGCAAAATTTTAGAACATAATATTCAGAAATAAAAAAGTTATTGATTTTTAATCAGAAACAGACCTTTATTTTCCATAGTGCGTCGATCTGGGCCTGGTCCTTAACGGGCGGCGAGTGACGGGCAGCTTGCCGCCCGGTAAGGACCAGGCCCGGATTAGCAAATAACAGTTGATTTAATTTTAAAAAGAATACAATTTATACTATTGAGTATTATGATCATGATATATAGTACTATACGAGCTATATGGTTTGAAAAAATACAGGTTTGATACTCCCTTTCTAGAGTATATAAAAAAATATTCAAAATTATTTAAAAAAGTTTGTGTATCTGCGAAGTCAAAATTTCTAAGCGATACAATTAAAAATTCAAATAATAGAGTAAAAACCACTTGGAAAATTATTAATAATGAAACTGGCAAATCTGTTAACCAGGATAAGCAACTTGAGATCATGGTCGACGATAAATTAGTTCATAAGGCCGCTGACGTAGCTGAGGCATTTAATGAGTTTTTTGCTAACATACCAATAGCTACAACTCGCTCCTTAAATTCATCCCCATCTAAAGCTGAGAATCTTTTGCATAGTAGTGTATCTAAGTGTAGTCGTCTGTTTCACTTTGAACACGTATCCCCGCGTGATATGGTTAATATTTTTAAAACACTTAAGTCTAAAAACGCCGGTGATTACTGGGGCATTTCCATTAAAGTATCAAGTAATATAATAGACATCGTAGCCCCCTATCTAGCTGTTAATTTTAATAAATGTATTGACTTGGGGATTTTTCCTGATTTAATGAAGAAAAGTAAAGTTATACCATTATTTAAATCAGGTAATAAAACCGATGTTGGCAACTTCAGACCCATTTCTATCTTACCTGCATTCAGCAAAATATTTGAAAAATTAATACTTAAGCAGTTATTTACATTTTAATTCGAATAATCTCTTACATAGTGAACAATATGGTTTCACAAAGGGTCGTTCGACTATGGATGCGGGTGTTGCTCTTCTGAAACACATATTTAACGCATGGGAGAAGTCGCAAAATGCTATTGGAATTTTTTGTGATATCTCCAAAGCCTTTGATTGCGTGCACCATGACATACTTTTGTGTAAACTTCGCCACTACGGTGTCGAAAATGAAGCTCTCAACTTCTTCTTCTTCTCAGGTTCTTATTTACATAATAGATTACAGTGTGTAGATATTAACGGTGTGAAATCTTCCGGGCTACCAGTTCAGTTAGGTGTACCGGAAGGCTCAATACTGGGTCCATTCTTGTTTTTAGTATAAGTTAATGATTTACCATTCTATTTAAAGGACATCTGTGACGTTGTGCTGTTTGCAGATGATACCTCTATAATTTTTAAAGTAGACAGGAATAGACATGATTTTGACGAAGTAAACAGTGCACTCTCAACAGTTACGGATTGGTTTACGTCAAATAACCTAGTTCTTAATACCAAGAAAACGAAATGTGTAAAGTTCGCCTTGCCTAACGTTACAAATCTAGGACCCAACATTGTTTTAGACAAAGAGGTGCTTGAAACTGTGGGCTCGGCAGTTTTTCTGGGAATAACAGTAGATGCCAAACTTCAGTGGGGACCACACATATCAACCAACCCTAGCAGGAAGACTCAGTTCGGCTGCCTACGCCGTCAGGAAAGTAAGACAGTATACAGACGTTGATACAGCTCGTTTAGTTTATTTTAGATATTTCCACAGCGTTATGTCCTACGGTATTCTACTGTGGGGCAAAGCCGCTGACATACAAAATATATTTGTACTCCAAAAACGAGCTGTCCGAGCAATTTACCAGCTCGGTGTCAGATTTTCTCTGAGAGAGTTCTTTAAAGATATTGGTATTCTCACGGTTGCTTCACAATTTATCTTAGCCAATATTTTATATGTTAGGCAAAATATTCATGTGTACACCAAAAACTGTGATATACATAATATTAACACCAGAAACAAGGACAAACTGCGAGCCCCTTTTCACCGACTTCAAAAGGTTCATAACTCTTTTGTTGGGCTTGGTATAACTTTTTATAACAAGATACCCTCTGCTTTGCTAGACTTGCCTTACAATGCATTAAAACACAAATCAAATCCAAGCTTTGTTCAAAGGCATATTATTCTGTAAGTGATTATTTAAATGATAAGAATAACTGGTCGCTCTGTTTAACTCAGGACAATGTTTGTGTTCTTTCTCCGGAATTAGCTTACTGACACGCTATATGAGTTCATATAATTCACTTTTTTTTTCAATACATAAATATGTCAGCTGTCGCGCCCTTTATTCCTGGGGCTTTTATTGAAGTAATAAGTTTTTAGTTATTTACATTTTCATTTAAATATATACTTATATATTGTTTTGCTTTGCTGGTATTCTGGCGTGGTAGCTGGCATATTTTCAACAATTTCATTGTTTTTATATTTTCTTGTCTTCATCACTATACATAGTATTGTATAAAGTCATGTGTTTTTTAAATGAACAGACAGCTGTGCTGCTGGGGAGTTTCTTCCGCCACTTCTTCTTCCCAGCGAAAGCACTAGGAAGTGTCGTTGGGTGGGCGTTTTGGGGGACTATCTTATGTAATATTGACGTTCAAAAAGTGCTGATTCCCAACCTAATTTGAATAAATGACTTTTGATTTTGATTTTGAATGCTGATTTTGAGTAGTCGTGGTGGCCTAGTGGTGAAAACACCAGCCTCTCAAGCCTGAGGGTGAGGGTTCGATTCCAGGTCAGGCAAATACCCATGTAACTTTTCTTTACTTCTCTTTACTTTACTGGCCCAGGAGGCATCGGTCTTCGTGGACCCCGTCACGGTGTGCTGACATCTCTATGTGGCGCGCGTGAAACAAAACGCGCCGTCGGTCCGGGCCTGGTCCTTACCGGGCGGCAAGCTGCCCGTCGCTCGCCGCCCGCAAGCCCGCGCCTACCTTGGCCGGGATTTCGATGTTGTCTCCCGACCAGGGCGTCTCCTGCGGCGGCTAGAGGCGTAAGAGCGCTAGGATTTCCGCTCTCTCACGCGCTTCGCCTCCTCCTTCGCCAGATCACTGCTTCGCAAAAGGAGGTGACGGCCTGCCATGCACTCTCGCTCTGGACCTTAGCCTGGCCCAGGGTCGGACGCGAGAGATCGCCGCCGATCGCCGACATGAGGACACGGTGGTACTCTACCCAAGCCGGGCAGACCTCCACCGTTTCCTCAGGGCGACCCACACAGTGACGACGCCCTGGCGTTTCCTCCCGCCTAAAACGGAACAGGAACCTCCCGAAACAGCCGTCTCCGGTGAGGACCAGCGTCAAGCTGAAGGTGAAGGCGCCGTGGCGCCTGTCTAGCCACTCCTGAAAGAGAGGACTTACTGCCGCTATTGTGGCTTGCCCAAGTGTGTCGAAGTACTTAGTCTAAAATTCAATGAGTTCAGCCTAATAGTATTAAATTAAGAAGAGCTATCTATAGTACCTAGCCGCGCTGATCGATCAATCAGCTTAAGATATGCATTTCGCAGTTGGTCCGTAGATAGGTAGCGATCTTCTCATACCAAGACCCAGCCGTAAAAACCCGGAAAACCCGGAAAGGTAATTTGGTCCCGGCTGTCATTCGTGGATCTTTGATAATAGTTACGGGTTTGCAGTAACCTGAAATTTTGACAACCTCGCTTGCTAAGGGGTATCATATTAATTACCCAGTAACTGGGTTGTGGGTGTCAGAAAGGCAGTAGCTCCATATAAAATACTGGTTTGGCTGCATCATTTTACACTGGAAACCGACCCTAACATAGGTGGAAAAAGGCTAGGCAGGAGATGGGTCTAATATTAATAAAAATACTTTAATGAAGCGATACTATAAAAAGGTAGCTTCCCGTTACCATGTAAAGTACGTATTCACAACATTATGCAACATACACCAGCATTAATTTAAGCTTATGAAGGACCCAGCATGGGCTAATTAACTAGAACCATATTTTGCTCTTGTTAATAGTCCAAACACGAGTAATCCCTTACTGAATATTAAAACCTGATGTTATGCTATACCCTGAAATTAATTTAGTAATTGCAAACCAAAAGAGTAGTGTTTTCTGATAATTAGATTTTCGTGTTATTTAATTAATGAGATGATCGCTTCATCAATTCACAGTTCATTACCCATTCAAAATATCAATATAATCACTAAAGCAATAAATCTCACTTCTGCGCGTTCTGGGTATGTCTAACAATGTCAGTCTCCTACCATGCTTGGAATAAAAAATATAACCTGAAGATTCATAATTATCGTTTGTTTCCCGTGGTCCATCCGCCTATATCACGTAGGTAATAAGTCGTTTCATTAAAAACTTCATTCTGGTAATTTATTCAGGTCGACTCATAGAAAATGCCTCAGGCATTGAGTTCGCCTTTGTATAGTTTTCTTTTTTTACCTTTGCATAAACTTTAATAATTATTCTATTTTTACTGGGTCCAAAATTCCCTTTTTTCTTTAGCAACGCTTTAATGGTGTTAAATGGAATTGAGGCTTAACGTGTCTCCTGACTGACAGTAGAGATCAGTGACATTACGAATTTTCTACTTTCGGAAGAGCAAGAGTGATTTGACGCAATTTTGTAAGATTATGTGAGGTTACCAAGTAATACGTTTCTTATCTAAAATAAGGAAATCCACTTGAAATTTCTCAAATAGAATGTTTAAATAATTATGTAGATATCGACATAGGCACAAATCTATGTTTAACCATATCACACATAAGTGTGATATGGTTAAAGAGAGGGTGACGACTGAGGTAACGGCTAAAAATCCGCTAAGTACGTGTCGGACTCACGCACAAAGGGTTCCGTACCACTTATTTAAGAAATTAAAGGATTTAAGTTATTTGTATGAAAGATTACGCGGTAATAAGCGGTTTGCGATTTACAAGGTATTAAAAAAAAACTACTTACTAGATCTCGTTCAAAACAATTTTCGTTGGTAGTTTTTATAGTAATGTACATCATATGTTTTTTTAGATTTTTCATTTTCTTATTTTAGAAGTTAGGGGGGGGGGGCGGGGACCAACTTTTTTCCACTTTGGAAGCGTCTGTCACGCAAACTATTCGGTTTAGAAAAAAAATATTTTAGAAACCTCGATATCATTTTTAAAGACCTATCCATAGATACCCCACACGTATGTGTTTGATGAAAAAAAAATAATTGATTTTCAGTTCTAAATATGGGGAGCCCCCAATATTTTTTTTTTATTTTTGTATCAAAATCTTAATGCGGTTCACAGAATACATCTACCGACCAAGTTTCAACAGTATAGCTCTTATAGTTTCGGAAAAAAATGGCGGTGACATACGGACGAACAGACAGACGAATCGAAAATAACGAATCTATAAGGGTTCCGTTTTTTGCCATATGGCTACGGAACCCTAAAAAGCATAGAAGAAAAAGACATGTTGCGCTGACCCCAAATAAATTGTATTAGAGGCAGGAGAATGGCGCGTTGTGTTTCAAGCACGCCTCAAAGGGATGTCAGCACATCGAGACGAGATCCACGAGGACCGATGCCTCCTGGGCCAGGGTTACGGGTTGGTTAAAAAAGAAACCGTGGCCCTGACGCAGACGCAAGGGAAGAAAAACGGGTGTCAGTAAAAGTTTGAGACGCAGCATCAACCCCTGAGGTTATTTGATGATGTCCCATCCAAAACAAAAAAATAGGCAGGAGAATGACGATGAGCTACATATGCACATGTGTATATTTGAATAAGCTCATGATGCCTCCTTATCTGTCATTTAACAAAAACTCTTGGTTTGAGGTAGGTATTACATAATTTTCTCCTATGTAGGAAATCGTGTAACCGTACACCCGGCGACTGTCGTTTCATAAGTGCCCATTTACCTGCATGGGCACTTTAAAAGGTTTATGTGTTCTTTTTTTAAGGCTTTTAAAACACTTTCACTAATGGATTGAGCAAGCGAGGAGTACCTACTTCTATTAGTCAGTTTTTTATTCTTTAATCACAGGTCTAGGTGTCCAGCAATTATAGACAGCACGTCAGTGATAACAAAATTAGTATAAGCTGGCCTCGAACTCAATTGAGACCCCGTACCTTTATATGGGGTTTAAATAAAATGACTAGACCAACTCAAGATCAGAGTACCCACGAACGATTGTTGTTTGTTGACGAGAGATTGCCGCCGATCGCCGTCACGAGGACACGGCAGTGCTGCGTCCAAGCCGGACAGACTTCCATCGAATGCTCAAACGTGTCCTCAGGGATTGCCCTGAGGAAACGCCAGCATTTCACCACTGTAGGGATTGCCCTACAGTGGTGAAATGCTGGCGTTTCCTCCCGCCTTATCCGGAAACCTGTATACCACGGAGTTTCCGTTTCAGAAGTATGTAGTGTAAAGTCTGATAATTACTCTCTATACTCCAATTAACTACTTCTGCGGGTTACTTGCTCCCTGAGGCAGGTCAGGGACATTTCTGGCGTTATTCAAAATAAGTAGGTAAGTTTCTGAAACATGACAAAATATTTGTTTTGAAAAATTAGAACAATACGAATGCCAAATTTGATTTTAACTTTGATATAATGTAGGAAGTTTTATTCTTTTACTTTGGCGTTCTATTGAAATGTGTTACTACGTAATATTATTATGACGTCGTTTACAAAAAACCTACGAAATAGTACACAGGATCGCACTATGGTAATATCATTAATAAAATTTTTATGAAAGCTTTTCAAAACCTAGTTTTCTATTGTTAATCTTTATAAAGAAATGTGAGTAAAGTTCAGTGGTCACGCTACTTTCTAAGGATTCTTGAGAAAAGTTGATCATATTTTATAGAAAGGAATTTTATTTTTTTTACAAAAATATGGTTATACAACTACTGTTGTTAGGATATAATTATCAACACTATGCCGTATGTTACCAGCTCATTTATCATTCAATACATCAATTAAAAAATTACAATTATAACTCAATATACCAAATAATTTACATACATATCTTTCTCTGACAATAACCCAGCTACACTGTAGTACGTTTTGTCTATCAAAAATTTACGTTCTACTCATAAACATCATTGTATCTAAATTTCCAACCACTTAATGTTTTTTTTTAATATAATATATATTTTAGTAGTAGTGTAGTATTATAATAGTTTAGTGCTTGACCGCTATCCCGCCTGATGGTAAGCAGTGATGCTATCGTTGCTGGTAAAGCGCGCTAATTCACTCTTGCCTTGAAGACACTTAAATTGAAATTGTATTTAATTACAAACAATTTAGTCTATTCACTGTTACTAATCAAAGGGGTGATATGATACTAGAGATAGTTTGCTATTATCACGCCTATTCTTTGGGAATACATCAGCTTTTTTGCTTAACTATCATAACTACTTTGAAAAAATAAATAGAAGGAAGTCTAGGATATGTCATTGCATAGTGGATTTATGATTAAAATCTCTATAAATTACTGCCCAGGCATACCTGCATGGTTACCATTTATAGTTTAATAGACAGAATTTCTAGATAGACGAGCCATCTGCGGAACGTTTTATAGTGCGCTATTGTATGCGCAACCACAGGGCCACTCGCATGAGGGCACTTGTGTCGTGAGGAAAGAGTGTCCTTCACTCTCTTTTCCGACATGACCAGACAGAAATATGAGGGAGGACTACCGGCGGTATCACACTACCAACTTCCGAGCTCCAAGATGTTACCGCGAAATCCTAAATAGGAAAATCCAATTACACTTTTCTCGACCTGGGTGTGAAACCCATGGCGCGCTTGCGACCAAGATATCAACGGGGCATTCAGGTCAAAAGTACAGTAAACAGAATAAATCATCACAGAAAATCCCATTTGCAGTACGAAAATTACGAAACTTCCCTCCCAATAAAGGTGCAAATAACAAACTGAACAACAAGGGAAAAGTCATTAATGTAAACTGTTTACTTTCATAAATTTACTCGTACCTGAACGCCATAAAACAAAGTTTATCACTGTCTACGCAAACATGAATAAGTACATTACAAAGTCAACTTACTTGACTTGAAGCCACGACGAGCCAGGAAATGAAAGACAGGCACATCATATTGGAAAACATCGTGAATCACTCAGCTTTATGTTCTTTAAGTAAATAACGCAGCCTTAGGCAATTTAGTTTTTAATGATGAATCGTCCTAAGAGGAAAATTATTCAGCCTGATTCTCCGGACCATATTCGTTGGAATGTTGGCTAGGGCGCCAATATCAAGTAAGCAATGTCTGAGATAACCTTTCATCCAACCCAGGTAGAGAACTAGGAATAAATAAAGCTCATGTCAGATTCTTACAAACTATAATACTACTGTGTTTCTCTTACTGAAATATTAGACTCTCTGTCTGAAGCGCGCCATTATGAAGAATTCTGGAGATTACTACAGGATTGTAATGAAACGGTCAAAAATTACGCACATTTGGTTTTAACATTGTTTACGTCAACATACCTTTGTGAAAGCAATACTCTACAGTCACAATAGTCTACATATCTCGGCCAGTATTCATGGCGTCGCTGTCTCCGAGGATCTGGGTTCAATTCCCAGTCAGGTCATTGTAAAAAACCTTTATGGTAACTTCGCTGTTTACAATTTCCATAATACAATGGCCTTAACTACTTTGGAGTTGTAACAATGTAATGTTTATGTTTATTAATTTATATTAGAGGTTATTTCTGTTGTGGCCCGTGGGAAAAAGGTTGAGTGAGGCTGACTTACAAATATAGTTTCGAAGCTTGCTATAATTTATTTTATTTATTTATCCATTTATTTTTTACACAATTTAGAAAGATAAACGTTTTAAAATGATAATATTAACATATATAAAAAAAAACAAAGCAAGGCCTTATGCAGATGCTCTAAGCTTATCAAAAATATACCACCACCTGTGTCACCTATTGTTGACAATTTAATTCTTAGTGAACGGCATATATTTCACATCAAAAATCTATTATCTCAATATGAACCTTCTCTTTCAACTGTACTGTACCTACAGTTGAGATGTTATGTCTGAGATTAAATAATCTTAGCTCGTTAATTGGCGCGAAGACCAGATTTCCCCATCTTAAGAAGCTTAAGATAACCACGCTATAGAGGCGTAAATACGACACCAATTTGTCAGTGAAAGGTTCCTATTATAACATTCCCCCCCAGGTAGTGCAAGTGCGAGATGCATTAAGAACTACAAACCTAATTTAATGACTCCTAGACCTTACTAACGCGTTGAGAAGCGACGGGTATCTTAGAGTAGACGGAAGTTATTTCATTACCGCGCTTCGACATTTGTTCCAAAGAGAAAAAGGGTGAATCGATATCTTCCTACTTCGCTTTTAGAACTTTAGGGGATTACATGTTGACTAATGTATAAGTCTGGCATACGGAGAATACTGTTCATTATTGAACTCAATTTTATATAATTCGAATTTGTTTTTGCTACGAACGCCAAAATCCAGTTCTCAAAGGTCTACATTCCCGAATTAGCATTATTATACTAATTCGGGCATGTAACCTCAAAGTAGTGTAATTATGTGTTTAGCTAGCGCCGCAAATATTCGCCTAAGTTGATCCCAAAATACAACAACAGGCAAATTACGTCGAGTTAAAGAAAACATTTTCCCTTTTGCTCACTGGCCGTGAATGACAGTTATCTCGCTTTTCCATACGTTCCGTGAAACCTAATCTGGTTATTAAAAACCACACAAGGGAAAAATGCAAGGAAAAACCTCGTAACATTTTTCGTTATTGTGCCAGCACGTAAATTAACAAGGTTTTTATAGAATACCACTGCGCAAACAATTCTCTGAATTAATCTATGGTATATGATATACTTTACACTAGAGAAATGGCAATCATAAAATATATGAATTTCTGAACATAAATGTGGTATTTCAAAATTTGATCCTGCTATAATATCTAATTCTTTATTTAAATCCATACAAAGTAAAGCTCACTGTGACGTAATTACCCCTAGGGACTATATTACCCCTATAAGTACCTAACGTCAGGGATATTAATTTATCAAGCAAGTTGACTACCTAATTACATTTTCCGTATATTCAAATCTCAACACTCATTCTTTGATATTTGTATGAAATGGTTATGAGTGACATATAAAGTGACAATTTGCTTGACAGATTTTTTTCTGCCCGAATGTAAATATTCATATATGTTACGTAAACGCAAATTTATTTTAAACTGTGCAGTTCTGCTGAATGGCAATGGCCACCCATTTTTTTGGATGGCTTATCATCAAATGACCTCTCCCGCTTTTGGTGGAGCAAGGTGGCTTGGTGTCAGACTTTTACTGACTAATAAGCCCACGCGCGTTACTTCACTTACCTGTGCGCTAGAGGCAACGATTGTTCTTTAGAACAACCATCCATTAGAACAGCCATCGGTCCTTGTGTCACTACGGTCACCGCTATTGTAAGAAACCCAAGCTTACGCAACTTTACTTTCATAACATATGTAACATAAATGTTGGCATATAAGTTTCCATCCAAGGCACGAAAAGTTTAAAGACTTCACATGGACGTCACTACTTGTCGTCATGATCTTGTTCAACAAACACTTTTTAGCTAATTTATGTGTGTATATGTATGTATTTGTGTATATATTTTAGTATATTGAAGTAATAATATTTGCACCAACGACAGTCCCATTTATGGTTTGGGAGAATCTGTCCATTCTTTGGTTGCCTGGAAGAGATCGCATTAGCGATAAGGCCACCCATTGTACGAGTATGTTTTGCTGTGTTGAATGTATTTTGTTCGATGTATGTCTTCGGTGTACCTACACTAGAAAATATGTCGGAGTCAGCGACGGCGGAGCGATTTTCAGCGGTTGTCAGCATCTTGGTGTGGTAATAAGGGATTCATTTCGTAGGTGGCGTTTTGAATTAAAGCACGAAGTGTAGATATACCCTCTAATCTAGACAATCATAATTTAAATAGGTAAACCGAAGGTTTCGGCCCGGAGAAGTGTACTGGTCCGCGCCTCCAAACGAAGTGACCGTTCGACAGTCCCCACTTACCAAAACGACTCTGTCCATGTGCCGCCATCACAAAATAACGTCACAAGCATTTGCCCCACTACTACGTAAATTAAATCAGCAACCTCCACTTAAATTATACCAACGATCTCCTACAAATATATAAATAGAATGTTTTCAAACTTTTGACTGTATGATATGCCAGTTTCCTCACCACATTTGCCTTAGTTCTCTTCACTAACAGACACTTTGTGTAAATAATTTCATCACCACTTCTCTCAAAACAATACTTAAATGTCTTTAGAAATCTATCCACGAAGAAACAATAAATGTTTTTGTATTTTCGAATCTGAAAAGCATTTTATTTTCTTTCAACATACTGAATTTTATTTACTAAGGTCCAATGAAAAAAGCAAATTTTAATGACAAAATTTTGCAAGAATTCTCAAGTTTATGCACGTTGACGGCATTAATGTAAAAAAATAAAATGAGCATCATAAGTACTTCTCATAAAAAGCTTTAGACGGGGCCATTTGGCGTGACAAAAAATGCTACCTTTTCAGGTGTATAGGGGGTTATTTCGAATAAAAAGAAGCGTCTTTAATGCCATTGTCCCACATTGGTCCACCCAGCTAAGATAAAAAATAATTACTTTAGACACGCGAGGTTATTTTGTTTAGTCTGATTGAGTCCTTGGGCTCAGTTTGGGCTCATGTGAGGTGTAACAAAGACTTTCTCAGAAAACTCTAAATTAGTCACAAAGGAAACGTGGCCGTCGCACAGGCAAGTGTAACATTGACCTATTTTACTTTCTTTTTTCTTTACTTTATTAGCTGCGCCCCATGGTTTAACCCGTGTAAGTTTCAGTCCCGTATGAATGTCGGGATAGAAACTATCCTATTATTATTCTTGGTTATAAACCATCTGTGTGCCAAATTTGATCCAGCCGTTCAGTAGTGTTTGCGTGAAAGCAGAACAAAGTCATTTTCACATTTATAATATTAGTAAGGATTATCCAGTACTAGCAACCCACACGGGTGCAATGCGGATACTAAATACACTAGAAAAAAACTTTGATCGTTGTATAAACCGCCGCAAACGCGATACCCCTCAATTTTTAAACCTGTAATATCTTCGAAAATATTCAATTAAATCATATGCTATAAAGAGCGATATAGATCTATATTAAATCAACAATGTATTTAAGGCATTAAATTGGATAAAGATTAATGCTTTATTGGTTAAAATCGCCTCGAAAATTAGCCAGTATTTGTCGTAAAAAGTAAATGACAAAAAAAAAATATTGTGGGATATCCATAAGAGATAGACATATATCATGGCGGAGTTTTTTAATTTGTACAATATTTAGTACATTATTTTGATAGATCTCGTAGGGTTCAGCCTGCGTTTCATTGCAATCGCAGAAAAATGTAATTATTTACGACATCACATTAGAAACCTCAAAAATAATAGTATTTCTCCACAATTTAATGGATATTATTATACATATAAACCTTCCTCTTTAATCACTCTATCTATTAAAAAAAACCGCATCAAAATCCATTTCCTAGTTTTAAAGCTTTAATCATACAAAGGGACATAGGGAAAGAGAAAGTTACTTTGTTTTGTGAAGTCTTAGTAATTCTAGCGGTTTTAGCCAAGCATCGGATTAACCACTATGTTGAATATAGATAGGTATCGGAAGGCGTTTTAAGTCCTATCTCTAAATGTTCGAAAATTATGAGAATTTTTAATACATTGATACCAGGAACCGAACTTTTCAATATAAAAAACACATAAATTTATCGTGACATTGGCAAGTAACGTATAAATTTAACACCTAGGTATTGCGGTGACACATTTGTTAGATACAAAGTTTCGGGTTTCATATGTTTCTTACAGTATTTTATTTTAAGTTAAAAACATGCAAGTTCTGTTTCAGTTACAAGTTATCTTCCTAGCCTTTTCAACTATGTTAAGTCAGCTTTCATTCTAAACGGATTCAGCTAAATACCAGTATTTTAAGTAGAGTGAATGCCTATCTGACATCCACAACCCAGATCACAAATCAGATCAAGAACCAGATTTCTATTACAATTTGTGAAATCAACGTTTATTTTAACAATACGAAACCGCTTGCTTAGTAACCCTTAATCAATTTTATAAAAAATAAATGTGTCGCATCGGCGCCTCAGAGAGCCACACGTCGTCCATAGAGCGCATTTTTTGGAATGTTAATATTATTATTTATGGGTATTTTAGTGATCTTTATTTTTTGATTGTAATACTATAATTATAGTTATACTACCATATATTACTTTAAGAACTTAATAATTAAGGTTTAAAAGTTTTTTTTATTAAAGTTGCTTAATATACGATTAATGTAGGGTAACATTAATTTTTTCTGAATTTATATAGGATCAACCTAGAAGAATAATCAAAATCGAACTCTTTTTTTTAATAATTATAAACTAGCGCTTGACCGCAGTCCCGCCCGATGGTAAGCAGTGATGCGATCGTTGATGGTAAAGCGTGCTAGTTTATTAAGAGCCTATTCACTCAGAAAAACTGAGCGAATAGGAAGGAAGACGGCATTTGAGCGAGGTGACGCAATGTTAAACCCAACAACACGACCAACGATGCTGCGCCAACTCTGTAAAAAGTAAAGCGTACTCATAATAATTTATATTTGTAAATATATATGTATACGTAGGTATATATTTATATAAATTTACTCATTTTTTCATGGAATAGAAAATAAATAATAGTGGCAGGTCCAGTGTGACAGCTGTTAAGTCGTCAGATTTAGAGAAAGCCAACAATTTCTCCATCAGTTTTGCTTATTTATGAAGTATTCAGTCACATGATCATGATGACCGACTCGGAATATAACGTTATTCTTTTTACACTTCCTTATTCTGAAATAGGACTTCTGACCTCGGGGTCTCTCGGACCCCGCACTGACACTTTTCAAATAGTATGTACTATGTTTTCTCATAAGGCACCTTCTCTGATCCTTTGCCCAAACCCTTATAAATAAACTAGTTTGTTCAACAAAAGTAAAATCATAGTCTGGGCGCCAACTTTCGTGATTATACAAATTAAAACATAGACTTTGGGAAATATTGCGTGGCCCTATTTTGGCGCGGCATTAACTCTTTCAATAGAAAAACATGTAGCATAAAAATATTATTCTTGTTTTAAAGTTTGTACAAATAAGTGAGACCTATGTGAAAAGCACAGAATCGGTGACTGTAGCCGGCCCTCAATTTAAACGCAGTAAGTAAAACACGATACAATTAACTAAAAAAGAACATCGGTATTAGCTTATGCTGCTTAACTTAGGTGTATAGCAAAAGATGTTAAATTATCATTTCTCTTGATACGAAATTATCTCATTTATCTACCCTTAATATTTCTAAAGAAAAATCATATGCTTTTGTATATTTTTTCATTTCATTTTAATAGTATATTATTAACAGTGAACCAATTTTGCATAATTTACATCATCAAAATTAATTTTAGCTGCTGCGGCTGCCGGCAGAAGTTACAACCCACCAGAAAAGGTGTTGCCGCTAACCGATTCGTCGTGATCCGGTATGATGTCTGGCGAAGCCGTACGGAGGACGGGTCTGAGCAGTTGTGTTGCGATGTTTGCCGGGTACGATGCGCCAAATGTTGTTGTGTCGGGAGTTTGGAGAGTCTCCAGATCAATTTCCCTCTGGCGCAGTATCGTTGCTCGTGTTGGTCTTGGTTTTAACATTGTATCACCTCGCTCAACTGCCATCATCCTTCCTATTCCTAAGTTTTTTAAGTGAATAGGCTTAATAAACTAGTGCGCTTTACCATCAACGATTGCATTGCTAACCATCAGGCGGGATTGCAGTCAAGCACTAGTTTATAATTACTAAAAAAGAAAAAAAAACTTAAAACTTAAAGCAATATTGCAACGGCACAGATTGTAAGCTAATTTTCAACAAAAGTGAGTCATAATGAACTGTGCTTTAGCCCAATGTTCTGTCTTTGTATAAATTAAAGCCGGAACTGGGACATCTTGTCTCGTTTGTCGCGCCTTTATGGATCGCGTTTCTACTTCACTTAGGTATACGAAACTTGCTCATAGCCTACTTCAATAGAAAAACGAGTAGTTAATTAGATTTAATGGTCTTTCTCAAATTTGTATTTCCTGTGCGTGTCCCAATTTACATATATTTCTTTTACTTTCTTTGTTTTTCTAGTATAAGTATATAATTTAATAAGTGCTTGTATAAAATTGTTGACGTTAGTACATACGTAACTATAAGGTTCTTACTTCTGTGAATAAATCGAATATTAGTGGGTAGTATAGTAATATTAGATGTATACTAAATACCTATGTACATATTAATGTCTATAGCAAAATGCCCATCTCTATAACAATAACTGTTAGTTCACATAGTTACAAATAAAAATTAACTCACATTATAGATTATAATACAAATTACAAATTAACCTTCGTAATTATAAAACCTTCATAATCATCAAGAATGTTTACGTTTTAGATTATTACCTAACTGTTCTTCATAGGTATCTGCCTAAACCCTTTATAAACGAGACATTTTAAACGTAGGTATGTTCAACGTCGTTGCAAGCAATGATGGACTGTGAATATCGTCTTTAAATATATGTCATAACTAGGGGACCCGGGTGAAGAATTCGCACATTATTTTAAATCTTTATTTTTTCAAAAACCACTAAAATGTGAGTACCTAATTTGTATTATTTACCGATGTAGCGGCCAGAAAAA
Organism: Sesamia inferens; assembly: GCA_037179545.1. Classification (NCBI taxonomy): domain Eukaryota; kingdom Metazoa; phylum Arthropoda; class Insecta; order Lepidoptera; family Noctuidae; genus Sesamia; species Sesamia inferens. The sequence goes on along the minus strand of CM073927.1, from coordinate 20,074,787 downwards.
GAAAGCTTTAAAATGATACCTCATTTATGTATATTGATAAAGTATGAAGGAAGTTATGATGTACTGACAAAAAAAGATCTTAAGAAATAATACAACGATTGACATATAAAGTAAATATCATTATTTATTTATTTTTTAATACTGTATTATAAGTAAAAAACATACTGTACCAAGGCGAATTCCTCGACCTGTGGCATTTTCTACCTGTCAACATTATAAAGTGTATCTAACATCGATGCACAAACGAGTACCATCGAGCCAGTACATGATTCTGAACCCCGCAGTGGTGGAATTTTTCGTCGGTTTTTTCCTGATTTAAAAAAAATAATATGCAGTTTTTTTCACTTTAACTGTTCATAATTGCTATACTTTTATAACCCAATAAGATTTTAAAGTAAAAAATAATTATTTCGCTAATTACACAAAAAAGCGCAATGTGAACAAAACTCGAAAAACTATCCTATCAGCTGATTTAATAGAGTTCACATCAGGGGTCAACGTCATACAAACGACGTCGACGTCGTCGTTCAAAGGCCGAGCCAGCACATTTATTTAAACACTGTTATTTCTGTAACCGCTCATTAACGATATAAATGACTATCGTAATTTTATTAGTGGCATGCGGTATAGCCTTCTCGCGAAGTTTGCGTCAGATACACCCTGTAGATACCAGGTCACTCAGAAAATATGGCGGGAAAAAGTTTTATGTATGAGAAACTGGCAATTTATAATTTATTTAAAAATATGATTATTTACAACTAATAATAGATACCTACGTTCCAACTTCAGAACTTCCCTCCACATTTTTTGCGAGCTAATTAAAATTATCGTGTCTCTTTGAAAAATGGATTTGCGTCGAGATCATTTTCGCGCTGTGATTTTTTACGATTTCAAATGTCGCCTGAAACAAGACGAATCGTACGATAGACTTCAAATGGGTTTCATGGATGAAGGCCCCTCTAAGACAACCGTGTATCGGTGGTACAAAGAATTTAAGCGCGGTCGACTAACTTTGGGGGATGAAGAAAGAAGTGATCGCTTTTTGACGGCTGCTACAAAAGAAAACGTGCTAGCAGTGAAAAGTTTGATCCAAGACAATAAACGAATTATGTACATCCCAAGAAATTCAGCATAAACTGAAGATTGGGTCAGGAAGCCTTCACGAGATTCTGCACGTGCATCACAAGTGTGTACAATTCACCAATGCTCAGAAGTAGGCACTCGTGGAATAGTGCCATGATATGATAGACAAATTTGAAGCAGGCTTGTCTCGGCGTGTTTACGACATCCTTACAGGTGATGAATGTTGTATATAACAATACGATCCAGAAACGAAGCGCCAGTCGTCTATTTGGGTGTTTCAAAAGGAATCAAGGCCTACCAAAGTGAAGCGATCTAGAAGCGGGAGTAAGATTTGGATCGCGAGCTTTTTCAGTTTGACTAGCTACTTGGTGTCAATTCATTTACGATATAAAGAAGTATTAACGCTGTATGATATACTACCAAATGCTTGACAGAAATTTTCTCTGTTTTGAGCAACAAGCGACCAAACACAGGGCTTCGCGGGTAATACTGCTTCACCACGACAATGCGCTCGCCCACACCGCAATCAAAACGAGGGACCTTCTGGACAGTACACCGGTCAAACTCCTGGGTCAGCCTCCTTACAGCCCTGACCTAGCACCATGTCACTTCTTCTTATTCCCAAAAATAAATGATCAGCTCAAAGGGATATAACAAAATTCGTCGCCGGATCATGTGCTCTCAGTGTTCGAGCAGGCTGTAAACGAGTTGTCTGCGGCGGACTGGAAAAAGTGTTTCGAAAACTGGTTCAGGTGCATGAATCTTTGTATAGAGGTTGGTGGAGAGTACCTTGAAAAGATATAATAAAAATATATGTAGGTACCTATAGAACATTTCTTTTACTATCGCAAAACTTTCAGAATGTCCCACGTACATACATAAATACATATAAACAAAATTAACTGTTAGGGGAAAAATACACATATGTGATATTCAAATTTTGTCATAGAGGGATGTACTTAAGTCCAAAAACTTTTCGTACGTTTTCTTCACAACTTTTTTCCTCTTGTTCGTTTTTTATATTTACTTCCCTGACAAAGTTTCTCAATATACGAGTATGTATAAAATTATATAAAACCGATATTTGCAGAAACGCGGAAGTCGTCAGTATTGTTCAAGTTCTCCAAATTTAATAAACGTCTAAAACAGACGTAGCTATCCACTGAATCCATTATTCGAGAAAACTTAAGTTTATACAAAGTTGAATTCAAGATAGTATTAAGATACATAAGTTCTCTAAAAATACTAGTCAAATTTGTGAAAATATAGAAAAACACCATCACTATGACTAGCCTGAAGAATTACAACACTTAAGTGGGAGTAGGACCGATGCCGGATGGGGCCGACGGGTTCTCGAGTGGCGACCACACACCGGAAGACGCAGCGTGGGTAGACCCCGACAAGGTGGACCGACGACCTGGTGGAGGTCGCGCAAAACCGCTGGCTGCGGGAGGCGCAGGACCGATCGTCGTGGAGATCCTTGGGGGAAGCCTATGTCCAGCAGTGGACGTCTTTCGACTGAAATGATGATGATGAGTTTTATCGCCTTTCTATAATACAATTTAGAAGCTATATCTGACTAATATATAAATTTTAATAGCATGAGTTCATGACTAGAAGATTTTTTCCAATTACATATTCACAATGAAAAACATGTGAGCGTCTTTGTGGTTCCCTAAAAGGGTTTCATAAAAGAACAAGCGAAGATAGATGATGGTTGTTTGTGAGTGGTAGTTGGGAATAAAGTACGACGTCCTATAACAATGGTTCTATTAGTCTCCTCGATACGAAGCGACATTTTAAATTGTCATTGTGAATTGCGCTATTGCGAAACATGATTCAAGAATTTATTAGTTATGAAGCAGAAATTCAGAATGAATTATAGTCAGTATCAATTATTATATGAATGATTATATTATATGACCAGGTAAATCACTGTCCGCTCCAAGATTGCCTGTCAGAGGTCGTAGAAAGCGATACGGCCGCCAATCGCATATTTTTAGTATTCGATTTCTTTTTTTTTTTGTAATTTATTTACAAGAAAGTATGTATGTATACTTTCTTGTAAACATACCTAACGACATTCCATAAAACAATTCGGTGTTTAACCACAACTAATTTACCTAAGATGTTTTTTCTCTTCAGGATAGAAAATAAGTGGTGCTATTTTCTTCGTCAGCTTTCAAGCGTTACATTCTTCTTGTCGTAACTCTCCTCCAAGCCTTTAATCCTGTTAATAGATGTGAATGTGGAGCAAAAAAACACGTCCCACTTATGTACTATTGTCATCTAAGTAGGTAATTCATAATGTGTGCACGTTGGTGGTACTTACAGGTAATTTTGACATTTGTATGTCGCTGAGATGAGACTGCCACTGGATTCTGAACATTTTCGATTTCAGTCTTCTGTTGTCCCAATTAAACGTTTTATTAACAGGTAAAGAATTTAATTGAAAGGAGTCTAGAGGCATATTTTACATTCATTGAGATTTTCCAGCTTTGGAGTCTAGGCCAGATCCAACCAACAGTGTGAGATACAGAATTCGCTTATTCTTCTCTATTTTAGGGTTCCGTAGTAAACTACAACCCTTGCAGTTTCGCCAAGTCTGTTTGTCTGGCCGCCAGCAGATAATCTCAGTGACTGAGCACTAGAAAGGTGCAATTTGGTCACCATCATCAGTCACTACTCGTCCACTACTGGACATAGGCCTCTTCCTTGACACACCTACAAGCTCGATCCTGAGCATTTCTCCGCCAGCCACTACCAGCCACCTTTATGATGTCGTCGCTCCATCTCGCCCAAGGGCGTCCTACGCTACGTTTGCCGAGACGCGGTCTCCACTTGCGGACTCGTTTACCCCAACGGTTGTCGGTCCTGCGGCATATGTGACCAGCCCATTGCCACTTCAGCTTGCTAATCCTCTTAGCTATGTCGGTGACTTTGGTCCTCTGTTAATGTGCAATTTGGTACTAATATGTAAATCAATCACACAGTGGTACAATGAAAAGTGTGCGGTACATTTTTATTTCATGGCCCATTTTTTTAACCTATTTTAATTCATTAATTTTTTGTGTGTAGTGAGGGCACTCGTTGTAAAGCACAAGAAACTACAAAACCCTACACTGAACATGGCCTGACACGCTCTTGGTTGGTCTTTTTCTAATACCATGGTTTATTTTTCCTTCATTGACAGGTAAGACTTTATTATTCCGAAAATATTCCATCCCAAGATACCTACTTCTCGAAACACAATTTGTCAATAAACGCAACGTACTGATGTTCACTTTATGACCGATATAATTTGATGTCCAATAAACTTTTTGATAGATTGTTTTAATGGCGTCTCTTATTGGCAGTTCCACAAAGAAAACTTGATCATAACTGACCATTTGGTTTCTGTATGTTTGATAACTACCCATCCTTCTTTACGAGCATTCCTAATCGTTCACTGGAATGTTTGGACATTCCTTTCATGTTTGGTTTAACGTTCATTGCATAGATATCTTTATTAATTCATGATTGTTGTAGGTTATATTACTAAATCATGATGAATTTTGGAGAGTGTGCTAGGGAATTGCATGATTTAATTCCCCCATCTCCGTTCCATCATCGTACGGCTAGTTTCCCCCCTTACGTTGTTGACACCACAACGATCCGAACGAAGCGTTTCGTCTCGCCTTTTATACCGCGTACATCGAGGGAATGGATCAATTTGCCAGCGGTGGTGTTTCCGTCGAACTACAATTTAAGTGGCTAGAGTGATTAAGCTCTTAATAAACTAGCGCGCTTTACCATTAATGATTGCATCACTGCTTACCATCAGACGGGATTGTGGTCAAGCACTAGTTTATAATATATATAAAAAATTACTGTATATTTATAATACAATAATGCCACTGTGCGTGTGCACAAGTACACACACACGCATGCACTTTAAGCCACACTCTTAATAAAATACATTTTTCATATGTATTATGAAGTACAGACTCCAGTACATAAAGTTACAACAGTCAAATTTCTTAAATACATTTTCAACTTTCTTATGGCATTCAAAATTTGTTCAAGTTAATTTCAAAATTATCAATTTCATATAGTTTGCCATTAGATTTAAGTAATCGTATCTATGTTTTTTCTTTTTTGAAAAATTTCTTACAACAAATTAATAGCTTTTGTCAAAATGTCTACAATCGGATTTCGACCAAAACAGTTCACAATAGACAAAATTTCACTGAAAATTCAGGAAAAGTACCACCGAATGCCTATATAGTGAACACAATTCACCTGTAGGTACATATATTGAATCTAGAGCTGCGTATGACATCATTCGCCGTAATTTAATGTACCAAACAATGACGGAAATTGATATTCTACGAAAATTAATTTACCTGATCGAAATTTTGATAAAGCATAGCAAAGCTGAAGTAGATCACAAACGAATCTGCCAGAATCATTTAGAACTCATATTGGCCCCGTGCGCTCATTTGTTTTGACAAGTGTACCCTAGACTCAAATACAGACAGCAGGCATCATATTATATTCCATCCATGTATTAGGTTATGGACGACGTGAACAATAGGAGCCTGCCTGAGTTCGAGTGTCCTTTCCGGGCTCTGTCAGAACCATCTACGCGGGCCTGGTTTTCGGGTCAACACGAGTAAGCTGACAAATAAGAGTGTCCAAAGATCTGTACGAACCGCCGTCCAATATTAGCATGGATAAAAACATCTTTGCCTATGTCAACGAATTAGTTTATTCGTTTTCGTTTTGTTTTTCGTTTTTTCGCTCCTTAGCGACGGACACAAACGGTATACATATCTTTAGAAACAAGCAAGAAAATAATTGGGACCACTAATTACTATTTGTGCCTGTTAATTCATTTTCGTTCATAGAGTATATATATTAATGGCGATTTATATTAATTTTAACTAAAAAAATAAACAGAATAACCACAATCTAGATTGTAATCAGTTAACAATAATTATATCCTTAAAACAAACTAAATACACAATTTCTAATACAAATTTAGAATAACGACTTTAGACAATCTTACGAAACGATGTTATCACGACGGCTGCCGAAGACGAAGTAAGGGATGAGTACTGACCGCACACCGCTTTTATAGGCATGGCGGTAGGGTACTTCGAAACTAATAATATGATCCTAACACGGCCTCTCCTGACATGTGGATGTCCTCAGCCACACTGCTCAGATGAGGATTCTTGTGCGTTCTAGTCGTGGTCTTCGGCAAGTGGACTCTGGCGGCACGAAGTGCTCATGGCAATGGCTGCATCAGGAATTGGTGGACCCTGGTGCGTGTCTGCATTTCCAACACTTGAGTGGTCTTCGCAGCTAGTTGCACTGGTAGTCGGTGCTGCGAGGCCATCTTCGACTAAATTGAGAAAACAGCAGTTATTAGTAATGTTCTTGTTACTGAATCTTAACATGCATATTGTAATTGAATACAACATACATAGACGGAGGAATTGAAGTATCTCATCTTGGCAGAGACTTATCTCAATGCCTTAATGGATAAACAGAGACGGAGGCACCATGTTAGCACGTCTCGGGCGAGCCATCGCTATTTGCCCACGCATATAGACAGAGGCACACCATTAGCTTATCTCGGCAGAGCCACCGCTCAATGCCCGTACACACGGATAGAGGCACACAGTTCGCATATCCCGGCAGAGCCCACGCTCAATGCCCACACACAGACAGAGGCACCCAGTTCGCTTGTCTCGGCAGAGCTACCCGCTCAATGCCCACACACACGGATAGAGGCACACAGTTCGCATATCCCGACAGAGCCCACGCTCAATGCCCACACAGACAGAGGCACCCAGTTCGCTTGTCTCGGCAGAGCTACCGCTCAATGCCCACACACACGGATAGAGGCACACAGTTCGCATATCCCGGCAGAGCCCACGCTCAATGCCCACACACAGACAGAGGCACCCAGTTCGCTTGTCTCGGCAGAGCCAACGCTCCATGCCCACACAACCACCATGCACGTACCCACACATTACATGACTCGCTCAGTCCATGTAATACATGATCAAACATAACAGTAAGTACAAAAATCTACTTACAATCAAAAAACATGGCACACGACTAGGGGGTTCACTCTCCTCGCCAAGCAACCATATGCTCAGCGACAGCCTGAGTGAATTTGTCATACGAACCAGTTAACAATTGTAGTTCGTATCGATCGTGGGCAAGAATTTTCACCACACGATACGGCCCTTGCATCCCCGAGTCCAGCTTGCCTGTAATTTGAGAAGTTTTAATTACAAACACGTTATCATTTAGATTAAATGTACGCTTGACCTTTCGATTTCTATTAACGTATTCATCTTGTTTAAGGGATGAATCTAACTCATTATTATCGACTTTGACAATCAGCGTACGTGTTTCCTCATCCGCAAATTGAGCAATCTGTGCCCAATTTTTCGGCTTAGTTATTTGCAGAACATCAACAGGATTTCGACTTAGTCTGCGTGTTGCATCGTATTACCTTTTTTGTATTCAATCGTAAAGTTGAAATCCTGCATATATACCCACCAACGTGAGATACGTGGTAAAAGATTTTTCATACGTTCTGTCAGTTTAAGGGCGTTGCAGTCGGTTACAATTTTTAAACATAATACCCAACCAATAGTGGCGTAAGTGTTGTAAGGCTTTTATTATAGCGAGCGTTTCGAGCTCATAAGAATGGTATCGTGGTTCGGCCCCTTGCGTAGTTATACTAAAGTACGCCACTACTCGCCGTTTACCATTCTCATGCACTTGGATAAGAACTGCGCCGTAACCGACAGAACTCGCGTCCGTATGCAACTCAATTAGTAATAACGGATCAAAAATAGCAAGCACTGGTTTGCTTGTAAGACAATCAATTAGATATTTACGGGAAAATTCCTGTTCTTCACCCCAATATAATTTAATGTTACCTCGTGTTAAACTGGCAATGGGAACAGTTTTGATAGTTGGGTATGTAACGATGAAAATACCCTGCCAAACAGAGTAACTGGCGAACCTGTTTTACATTTGTGGGCATAGGAGAGTCAATCAAGGCTATAATTTTATGTGCGCTCGGTCTAACCTGACCCTCAGAGATAGTTCGACCTAGGTATTCAACCTCTGTAGCCACAAATGTACTTTTCTTAAGGTTTATAGAGAACCCCGCAAAAGTAAGAATTTTTAGTAACTCTCGTACATTCTCAATTGCTTCATCGATAGACGATGCTAACAACAATACGTCATCAATAAAATAAGGGCTTTACCGGACTTGGTTAGCGCTTTAAGCGTATTTGTCGTTGATATACTACCGGCGCGTTCGCGAGACCAAACGGCATTTTCAAAAATTCGTAATGGCCCTCTGGGGTCACGAAAGCGGTCTTTGCTACAGACTCGCTATCCAGCCCAAGCTAATAGAAGCCTGTCGCCATAACTACACAGGTAAAGAACTTGCTCTTACGAAGTCGATCAATGTGATCTATCAACGGTAACGGATAACGATCTTTCACGGTAATAGAATTCAACGCATGGTAATCAACACACATTCGATCATTTCTGTCCTTTTTCTTAACGAGAATGATCGGACTTGCGTATGGAGAATTCGACTCACGAATTATCTTTTTTGTTTAGCAAATCTTTTATAATATCACGCACTTTCAATTTTTAATCAAATGAAAGCCTGTACGGCCTATAACAGATAGGAGTCTCACTTGTCAACTTAATGTGCATATTCCCCGTCGTAACTGTTGTTAAGGCAGTCCCGACAATAAAGAATTCCTTAAAATCATTCACAACCAACATTAATTTTTCACGGTCACTACCCTCAAGCGGCGTGTTAACCGAAATTTGATCACTTGAGTTGACGAGTAATACATTTTGACTTACCGAACTACGAGTAATACGTTGCTCATTGTTCGCACGAATGTAAGTTACCCCCTCACGGTTCAAAACATCGGTTCCTATTAGTACCGGCACAGTTAGGCATTTTGGAGAAATCACAAAAAGATCCACCTCTAATGAGATTTCTTTAAATTCTATAACTAATGTTACGACACTATGACACTCGATGTTTTGATCACCAATGCCACGTAATATCCGATATGTGGGTAGTTGTGTACACTTAAAATATTTTAAAACTGATTCTGAGATAAGAGACACGCGCGATCCGCTGTCTATTAACACGTCTATAGGTATTCCCTGCACTACGGCTGTTGTGACGTCACAGTCTGTTGACGCGCCTCTCAACTCTGAACAAAAATTAACATTGCTTTTATTATGCGTTTCAAATCTTTGTTTAGCAAAGCAGACGGAGGCGTCATGGCCTGGCTTTTTACAGAACGAACACGATCTATTCGGCTTTTTATCGATTATTTCTGTATGAACTCTCGATTCGGTTTGGTATAAATAGAAAGAAATTCCACAAGGTCTTTGGTCATTAAATTAGCGTTAATCGCAGCGGCGCGTATTTGAGCATCAGTTATACCGCGTATGACAATTGCGACCGTTAGTTCATCGCTTAACCCTTTAACAATATTTAATCTCAAAACGGAGCGCCTAGCGTATTCTGCGTACGTGGAATATTGATCAGAATTACTATTCATGACATCAAACAATATATTAGCAACATCGATTCTTCGTGAGCAGAGTGGTTTAAATTCAACCTTGAAGTTAGACCAAGTGCGGTCCTTTGTGACCCAGTCGTTTAGCCAACTACGGGCATCTCCCTTCAGGCAGTTAGCAATCCGGGATAAACACTCGTTGTCATCCCATTTATTCATATCACGTGCCTTTTCAACCTCTTCACACCAAGAATCGATATCATGCATGCTGGGATCAAAGTTTGAAATATAATAATGGTTGGATCTGACCTTGGTTAACCAACTCAATGCTCCAATGAGGCGATCTGTAGAATCCAGGGATGCTGAAGTACTTGCTAGGGATTCCTCAGCAATGCTAGTGTTTGACTCAGGCGCTGCCAGTTGTGGGTCCCGTGGCAGAGGCGCCATGATTTGCCCAGGCGCCACAATGGCACTTGTGTCAGGTGTAGTTGCCACGGTGCTGGTTGCGGGTAGGCTAGCATGTTCTAGCGCGTTCAGACGCGCTAAAATGGCTCCAAGGGTTTCTTGGAGTTCAGCTGCGTTACTATTTTGATTATTCCTATTTCTGCCTCGAAAACGAGTGGTAACTCGTTCGGACATGATTCAAAATCTGTTCGCACAAACTAAAGATAAGATAGGCAATGGAGCCTATCCCACTTCTGATAATGGCGATTTATATTAATTTTAACTAAAAAAATAAACAGAATAACCACAATCTAGATTGTAATCAGTTAACAATAATTATAACCTTAAAACAAACTAAATACACAATTTCTAATACAAATTTAGAATAACGACTTTAGACAATCTTACGAAACGATGTTATCACGACGGCTGCCGAAGACGAAGTAAGGGATGAGTACTGACCGCACACCGCTTTTATAGGCATGGCGGTAGGGTACTTCGAAACTAATAATATGATCCTAACAATATATTATGTTATGGGCTGAGTGATTAAGCGGGCATTATTCATAATGCCCGGGCAATATGAATAATGCTCAGTGCCTATTGAGCTGAATAAAGTAAAGCATGTTTCATACTTTCAAATCAATACTTAATTAGATAGACCGAGCATTACAAGTTATGAAATCAATTATCGGGTAGAGAAATAATAAAAACATGTTTTATTTGATGATTACGATTAGTATTTCTTTTTAAAATTTAAATAATCAAGCTTCGGTTTTACTTCGATCAATTTACGAAAGACTACATTTAAAAACTATAGTCTATAGTAGTTTCAATGCAGTTTGCAAGTATTTCGCACTTGCTTTCATTCACATGTAGGTAGATATTGCCAGTAAGCGCGTTTCCAGGCTGCAGCGAGGAATGAGAATATAATACTTCTCGACTTGAGTAAGTTAAATTATAAAACTAACAATCTAAATGGAAATCACATCTCCGATTATTCAACTTAAAATTTACTGTAATAGTTATTGTTAAGAAATAAAGGAGATGTTTCAGAAATGTATGGAGCCTGGGCCAGCACATAGTACACTTAATACTAGGTATAGTTACGCTATAGTTAACTGTGTTTAATGTTAATTTCCTATATTTGGCTTAGTTTTTATACAGATTCAATTTAACTCGGCCAAGGAATACAACACAACTACCTACGAATGAATATGGTGATCAGCAATAAGCGAAATAAGATTTTGACAGTGAGATTTAATTTACGTGTCACGTATCTAAGGCTATCGTATCTATATTATCTACCATATGAACACAACGGGAAAATAGAACTGTCAAAGTCGCCAATCAAACGTCATAAACACTGCCATGGCTGCCTTAATAAAGGGTTATCTCACTAAAAAACGTTTCAAATAATTAATTATATATACTTGTATTTTTATTCAAATTAATTTAGTAGTAGTTTTATGAAAATCTTTTATCTATATAGCGTACATTGTGGTGGCCCAAAATGAAACATCTCCTTTATCCAATAAAAGCTCTCAATCTTTAGACTTAATAAACAAAAAATAACGTTGAAAATAAAAAAAAGAACTACCTATGTGTTATTTAGTGCCTAACAGATTTAAAACTCAGTATTTTTCACTAAATGCTTGAAACTTAATAAAATCAAATAAGCACATAATATAATAGACAAGAACTCTCTGTTAGTTTTCGAACGGAAAATCATCATGCGAAAATTTGCTGAAGAGCTGAAAAACGAGCAATAGCGAACGTGGTACAACCACGAGGTCTACGAGATGTATGACGAGCCTAATGTAATATAATAAAAAATGTAAAAAAAAAGCTCTTAAATGAGTAAGGACATGTCGCAAGCTTGGACGAGACGTGCACCCACCATTTATCTAAAGGGGGTATCTGACATCGACGCACAAACGAGTACCATGGATCCAGTACATGATTCTGAACCGCTGAAAAGCCGAAGAAAAATTCCACCACTGAGGTGGTGGAATTTTTCTTCGGCTTTTTCATGATTAAAAAAAATTATGTAGTTGTTTTCACTTTAGACCGTTCATTATTGTTATACTTTTATAACCCAATAAAATTTTAAAGTAATAATTAATTAATTCGCTAATTACACAAAAAAGCGCAATGAAAACAAAACTCGAAAAACTATCTTATCAGCTGATTTAATAGAGTTCACATCAGGGATCAACGTCATACCTACAAACCCGCGCGGCGGCACGCTTGCAACGTTCTAAGGCCACTAATTAACGACATAAATGACTATCATAATTTTATTAGTGGCATGCGGTCTAACCTTTTCGCGAAGTTTGCGTTACGATGTCAGATACAGCCTGTATACTTAATATATAAAGCTCAAGAGTTTGTTTGTTTTTTTTTTAATAATTATAAACTAGTGCTTGACTGCAATCCCGCCTGTTGGTAAGCAGTGATGCAATCGTTGATGGTAAAGAGCACTAGTTTATTAAGAGCCTAATATTCAATCTAGCCTTGAAGCCACTTAAATTGTAGTCAGACGAAAAGACCGCCACTGGCAAATTGTTCCAGTCCCTCGATGTATGCGGTTTAAAAGACGAAGCGAAATGCTTCGTCCACATCGTAGCGATGTCAACAACGTAAGGGTGGTAAATAGTTTCTATGCAATGAACGTTAAACCAAACATGAAAGGAATGTCGAAACATTCCAGTGTCCGATTAAGAATGCTCGTAAAGAGAATGGGTAGTTATCAAACATACGGAGACCAAACGGTCAGTCACCATCAAGTTTTCTTTGCGGAACTGCCAATAAGAGACGCCATTAAAACAATTATCAAAAATGGATACTCGCCGTACGGGTCGTCCGATGATGGACGGAGATGTCGGAATTAAGTCATCGCACACTCTCCAAAATAACCTCTCATCAAATGACCTCTCCGACTCTGGGTGCAGCGAAAGAGGCCACAGTATCTCTTTTGAATAACCCGTGGCCTTGGCAGTTATATAAGGATGATAAGAACTTCGTCAAAAGTTGATTTTACCTATTTTTGGTGATAAGCAATCTATTTACGTTTTCGAATAGAACTTATACAATCAGGTCAATAATTCGGCAAATTGCCAAATAACATAACTACCGACCATAATCTTAATTATACGCTTATCTTGACTTAAATATGATTGTGTCGTTAATTTAAACCTAAGTAAATGCTTTATCGGGATTAATACAAACAGTACTAAGTTAGCATACCTTGAATTAACAGCAATGCGAATTGGTTACTGTTAGACAAGTCTGAGCCTACAAATTGTTCTGAAGTTATTACATTGGACTAGGTTTGTAGGTGGCACGTGCCGTCCTGTCAGAGGGGAATACTAGGCCCCAAGGTTTAGTCGGCAAATTTAGGAAACATGCGAAGTGGCAAAGTGTAGGTACTGCACATTGTTCTCAAATTTTCCGGCTGTTGTGCGACCCGGGTGAAGTAATCGAGTATTCCACAGTGCGATCCACATCCACTAACCATACATAAACTATTGGTGACCTGGGCCTTCATTTGTATACAAAGGTAATAATTACTCTTAATTGTTTTCCAATATCCTTTCTTAACACTCTAGGATGTTATTTATCATGTTGATTTTTGATGTTAAACCACATTCATTCAATTACATCATGTTTGTGGAGAATTATTTTTATTATTCACTTCATGTTTCTAAAATAATATTTATCTATTTCTAAAGTAATTAAATTAAATGTGTGTTGTCTTTTCGGAGGGGCTTGTGGCTAAGAAATGCTCCTACCTAAAGTATCCTATTATCCAATAACTAAATGATAGTATACCGCTGCACCGGTTAAACTAAAATCCGATCCCAACGTAGTTGGTAAAAAGCTAGTTAGAAGATTATAGTCTGTCCTGCAATTGATCAGTAGATCACAGAGCTATTAAATATGTTTGAAATACATTAAAAAAGAACTGGAGTAATATTAATTTAGTCCTGTCAAATCAGTGAGCGCCTAACGCAAATCAACGTGTTTTAATTCGCCATCTTTTTAATCAAGTCTAAAATGTCTTTCTTTCTTTTCTTTACATAGAGTGAATACTACTTCAACTCTTCAATGGCCCCTGTGGTTAGATACCACAATTTTGCCAATAACACGTGTAACAAATTATAGAAATTCATTAAAAATTTTATTTCACAATGATGGCGGATATCGCCAATGACAATTGAAAAACGGCCGCGTGAGCCGACTTCGAGGAGATTTGATGCAAAGCCATAATGTGGCCACTATGCTGCGATATTTCAATGTTCTTTATGAATTATTCACTGAATGCATACTACATAAATCACGCGCTTTTATTTAGTAAACGACTCTATAAATAAAATTATTTAAAGGTCATCATCTTAGCTCTCCTGTCAAAAACTTCGTCTAAAATGTCTATGTAGTACCTTAATTAGAGAGGACTAAACTAATGTCTTCTATCCTTTTCTTAATGAAATAGAAAGAAATTGTTAATTTTAACAGAATGATAGCAAATTGTAATAAACCAGTGTAGATACTATAAAACACGCGCGCGGTTTTTATTCGTAGACAATTTGCTATTGCGAAATTTTTATTCCACGTATTAAATTTTTTTTAAAACTTGTCGAAAACAAAATTGACCCCCCCCCCCCCCCCACTTTAATTAGACGTCCTCAAAGTGAGTGACACAGACTTATTCTGTTGCTCTCTAAGTGAATTCACAAATAACGCATGGTGTGTAATTTGTTATAAGTAGATTTTGCCGTATAGCCATTATTTATAAGGGTCACATTTAATGGTAAATGTAAGGAGATAAATAAATAATTAGGTAAAGTAACAGATTTGCGGAACATCGTTGGCCCAGTGGTAACAGAGGACAGTCGAGAATGTAAATTTAAACAGGCACATTACTTGCTGCTCCTAAAAAGTCGGAAAAAAACATCGCGAGGAAGTCGCAACGCATGTCGGATTAAAAATTCTATAGCATGAGGCATTTATCACTCCGTACTAGGACCGTATGGTAGATTTCGGCCTAGACCCCTAATTGAGATGAGACCTCTGTACCAACAGTGGAATCACTATAGACTAAATAAAAAATGCTTAATATTTTGAAAGAAGTTTAGTTTCCCATGGAAAAAAAATTTCAACCTCATTAGTCGACCAATTAGCGCAATTTCCGCTAAACGAGGAAGCCTTCAGATGATTTTAAAAACCAATTATGTATATAAATTACGGAAGCACTTAAAATTACCAAACTAATTTCTTAAGAGTTTAAGAAAGTCGTTAGGAAGTAAACTTACCACTGACCGGAAAATTGCAAAAAAACGTAAGAAAAATTTAATTTTCCGGGCTACTACTGCGCATTTACCTTAACGGTTAAATGGATTTGGGGAAAATTCGGAACACAGTTAAGACCATAAGCTGAGCTTCAGGGTAATTGTGCAACAAAGTATCTGTACCAATGGTTTCTGGCACCAATATCACTTTGAAACGTTCACGCTTTGATGCAATGATATTTGAAAGGATGACGCTACTCCTAAAGCCTTCCCAAATTTCATGTACGTGGGCCTTTATATTGGCGTCTGACTTTACTCGCATCATACGAATAAACGCGCCCACGATACAAGAAAAATTCCCAGTGCGGGGCAATGTTCAAAGAATTCAAGACAAACATTCTAAACATGTCCATTTTGAAGATATTTTTAACAGAAAAATTTCTTAGATATTTTTTTACCCTTAACCTTATTTATTAAATACTTAATATGAAAAAGGGATTGTGCTCAATTCGTAAAGTACACTTCTCATCAGAAAAATCAAAACACTTCCCTTTTTATTTTACACAAAAGAGTATTTATTCCATGAAAAAAAGAACACATCATGTATAGCTGGCAGTTTCGCCATTAAAAAGGTAAGCGAAAAGGTTCAATTCAAAATTAGAATTTCATTTGTTTATCTACAAACGAAATGTATCACTGTTTCGAAACAAATGTGTGTGCAGAGTTAAAGTAAATTTCACCTTTGTAAACTAAAATTTTGCGTTTATCTTGAAAGTTTTTGTTCTTTTTTTGTTTGCTGTGGCTTCTTTACGTCTGAAAAAGTTTTTATTTTCTGTAAAATATGGACACGTCAACGGCGGAGGCCGCCTAAGTGGTGGCTTTACTGGATTCTGTACTTAATCAGCGTGTTGTCGCTGAAAGATTACATCTAAGCCTGTCATGTATTCATAGAGTCTACAAACGCTATCGAGAGACTGGTTTGTTCAGGCGCCGTTCAGGATCTGGCAGGAATCACGTTACTTCGGAGCGAGAAGATCAATTTATTGTAACAACTTCTTTACAAAATTGGCGGCTTAACGCTTTTCAGCTACAGCAGCAGCTTCATTTTGTACGTGGTGTGGCTGTAAGTGACTCTACAATTAGAAGAAAGTTGAAGTAACGTGGATTGGTACCGCACAAACTAGCAAACGGGCCGAAATTAACTGTAGACCATCGGAGAGCACAGCTTAGCTTTGCACGTGAGCACCTAAATTGGTTATACGTCCAATGGAAAGCCCTCTTTTCCGATGAGTGTAAAATTATGCTATATACGTAACGACGGAAGAAACAAGGTCTATAGAAGAGACGGAGATCGCTTTGCACAATTCTGTATTGAAGAAAAGGTCAGGTACGGTGGCGGTTCGTAAACGGTTTGGGGAGGAATCAGCAAAAGTAGACAGAGCTAGTGTTCGTGTCTGGGCCACGTCTGCCTGCATTAAACTGTCATCGGTACGTCGAACAGTGTCTTGAGCCTCACGTGATGCCCTATGCACATTTTATTGGCAACGGCTGCATATTCATGCACGACAATGCTAGGGCGCAAACCGCGGGCGTAACGAGATTATCTTGCCGAAGTCGGTATCCCTATTATGGAATGGCCAGCAAAAAGCCCGGACATGAATCCCGTCGCACATTTATGGAATGAGTTAAAGAGACGTGTTCGTGCTAGAAATCCGGCCTCGGAATCACTCAGCCAGCAATCATGCGATCCAAGAAAAATGGAATGAAATGCCTCAACATTTGATTGTCACTCTTATCCATGAAGAACCGCATGGAAGCAGTCATAAGAGCTCGGGGAGGAAATACCAGTTACTAAATAAACTTTTCCTAGCTTTTTTTTTTTCATTTACATGTATTGTTTTATTCATATCCTTCATGCTTCATACATGGCAAAAATTACCTACTCGTTACCAAATACAAATCCTATGAAAATTTAATTGGAATTTAGAAAATTAACATTAGGATTTTAAAACCTCTTTTTATTTACTATTAAACGACATATGACATATATTTCTAAATATATATATATCTTTCTGATAATCCTTACATAACATAAACTCGTAAGCTGTTTCGATTTTTTTGATGTGAAGTGTATTTATCGGTATCAATATAAAAAAAAAATCACATATTTATTTTGTCACAGATTGTTTATAAATGATTGTAAGACAAAGCTGTTTGAAGATTTATTAAACTATTGACATTGCCTATACTTTTTTTTTATGAATAGTGAATAAGCTCAGAAATGTACTGACCACTACAATAACAAAGATGTTCGCGAGAGCTCTTTATATAAATAGTTAGCATAGCTTGTAATAACACTTAAGTAGTCGTGAATGAAAAAGCTAAATTTCTTTAAAGAAATTTTCGGTTGGAGAAGCATATTTCTTCAGCTGTAAAGTTAGGACTAATTTGAATTAGACTCCACGTAACCATTATAAAATAATAACGTTAGTATCTTTTACAATTTCAAGAACCATTTGCCAGCGTTAATTAGCTTTAATTGTCATTGTTACACTATAAAAGGACAATTAGCAAATAATTGCTAAATTAGATGGAAATTGTCAATCATTTTAACGAAAAAATAAAATAATACTTCTACATGAGATTAAGTCCCTAAGTAAAGATTTTTTTTTGGCAACTCTGGACAGAAGGAAGTGAAAAGAGAATAGGAAGGCTCTTGCCCAGTAGTGGGAATATAAACGTCTATTAAAAAAATACATCACATTTTTACTTCGTTCAAAAATCGCTGTAACGAGATTTATATCGAACCATTACTAACATTAGAAGGTTACTTTCAAGTTTTTCGTTTAATCTTCTAATGGGCTCGTAGTTGATGCCGACGGACAAGCTCATGATAGATGATCTGATTACCTAATCTTTTTGCTACTGAACCCTAAAACAAGCAAACGCGTAGTACCTACGCAATATAATGCAAATTGAATCCGACACGTGTCTCCGATAGCTTTCCAGATGCAATCAAATATAGGGTGGCAGGAATATCAACACGCAACTTGTTATCATAGATTCAACACATGACTTTGAACCTGAGTAAAAATTCTCTATCTGATAATATAAAAAAAAACTTTTCCATGCATTTTGAATGTGTAGATATTATACTTTTCTCTGAAACAGTACATTTTTTTCTAGTCGACGAAAAATTTGCGTCTTTTTTTTTTAATAGTTATAAACTAGCGCTTGACTGCAATTCCGCCTGATGGTAAGCAGTGATGCAATCGTTGATGGTAAAGCGCGCTAGTTTATTAAACCCATTCACTTAAAAAACTTAGTGAATAGGAAAGAAGACGGCAGTTGAGCGAGGTGGTGCAACGTTAAACCCAACAACACGACCAACGATGCTGCGCCAGAGGGAGATTGATGTGGAAACCCTCCACGACCAAACTCCCGACACAACAACACTTGGCGCATCGTACCCGGCACACATCGCAACACAACTGCTCAGACCCGTCCTCCGTACGGCATCGCCAGACATCATGCCGGAACACGACGAGTCGCTTGGCGGCAAGACTTTGTCTGGTGGGTGGTAACTTCTGCCGGCAGCCGATGTAGCCTACCACCGAGAAAATCGTAATAACGCTGTATATTTTTATCGTGAGTCATGTATATGCCTATCAGATTAAAAAGGAATATAATAACATGAAAGTATCTCTTCATTAGAGTTAATAAAATGAATGTCATAGACTCTCGACAAAAGTGAAAACTTATAAATTAATTTCACTCCCGTTTTTAATCTGTGTGTGTGTGTGTGTGTGTGTGTGTGTCTTCAAAAGACAATCTCAGACATCGATTTTACATGATCTTCATACGATCCTTCACGATTATGTCTAAGCTTTAATAGAGATTGTGACCTTAATTTATTTTTTTATTTAACACGTTGTCTTTACATAAGAAATTACTCCTGTATCTTAGGTGCGTTCACAAACATTTGAATTCACATACACAACAGCCAAATCCGGAACAACCATCCGCAGATCGAACAAATATTTGATACATTTTTCTTTTAATAATTATAAACTAGGGCTTGATCGCAATCCCGCCTGATGATAAGCAGTAATGCGATCGTTGATAGTAAAGCGCGCTAGTTTATTAAGAGCCTATTCACTCAGAAAAACTGAGTGAATAGGAAGGAAGACGGCAGTTAAGATATGTATGAGAAACACACCCGCGTCACGCAGCGCAGCAATGCACCTACCGTTTCTTTAATTATTCGTCAGTTTGTTTCGGCCTTCCTTCTCAGAATACTCACATAGGAAACGCTGCATTCATCTGGTTTTTTAAAATATAATAGACTTATAAAAGTGTTAGTAACAAAGACATTAAAATTAGTTAGTATACACCTTTGTCATCATCATCATCATCTCAGGCACATGAAGTCCATTGCTGGGCATTGGCCTCTCCCAAGGATTTCCAAAAAGAACGGTTGGACGGGACCTGTATCCAGCGCTTCCCTGCGATTTTGGTCAGATCACCCGACCACTTAGTCGGACCCATTTATACACCTATTTATAGAAAGTAAATCATCATCTGCAATCATCAGACTGCGGCTAAATTTTTATTATGAGAATTGGCGTTCGAGTTTTCTCGGCTATGTCTCGAATGTTTACCAAATAAGAACAAACACAATACACATAGCTACTTACTCATAATTAAATTCGGTGTCGCGAACTCATAACATTTTCCCATACCAAAAACCTCTTTATGGGTCTGAAGATATTTTCACTTTAAATACTTTTCCATAGTTTTATAACTATGCATCAATGAGCACACTCCTTATATTCAATATTCAAATTCAATCAAATACAACAACGGGTGTAAAAAAATGCATAATGGATACCTTGTTGTCCGGTTCACAATGATATTTTTGTACTACTATACCTTTTAACTTGATTGACGGTCAGAATACAAAACTTTTGCACACGAAAAATAGTTTTAAAATGTGTAACTTTACCACATATGTATATTTAATTAGTTAGTCATATAATTTAGTACCTAGTGTAAATAGTTGTAAATTATATATTCTTATGTTTATGAAATAATAAACACTAAAAAAACAGAAAGTTTTTGTGTGTATTTTCTGATGTACAATTAAGTGTAATTGTTAAAAAAATATATCCTACAGACTACAGATTAAATTTCCCTACAATTACTCATTCTTGTACCGTTACATGTAACCATTAGAATCGTTGTTGACCATTGTTTTGCGAGCGTGACATTGCGACATGCCGTAAACAGCAAATTTTTATACCAAAAAAAGCAGCTGCCAGAGGCAATTTGTTTCAATGATACTTTGATATACAGAACACGTTAACAGCTGCTATGGGATGGATCTTATTACACCCTGTATAAAAGTGAAAATAGCACTGTTTTCCCCAATAATCGTCTTTTATTTATACTAATGTTCAAAGAGAGGAATGGTTATGTTTTTGTAATGCATCCTCAATCCATCCATTGTCTACCGCTTGGATATTTAGTAGAATACAGACTCGGCATTAATTGGGTACTATCAAGCATTCAAATCTCAAACTAAATAATGAAGACGTAATGAAAACTTTTTCATGGGATATCTACTTTAGTTGCAATTACAGAGCTCCTGTCCAAGAAAATTGTGTTACTCTTGAACTTTAAACCCTAATGAATAAAAGGGTTCTCGTTTGTATGTTACTCTAGGGATTTACTGTATCTATAGTCGAGATATTTCTACAGTTTCAGCAACTATGAATATGGTGCCATATCTGTATCTACCACCCCCTGTCAGTAAAGGCCAGATGGTGGCATAATAAATTACTTACGACTGAACACAGATACCATTACAATGCTTGATTTCAAAGTTTTGCTTAGTTTTGTCGTAATTAATTTAAACTGTATTAATTCAACAAAAGCTACAAAACCAAAAGCAACAACTAAAATCTGTTTTTTCCTTTAAAGAGTAAAAAAAAACATACCTTCTACAAATTCTTTTCAGTTGTTTGTGAAGATTTCTAGAGCACTTAAATTGGAAAGGTTTAAACGATCGTAAAATTCTTTTCAAAAGTTTCCCGAAGCACTTATAAAACAGATCATCACAATGAAAAGCTCAACTCAAATCTCGAAATCACAAAAGTTATTAAAGTACTTTTACTAAAATATAAAAACACTTTCACTGCTTTATAAATGTTCTTATAATTACAAATGAAAAATAAACTGCATCGATGTTCAAGCAAGCTTAGGGTGGATAGGACACGCTCGAGACGAGCGCTCGACACGCCACGAGTTTCAATCTGCCCTACAATATGAACCACGAATACTAAGGCGGGGAACAAACGCAAGGCTCACGCTATCGTCCGCGATGCGGGAAAATCGCCCACTGAAGCTTTGGCGAGAGTTGCTCTCTTCCGACTTAACTAATCTAACATTTGGCACCGGTGTATAATTAAATACTTTTTTGTACATAGTGTGGTACGAAAAAGTGTACACGTGTCTACAAGTGTTACACATGTGTTTTGGGTGCAATAAACAGAGACCAATAAATTTACTTTTCCTTTATTGGCCAACCAAACAATTGTTTCATTTTGTGCAAAAGAAAATTAAAGTCGGGCCAGAAAAGAGTACTGTTTTCTTATGGAAGGTCATTTCCCATGAGAAAATAGTACCGTAATTGTAATAGTAGTATAATATTATCGATCGGCACTTTAATTTTTGGAAATAAAATTCAAATTCAAATTCAAATTCAAATTTATTTATTTGTACACATAGGTGTTATAAGGTGGTATTTAAAAAACAAAATAAGTTGCACTATGTGTCGCCTTGAAAGGCGTACAAATATTTACCCATTTGGTAGTGGGTGTACACTGTACATTAATGGCTGTAGACCTAATTATAAAATTAAGTAACAATATATATATATACAATGTTTAAACAAGTATTATAAAACAATCTTATGAACTAAAGTAAAAAAATAATGCAATAAACAGATCTGAGAAAGATGGTGTAGATTCTATATTTCACTAAGGTATTCGTTTATCGTATAATAAGCTTTCTGTATTAAAAACCTACGTAGTGTTTTTTTGAAGGTATTTAAGTCTTTTGAAGCTTTTATGGATTTGGGTAATTTATTATATATTTTTGGAGCCATACCTAGGAAACTTTTTGAAAATAGGGCGGTTTGATGGGTTTTAGATTTAAGAGCACCTGGGTGGCGTTTTGTGGAAAGAGTTTGAAATAGGTTTTGGTTATGTTTGATGAACATGACTACTTCAAAAATATATATGGACGGAAGTGTTAATAATTTTAGATTAATAAAAAATGGTTTGCAACTGTCAGTATTTTTAATTATGCATATTGCACGAAGACACTTTTTTTGGGCCTTAAAGGCTAATTCCCTGTCTGTCGAATTACCCCAAAAGATTATGCCGTATCGCAGCGTGGTGGAAACGTATGCGTGATACGCAGCAAGAACAGTGCTGCGATTGGCAACCTTGTTCAATTTGTGCAAAGCATAGCAATATTGATTGAGTTTTTTTACTATATGATCAATCTGTGTTTTCCATGTCATCTGCTGATCTAACCAAATCCCTAGAAATTTTGTGTTGTTTACTATAGCAATTTTGTTATCTTTATATTTAATATTCGTAACAATGCAGTTTGATCGTTGGTTAAAGTTTATTATGTGGGTTTTTCCAAAATTAATTTTTAGGTTGTTATTAGTTAGCCATTGAATAATTAAGTTTAAACTATTATTTATTTCATTTTCGTATTTTTCTAAGTTTTTTCCTATAAATAGTGTGGTACAATCATCAGCAAATAGAGTCATGGGGTGTTGTATGGTTCTTGGAATATCGTTTATATAACATAAAAATAACAACGGACCTAGCACACTTCCCTGTGGTACGCCGTATTTTATGCATTTTTCTTTCGAAAGGTAGGTGTGTTCTGTGTTTGTTCTATTACATATTCTTAAAATTTTAGTTATTTGTTTTCTCCTAACGAGGTATGACTTTATCAACTCCAAGACATTCCCCCTTATTCCCAGGTTACTTAATTTTATAAGAAGGATTCTGTGATCTACACAATCAAACGCCTTCGTCATGTCCATGAAAAATGCTGTAACTGGAATTTTTTTGTCCATATTCGAAATAATTTCATTTATTAAATCATAGATCGCCATATTAATATTTTTATGCTTTCTAAAGCCGTACTGTTCTTTAGTTAAGATATTGTTTTTCTCTAAGAATGAGTAAAGACTGTTATAAATCACTTTTTCGATGATTTTGGAAAATATTGGTATAAGTGCAATAGGCCTATAATTTTTTATATTTTGTGGATCATCCTTTTTATGGAGTGGTTTTATAACAGATAGTTTTAAGTCATTAGGAAATTTACCAGTGTCTATACAAAGGTTAACTATATAACTAAGAACCGGTGAGATTTCAGTTACTACGTTTTTGATTGCATGTGTAACAATATCATCATAGCCAGTACTATTTGTATTTTTCAAACCAATAATAATTTTATGTATGTCATGTGGAATAGTGGGTGCTAAGAACATGGAATTAGGGTTTGAATGTATCAATGTCGGTTTATAATCGATGTTTTTTTTACAATTATTTATTGGTTGAACTTGATCAATGAAATAGTTATTAAATAATTCGGCAATCTCGTTTGGTGCTGTAGTACATTTATTATTTTCTGTAAGTATTTTGGAAATGTTTTCTTTTGGATAATTTAGTTTAGTTGAGTTTATTACTCTCCAGGTTGCTCTAACCTTGTTGTCAGCATTATTAATTAAGTAACTGTTTTGTGTTTTTTGAGTCAATTTGATAATTAGTTTTAGACGTTTAGTGTAGGTTTTAAATATTTTTTTGTTAGATTTATTTGGTCGACGTCTTAATTGCCATAGCATTTCACGCTTACGTTTACAACATAGTTTTATACCTTTAGTTATCCATTTCGGTGTTTTAGAGCATTGATTTTTAATTCTAACTATAGGGAAGCAAAGATCGTAAAATAACTTAAACAAGCTATTAAATTCACGGAATGCATCATCTGGGTCTGCACATTGGTAAACATTACTGAAGCTAATGCTTTGAAGAGCATTTTTGAATTTGAGCATATTTTCTTTACAAAAATCTCGACTGAAGGTATACCAATGTGTAATGGTACAAGTTTTTTTAACTGGACATCTTAAGATTTGAGCCGTGTGATCAGATATCGCTAATTCCATCACCTCACTGGTGCAGCCTCTTATATTATGTATTATGTTGTCGATACAGGTACCACTGCCTAATCGAGTTGGTTCACGAATACTCAGTTTCATACGGTAGTTATGAAGAAGATTTTCAAATTGGACAGAACATTTCGTATTACTTAAAATATCTATATTAAAGTCTCCACAAATCAAGGCTTTCTTTTTGTTATTATAACATATCTTCTTAAGTATATCATCAAATTTGTAGAAGAAGGAGTTTAAGGTATCAATTTGGAATTTGGGTGATCTATAAATACATACAACAGTTAAATGTGTTGACACTTGAATGATGTCTGAATGTCTATTAGGTATAATGAAATTTTCATTATGAAAACTCGTACAATCACTCGTACCTATCTACTATTACTAGCTCATGGTTTCACAGCAAAAAAAAATACATCAGCTAATGCCCACCATTAGAATACTAACTAACTAACGTATTTTTTTATATATCGTAGCATTATTTTCTAATTTTTATAGTTATTATGTTTTTATTGTTTTATTTTTATTTTCTATTAGTTTTTATCTTTTTTGTCTGTCCAAAAAAAAATTACAAAGCAACATCTAGCATAGATAAAGCAAAATTTACAGAAACCGTAAAATTTTAGTTACATAATGTGTATGTACATTAAAAACATATTTTAAACTTATTAAGCCTATCCTCATGAACGCGTGCATAGAGGTATTAAATTTAAATTAATATGTATGAATCAAATCAAAATGGCTGCACCCAGCATACATTATCTGAATTTATCAATGATGCACTAATAAGCCTATTCACATTCAATACTCATATCAATTATTATGTATTACTATGATGATGGCGGTTTAATTGAAAAAAGCGAGCAGTATAAAAATTAGACTTATTGTTCTCATAGACTTATGCCTATGTATGATTCTATGTATAATTCAAATATTGTCAAACTTCACTCTTGGGGATGATAAAGGTAGTAAAAGCAATTAGTAGTTAAGGGTTATGGTCTTGTGTTAAGACATTTAACCATTTCATCGAAGTGAAAACCACCGTTTTGCCCAGTGTATGCAAGCTATGCATTTATATGCATGCATGACTATGCATCATGGTATGCTATACGTGCTGTGCTATGCATGCTATGCTATGCGTACTTTGTGCAACGCGTGCTCCGTAAACCACTATTTGTTGCTGGACTTACGAAAAGCATGTTTGATTTATGACGTTTTGTCAACAACCTTTAATCTATAATATTCTATCCATGTGTAGGCACGAAACACTAATATACAATTTAATTGACCAAAAGAAAATAAATGTTTCGTATCTTCGTCTTGGATGAACTTAAATCCTTCTCTGCTCTCAGGAATTCAAGACCACGTAACTCGCTCGCTCCGCTCGAATGCTCTAGAATATTTTGTTATAATTCTTTGAATACATTTCAATAAATTTAACTATTTAGCAAAACACTTCAGGCGTGATTAATATTGATATTTAAACATGAACAAACAAAAAATTAATTAGATGAGTTTTTATTTTAGGTAAGTACCTACATGAAATAATAAATATCTGTTTAAAAAATCCATTTTATTTGTGTAATCAGAACAGACGTGATGAATATCGATATCTAAATACGATACAACGACAAATAACTGATTTCCATCGCCGTTGTCCCCAAAATAATTTTAGAGGTGGTAAATTCCCTCACCCTACATAGTGTTACGAATGCACCTTATGTCGAGGGCATAAGGTCTCGAGTCCTAGGTATTACAGGGGTGGCCTATCGAATGGTACAGGTTCAAACAATTTTGTCAACAACAAAAATATAAAGCGCCGTCAGGCCAGCCCGCAGTCAGTCTGCATTCGACTAGCGATACGAAAACAAGCGACAGTTAAGAAGCGATCTTTGAGAATACCTACTGCGACAACTGTAACGAGAATATTGAGTACTACGTGAAGTAACATCTGTAGTGTTATTGTGTGTTTACGACACATTCAGCTACATTCTACTTGTCATTGCCTACCATCGACTGTACCTTCGCTGCCAATAAACTTCCTAACCCTTAACCGGTATTTTAATACCCTTAGTCCGTAACAATAGAAAAAAAGGATCCTCCGATCAGACGGGTGTAGTGTCTAGCTACCAATAGGGTAGTTGACTAAAAAGAACTAATTAGTCCGTCAGTCAGATTTCCAAAAAATACTAGACACGTATTTTTTCTTTTTTCATATAAACAAAAAATTAAAACGACACAGTGCGTTGAAAACTCATGTGACGTCACTGCACGCTACACTTTTTAGCGAGCAGTGACGTCACCAGCCACCACTCCTGATCTTTGATGCCTTTTATATTTGTTAATTTTTATTGATTTGATAAAACAAAATATACGTATCTAATATTTTTCTATAATCTGAATGACGGACTAAATAGAATGTTTTTTTATCCAGGAAATATTTCTATTGCCCAACGGTTGATGATGGAAGTTGTATATATTATGCTAATTGCATGGTAAATTCTGATTGCGAGATACTGTATTTGCGTGACGTCAGTATAACACATTGTTCGCATGTAGCATTGTAAATACCGCTACATCAGTCCCCTTTGGACACCGGAGTTAGACAATGTGCCTTAGTCTTGTATCTTGCGATGCGTGCCAGGCCAGCTGAGGTTCCATTGAGTCGGAATTGATTACCGCATCGAGTCGGAACTGTCTTTAGAGGTGTACCCAGTTAGTCGGGAAGGCGTTGCGTTATACTGCAGTGCGTCGGATGTCGTACAACACCGGGTTAAGGCTGGCTGCTGCTTCGACCCGGAGAGAGAGGGCTCTGTTGGAGACAGCGACTTGTTGACCTGCCGAAAATGCATTGTGCTTTCCCGAGGTTATTCACGAGGTTGAGGGTAATGATCAGATACTGGTGGTCAGGATACCCATTGGCGCCTTGCGTGCTGGCTGGATGACTCACAAGCTAAACCTGACGATGAATTTAAAAATATTAATAATTTTTGAGCTTGGGTAAATGAACTTTCTTAATGATGTCGCCACTCCATTCCATGTACCCTTAGAATGCAAGACTCGCACTACGCTCGCATAGAAGATGTTTCAAACTACCTCATGCATAATAATAATGAAAGATATTTTCATTTTTCTAATTAATCAAAAATCATATTTTTTTATTTACTAAGTAATCTTTAGTAGTCATAGGGTAGTAGATGTCATGATCTATCTTTGTAAGATGAATGAAATTCCGGAATACACAAATGGTGTATTTGTCTCACGATTCCAGTGACGGTTAAAATTAATACAACTATTATTGTACATCAATACCAAATTTCTGCTAAATTCAGGACAGGCGTAGAGTAACTAGCCTTTCGGTGTTCTATGGGACGCATTTTGGTGAGTGTGCGAGGGAATTGCATGATTGCATTCCCCCATCTCCGTTCCATCATCAGACGACCCTTCGTACGGCGAGTTTCCACCCTTACGTTGTTAACACCACTACGATCCGGACGAAGCGTTTCGCCTCTTCTTTTATACCGCATACATCGAGGGACTGGAAAAATCTGCCAGCGGTGGTGGTTCCGGTCAGGCTACAACTTGAGTGTCTTCAAGGCCAGAGTGTTTTTTTTTTTTAATAATTATAAACGAACACTTGACCGCAATCCCGCCTGATGGTAAGCAGTGATGCGATCGTTGATGGTAAAGTGCGCTAGTTTATTAAGAGCCTATTCACTCAGAAAAACTGAGCGAATAGGAAGGAAGACGGCAGTTGAGCGAGGTGATGCAATGTTAAACCCAACAACACGACCAACGATGCTATGCCAAACGGAGATTGATCTGAAGACCTTTCACGACCAAACTCCCAACACAACAACATTTGGCGCATCCGAACCCGGCACACATCGCAACACAACACTGGCTTCACCAGACATCATGCCGGAACACGACAAATCGCTTGGTGGCAAGACTTTGTCTGGTGGGTGGTAACTTCTGATTAGGCTCTTAATAAACTAGTGCGCTTTACCATCAACGATTGCATCACTGCTTAGGCGGGATTGCGGTCAAGCCCTAGTTTATAATTTATAAAAAAAATACAGACTTCGACAAAATAAACAGCTATAATCATACAGAGCTAAATTAGTACTAAAAACTTTATGAACGTGGGTTTAATGTGTGTGATAATACCTGTCACAACCACACTGCACGTGTTTTGATAAGTATCTAAAATTGAGTGTATGCTGAAAGTAAGCTGAAAATTATACAAATGGCAAATTTTCGCGTGTCGTGCTGAATTATTTTAGACACGTGTTCGTTGACTGCCGTGTTAGTCTAGAGGTATGCCGAGCTGCTGATCATGAGGGTCTGGGTCGGAATCCAAGTCGGAAAAAATGTTACGGGTATACGCGATTTTTCAATAGCAGCCGGGATTCTAAATTTGTGCCCGGCTAATGACGATAGGATGGGAACGTACTTCATCGTACAACAGTTTTTTTTTAAGAAAAAAGTTGCCCCTCTCTAAGAATTACTCCCGTATCGTGGCCGTGGGTGCGTTTTCAAACATCTCGCTCAGCCACTGCACCAACCGTGATGATCTTTGGGAGTTATGTACATATGTAAGTTTGATACAACTTGAATATACGATTGCTTATACGCTTCAATATATTTGATTTAAAGAAAAATATCGGGAACTACTTTAGATCATAAATCTCGACCGAAAACATCGAGTTAATGCCTACATTATATTTGACACACTTGCTTCTCACAGAATATTTATCACCCGTTGAATTTAATATAAGGTTTTAGATATCTAATACCATTAATGATACTAAGACCACCTCAATATGCATCATCATCATCATCATCAACCTTTTATCGTCCCAATGTTGGGCTCAGGTCTCCTCTCATACAGAGAAGGATTGAGCGTAATCACCACGCTTGCTCAATGCGGATTGGTGATTTCCGACTTTAAAGTCTGAAATCACCCTTGTTTTCCTTCACCTTGGAATCAGTCATTGGTGTCCAAGATATACTTAGAAAGTACATATAACTTTAGAAAAGTTACTTTGGTACTTGCCTGACCTGGAATCTAACTCGTACACCCATACTTGAGAGGCTGGAGTTTTAACCATTAGGCCACCGCGAATTTTAATCAATATGCGTATGAATCAAATACCATAGCCATATCCCAGGCTGTTAGGTATATGGCTATACATATTTTCAATTGTTTGGTGACAACGTAGGAACGGCTTCAGAACTCCAGGTTCATCACTCTTAGCGACGGAGTCGGTAGCGGAAAATTAATCAGCTGATATTTGTTTAAAATATGGGTGAGTAGGTCATTCGCCGAATCTGGATTTAGAATATTAATGAACCTATGTACCAACTTCTTTCTTTGAGCATCTAAGGAATATGAACTCTATTTACTGGCTTGCAAGACAGCAAAGATAGGGATTTTTCTGCAAGGAGGATTTTTTAAGTCCTCGAGTATACTGACGGCTACATAGATCGCACTACAATAATAGGCCATGTTTTGTTTTATTAAATCAAATTAGCGGATTGAAAGCGTCCTTGATTAATGTTTTTGAAAAAAAAAATAACTGCCTATGAGCGTAGGTAGGTACTAGACAACCCACAAAAGATAGTTCCGTGGTTCATTCTAGCCCATGAGCAAACTTAGCTTAATTTTCAAAGCCCTAAGGGACATTAAATATTTATACCTCTACGCATTATCAAGAAAATGGGTCTTGATAAACAGTCAGACATCAGATCCTTTAAAAGGGTTCTGATTGTTCCTAACCTTGAGAAAACAGTAATTATCTAAATGTTATTGGGTGTTAGTGTAGCCTTAAAAGGGAAAATTATTAATGCGTACCTATTATGCAAGCCCGCTTGCTTCAACTTTATTATTAAAATACCTGCCGATGGAATTCATGCCGTGAAAAGTTGGATGAAGTAACTTTAGAGTGAGCTATCATCATCATCATCAAGGCAGCCACAGGAAGTCCACTGCTGGACATGGCCTCCCTCGAGGATTTCCAAAAGGATCAGTTGGACGCTACTTGCATCCAGCGCTTTACTGCGATTTTGGTCATGTCATTCGACCAAATAGTCGGTAAGTGTCCGACGCTGTTTGAGCGATCAAACCTGGAGCATTCCTTGGAATGACAACTCCCTCCACGCTCACTTCTCCCAAGTTCTCACGGTGAGATGGTTACAGGATCGGGCTGCTGTCTGTACATTTTTTGTAGGTGCACGCTTCTCGTTTATCCTTGCATGTTCCCACTTTACCCATGGGACAAAAATATGCCTAACAATGTTTCAACTTTTCTAAAAAAATGTTTTCAATTCGGAAGACTGACGCGAATTTAATGAGACACGTGCCAACATTATCTACCTTCAGGCTACAGGACTGTAAGTTAACCTGAAACGACGCGCTTTGAATTATTGAAGTAATCTCTCAAATTCGTGGCTAAGTTTTCGTAGAACCTAACCTGATTACATTGAATTAATACGATTTTTTTAAAGTACACTCATAACGTAAAACCTGCCTGCTTTTTTTTGATGGATTAGTCAGAGGTGAGTAAAACTTCACAAAATAATCTCATTTGCCACTTTAGTTTCAGTACTTACTATGTCCGTGTTTTTTAAACAACTCTAGATATGACAACTACAACACTAACTTTAAAAACGAAACTCAAACCTTTCTAACATTCTTAATAGAATAGTGCTGCAAACTCACAGCAATCGTGAAATTGTCTCAATGCTGTTTCTATTCGAGTTCACCTACATATATTGTAACTTGTGACGTCACGATCAGGGACACTAGAGTGAAACCCTTTTAGATAAACGAGTTCATTCCGAGTGAATATCTCATAGTTCAACCGTATAGATATTTCATGTTTTTATGCAGAAAGTGAACAAATGATAGGTAATAGGGATGTATCCAAGGTATGAAAATCAAAAAAATAATTAGTCCGTCTTATAGACAATAAAAAAAATTAAGACACGTATTTTTTATTTTGTCGAAATTACCAAAAACTACTGAGATATAGCGTATTAAAGTTACGGAGTGGGGCTAATTACATCACGCCGTTGTATATTTTGTACCACAGCGTGACGTCATGCGACATTTCAAATCAATATTCTTCCTAAGTATTTGAATGAAAGAAAAAATAAAAAAATACGTGTTCAATATTTATTATAAATCTATCTGATGGATATTAAATTATTTTTTAGGATACAACCCACTTGTTACATAACAGTATTTAATATGAAATTTCGGTATAGCTTAAAACTAATTTAACTGCAAGTTACTGTATAGCTCTAACGTGAACGATACCCTAATTAGTAACACACTATTATTATCAATTTGATTCATTTTTGAAGCATATTACTGATCCATTGCTCCATATGTTCAAAAAATGTGTCTGGTCAACAACGTAAATAACGCAATGGATGGTGTTAAATGAAACCCATTGCTACCGATTGACTCGTTACGCAGTTACCCTGCTGTTGAAAATTCCGAACTTTTTAACGTATGAAATAATTTTGAGGGGTTATTGTTTTTTTTTTTCATAACCCATCGGGTTGTATTTACAATCATGGTATAAAATAATGCATGAAATTCATGGAACTCTTAACAGTGACATCTATACATACGGAAGGACTGTGTTTTGTAAGACACAAGTTAAGTGGGTAGAGGAGACAGTTTCTTTGTATCTATACTAATATATAAAGCTGAAGAGTTTGTTTGTTAGAACGCACTAATCTCAGGAACTACGAGTACTGGTCTGATTTGAAAAATTATTTTTGCGTTGGATAACCCTAATGGGTTATCCAACGCAAAAATAATTTGCTTATTTGTCATTTGCTTAAAGCCATCCTGGATTAATATCCAGGAAGGCTTTAAGCAAATGACATCACGCTGCGACCTGTAGGAGCGGAGCATAAAAAAAAAACATATCGAAACCTACCCGGGTGAAACCGCAGGGCGCAGCTAGTTAAAAATAAAACTTGTTTTTCTTTTTTCTTCTTCTGTGAAATGAAAATTAACATTTTTATCGAAGACAACACCACTATTCCTTTTCGGTAATTCTTTAGGTATATACATCTTTCTTTACTTTTTATTTCCGCTTGGGAAATTTTTCTCAAAGGTTAGTCAGCAGAGATATGTGGGACATCTGGGGATAACAGAAAAACGTAGATAAACAAATTGTTTCATTTTTTCCTTATCCTAAATAATATTATAAATGCGATTGTTTCTGTTTCAATTTCGCGCCAAAATGAATTTGAATTTGGAATTCGGCATTCTTCGGCAATACTTTTCATTCTGGATCGCAGAGATAACTGCGGGCAACAGGTAGTTCGTCATAATGTTACTGCCCTATTAATATTTATTACTAGCGGCCGCCTGCAACATCGTTCGCGTGTAGTTAGTTATTATGCTCCGCTTCTATTGGTCGCAGCCTTCCTGGGTTAAAGGGCTATCAAACGCAAAAATAATTTTTCAAATCGGACAGGTGGTTCCTGAGATTAGCGCGTTCAAACAAACTCTTCAGCTTTATATATTAGTATAGAACTATAGATTATAAAGGGTGTATCTGACATCGACGCACAAACGAGTACCATGGATCCAGTACGTGATTCTGAACCCCCCAGTGGTGGAATTTTTCGTCGGCTTTTTCATGATTTTAAAAAAATATATATGTAAACTACATATATATTTTTTCACTTTAGACCGTTCATAATTTGATTTCTTTTTTTTATTTTACTTTTATAACCCAATAAAATTTTAAAATAAAAATTAATTAATTCGCTAATTACACAAAAAAGCGCAATGAAAACAAAACTCGAAAAACTATCTTATCAGCGGATTTAATAGAGTTCACATCAGGAATCAACGTCATTCCTACAAACCCGCACGGCGGCATGCTTGCAACGTTCAAAGGCCGAGCCGACACTTTTTTTTAAACATTGTTATTTCTGTAACCGTTCATTAACGAAAATACAACATAAATGACTATCATAATTTTATTAGTGGCATACGACCTTGTATATTAGTATAGATCATTAATACATTCTCTTTACTGATTTTTTTTTAATATAATGTAAACAGTGTCTTTCTCAGTAGATTGGTTGTGATAATGAACGACATCAAAGTCACTCAGCTCTTAAGTGGAGCAGCGATGATAAAATATCATTAATGGCAAATAAACATTTAAATTATTATTATTAATTTTAGCATTTCTCACAGTTTTCAATTCTATAAACATTCTTGATAACTATGCATTTAGATACTTTGGTTTGATGATTAGCTATAGTTGCAAACTTCAATCATAATTGCTATTCCATTGCATGCATTTTAGAGAGTCAGATGACTCTTTGTACGGGGAGTATCCACCCTTGCTTTGTTGTCGGACAAAGCGTTTCGTAACGCATACATAGATATGCCTGCGGCCGTCCCGTCTGTTTGTGTCTGCAGAGCTAGAATAGACTCAGATGAGATCGCGGTCAAGCTAGTCTCTAATATTTAAATGTACCTACATACTTATATATATTCCAGGATACAGCTAATCCATTGCTTCATACGATCGACATTTTTTTCTGCTCAACAATATAAATATCGCAATCAATGTTGATGAACTGCCAATATGAAAGCCATTGCTACTGAAAATGTGTTACGCCGGTCATTACCACACTGGAGGCGTTACCAGAACCCCAGAATTAACACAATCCATCTTGTGTGGTCAATGTAGCTCTGATGTATGACCGTAATCAAAAGCCGACAGTCTACATTTTGCTTGCGCATCTAACAACAGGTCATTAAACTATACAGCGTGATTTTAATTAGGCATGGAAAAGGAGGAAAAGGCATAAGTACTCAAACGCATAAGTACTCAAAAGCGTCATAGGCACGATTTTGATGAATACTAAAACGCAACATTATTTTTTTTTTAAATCAATAGGTATATCGGCTGACCCAGGAATCGAATCCATTGGTAATGAAAGAAATCCTCTTTGTTCCAGGCTTTTCATTAACAGCGCTCGAAATTTAAAATGAAATAAAATATCCTGATATTGCCACAGTTTTAGTTTTATTATAAAGGAAATATGATGACATTTATTTATGGAACATAATTACAGTCGATTGACTACCGCGTCTCCGCTATAGATGTTGTATGGTATTCGCAGAAATGGACTGAATTTCGCTAAGAACGGGAGTTATGTTGTCTTACGTCCTCAGAAAAGAGTCAAGTTGTGTTAAATGACACGATCTCGGTGGCCTATTGATGTTACCATCGCGCTAAATAACGATGTCCTTGAACTTTTCAAAATTCACCAAGTTGATATAGGAAAAAGACTTAACTCTAGCGCACGACGCGGAATTGTCTGTCTGTGGGTTTTCTGGCACCTTGTCCCGAACGAAAATAGTATTTTCCAATGACTTGCGTATCTTTGAGTTGCATGCACTGCTTCATCGACCACCGGCCCAGTTGTCTCAAAGTCGCCAACGCCATAACTTTAACGGAACGTAAGGCCAACAGAGTAGGTACTGATTTCGATGATAAATTATAACAATTTGTTCACATTGTTGAAGTGTGTAGCGTTCTGTGGTGAAATGTCACGACTAAATATGGATTCCCGCCAAATTTGACAGCTTTCGCAAAATAAAGATGGCCGCTATGAGCTGTCAAATTTCGAGCAATCCCTAATAATACACCATTCGATAGTGTTGCTAATAAGGATCTTATTCAGAAAACAAATTCTCATCATTTCGAATTTGGCCATCCACGCCCATTTGTAAAATTCAACCTGTATAGGGTAGCTGGTAATTAGTGACTCATACTTTTTTAAATTTACTTCTGACCCCAATAACCCCCAACAGAGCCGCGTGTGCGAACTCTAAGGTTACTAATAATGTTTTAAAAAGAATAGTTTATGGTAAAAGTGTAATAGTTTTATTTATAAAAAGGATTAGTTAAATTACAGCAGATGGTGCGTTATTCTTGTTGTGTACTCAATATCAATTGGGGTGATTGGAATAATGACCTTGGTAGGCTAAAAAAATGTGTCTGTGGCAATCAGTATAACAAAATCATGTGTTTATATCGATGGCAAATTACCACTTACCCTATACTATACACGTCCCACGAAATCGGTCTGACAAGACGAACTTAAATTGGATTCGAAAAATATTGATCTATTCCGTAATGTAACCTGAGTAAAGCGATAATGTCATCCATTATAGACAACTTCACATTCAATTTTAGTCTTGGCAAAATATTTCCTGTAAGAACGTTTAGAATCTTGGTTCCATCTGTAAATCAGATTATTTACGCTGTACAAATAGATTTGTGTCTTCATCCCTCTTTCACGAACCATTAATCTTCATCATGGAAGACAGCTCGGTTAGCATGAAGCTTCCATTCATTAACATATCAGTTCGATATATAAGAGAAATATTTTAGGCTTTCACTAAACTAGCAATCTAATACTATAAAATACTCATAATAATTATCGTTTTTAGTTTGTCGCAAAAATTTACACATTTTTTTGATAACATCATTTTATCAATTTCGAACAACAAGACTCATGGAGTTAGTAACAATGTACCTACAAACTATGTTAGTAATATATTTACAAACAAAAATAAAACAAAACAGATTAATAAATAAATACAGTATGTTAAGAAAACCCTGTCCGACCCGTGAAGGTGTTGTTAGGTATCGATAACTGATTCTACTAATGGATACAAAACTGGGCTAAACTTAAAAAAAAAAATCCCTCTAAAAAAATAAATATTATTTCGCAAAAAGTGGTAACTTAATAAATGTGCGTTCACCCTTCCGCGGGCGGCGGGCGGCAGGGCACGCGGCACGTGGTCGCATCGCTATTCGCTCATAATAATACCGGTGTTGTCACTTTTTTACAAATTACCAAATTTCGGGAAGTTGGAATTAATTCGCGGGAAAAAAAGATTATTTCAAAATTCATTTGTATTGGTACTATGATGATTACGTTAAATTTTATATTATATTTGGTCATGTGTTTACCTAACCTTTATTATCCTTATGGGTCGGACAGGGTTTTCTTAACATACTGTATATACGGACACATCACCCACATTGAGCTAGCCCCAAAGTAAGTCTCCAAAGCCTAGAGCACAGGCGTAGAGTAGCCAGCCTTTCGGTGTACTATAGGATACATTTTGGGGAGTGTGCGAGGGAATTGCACGATTTAATTCCCCCATCTCCGTTCCACCATCGGACGACCCGTCGTACGGCGAGTTTCCACCCTTATGTTGTTAGCACCTCTACGATCCGGACGAAGCGTTTCGCCGCCTCCTTTATACCGCGTACATCGAGGGACTGGAACAATCTGCCGGCGGCGGTGTTTCCGTCGGACTACAATTTGAGTGTCTTCAAGGCTAGAGTGAATAGGCTCTTAATAAACTAGTGCGCTTTACCATCAACGATTGCGTCACTGCTTACCATCAGGCGGGATTGCGGTCAAGCGCTGGTTTATAAATTAATAAAAAAAAAAAGTTCGAGACTTGTGTTATGGGATACTAACTCAACGATACTATATTTTACAATAGATACATATATGTATAGATAAAAATCCAAGACCCAGGACTATGAGGAAAAGATCGTTTTCCATCATGACCTGGCCAGGGATCGAACTCGGGGCCTCCACGTCGCAGGCAGGCGTGTTGACCGCTGCGCCACGGATGACGTCAAATTATGATATCACTGCTACGAGGTGACAGGCCCAAACAACAGGCCGAAACTTTGCAGCAGCGCGGCGGTCCAAATACAGACAGTCCATCCTGCCAGCTATCATAGCTAAGATACTTTTGATGCTGCCTCACACCCTACTAACCAAGGATGCACATCATTTCTGATCCTGAATGCGTTATTGTATTGGACGCGAAAGGCGTTGCATAGTTTTTTGAGTATAATGGACCTATAGACTGTATATAATAATACTAAATTGTTTATTTCTCAGCTTTGTACATACTTTTTATAATATTTTATATATAATAGGTGGTAGAACCTGTGCTTCAGGAGTAAAAGTGCTAAATAATAATAAATTTTTATTTTGTAATAAATTAACCCTAAGAACGTACAAGCTTGACCTACACACTGTATCATTCTGCCTTTTGTAATATTTTAGCGCTGTAAGTAATATGTAGCGTTCGTAATTATATTAGCGTTGTGTGTAAGCGTAACGTGGTAACGTGTTGTTTTAGTATTACCTATGTACAGTATATAAATTTGCTGAACTGACTAAACTTTGCAGGATTTAAATAACTAGTAGGTAGGGAAAAGAAAAGGAGAATTTGCTACTTTTAGAAAAGCTCTTTGCGCACGTTCTAGGGAGAGAAGGATAAGGATAATAGATTTTGATGTTCCACTACATGAAGTTATGCAATACTGAAGTATAGATTGACATAAAGCAAAATAAACTGGTTTTCTAACTTAGTGTCTGCGACGGATCGCAGTTTTTTGAATACAAATGTCAGTGTACGTACTCCTGTAACCAAACTTTCAATATGTTGCCCATAAGATAGTGTATTGTCAACAAGGACTCCAAGATATTTAAGGCACTTTGTTTCAAGAATCCTAGAACAGGTACAAGAAGTGATAGACGGTTTGTTACAGTGGTGAGCGTATAAATACGAATCAATTGTTTTGTTGTCAACATTGTGCATATTGAAATGAATATATTTGGTTTTCTCAGCATTCCGTGTTAATAGATTACAAGGAAGCCAGTTAAAAACGATGTTAAATCTTACTTTTGCTCTGCTATACAACTCGGAAATCGTTTTGGTGGTGAAATTATTATCAGTGTCATCGGCGCACGACATTATTTTGCCATTTACTACATAAATTATTAATGTATATAAGGAACAACGATGGACCAAGGATGCTAACTTGTGGAACTCCAAAACCTATCGTTTTTTACATGCTTTTTATTAGCTTCACTTGTATGTTTGCTTGCTTGTTTGTTTGTCCGTATCGGGCTAAAAAGTTGAAAATAAATATAGTTTAAAAAACTAAAAAAACATGCTTTTAAAGAATATCAAACTAAAAAGTTAAAAATAATTTTAAAATTTAATTTATTATTATATATAAACTATAACAATGACAATATTATTATTATTATTTATAATCAATACTAGTAAAATGAGAAAAAGCGTGATACACTAAAATTATGGCACAAAGCGCCTCACGCCTTTTTCTTATTTATTTAGAGTAGTGCTGATAATACGACAATAAATGAAAACACGGACAATACTAGTTCATAGGAATAATCCTAAACCATAGAAAAAAAAAACTAGCATCAAAAATAAAAAAAAATGAAAATTTCAAACAAACTAAATCGCTTAAAATTGAACACGAAATACAACATCCTTAAAATATTGGTTCACTGACCTCCGATCGACGACGGCGCGGTCTTGTCGCGACTTGCTTTTTTTGGTCGGACAAACTTTGGTGTTCTCAGAGGTACCTCTGTCGGTATTTCCGTAAAGTCAAAGCGGCATTACATTGACACTCGCTATAAATTAAAATCATGCTCGTGTACTCAGAGGCTGTGTAATTATAACGCAGCATTATTATTTACATAAAAGAAAACACTATGAATAAAACTATTAAAATAAGCGTCCAATTTTGCACTAAGTATTCATTTAACTAGGTACTTTTTATTAAATAAAACAAAATTTTACGTGTCCTCTCATTGAAATAAAGCGTCCAATATTGCACTATTCACTTAACTATTAAATAAAATAAAATGTTGTCACTAAAATAAAGCGTCCAAAATCGCAATATACCTAATGTAAACAAACAAACACGCCATCTCGAGCACAGAGCAATTACACGTAAAGCGTCATAGGATTGCACCTACCTCCGACAAACTGACCTGTGACCGTGACTTTTATTTTGAGTAATTTCGACAATAAAGCGTTTTAATAAACGAAACCAGATTTATCTCATTCGAACAAACCAATCTTTACATTAAAATGAGTGCAAAGAAACTACTACTGTCCCAGTAGCGAGATGGCAACGCGTCATGCATAATGTCAACGCCAGTGCTACCCAACCTGCGGGCCGCAGGGCCGTTTTGGTTGGCCAAGTGCCTAAACTAGCTACTCCTCAATTTTGCATACTTATTAATAAATTTCTTTTGAATGAATAGGTTAATAATTAGTACAGTTAATTAAATATTTCGCGTTCGCTTCTCTCGCGCCTTCTATTTCTTTAACTCTAATCTTTTTCCTGTTCACTAAAAGCAAGAGCAACAGAAAATAGAGCGCGATTAAACGATGCGACCATGCATAACAAGAACGCGCGATAGCAAAAACTAGGATCATCAAGGGAACATCAAGAGTCAAGGCTGAAATGTGTTTGCGGACCCATAAAAAGAACGGTTAGTCACCGCTGGATGCGGCGGTCATCAACCTGTGAGCGCTTCCTTACGAACATATACATCATGTCGAAAATGTGAATAATGAAAAATAATTTCCTGTGACTAAACTAGTGGACATATTTAAATGATGTTTTATGGGTAGACTGACAATGTGTTGAGGTACACGATGTTTAATTTACTGTCGTATTGTCGTCACCACTTTGAATACTATTGTCATAAAATAAATTTTAAAATTATTTTTAACTTTTTAGTTTGATATTCTTTAAAAGCATGTTTTTTTAGTTTTTTAAACTATATTTATTTCTTCGTCACTAGTCATATACTAGATTCGAATTCATTGCGAGTTGCGATCTATCGCTTAAATAATCTTTGAAGAGTTTCAGCTGTGTAAATGTTATTCCTAAAGCCTCCAGTTTATTCAAAAGCAAAGGAACATATGTCAATGCACGAACACTATGTACCCTAACTGGACATTGTTGATTAACAGTATTTTACATAAAGTAAATGCCTATCTGACCTATACGACCCAATTACTGTATAATACAATTTCCCCTCGGTTAGATTGATTGTTAGCCTTTTGGGCTCTTGACATCTGACATAGGCGATTTGAAGGACGTAATCGTACAAATCGGTCGTCCGCAATAATTTAATTCAAATGGTTGCCGGTTAAAGGTCGCCGCAATTTCATTTAAAGTTCCATTATTCGGTTGCCTGTTGTCTGTGGTTGCAAGCACGACTGCTGAGCATGAGATTCTGGATTTTATTCCTAGGTCGACCAAAGTGTTATTGGAAGTGTCATTTGGAATTTCTTAGTAACAGATCGAAGTTTAGAAGTAAGCAGTTTAATTCCCCCATGGCTCAGAAAACAGGTTTGACACGTATGACGTTACATGGACCAGCGTACGGCGAACGTCAAACAATGGTTACTTCAATCATGATTGTGTCAATCACGAAAGAAAACAATAAATATATTTTAACAAAATGTGTTAAGAGTAAATAAGGAGGTTTTTGACAGGAAAGCCAAGATCAGTGTCACGCGCATGTTTCATTGGACTTTTAAAATTATTTGTAGTGTCGGTTTCACTGCGCGATCGAATCAGGAATGAGGAGATACAGAGTTGCAGTAGTATTCACTCTAAAGAAAAAAAAGAAAGAAAGAGTAAATAAATACCTACGAAGACTGCGATTGTCATAACAAGGAAAACACAAAGCTAAAGTTGTCAACTGTGGATAGTTGTTATTGTAGTTTTTTACTTACGTCACGTCGATGACTGAGACACGTGAGCTAAAGAAGTGGAAGACTTCGGATTGGAATCCAGTGAAAATGACAACGAAGACTTTACTCTGTTTGAGGGCAAGAAATGCCGACCGCGTCTCAACCGCGGAGATTTTTAAACTATTGTTGGAGGTTGTATACCTACCTTGGCAACTAATACATGATGCAGCTGTCTGTCGTCATGACATAACTATATAAAATATAAATGGTGTGAAGCTGATACGGTCTATAATTTAGTAAATAATGTATCTACTCGGGAAATGCGCTTAATGCTGGATTGGTTTATTTCTAACAGGTTATGGGCCCAGGATGTACCTGAGTAAATATCATTAAAAAGTGATCGTAAAAATATTTCCTAAAAAATACTGATTGTCACACTGTTGACAGTCAAAAAACAATACTGTCAAAAATAAAAGAAGAGTGAAAAAATGTGTGATGAAAATTCTGTTTCTGGTTCCTATTGCGGAATTAAAAAACTGCAAGGAGCGAATGATTTTACATCGTGGAAATTCATTGTGAAAAACCTCCTCGAATCCAAAAACTTGTGGGATGTTGTGGAAACAGAAAACATCAGTGATTTACAAAGAGACAGTGATAGGAAGGCACGATCAACTCTATGTCTGCTTATTGAGCCTACATGTTTTGCGCACGTGTACCAAGCAAAAACCGCACGCGAGGTATGGCAAAACTTGTGCAGAGCCTACGAGGATCAAGGCTGGGGCAGGCGAATTTTGCTGCAACGCAAACTATGGCAGTGTCGTTTGGAAAATTATTCAAATATGGAAAAATACATCTGCGATATAGTAGACCTGGCACAGCAACTTAATGATATAGACGCAAAAGTATCAGACGATGGGCTCATTTCGATACTATTGGCTGGCCTAACGAGCGAGTACAACCCTTTCGTGATGGCCATCGATAATAGTGGAAAAGAGGTAACACTAGAACAAGTAAAGACCAAATTACTACAAGAAGGCAACAGACAAGCCGAAGTGAGTAATGGGGCTGGTGAGCAAGCTTTTACCACTCAAAACAGGAAGAGCAACAATAACACTGCTCGGAAACCAGCGACATACAAATGTTTTAAGTGTCACAAATTTGGACACAAAGCATCAGAATGCAAAAGCATCAAGAAAACTGCAAATATTTGCATGGGTACTGCCTATAACATAAATAAAAACGCCTGGTATGTTGATAGTGGCTGTTCTACCCATATGACGAATGATGCGAACAAACTAGTGCAATATAAGGCACAGATAGGCGACTGTAAGATAAAAGTTGCCAGCGGTGAAGAGATATCAGTAGTTGGGAAGGGCAATGCAGCACCGATAGTAAGTAAAAATGAGAAACTCAAATTAAATAATGTCCTGCATGTTCCCGAATTGTCGATGAACCTAATCTCAGTGAGTGATCTCGTAAGAGACGAGGACAAAGTTGAGTTTGACAAGCATGGATGTTTGATTAAAGATAAAAATGACCGCAAAGTTGCCACTTGCAAAGAAGTTGGTGGAATTTTCAAGCTGATTGAAAACAGCAATATTATGGTTAATTTAACAACATCGAATAAAGTTTTGTCGAATCTATGGCACAAGAGACTAGCTCATCTAGGACAAAAGTACATGATCACCCTGAAAAACATGGTATCTGGAATAGAATTCAAAACTACGGACAAAATAGAGCCGTGTGTTCCATGTATAAATGGAAAGAGCTGCAAGAGTCCATTCAAAAAACAAGGCACTCGAGCAAATGATTCATTGGAGATTGTGCACACAGATTTGTGCGGCCCAATGGAAGAGCCATATTTTGCTGGTTCGCTGTATATGCTTTTATTTATTGATGATTTCTCGCGAAAGACGCACGTCTATTTTTTGAAAAACAAAAGTCAATGTCTCAACAAGTTTCGTGAGTATAAGGCCGAAGTAGAAAATGAGACTGGAAAGATGATCAAGTGCTTGAGATCTGACAATGGCAAAGAATTTTGCAACGATGCCTTCGACAAGCATTTGAAGTTAGCTGGTATAAAACATCAAAAGACAGTTCCATACACACCGGAGCAGAATGGCGTGGCTGAGAGAGCGAATAGAACAATCGTTGAAAAAGCGCGAACATTACTTTTTGAAGCCAATTTAGGGAAAAGATTTTGGGCAGAAGCAGTCGGAACAGTTGTATATTTAAAAAACCTAAGCCATACGAAGGCTGTCACTGGAAAAGTACCACATGAACTCTGGTCTGGTAAGAAGGTAGATCTGAGTCATCTGAGAGTATTCGGATGTTTGGCTTACGCTCTGAAACCAAAACAAAAGAGAAAGAAGCTGGACATAAAAACTGAAGCTCTGATATTTGTTGGCTACTGCGAGACTACGAAAGGTTACAAATTGGTTGAACCAAAGACTGGAAAATTTTCAATTGTGAGAGACGTCCAATTTTTTGAAAATATTTTTCCTGGAGACGGTATAAAAGTGACGAAGAACTCAGTCGTTCCTATTTCAACAGAGGAGGAACGTGTTGAACCTGAGATTGAAATTCACAGCGTTAGTGAAGGAAGCCATGAAGACGTTTTTGAAGAAACTATTGATGAAACAAGACAGGAAACTCAAGAAGCAAGTACCAATCCTACATTACAATCTGAAAACAACGATTGTGAGAACCCACCGAGATATAACTTACGTCCAAGGAATAATGTGGACTACAGATGCACATGTGCGAAAGCCGAAGCTGAAATAAAAGCTATCGCAGATATTGATGGCGATCCAATGACAATGGATGAGGCAATGTCAAGGCCTGATCGTGAGCTGTGGCAGAAGGCCATGAACGTGTTGTATCATACATCACTACTCTGTAGTCGAGTAACTAATACCATCTCTATGTATTAGTGTCTATGAATATAGTCTATAGTCTTGTCATTGTAACTTAGGATCTGACCTAGAAGATGTCGATTCCAATGTAATAATTCTACAAGTGTTTGTTGTGTGAGATTCCTCAGACTTGTGTCTGTACTCATCATTAAGATATGAATCTCGACTAAGACTTTTTGACTTTTTTGACTTGACTCTGAATCTCTCAGACTGTTCCGTGTTTTCATCACTGAGATATGACATATGACAAGAGTCTTCATTGGATCTCTCAGACTTATCAGTCACCAGTCTTTTTTCATCACTGAGGCATTTTTTATTAGACCTCTCAGATATGACATTATCACCACTTTCATCACAGAAATATGACACAGGATATTTTTTATGATAAGATGAGTCCACATGAGATCTCTTAGACATTGACTGCGACTGGCCTATGTGCGACCTGACCGTTGATTGCAACTTAGGATTTGACTGTGTGTATGACAACCTGCTATGTCTGTAATG
The DNA here is from genome assembly GCA_037179545.1 of Sesamia inferens. NCBI lineage: Eukaryota > Metazoa > Arthropoda > Insecta > Lepidoptera > Noctuidae > Sesamia > Sesamia inferens. Next base: position 20,030,082 of record CM073927.1, on the reverse strand, counting down.
ATTTTGATTGTGATGACTTTGTGACTCTAAATGACAATTATATTGACTAGACTTATGACTATGACTGATGTTATGACAATTTAAAATTCCAACAAAATTATCTTGACTACCAGTTGAACTAAAAGACTCTAAATGACTGACTTTTTTATTATTGGAGTAACAAAATTTTGCAAAATGACCATAAGAGTTACATGACCTGCATTTAGCTCCCTGCGCTGGACATTTGTAGCGGTGGTGTTGTCCACAGCGGCTACACGTCTTCGAGCGCTTCTCAGGACTGGGACTTGACTTTGACCTCCCTGCGCTGGATCGCTGCTGACTGACTGGTGAAGCTCGCCGTCGCTGACGCTCCGCTCGACCACGGCTCCTCCGACGCAGATGCATGACTTTTTCAGACTCTTCACTAGTGGACCTCTTGACAATTTGGTCTGCATCCTGCTGTGCGACGATGAGTGTCCTAGCTAGCTCTCGCATCCTCTGATATGTCAGATCAGGTTCCTGCAGCAGTCTCTGACGTACATGTGCTAAGTCCAAACTCAAGTTGGCGATAAAAATATCTCTGATAAGAGATTCTCTGAGCGTTCCAAATTCGCAATCTTGGCTCTTATTTTCGAGATCGGTTAAGAAATCCTCGATGCTTTCCGATTTCTGTTGACGTGTGGTAAAAAACATGTAACGATACATGGTAATATTTTTTCTAGGTTGAAAAAATTCGTCGAATTTGGCCTTGACGTCATGTAATGTGCTTTCTCCAATATTTATGTTGAATGTGTTGAAAATATTTAAGCATTTTTCACCAATGTGATGTAGTAAAATGGCGATCTTGCGTTTCTCACCGGACTTGTCCAAACCCGTTGCCAACAAGTATAATTCGAACTGTTGCCACCAGCGCTTCCAGGTTTCGTAATTGTTGTTTGTTGCATCTGACGATATTTTAAGCGCCTTTAAGCCATTGTTCATTGCAGTTCCGGTGTCATGGTTGCCACCGACGCCATCCGACTTTTGCATTTTTTGAATTTTCTTTCTTCGTATTGGGTTTTTTCACTCTTCTGACACCATGTATGATTGTCCCGTTGGTAAATATTAAAGACTTTAGATAATTAGACTGGTTTATTACATTTGTGGAATTATTACAGCAAAGTCAACACATAGTAAACAGGTCAATACAGTCGAGTCAAAAGAAAACAAATACTATTCTAAACAGTCATGGAACATAAACATTTTAGTTGGTCATACACAAATTAATTGCATTATTGATTCAGGAGCTGATATTAATATTATGTCAAAGAAAACTTTTCAATCTTTGAAATGTCAAAGTCAAATGTCACTTGAGAAATGTCAAATAAACGTTAGTGGGTTTGGTGGTATATCAATACCCATTATGGGTAAAGTTAATGTAAAATGTAGTTTATCTTTAAATAATAGCACTATTAGTGTAAATATAGTGTTTATAGTCGCAGATTTAGTTTGTCCGAATGTTTTAGGTCTACCAACTTGTGAAAAATTAGGTATAATTCAAAGAGTTTTCTCTGTGTCTCAACAAAATTTTAGTGAACAAATTCTTACACAATACAATGATGTATTTCAGGGTCTTGGATGTCTACCTCAAGTCTGTCGCCTGAAACTCAAACCGGAAGCAGTGCCATGCGTGGATGCTCCGAGAAGAGTACCCTTCGCTTTACTGAACAAACTGCGCGATGAATTGGATCGCATGGAGAAAATGCAGGTCATTGAAAAGGTTTTTAAACCTACAGAATGGGTGAACAGTATAGTGATAACAGTCAAAAGCACGGGTCAGTTACGTCACCAGTTTTAGCTCATTATAATCCCAATGTACCATTAGTCTTGTCAGTCGATTCGTCAAAGTCAGCATTAGGAGCAGTCATTATGCAGAATAATAAACCTATTGCTTATAGTTCAAAAACATTAACTCAAACTCAGTCAAGGTATGCTCAAATTGAGAAAGAATTGTTAGCCATTCAGTTTGGTTGTGAAAAATTTCACCAGTATGTGTACGGTCATAAAGTAACTGTTCATACTGATCATAAACCTTTAGTCTATCTTTTTAAAAAGCCATTACATGATGTACCAGCAAGATTGCAACGTATGATGTTAACTTTACAAAAATATGATTTGGAAGTTATACATGTTCCAGGTAAAGAAATGTTTATATCTGACACTCTGTCTAGAGCAGCATTGAAAGAACATTATATACCTGAGAATGAGTCAGAAATATCTTGTCATGTCAATTTAATGCATTCAAGTCTAGCAGTCACAAAGGAGTACTGTACAAAATTGTTACAGCACACTATGAAAGATGATACTTTGCAATTGTTAAAAAAGTATTATTATGAAGGTTGGCCAAAAAATAAAAATAATGTCAGTCTGTCAATAAAATCATTTTGGAATATACAAGCTGAAATTCATGTAGTCAAAGATTTGTTGTTCAAAGGGTCAAAATTAATAGTACCACAGTCAATGTATAAGGAAATGTTAGGTAAAATTCATGAAGGTCACCAAGGTATAAATAAATGCTTAAATCTGGCTAGAGAGTCTTTGTACTGGCCAAGCATGTCAGCTGATATTAAAAACTTGGTAGAACAATGTTATGTATGTGCACAATTTAAACCTAATAATCCAAAGGAACCACTAAAAAATTTTGAAATTAATAAATATCCATGGCAACAAGTAGGTGTTGATTTAATGTATTTTGATAACCTTACTTATTTAATTGTCACAGATTATTATTCTAAATTTATAGAAATAGCTTTGTTAAATAAAAACAGTACAGCAAAGAATGTAATAACACATTTAAAGTCCATTTTTGCTCGTCATGGAATACCTTTATCTTTAGTGTCTGATGGTGGTCCTCCTTTTCAGTCATTAGAATTTAAGAATTTTATGCATGAATGGGACATAGAACACATTGTAACTAGCCCATATCATCCACAGTCAAATGGTCAAGCAGAGAGTTCAGTCAAAATTATCAAAAATATGTTAAAAAAATGTAAAAGAAACTCATCTGATCCATACATAGCTTTATTACAGTATAGAAACACACCTAAGAATAATTTACCATCTCCAGCTCAATTGTTAATGTCCAGGAATTTAAGAAATAACATTCCTATGTCTTATAAGAAATTAAAACCTAAAGTGGTTACATTCAAAAATTATAAAGAATGTGTCAAGCAAAATAATAAAAATAAGTCTAAATATTATAATAGAAATACAAAGTCATTGTCATTATTGTATCCCGATGATCATGTATACTTTAAAAGAAAGCCTGATAGCAATTGGGAACAAGCCATTGTCAAGCTAAGGTTGGCTAATAATAGGTCATATGTCGTTGAGGATGTCAATGGAGTTAGGTATAGGAAGAATAGGGTTCATTTAAGACACAAATATTCTCCTATGCTATCCAATTCGTCGCAGGGGAGAGAGGAAGGTAACAGGCAGGAGTCTAGACCTCAAGAGCTCTCATCTCAATCCTCAGTCAGTCAACATGTAACTCGTTCTGGAAGAGTTGTAAAGCCAACCAGAAGGCTAATTGATGAAATAGATTAAGTAGAACATTGTATCCTAGATTAAGACCTAACTATAGTCTTAAGTCATTGTCTAAATTGTAACTAAGTCAGGTTTCTATAATATTGTTTGTCAAGGGTTAATTTAAACTTAAACAGGGGGGATGTTGTATCATACATCACTACTCTGTAGTCGAGTAACTAATACCATCTCTATGTATTAGTGTCTATGAATATAGTCTATAGTCTTGTCATTGTAACTTAGGATCTGACCTAGAAGATGTCGATTCCAATGTAATAGAACGATGAGCTCAACTCGTTGAAGGAGAACCAAACGTAGACGTTAGTTAATCTACCGCGCGATAAGAAGCCTATACAGAACAAATGGGTATTCAAGATCAAGCGAGATAGTGATGGTAACATATTGAAATACAAGGCGAGGTTGGTAGCTAAAGGATTTACACAGGTACGTGGAATTGATTATAATGAAACCTATTCTCCTGTCGTGAGGCACTCTACGCTTCGCTTGTTATTCTCACTAGCTGCAGAATACGAGTGGACCATTGACCAGTGGGATGTTACGACTGCTTTCCTGTACGGAAAATTGAAGGAAGACATTTACATGCTTCAGCCAGAGGGCGCTATAGCCGAAGGTCAGGAAAACAAAGTTTGTAAACTACAACGGTCATTATATGGATTGAAGCAAGCCTCTAATGCTTGGTTTAACGAATTAGATAAGGAGATGCTTAATTTAGGTTTTATACAATCAAAGATAGAGCCCTGTTTATATCAAAAGATAATAGGTCAAGATAGGATAGTCGTAGTTATCTATGTTGATGATATATTTGTGTTATATCCTCCAAAGCAGGTTAAAGAGAAGCAAAAGTTTAAAGTCAAAGACTTAGGCGAAGCTAGGCATGTACTAGGTATGAGGTTACGACGAGATAAGAGAACTATTTATCTCGATCAAGAACAGTATGTCCTGAATGTACTGAAGGAATTTAAAATGTCAGACTGCAAACCAGTCAATACCCCAATGGAGGTAGGCCTCAAGCTAGAAAAAGCTGAGCCTGGTTGTAGGTTGCCGTACCAAAGTTTGATAGGATGTCTGAATTATCTGGCTCAAACTACTAGGCCTGATATAGCACATGCTGTAAGTTTACTGTCTCAATTCAATTCATGCTATGATGAGACGCACTTCAATTGTGCTAAACGGGTGTTGCGATACATAAAGGGGACATCTGATTTTGCGCTTGTCTTCCGAAAATCCGGTAACTTAGAGATGCGCGGGTACGTTGACGCTGATTGGGGGGGATCATTCGATCGAAAGTCCTTCACAGGAATGCTTTTTACATTAGGCGATAATTTAATAGTATGGGAGAGTCGCAAGCAGCGATGTGTAGCATTGTCGTCGACTGAGGCAGAATACATAGGACTCAGTCAGGCTGCTAAAGAAGCAATTTACTTGCGAGGTTTGATGTCTAGTTTGACTAAAAATACTTGCGACAAACCAACGATTATTTTTAACGATAATCAGTCAGCACATAAAATATCGCAAAATAAAATGAACCATAATAGAACAAAACATATAGATATTAGGTATCGTTTTGTCCGCGAAGCCTTGATTAAGGAGGCGATTGATGTACAATACTTGTGTACTCAAGAGATGTTAGCAGATATGTTAACAAAGTCTCTGCCAGGCCCAAAACTTAAACAGATTGTACAAAAATTACCCATTAAGAGGGCGGGCAAGTACAGTTAGGTTTAGAATTTGTAATTTGAGTTTTATACCTATCTGTTGTAATGGCTAATTTTAATTTTGATATTGTTTTGTTTTGTTAATGAGACGCGTTGGATTTATTACTTCTATATGTAAATAAGTTAGCGTTTTTGGTTCAAATTTGTATAGCTCATCATGTAGTAGATTGAGGAGGCGTGTTGGAGGTTGTATACCTACCTTGGCAACTAATACATGATGCAGCTATCTGTCGTCATGACATAACTATATAAAATATAAATGGTGTGAAGCTGATACGGTCTATAATTTAGTAAATAATGTATCTACTTGGGAAATGCGCTTAATGCTGGATTGGTTTATTTCTAACAACTATAATACCCACTTTATTCCCATACATTTCCCGGTTGGATCGACAAATATCGAAAGAGAAAAAAACCAAGGTCTTATAGGGCCGAGAGATGGATGCAGTCAAGCTAAACTACGCATTTTGACCGGCCGGAGTTGAATACCTACCTGGATCACGGATTGTTGAAAATGGTACCGAGGCCTCTGGGACAGACATATGTAGAAACACGAATGGGGTTTAGTCAGCAAAAGTCTGACATGCCCCTCCCATTCTGCTCTGAGATGAACAAATCATTTCATTACCCTCCCAAATGAGACTTTTATTTATTTACGTTATACAATAAATTAACGGTAAATAAGTCACACAACTCAACTCTAAGAATTATAACCGGACATGGTTGGTTGTAGCTTGTTAAATTTATAGCCCCTTAATAGGTTAATAGGTCCATTAGTAATGAGTGCGGGTCACCAAAATTATACTGGAACTATTTACGACCGCAAACAACCTACATGTTTGCAGTCATAACGCTAAGTTTTAATTAAGATTATTGACGGGTTTTTGACAGGAAAGCTAAAGACCTTTAAAATTAGTTATAGTGTCGTTTACTAAATAAAAGCGCGTGATTTATCTAGTAAAAAGTGTATTCAGTGAATAAATAATTCATAAAACAACATTGAAATATCGCAGCATAGTGGCTACATCATAGCTTTGCATCAAATCTCCTCAAAGTCGGCTCACGCGGCCGTTTTTTCAACTGTCATTGGCAATATCCGCCATTATTGTGAAATATTTTTTTTAAAGAATTTCTATAATTTGTTACACGTGTTATTGGCCCCTGTGGTTAGATATCTAACCATAGAGGCCATTGAAGAGTTGAAGTTGTATTCACTCTTAAGAAAAGAAAGAAAGAAAGAAGATTATTGACGAGGACCCACTGGCAGCCTCCGTGGCGTAGCGATATCAAACCCGCGCCTGGATGAATATGAATATTTGCACTGGTCTAGTCGTGCCTCTTGGTCCCGATTGCCATACGAACATCTAATGGCAGTATTTATAGTTTATTGGAGCTCTCAAAAAGTCTGTAGCGGTACCTACAAACGACACAAAAAATGAACGACGCGTCATACTGACGTCACACGAATTCTACATCTCGCAATCAGAGTTTACCGTGCAATTCGCATACATACAACTTGCCAATTTCAACCATTGGGCAAGTGCCCGCCAGACATAACACCCGTCTGGTTGGAGGATCCTCCCCTTTTCTATGGAGGATGAGTGAGCTTTACTCCCTGTTCCTCATGCCTCCACAATGGGGTCACCAGTGTGGAGGCATGAGGAACAGACTCAGCCCACTATCGACCTCCGGTCTCCGGAGGGGAGTGATGTAGCGGTACCTACAAACGACACAAAAAATGAACGACGCGTCATACTGACGTCACACGAATTCTACATCTCGCAATCAGAGTTTACCGTGCAATTCGCATACATACAACTTGCCAATTTCAACCATTGGGCAAGTGCCCGCCAGACATAACACCCGTCTGGTTGGAGGATCCTCCCCTTTTCTATGGAGGATGAGTGAGCTTTACTCCCTGTTCCTCATGCCTCCACAATGGGGTCACCAGTGTCACTCAATCACTCCCCTCCGGAGACCGGAGGTCGATAGTGGGCTGAGTCTTGTATCTTGTGATTCTTGCTAGGCCAGCTGAGGTTCCAGTGAGTCGGAACCGGTTGCCGCGTAGTTCACGGTGAGTCGGAACTGTCTTTGAAGATTCCCCAGTGAGTCGGGGTGGTGGGGCGCTGCGTTGTACTCCAGTGCGTCGGATGTCGTACAGGGCCGGGTTGAGGCTGCGTCGGGCACTTGCCCGATGGTTGAATTTGGCAAGTTGTATGTATGCTAATTGCACGGTAAACTCTGATTGCGAGATGTAGAATTCGTGTGACGTCAGTATGACGCGTCGTTCATTTTGTGACGTTTGTAGGTCCTGCTACAAGTTCAACAATTGGTCTAGCTGCAATGCTTCGGTATTGCCTTTGAGTTGTGGAGGTCAGACGGCGGTCGCTTCACGGAAAATATCGAAGTTTATAGTTTTTTATAGGTATTAGGCCATAACATCGGCCCCCGGCAGAAGTTACCACCCACCAGACAAAGTCTTGCCGCCAAGCGATTTGTCGTGTTCTTCACCAGGCATGATGTCTGGTGAAGCCGTACGGAGGACGGGTCTGACGGGTTATGTTGCGATGTGTGCCGGGTACGATGCGCCAAGTTTACCACTCTAACTGCTGATTTTGGCTAAACTTTTTTTTTTTAATTATAAACTAGTGCTTGACTGTAATCCCGCCTGATGGTAAGCAGTGATGCAATCGTTGATGGTAAAGCGCACTATTAAGCCTATTAAGCCTATTCACTTAAAAAACTTAGGAATAGGAAGGATGACGGCAGTTGAGCGAGGTGATGCCATGTTAAACCCAAGGTAACACGACCAACGATGCCGAGCCAGAGGGAGATTGATCTGGAGATTCTCCACGACTAAACTCCCGACACAACAACATTTGGCACATCGTACCCGGCATACATCGCAACACAACTGCTCAGACCCGTCCTCCGTAATATATTTAACATAACTTTACATTTTGGAAAAATACTGTAGTTTATAATAATAAAATTAAAAAAAAAAAATGTCTAAAACCAGAACTTAACTTTTCGTTTACCCTAAATGTGGGACTTTCCACGAGATACTTACGTATTTGCCTCCGGCAGGAAACCACTTTTAAATGAAATACCTCCAGTAGCTAATGATAGTCAACACCTAGTGAACCTTCGCAAAACATTCAAGATGAGACGTTCATTCCGGAAGATAAGTTTAAGCATAATTCTACCTAATCCAACACAACCATGGAAACCAATCAAGCGATTTTGAAGCAATTAAAAGAGAAATTTAATGATCCCTCTACTTCTATAAAGCATTGATATTAACAATAGCACCTGCGTCATGGAGTGAAAATATACTTGAGGAAGGATTTGGAACCTCAAGGCGGCTAAATAGAAAAGCAAAACAACTTGTCAATCAGTTCGGCATCTTGTCGAAGGTGAAGAAGCCGAAGGTTTTTAATTACGAGAAGACCGAGTAATGCCCGCTTAAAAGACTTTATGTCCCTAGAACGCACATCTACTCAGCAACCAGTGTCCTAGGATTGCGTAACATAATGGGATAATGTGTGTGTGTGTGTGTGTGTGTGTGTGTGTGTGTGTGTGTGTGTGTGTGTGTGTGTGTGTGTGTGTGTGTGTGTGTGTGAGTGTGTGTGTGTGTGTGTGAGTATGTGTGTGTGTGTGTGTGTGTGTGTGTGTGTGTGTGTGTGTGTGTGTGTGTGTGTGTGTGTGTGAGTGTGTGTGTGTGGGTGCGTGTGTGTGTGTGTGTGGGTGTGGGTGCGTGCGTGCGTGCGTGCGGGCATGCGTGCGTGCGTCCGTGCGTGCGTGCGTGCGTGCGTGCGTGCGTGCGTGCGTGCGTGCGTGCGTGTGTGTGTGTGTGTGTAGTAATGGTACTATCAATTAGAATCATTTCGAAGCATATTGCTAGTTCATTGCTCCATATGGCTTGGCAAAAAAAATACGTTCTTATAGCAATAGACTGAATTCAAATTGAGCTGCACTTTGTCTCCTTTAGCAAACTAAAAGCCATAATTTACAAACATCTTCTATTAGCACTCTTTCTGGCCATAAATGGAACATGCGTTTTCTGTAACTTAGTAAACTAAGTTACAGGAAAACTCAAAAGTTGAATTCTTGTACTTCTCCATTTTTGTATGCATGTGGAGTTCACCAATAAGTGATTGTTACACTACTCTGTCACCTTTTAAAATAACATGTTACCTTATGTACAACATCCAATGTAAACAGTTGTTGAGGACCATAATAAATAAATAAAAATGCTCGAAAAATGTGTCTGCTCAAAAAAGTAGAATCGTCAAAATAAAACCCATTGCTACTGATCGTGTGTTACACAATTACCCTGCAGTTCTGGCATAGATTCCCATTATAAAGTTCTAAAAATTACAAAACAAATTAATTGTTCTTGTTATAGTGTATTTTTTTTATTATAAACTAATGCTTGCCCGCAATCCCGCCTGATGGAAAGCAGTGATGCAATCGTTGATGTAAAGCACACTAGTTTATTATTAAGAGTTTGATTATTGTTATTATAATTAAAAATTATAATAATAATAATCCTATTCACTCAAAAAAAACGTGAATGAATAGTAAAGAAGAAGGCAGAGCGAGGTGATGCAATATAAAACCCAACAATACGACCAATGATGCTGAGCCCTGATAAGTCTATAAAAAACCTAAGTAAAGGTTAAGGAGTGGCTAGAAACGCACCACGGCGCTCTCACCATCCGCCTGATGCGGGTACTCACCGGACATGGCTGTTCGGTTCCTGTTCCGGATAAGGCGGGAGGAAATGCCAGGGTATCACCAGTGTGGAGATCGCCCTAAAGACACGACGAAGCATACGGCGGAGAACCACCGTGTCCTCGTGGCGGTGGCGATTGTTGGCGATTTCTCGAGTCCGGCCCTGGTCCAGGTCATGGTCCGGAGCGAGAGTGCATGGCAGGCCGTCACCAAAAAAGCAATGATGCTGGAAAGGAGGAAGCGGAACGTGTAAGGGAGTGGGAATCACAGCGCCCTCACGCCTCTAGCCGCTACAGAAGACGCCCTGGTCGGGAGACAACATCGATTTCGGCTTGCGGGTTCGAGCAGTCCCTGGGTAGATAGCACATTGTGTTTTACGCGCGCCTCAAAAAGAGTGTCAGCACATCGTAACCGAGTCCACAAAGACCGATGCCTGAGCCAAGGTTGCGGGTTTTTTGAATGAGAAACCGTGGCCCTGGCGCACAGGCAAAGAAGGAGCACGGGTGGGTTTTAGTCAGTAAAAGACTGACACGCCTATCCGCTCCGCCCAGAGAGGGAGAGGTCATTTGAAGATTTCCCATCCACACAAAAAAAGGGGAGAGGAGAGAGTATAGGAGAGAGATGTTAAAGGCCAGGCATCAAAATTACTTTTCGTTACCTATTTACTTATTACCGCAACTAAATAAAAAGAAACTTTATATTAACTTCTTCCACAATTATAACAGAAATGTAAATAGATAAAAATTTTATCGTTATGAAAAAACAAAACTTATTTTTCATACCTAACCGTGGTATAAAGTTACTAACAGATGTGAGAAGTAGCCAAGCGAACCTAATAATCTCTAAAGTTATTTTCAATAATTCAAAGAAAGTAAAGGAGAGATGTATGTAATCAGTTTGGGCTTACCAGATGATAATTCAAAGAATCTTGCAAAAACAAGGAGAATGATTCTATTTTATAACTTTTTGTCATGTTGACCCCTTGGTTTCGCTACCCGAAACTAGGGGCCCTTCATGAATGTAAAGTTCAGCTCGATCGGGCCGTATCACTGTCTCCTTAAGATGCAGGCCATTCCTAGTTAAAGAGGTAGGGTTTATTTTTTTTTCTTCCCTTGTGTGCATTGTTAATTGATTAATTATTAGTATGTACCTAGTAAGCAAACTTCGACTATGTCTCTTTTAGTTCAACAAACTTATTATTTCTTTTATTACATTTTCTTTTTATTATTATTCCCTTTATTTCTTTATACATACATATTGTTCTAAATTTTTAAATATTTATATAAAAACATACAAAAACATTTAAAAATATAAAAAATAGTGTTCCACCGATGGCGGGAGCGGGGTCCAATCTCAAAGCAAGGTCCGGTGGTTAGGGCTCCAGAGACAGGAACCTCCTCACGATGCGGGCCGTATCGAGGAGTACTGCCTTTTGAATCAGGCCTATGATCCAACTGCCTAACGAGAGCCTCAATAGATGTTGGTCGAGGCTCTTGGCTATCAAACCATTGGCCGACACGACAATCGGTACAATGACAGCCGAGTTCACATTCCACATGTCAACAACCTCGTGCGCCAAGTCGAGATATTTAATTTGTTTCTCTTTCTCAGCTTTCACGAGATTCCCGTCATGTGTAATGGTAACATCGACAATCATTGCGAGGCGCGCTAATCGATCTATCACTACTATATCAGGCTTATTTTCAACAATAGTCCTGTCAGTAATGATAGACCGATCCCAGTATATCGTGACATGGCCATTTTCAAGAACTGGGTTGGGCACATACTTATAATACGATACCTCAGAATCTACAAATTTATATTTCAATGCAAGTTGCTGGTGGATAATCCTAGCTACTTGGTTATGCCTGTGCAAATACTCGCCGTTAGCTAAACGAGAGCAACCAGAGATAATGTGTCTGATGGACTTACCCGGATGGTGACATGCCCGACACACGTCAATCGTCCCGTCCTTCATAATATATCTTCGGTAGTTATTCGTCAAGATAACTTCGTCCATAATTGCACAGACGAAACCTTCAGTTTCCCCGAAAAGGTCACTGAATCGTAGCCAGGAAACGGAAGCTAAGAAGTCTAAATCGCCCGTGAAGTTCCTTGCTTTGCCATATCATCTTGCGGTCATCAATGGTAAGTATTAAAGGCTTGTGCCAGTTCTCTTTCGCCATGGATAGCGGAGTAAGCCCCTTGTCTACTGTGACCACATCATGATGCATACTGTATCATACATCACTACTCTGTAGTCGAGTAACTAATACCATCTCTATGTATTAGTGTCTATGAATATAGTCTATTGTCTTGTCATTGTAACTTAGGATCTGACCTAGAAGAGGTCGTTTCCAATAATATAATTCTACAAGTGTAATAAACCAGTCTAATTATCTAAAGTCTTTAATATTTACCAACCGAACAATCATACATGGTGTCAGAAGAGTGAAAAAACCCAATACGAAGAAAGAAAATTCATAAAATGCAAAAGTCGGATGGCGTCGGTGGCGGCCATGGCACCGGACCTGCAATGAACAGTGGCTTGAAGGCGCTTAAAATATCGTCAGATGCAACAAACAACAACTACGAAACCTGGAAGCGCTGGTGGCAACAGTTCGAATTATACTTGTTGGCAACAGGTTTGGACAAGTCCGGTGAGAAACGCAAGATCGCCATTTTATTACATCACATTGGTGAAAAATGCTTAAATATTTTCAACACATTCAACATAAATATTGGAGAAAGCACATTACATGACGTCAAAGCCAAATTCGACGAATTTTTTCAACCCAGAAAAAATATTACCATGTATCGTTACATGTTTTTTACCACACGTCAACAGAAATCGGAAAGCATCGAGGATTTCTTAACCGATCTCGAAAATAAGAGCCAAGATTGCGAATTTGGAACGCTCAGAGAATCTCTTATCAGAGATATTTTTATCGCCAACTTGAGTTTGGACTTAGCACATGTACGTCAGAGACTGCTGCAGGAACCTGATCTGACATATCAGAGGATGCGAGAGCTAGCTAGGACACTCATCGTCGCACAGCAGGATGCAGACCAAATTGTCAAGAGGTCCACTAGTCAAGAGTCTGAAAAAGTCATGCATCTGCGTCGGAGGAGCCGTGGTCGAGCGGAGCGTCAGCGACGGCGAGCTTCACCAGTCAGTCAGCAGGGATCCAGCGCAGGGAGGTCAAAGTCAAGTCCCAGTCCTGAGAAGCGCTCGAAGACGTGTAGCCGCTGTGGACAACACCACCGCTACAAATGTCCAGCGCAGGGAGCTAAATGCAGGTCATGTAACTCTTATGGTCATTTTGCAAAATTTTGTTACTCTAATAATAAAAAAGTCAGTCATTTAGAGTCTTTTAGTTCAACTGGTAGTCAAGATAATTTTGTTGGAATTTTAAATTGTCATAACTTCAGTCATAGTCATAAGTATAGTCAATATAATTGTCATTTAGAGTCACAAAGTCATCACAATCAAAATAATTACAGACATAGCAGGTTGTCATACACCCAGTCAGATCATAAGTTACAATCAACGGTCAGGTCGCACATAGGCCAGTCGCAGTCAATGTCTAAGAGATCTCATGAAGACTCATCTTGTCATAAAAAATATCCTGTGTCATATTTCTGTGATGAAAGTGGTGATAATGCCATATCTGAGAGGTCTAATAAAAAATACCTCAGTGATGAAAAAAGGCTGGTGACTGATAGGTCTGAGAGATCCAATGAAGACTCTTGTCATATGTCATATCTCAATGATGAAAACACTAAACAGTCTGAGAGATTCACAGTCAAGTCAAAAAAGTCAAAAAGTCTTAGCCGAGATTCAAATCTTAATGATGAGTACAGACACAAGTCTGAGGAATCTCACACAACAAACACTTGTAGAATTATTACAGCAAAGTCAACACATAGTAAACAGGTCAATACAGTCGAGTCAAAAGAAAACAAATACTATTCTAAACAGTCATGGAACATAAACATTTTAGTTGGTCATACACAAATTAATTGCATTATTGATTCAGGAGCTGATATCAATATTATGTCAAAGAAAACTTTTCAATCTTTGAAATGTCAAAGTCAAATGTCACTTGAGAAATGTCAAATAAACGTTAGTGGGTTTGGTGATATATCAATACCCATTATGGGCAAAGTCAATGTAAAATGTAGTTTATCTTTAAATAATAGCACTATTAGTGTAAATATAGTGTTTATAGTCACAGATTTAGTTTGTCCGAATGTTTTAGGTCTACCAACTTGTGAAAAATTAGGTATAATTCAAAGAGTTTTCTCTGTGTCTCAACAAAATTTTAGTGAACAAATTCTTACACAATACAATGATGTATTTCAGGGTCTTGGATGTCTACCTCAAGTCTGTCGCCTGAAACTCAAACCTGAAGCAGTGCCATGCGTGGATGCTCCGAGAAGAGTACCCTTCGCTTTACTGAACAAACTGCGCGATGAATTGGATCGCATGGAGAAAATGCAGGTCATTGAAAAGGTTTTTAAACCTACAGAATGGGTGAACAGTATAGTGATAACAGTCAAAAGTACGGGTCAGTTACGAATTTGTTTAGATCCTAGAAATTTGAATAAGAATATTATAAGGGAAATTTATCCACTAAAGTCAATAGATGAGATCAGATCTCAACTAGCAGGAGCTGTTTGTTTTTCTCATTTAGATGCATTTTCAGGATTTTGGATGCTTAAACTAGATGAATATAGTTCTGATTTATGTACATTTCAAACACCTTTCGGTAGATATAAATATTTAAGGTTACCTTTTGGTATTAATGCATCGTCTGAAATTTTTCAAAGAGTCATGATGAATTTGTTCGGTGATTTAGAAGGAGTTCTAATATTTTGGTATATGGACCAAACGAGTCAGTACATAATGAGAGAGTACATAAAGTCATGCAACGAGCACGTGAAGTCAATTTAAAGTTCAATAAGTCTAAATGTAAATTTTTAGTATCAGAAGTCTGTTTTTTAGGGTATGTTTTTAGTAAAGATGGTGCTAGGGTTGATGAAGAGAAAGTAAAAGAGCAATTGTCAATATGCCCACACCAAAAAATGTCAAAGAATTGCAAAGAATATTAGGTATGATCAATTATTTAGGTCCCTTTATTAGCAATTTGTCTCAAAAAACTCAAATTTTAAGAAATCTTTTGAAGAAAGATTCAGTCTGGACTTGGGATGAAAATCATAGTCAATGTCTTAAGAGTTTAATCGATGAAATTACAAATTCACCAGTTTTAGCTCATTATAATCCCAATGTACCATTAGTCTTGTCAGTCGATTCGTCAAAGTCAGCATTAGGAGCAGTCATTATGCAGAATAATAAACCTATTGCTTATAGTTCAAAAACATTAACTCAAACTCAGTCAAGGTATGCTCAAATTGAGAAAGAATTGTTAGCCATTCAGTTTGGTTGTGAAAAATTTCACCAGTATGTGTACGGTCATAAAGTAACTGTTCATACTGATCATAAACCTTTAGTCTATCTTTTTAAAAAGCCATTACATGATGTACCAGCAAGATTGCAACGTATGATGTTAACTTTACAAAAATATGATTTGGAAGTTATACATGTTCCAGGTAAAGAAATGTTTATATCTGACACTCTGTCTAGAGCAGCATTGAAAGAACATTATATACCTGAGAATGAGTCAGAAATATCTTGTCATGTCAATTTAATGCATTCAAGTCTAGCAGTCACAAAGGAGTACTGTACAAAATTGTTACAGAACACTAAGAAAGATGATACTTTGCAATTGTTAAAAAAGTATTATTATGAAGGTTGGCCAAAAAATAAAAATAATGTCAGTCTGTCAATAAAACCATTTTGGAATATACAAGCTGAAATTCATGTAGTCAAAGATTTGTTGTTCAAAGGGTCAAAATTAATAGTACCACAGTCAATGTATAAGGAAATGTTAGGTAAAATTCATGAAGGTCACCAAGGTATAAATAAATGCTTAAAACTGGCTAGAGAGTCTTTGTACTGGCCAAGCATGTCAGCTGATATTAAAAACTTGGTAGAACAATGTTATGTATGTGCACAATTTAAACCTAATAATCCAAAGGAACCACTAAAAAATTTTGAAATAAATAAATATCCATGGCAACAAGTAGGTGTTGATTTGATGTATTTTGATAACCTTACTTATTTAATTGTCACAGATTATTATTCTAAATTTATAGAAATAGCTTTGTTAAATAAAAACAGTACAGCAAAGAATGTAATAACACATTTAAAGTCCATTTTTGCTCGTCATGGAATACCTTTATCTTTAGTGTCTGATGGTGGTCCTCCTTTTCAGTCATTAGAATTTAAGAATTTTATGCATGAATGGGACATAGAACACATTGTAACTAGCCCATATCATCCACAGTCAAATGGTCAAGCAGAGAGTTCAGTCAAAATTATCAAAAATATGTTAAAAAAATGTAAAAGAAACTCATCTGATCCATACATAGCTTTATTACAGTATAGAAACACACCTAAGAATAATTTACCATCTCCAGCTCAATTGTTAATGTCCAGGAATTTAAGAAATAACATTCCTATGTCTTATAAGAAATTAAAACCTAAAGTGGTTACATTCAAAAATTATGAAGAATGTGTCAAGCAAAATAATAAAAATAAGTCTAAATATTATAATAGAAATACAAAGTCATTGTCATTACTGTATCCCAATGATCATGTATACTTTAAAAGAAAGCCTGATAGCAATTGGGAACAAGCCATTGTCAAGCTAAGGTTGGCTAATAATAGGTCATATGTCGTTGAGGATGTCAATGGAGTTAGGTATAGGAGGAATAGGGTTCATTTAAGACACAAATATTCTCCTATGCTATCCAATTCGTCGCAGGGGAGAGAGGAAGGTAACAGGCAGGAGTCTAGACCTCAAGAGCTCTCATCTCAATCCTCAGTCAGTCAACATGTAACTCGTTCTGGAAGAGTTGTAAAGCCAACCAGAAGGCTAATTGATGAAATAGATTAAGTAGAACATTGTATCCTAGATTAAGACCTAACCATAGTCTTAAGTCATTGTCTAAATTGTAACTAAGTCAGGTTTCTATAACATTGTTTGTCAAGGGTTAATTTAAACTTAAACAGGGGGGATGTTGTATCATACATCACTACTCTGTAGTCGAGTAACTAATACCATCTCTATGTATTAGTGTCTATGAATATAGTCTATTGTCTTGTCATTGTAACTTAGGATCTGACCTAGAAGAGGTCGTTTCCAATAATATAATTCTACAAGTGTAATAAACCAGTCTAATTATCTAAAGTCTTTAATATTTACCAACCGAACAATCATACACATACCCACTACGGTTTTTAAGAAATGTTCTCTGAAACTGCATTCCTCTCGGTTGTGGAGGGTCTTCGCATTTAAAAAGCCTCGACCCCCGCACTTCCGCGGAATATACAGTCTCATCACCGATGATCGTGGGTGATGCATCCTGTTTGCTGTCAGCAGTGTACGGACCCTTCTATCCAGGGCGTCGAGTTCAGTCTGAGTCCATTTAAGTATGCCGAAAGAGTACATCAAAACCGGCATGACCCACCCGTTGAAGGCGCGCACCTTATTCCCGCCCGAAAGAAGACTTTTTAATACCTTCTTCAGGCGACCAAAGAAGCGCTCCTTCAACGATTGCTTCATGTCAGCTTCGTTGATACCTAACCCAAATATTTATAGCTCTCGAATGAGGAGAGGGATCTAAGGTGTATGGAATCCGGGAGTGTAATTCCCTCAAATTCCATAATCTGCCCCTGCTTTACATGCATGACTGCACATTTGTCCACACCAAATTACATTTTGATACCACTACTAAAAGTTTCAGTTACATTCAGTAGCTTCATCAGATGCAATTTATTGGGGGCAAAGATTTTCAAATCATCCATATAGAGGAGGTGAAATATGACCTGACCACCTCTCGTCAATCGATAACCCAACCTGAATCCTCCAGCAGTGTGCTTAAAGGATTCAGAGCTAAGCAGAACCAAAGTGGACTCAGACTGTGGCCCTGGAATATTCCCCGCTTAATCCATACAGGTTCATCATTCCCCTGGATCCGTCGACTCCCTGGATAGCGAAGGACTGTCTTCCATTGCCCCATACATGACCTAAGGAAAGTGCGTAGAGTTGCATTAATCTTGTACAACTCCAGCACTCTCATAAGCCATGTATGTGGCACCGAATCGTAGGCCTTCTTATAATCTATCCAGCAGGTTGAGAGGTCCTTGCGGGATCGACGAACCTGTTGGCTGATGGCCATGTCTATGAGGAGTAGCTCCTTAGTACCGCGGGACCCGCTCCTACATCCATTTTGAGAGACAGACAAGATGGAGTTGCTGTCAAGGTGTTTATCTTAGCTTTCAAAATGGATGTAAGAACTTTATAAACCGTCCGTAAACATGTGATCGGCCTATAATTTTTGGGTTCCGCGGTACTACCTGATTTATAGAGCAGGTGGGTAATTCCAGTTGTTAAGAACTGGGGTAGCGAACCAGACTCTAAGGATGACTGGAATTGAGATGCCAAACAAGTATGTGAACTACTTAGCCATTTTAGCCAAAAGTTATGCAGCCCGTCTGATCCTGGTGATTTCCAATTCGGAAACGAACGGACTGCTGTAGCTACATCTATTGGTGTTATTAAAATGCTATTCATTTCTGGTATAATTTCACATACTTGCTCGATATCCTGTATCCAGTCACCCTCAGCGTGACAGACGGGTACTGACCAAATGCTGCGCCAGAATGCACTCGTGGCGGCATCATCTGGGCGCCACACGTCGGTCACGTTTTGTTCAGAACGCTCCCAAGCTCTGTATACCCACCTCTCATCACTCTGGAACATGCGATTCTGCGTATAACGATCCACCCGCCGCTTATACCGCCGTATACGGCTCGCCCATGCACAAACTTTTTGCTCCAGGAAGTCGATGCGCTCTGTAACATGGGATATGTATTCTCGGGGACAGATTCCAGTCCCCGAGAATGCCTGTCTCAGAAAGCGCATCACTCTTGGTCGTGTATTGCCCTCCCTGAAGCAGTATAGTTTGCCGATGAGTACCCTGGCCCCATCGATACGACGCTCTATCCTGTGCTGCCAGGCAGGTACGGCTGGTTTTGGTCGGTTGGCTTCATCACAATTAGAGAACTTTATATTGGCTAATCGACATGCCGCTACAGCCGCGCAAAACAGGATCGAGTGTGTATCAATGAGATCCTCGCTGGTCTCGAAGACATTCTTAAGCTGCGAGTCCAAAGCACACACCAGCGCCCTATTCTTTTTGTGTATAGGTAGCCGTGGTAATCGTGGTCTAAAGTCTGTTGGAGTGGATCTATATTCGCGGAACGCATCCTCCAGTGTGCTCCTCAGTCGGTCGTTATACTGGCTACTTACTGTTTTAACCCTATCATCCTCTTCTTCTACACGATTGGACCGCGGCGGAACAGCATCAATAATTGATGCTTGTGCCGCGGTCTGTGGTCGGGGCGATTTGGTTGCTCAGTACCTCTGAGCGCAGCCTATCAAGTGCGATATCGTCCAACCTGTGGTTGCATTGGATGACCCGCACCTGATCCGACAGTCGTTGGGCCGAGACAGTTGACAGTTGGTTCCAGTGCCTGAAACAGAGACAGCATCCTTTCACAGTACGCAGTGAGGTTAGTTCCTCCCTCTGTAGCCCCGTAATATACGCGCATGATGTTCTCATTCATTGTTCGAGTCCATCTCATGCGCTGCACAGAACCACCGGCAGTGGGGACCCGGCTCGGGGCCAGAAGGCCCCTAAGTCCCAAGCTCTTCGGTGGCCGGCCTCTCCCCTGCCGACGTACAGGTGTTAGCGACGTCGGCGGAGAGAAATACTCGTCGCTCGAACTCGTCGCAACTGCCGCGGCCGGGGTCGTCACAGCATTTACAGTGGCGCTGGAGATCGGCGGCGGCGAGGCGGAGCTGAGCAACGAGTCCAGGTCTTGCGGCAGATCTTGTCAACATATCATAATATTTATTTCACTGTTTTGCATAAT